>CM030367.1:196203682-196803682 GCA_017893485.1 Hemerocallis citrina
GCCCACTCTCCTCCTCTCACTCTGGATCCGGATCCAACAGTAGGTTGCCGTGAACCTGTTTACACAAAACTTTCACCACCTTATTTACAAATTTGCCCTCAAATAGTAAATATATATGCAATGTATACAAACTACTACAAAGGACGGACCTCTTTCTCTTTCATCTCTCAACTTTCTCTGTCTGCAGTGACCCTACTCCCATCCTTTTCGTTCCGACAAAACTGTGGGTCAAACCTTTCTGCCTCCTTTATAATATCACTCCTCCTTGATTGTGCAGATTTAACTGATAATGATTTTTTTTTTATTTAATAATGCACCGTGGCAATTAGCCCGAACCCATCCATATATATAAGTTCATATGAATATCAAAATTTATGAATAGAGAAATTATAATGAAAATAAATAAATTAAATATGAATTATATAAAAATTTAAAGTAGTATCATATCATTGTTATTTTTTTATTGTATATTGTTTCTTGATGTGCTTTTATTTTATTGAAAAGTCATATATTAAAAATGCATAAGTAGTTCAGGTCGGATTCGGACCCATGATTTAAAGTTGGGGTTAATTTTTTAAGCCAGAGAAAAAGTTGGGCCGCGCTTGAGCCCATGTTTTAAACTTTTGACTCTGTCATGGTCTATATGGATCGGGTTACATTTTAAAAAGGAGATTTTCCATCGAAGAGCAACCCACAAATATTCAAATTGTAAATAAGTCCTACGCAAATTGTTATTTTCATTTTAGTCAATGTTTTCACTTAAAAATAATAAAAAAATGATTATTAATCCGTTCATGATCATGGCATGTCTCTAAAATCCTTAATCTATGTGACATGCTTCATCCATGACTCTGTGACTCAAGGAGTTACTTGAGCCACACTTTCAGGCATCTATCTCTTCCGAACACGAAAGAAGAATTGATCAACTAGTAAGAAAACTTAGCACGTGTTGATGGACAATGCTACCACGACGCTCGTCGACCGTTGCTTGTTGGGTATAAATTATAATGAAAATAAAATCCACCTAAGAAAGGGGGAATAGTGCATAAAAACAACCAATATGGATAAATGAGCGAGATTTGGACAACCACCCTAAAAGCATATTTTGATCGATCGCAAATCGAATAGCAATCCTTATTAGTAAATTGTAAATAATCAAGTCAGCCTAATAATGACAACATTATGAAAGTTCTAACCTCTTAAACTAAACTTGTAGGAAAAAGCTTAAGCTGAATGGTCTAAAAATGAACAGGATCACAAGAACAGAAAAAATATCTTGAAAGACAGAGACCTTTTTGAATTATATAATTTTTTTTTTGCCCTTCTCAAAAGTTGATTGAACGGATCTGAACAGACTACTGAGAGCATCCACAGTGGTGTTTCTCATTTGCCAAAAATTGACAACAATAGTAATAGCAAATAGGAGAGATCGCTGCAGTGGTCGTTTGCTAAAATTTGCCATAAATTTCAAAAATTGAGTGAGACGGTATATGATGTCTCAACTTTTAAAAATTAATTAAAAAAAGTTAATTACTTATTAACTATTAAACCTAATTAATTAACTAAATTAAATAATATAATAATAACTAAACCTAATTATATCACTACCTAAACCTAATTAATACTCCTAAACATACCACCCAGCATTAATTGACTCCACTAATTCCACACTTCACAGATGGTACATCATGTACCGTCTGGTGAATTTTTTATTTTATTTTTTTTTTCTTTCCGAATCCTCCAATCCTGGCCGTTCATTTATTTAAAAAAAAAAGGAAAAGATAAAAAATGAACTCACAGACGGGATATGATATCCCGTCTGATTCAGACGGGATATCATCTCCCGTCTGAGGAGTTTTTAAAAAAAAAAATTAAAAAAAATGAGAGACGGTATATGATGTACCGTCTAAAGCTATTAGAATATATTAAAATTCATCAGACGGGATATGATATCCCGTCCTTTATAATTTGAGAATCGCTATTCTGTTTCTCAAATATGAGAAACGAATATAGCAAACTTGCTAAAAAATGGCAAAATGAGAAACTATTGCAGCGTTCGTTTGCTAAAAAAAGAGCAAATTGGCATATATAAAAAACAACTGATCGTTTTGAAGTTGATTGAGGTACTAATTTAAAATTAACCTTATGTTGCAAACTTATATGTAATTTCAGTGTTTGCTGGAGACTAATGTGCAAAACCCCTATAATTTTTTAATAAAAAAAAAATTAAAAAAACAAAGAGATACCATTCCTATCTTAATCACCCTAATAGCCTCTAATACATACAAACATCCCCAGCTCAAACCCTAGCCTTTATTTTTTCGACTTAACTAATCTCAAAGGAATAATTGTTCCTTAGTTATATATATATATATACCCTAATTCTCTTTCAGGTGGCCACCAACTCAATCCTATATTCTCTTCTCTTATATTCTTAATTGATTCTTTCTTTCTTCTTGAACCTCCATTATGGAGCTTGATGAGCATGGCTTCTTGGAAGAGCTCTTAGCCCCGAGAAGGGACACGTGGGACTCCACCTTCCCCTTCTTCTCGCCTGAGCCAACCCTACAAGACTGCTTTCACCTGCAGTGTTACCAAGACATCGACGCCGCCTTTCCGCCTCCGCCCGTGCAGCTGCCGGTTTTCGAGCCGGCAGCTGACGGTTTCGACTGTTTGAATGAGGTCTACAACTGGGGGGCGACTAGGCCGGAGGTGCTCTCCTCGCCGGCCCCGTCTTCTGCCCAGTCGTCGGCCCAGAAGGCTGAATCGGACGTCGCTGCACCGGTGACGTTCAGTGTGGGTCCCATGGAGAGGAAGAACAAGAAGAAGGCGGGGGATACGCCGTCGAAGAATCTGATGGCGGAGAGGAGGAGGAGGAAGAGGCTTAATGATCGGCTTTCGATGCTTAGATCTGTGGTTCCTAAGATTAGCAAGGTGATTGAGTGAAGATTTATTGAAGTAACTGTTTATTTGATTTTGTACATGCGATCGAACAAATTAATTGAAGTTACTGTTATATATTTGATGTCATACATTAGATGGATAGGACTTCGATACTTGGGGATACGATTGATTACATGAAGGAATTACTGGAGAGGATCAAAAAGTTGCAGGAGGAGATCCAAGTGGGTGCAGATGATGCTAACAATTTGTTGGGTGTCTTCAAAGATCTAAGCCCTAATACCGAGGTTTTAGTTAGAAACTCACCCAAGGTAATATGTAGTGTATATATATATATTTTTTTAAAGGAGATTACTTAGTAATGAATGAATCTGAATCTGATTGTAAAATCAATTGTAATTAATTAAAACAGTTTGATGTGGAGAGGAGAGAAGGGGACACAAGAATAGAGATCTGTTGCGCGACGAAGCTGGGGCTTTTGTTGTCCACCATTAGTACACTGGAAGATGTAGGGTTGGAGATTCAGCAATGTGTTGTGAGTTGTTTCAATGATTTTGGAATGCAAGCTTCTTGTTCGGAGGTATAATGGTTGTTTCTTTCTCTTTTTCTTAAGATTTTGGGTTCATATTATCCTTTTTTTTTAGTATAAACTTGAAAAAAGAAGAAGAAAAAAACTCATTCAGTTTTATTTACGAACGAGAAATAACTAAACAATTTCTTCAACAAAAAAAATAACGAAACAATTGAGCTAAAGGAACCAAAAACTCCCAAATAGAAGGTTCATAACTGTCAAGAGCTTCAATCACACATTCACACTCCATAATAAAGGACACTAATACAAAGAAAAGCAACAAGATATTATTATTATTATTATTAAAGGGCTGTATCGTATTATGGTCTTGAACCTGAAACTTCCCTACACCTATCCCGGTCCTTTAGTACAACTCAGTACGTGGTCATTTAATTGGTTTCATTTTCATTATGGGTTTACCATTTTGTTCAACATTTGATGAGACGTTGTTGTTGTTGATTGGTATTAGGATATGGAACAAAGGGCAGCGATAAGCACTGAAGAGATAAAGCAAGCACTGTTTAGAAATGCAGGATACGGAGGGAGATGTTTGTGATGTCAAGGCTACTACTGTTTCAGAATTACCAAGAATAACTTGTTTAATTGCTACTTATGAAGTAATCAAGACTCTTCTCTTTTTCTTCTTTTTCTTTTTCTCCATTTTTTCCTCCTTTTTTTTCTTTTAGGGTCACTGTAAAATATTTGTTTTAGTTAGAGACTAGAGGTTGGTATCAATGAAATATATGAGCTTGTTTTCTCCTTCACTAATTAGTTTGAAGTGTGTAATCAATGGATATGCTTACTAGTTATTACTCGACTAATTAATATGAATGTTTATCTTATTTAGGGTCAAGAAAAGAAATAAAAGTTTGAGTTAATGAAAAGTAGAAACCAACGCGTAAATTGATTGTCTTTTGTTAATGAATATACACCGAGACAGGAAAACTTAGCGGCTCATGAAATTGTGAACATTTGTATCTCGATCTCTCGAGATTTTGCTGGAATTTATGTGATGTGTCTACGGTTTGTATTACATCTGCTACCTTTTGTCAGAGCATTTCCAACCATACTAGCTAAAATGACTAGCTAAATTGTTCAAATAGTATTTTTACCTAGTAAATTTGACTAGCCATTTTGCTTCATCTCCAACCATGCCTCTTACTCTCCATTTTGCCTATTGCTCTCCAATTTTGCCTCTTAATTGTTGGAGATACAAAATGAGTGCGACTCTTCTAATATAGCTATGGCTCTTCATTTTGACTAGCTGTTAGAGATGCTCTAAGCAATTCAATTTGCTTAAAATAAATTTAGCCATGCCAAAACCATTAAAAAAAGAAGAAAAAAAATAATGAAAATTAAGAGTAGTGCATTATTTAGGAGGTATCTCTCTATTAACATTTAACAGTAAGCTATGTAGCATCAGCATAATGAATTGGTGTAGGGTTGGCAGCAAATATAGAATGGCTTCACGTTCTAAATAGAATGGATTCCTACATTATAAGTTTGAGCAGTGATGCCATCTTGCTATTTCTTACTAGTCATTTTCTATAGCCTCTTTTTAGTAGTTTCTTTTCTTCACTTTCGGATTCCATTGCTATGACTAGTCACTTTCTGTGTATATTCAGGTACAGGCTTTTATGCATTGGGAATTGGGAAATAAAACAAGAAGAAAACCTTTTCTTGTTCTAATTTAATTAGGTATTGCTATTTTGTAATGAAGTTCATGTAAATAGCAAGTAGAAAACCCACATTTACTATTAATCAAGGCTGTATATTTTCCTAAACTGTAAAAATTTTCCTACACTATTGGTCGTTGCAGTAAACCCCTTATCGGTCACTTTTTTGCAGATATCGATCATATTTGTCACATGTTAAATTAAGGACAGCTTAATCATGCACAGGGCCGGCCCAGGCCTGATGCAAGTGAAACACTTGCATCAGGCCCCCAAAAAAAATTAAAAATTTTGTATATGAGAGGGCCCCCATTTTCAGAAAAAAAGAAAAAAAAATTTGAAAATGTGTATATGCGGAGTATATGTGAAAAAAAATCTAACACATAAGGGGCCTCCGTTTTCGAAAAAAAAAAATTTGAAAATGTGTATATGTGAGGTATATGTGAAAAAAAATTCTAATGCATGGATTGGTTTTTTTTTTTTTTTTGGTATATGTGGGGCCCCTTTTTGAAAGTTTGCTTCAGGCTCCCAAAATCCTAGGGCCGGCACTGATCATACACTTCTAGCGATGAATTTGGAACTGACTAGTTATACCATCCACTATCGTTTTGTAAAATCCCAAAATTTAGCATTTGAGTTTAAAAAAACCCTCACAATCGCTTGCTATATATCCAAAATTTAGAATAGGAGTGAACAGTCATTCGCTAAACATAGAATTGCTATAGAAGAAATGCTAAATGTAGAAGACGGATGATCATCATCCGTTTGAGGAAAAAATTCGGACGAACTGAAGATGATGCTCAGTCCGTCAATTAATTTATTATAAAAAAACAAAAAGATGAGAGACGGATGAAAAAGCTCCGTCTATCTCTCTCTTTTAAAGTAACCAGAATTTTTTTCAAAAAAATGACGAAAATGCCATTCAAATATTAGGAAAAATGCAATTAATTAATTACTAAATGGTCATTAAAAAAATTATTTAAAAAAAACACAAAGGACAAAAGATCTTCTGTCTAAGCCAAAAGATCTTCTGTCTAAGCTTTTCCTCCAATTGGCGAAAATACCATAGGATAATTATGAAAATGCTATTTTAATATATATATATATATATAAAAAGGCTCAGTCTTTTCTTCTTCTTTTTATTTGTTTATATTTTTATTTTAATACTTGCAACTGTTGATTCGAGGGAATGTGGGTTAAGTACGGAATAGTGTACACAAATACAGACAATGAGACAGTAGGTATCGTATAGTCAATCATATCGAGAATGACACATATAGATGAAGGCTTAACTTGAGCGTTGTTTGTTCCTCTGTTTTTATGTTGCAGCTTTGCAATAATTTTCCAAACATCTTGTAGATAGGCTACAGTTTAACTGGTATTGACTGTTTTTGATGTTTTTGTGAAAAACACAAGCAAATTATATTGGTTCTCAGTTCACTTATTCGTCTAGATTATGGAGAAAGGCTAAATTAGAAAATAAATAAATAAATAAATAAATAAAAATCTGAACTATATCCTTTCTGCAGAAAATCGAACTGAACTATTTTTTGCGCAAAACCTCCCCTGAAGCATGTTTTTAAAAACCCACTCCGACAGCGTGAACTTTTTGCTAAAATTGAGTGAGGTTTTTTAACAATAATAAGACATATGCATGATGTTTTTTAAACTAACTTATAAAAATGAATAAGGTTATCTAATACAAGCAGAAAAGTTAGATGTGGTTTTTTAAAATATATATACTTCGTGGTTTTTTTTTAAAAACATACTTTGGGGGTTGCGAAAAGAATAGTTCAGTACGGTTTTCTACAAAAAAAATATAGTTAGGAGGGTTTTTTTCTAATTCGTTTACTAGAAACGAACAGTGGAATTAAAGCACAAATTTTTTTTATACAAAATACGATACATATGCTCCAATACATTTTTTTTTGATGAATTATATGCTCCAATACATGATACACATTTCATTCCAAACTAGTAAACTTCCAACTGCGCTCAGTTATAGCGCTAGAAAAAGGATTTCAAGCCTTCATCTTCTCATTGACCTGAAGTTACATAAAGATCGATAAGCTATCAGGGCTTGATTGATTTCATTTTGTTAGATATTGGAGATGTACCCTTTTTCCCGAATCAAATTGGTTTTATGCCCTTTTCCCCTTATATCTATTAAAAATTGTGTCATTCATAAAGAATATTTAAAAAGTTTTGTACTGAACAGCTTTGCACTGAAAAGTTTTGAACTAATTCGTTTAGTGAACAAGATTTACAATTTAGTAAAATCATTGTATGTTCTTAAAACATGTATAGCTGACGAATAAATAATTTGACAAATTTTTTTAAAGAGCCTAGTATATAAATCTAGTAATTCAGATGAGTGTTTTTAACTTTGTGGTGTGTCAAATATAGTGGCTATTATTTACTTGTTCTGTTGATATGCTTGTTCTTGGAAGTGACATCTCTATTACAAATGAAGTTAAAATTGTGCTATCCAAAGAATTCAACATGAAAACCTAGGTATTGTGGACACCATAGGTATAAGGGTGAGTTTCGGTTGGCAAGGGATAACTCTTAGTCAAACTCATCAAATCAAAATATGTTTCAAAAGTGGGATATAGTGATTGAAAGTGTGTTTTGAAATACCTTATGATTATGATAAAAGGTTGACACCTAATGATGGTGAAACTATGAGACAGGTAGATCATTCTAAAGGAATTAACAGTCTCATGTATACAAAGATCTACACTAGAATAGACATAGCCTTTCAGGTAGGTATGACCTGCAGATTCACAAATAATCTCATACACATTTGAGTACCCTTAAGAGGCTAATGAGACACCTTTGTGGTATTCAAGAGTATGCTTTGTGCTACTCTAGTCATTTTTTGAATGAATGGCTGATCTGATGTATTATGATGCTCAGAATTTAGTGAAAGTTGATAACTAGTAGATAAGTATTTACACTAGGAGAAACAGAAATATTATGAAAATTAAAAAGAAAACAGGTACTGTACTATCATCCATGAAATCAGACCTCTATGTGTTATCCTTTGCAGGGGAAGATGCTGAGTGGATTGAAGAACTTGTTGCTAGTCATCCATTAAGAAGTTTAAGTAACTCTCTAATTCTGTTATGTGACTATCAAGCTATACTGCACTGTAGCTCATAACTAACTCTATAATAGTAAGAGGAGTATATTAAGGCTGAAAGAAGCCTAGTTGAACTTTCTCATAATTAAAGTGCAATTAAAATAAAATATGGCTAATACTCTTGCTAAGAGACTCGAAAGTGATCTAATTATCAAAACTGGAGGGGGAATGGAGTTAAAAGCTATTGAGCCAAAGCTTTAACATCCTAATTAATTGTTTTGAAATTTAGAATCCAAATGGAGCCATAGAGAAGTTCTGTAACACCCTGCAAAATTGGAAATTACAATTTTTCTCTTGTGTGTTACGCACGTGTATTTTGTAACGTGTTTCCACTACGTATTTGATTACCGACTATTTGTGCATTTTCTGTATTGATTTTATCCTATTTGAGTCAACTAAAATATAATATTTAAATCTTGTATTTTACGTGCTTTTTATGTATTTTCGATGCACGTATCAATTTCGTATTTTTCCATCACTAAGTGTGATATTTATATGAGTATCGACTATTTATTTTACCTGTTCGAACTCTTTTTATAAAATGAAAATTTATTTTTTCCTATTTTGATTAAATTGCATTTTTAATTTTTGCACGTATGATACACATGCAAATTTTTATTCTCATTTTGCTACTCTCATTTTACTATTTTTAGCATGCATTAGTTTTAATTAGCCTTCTTTTGATCCATGGACCTAAAGAAAAAAATCTAGCCTATTAGGAGAGGAGCCCACTAGATGATTAAATAAATTAATTAGTAATGAGCCCATTTAGCAAGCCCACTAATAGAATCACATTTTTAGTTAAACATGCACTATTACATGACAAGTTACAAACTATAGTACACATTTAGAGTTATAGAAATGTGGTCATATTTGTTTGTGCACGTGTGCATGCACACACAAATGTATTTGGACCATTTTTTTGGGCAAGATGAGAGAGTTAAGGCTTGTAGGAGTGGGGAGATGAGAGGTTGGGAGTTTGGGGAGTTAGGAAAATTGGAGAGGTTGAAGGATGGGTTGAGAAAATGAAGAGATGTAGATTAAATTTGAATAATTTATTAGGTTGTGAAATTTTGTAAATGAGACCCAAACCTAGACCTATAAATAGCACCAATTTCTTCTCATTCCACACACCAAAAGAAAATAAATAAGAGTAAGAGAAAGAAAAAAAAGAAAGAAAGAAGAAAGAAAAGAAAGAGAGTGAGAGTTCTTTTGCTTGGAGGAGTTGCTAGGAGGAGAAGCCATTGCTAAGAACAAGAAAGTGCTTGTGGAGCTAGGAGCAAGAAGGAACCCCTTTTTCTTTTATAGTCTCCATTCTCCAACTAAAGTGGGTGGTCTCTATACTTTCTAATTCATAGAATATGGCATTATTATTATAGCCCAAATTGATGTGATGTGGATATTCTCATGCTTTCTAATTTAGAACTATGCATGCTAGTGATGATAAATGAGTATTATTTTGATATGATGAAGTAGAACAAATCTATACATTGGTTGTAATAAAAGATGCTATGTTAGTATATAAATCAACATTATGTTAGTGGGTGATCTCTTTCCTTTCTAGAATAGAAATTTGCATGCTAAATAGTTTAATGAGTAGTATAATTTGAATGAGATATATGTAGAATCCATGCAAGCATAATATGCAATGATCATGTTGTGAATTAGTGAACAAATTGTTACCATGCTAATTTAAAAGTAGAGTCCAACTAAGGAATCAATCATATGAATCATGTTAAAATGTTTGTAAATTTGTATGTTTTGCTGAATGTGTGATTTTCTTTTAGAACTTGCTAAAAAATCAGAAGATGCTTTTCTCTTCAAAACTCATTGTTTTCCCTAGAGGACATCTCTTACCGGCCAAACTTCTCTCCTTCCTCAACTACCCCCTTTTAAAGCGCAAGCACCTTGCTAGCTTGACAAGGAAGCTTAGTCTTGCATCTGGAAAGGATCTCAACTCTTTGGCAGTTGTGCCTTTACCAGCTATGAACTTCACTACTTCTTCCACTATCTATTGTGATTCTATTGCTAATCTTCAGCCTCCTAATATTGCTAACATTTTTAAGGATTGTAAGTTGTATTCGAAACTGGTCTCCTTCCTTTGGTTGGGTTTTTACAAGGCTCGTGCCCCTTTTTCTTCGGTGGCGCCTTCACTGAGTTTGAGTCTGGTTAAACACGAAGGTTTATTTAAATCCTTTGTCCCTTGTCGTTCTTGGTCTCGATGTGTGATTGGGCACGCTCTACATCGCCACATTTCACTCCCTTAGATGCATACTGTCAAGGCGAATTTTTTTTCTAAGGCTCCTTCTTTAGGTTATAATTATCCTTGTTCTATGATGATTTCTTCTCCCAAACTTTCGACATTCTCTTTTCATTTTTTGGGATGCATCTTTTCGTTGTATCAAGTTTTAGGGGTTCAATCTTGGCTCAATCACCTCATAATGGAGGTCTTGCACAACCTGCACTCTTTTCCTCTCAAGCTTTCTCCGTTTCCTGTTAGTTCTCCTTTCTCCTGTTTTCCCTATCTTATTAACTCCGTCCCAATAGCCACTTCAGTTGATTCCAGTCTGCTCTTTCCATCTTATTGCATCATCAAAGATGTTGCTAGCTTGTCTGACCCTGCTACAGATTTGCCACCATTGGTGAAGGTCATCCCTCCCACCGTCAAGCGAAAATACAATAAAAAAGTCTATTGTAATTTGCAGAATCGGGTGGGCGCCCGTATTCTGGCTAGAAAAGCAGCATCTATGTCGGATTCTCGGCTTCTGCGCAGTTGAGTTTCGGTTGCTCTATGCCATCCGCGGTGTAGGCAGTGAGGCTTTTCTTTTTTGTGATGTTAGAGTTTCCTTGAGCTTCTGTCTCATTTTCTGCTTTGTTAGAGCATCTGTAGTCGTTGAATGGTAAAATATGGATATATTGATAAATAGATATAGATATCCTAGTTTTGCTGCAGTTGTTTAAAGCTATATTTTAGCTTTCTATTAATATTAAAATAAGCGACGACACATGATGTGCCGTCTGACGATAAAAAAAAACTAAAAAAATAACAAATTAGGTGGGACGGCACATGAAGTGCCGTCCGAAACCTAAAATAAAATTTTTTTTTTTTTATAGGAGAGACAGCACATGATGTGCCGTCTGACCAGAAAAAACAAAAAAAAATTTTTAAAAAAAATTCCAGCCATGATGTTTAAAATGGGGTCTGATTAAAATGCCATATATTTAAAATGATGTTTAAAATGGGGTCTGATTGGTGAAAATGATGTTTAAAATTTTTATAATAATAATAATTAGCAGTAATGGGGTCTGATTGGTGAAAATGATGTTAAAATTTTTTTTTTTTTTTAAAAACCATGGGACGGCACATCATGTGCCGTCCGGGGGGGAGCATTTTTGGATTTTTTAAATTCGTTTTTGGGATTTAAAATTGAATAAAATAAATAATTTACGAATGGGACGGCACATTATGTGCCGTCCGACGAAAAAAAAAAAAAATTTTTTTTTGTGGGACGGCACATCATGTGCCGTTACCCAAATATGCATAAAGCTTATGCGGATTCTCAAATATAGCAATCTACTGTAGCGATTTATCGATAAAATGGATAAATAACAAACGACTGCAGCGGGTTTTTAAGTCAAAAATGCATATTATCCATAAATAGCAAACGACTACAGATGCTCTTAGTCCAGCTTTCCCCTTCTTTGTGAGTGGTCGGTGCTCCGAGTCTTCACTTCTTGCTAGTGACAGCTCCATGTGCCTTGCGGAAGCGAGCCGTAGTGTGAGTTTGCAGTCCTTTTGGGTGCGACAAGGCCCTCCTTTTCATTCCCAGTAATCCTGGCTTCCGGCTCAGTCCACCTTTACGGAGTTTGTTAGAATTTTGTATCGCAGTTCTATTATTTGCATGCTTGTCAGTCGCCTTTTGATTTCTTTGTTGTTTTCCTCTTTACGTTTTATAGCTTGTAAAACCATTATATCTTTATTTGTATCGCTACTATTTTTATTGATAAATATATTTTTTGATGGCTGGAGCGTCTTGGCTCTATCCGGTATATCAAAAACATTGCTAAAAAATGATATATTTTCGACATGATGATTAAGAAAGAAAAAAAAAAGAAAAATAACTTTTATGTCGACATAGGTTGAAAAATACAAATTTTTGCTTGAATAAGATTCTTTGAGATGATTTACTAAGAGATATACTTGTTTTATCACAAATTTTAACGAGTATAATAGAGTATATGAACTAGTTTTGCTAAACATGATTTCAGTTTCGAGATTTGGGAAAAGATGAAAATTCGTATACAAAAAAAAGAATGGAAAATTTATTTAAAAGTGAAGATATATTTCTAAAAATAAGTTTGAACCCTTAATTTACTGTTTTAATATTTATCTCAGTCCAATAGAGACTTTGTTTCCATATTCTAAAAGAATGGATTATTTTTGATAAACGAGTTTTGATAAAAGGAACTAAATTCAGAGTAATGTATACAAAAGTACATTAGTATATTTCCTAAACAGAAAATACACTTAGATTTACTGGTTAGCTAGTGCAACATAGAATATAACTTGTAAAAGTTCTTGGGTTAGAAACTTGAAAGTCACCTTTAATTTTAATTTCATTTAATATAATCCGAACTGCACTGAGTGTATAAGGGGTTTCTCATCCCAATTTATGACATAAGTCCAAATGGACTTAGTGGCTAGCAGGATGGGCCTTGGGTGCTGCTATGTTTGGTCGGCAGGTGACGGGTTTGAAACATGAGCCCTTTTTTTTAATATTTTTTTGATTGGTTTTAATAGAATAAGATGTTTTTTTAGTATGAATAAATTCCTATTATGGTTATAAGATAAAATGAAAGCTATTAGAGATTGTTATGAAAATTTTATTGTATAATTTAAGAAAGTAAAAAATGAGACTTTAAAAAGAAAATTTTGAGACGGAAAGCAAGTAATGATTGAAGATTTTATTATTTAAAAATGTATGACTTTAAAGAGTAAAAGAAATATACATTATGTGAATTAATTGTCTTTGATGGGATTATTCATTTATGTTGAATGCTTGATTATTCTATGTGCTTAAATTTGCAAATGAAATTGCTATTGTTGTTGATTCATGAATGAACTATAAGAGAATTATGATTGATGTCAAATAAGATATAGATCAAATTGTGGATAAGCTAGAGACATGAAAATATCTAAGTTAAGACATGTTTATTAAAGGGTATGCGTACCCATGTTTCTTTTACATGAAAGTTTATGATTAAGAATTAGTAAGACCTCGGTTACCGATAATTTTGAAAGAAAGATTTTGAGACTTGATTCCGAGATAATGTCGTCGGGCGATCTCGTACTTTGGTGAACAAATCCGGTAGGAGGTAAAACTGATTCTAGGGTAATAACAATTCATGTCTTGAACTAAAATAATTAGGCACCTAGGTGAGATGTAGTAAACCTGGGCAAACGCCAGAGGGTTGGCTTTCTATATAGTCGGACGGTGGATTGACTGGGTCAGCAGCGATTCATCGGGCGGTGGGTTGACTGCATCGGCAGCGATTCACCGTGGCTATAGACCCAGTCGTCGGCCTGAGTTTGTTATGGAAATTTTATTGTTAGTTTTAAGAAAGTAAAAAATGAGACTTTAAAAAGAAAATTTTGAGATAGAAAGCAAGTAATGATTGAAGATTTTATTATTTAAAAAGGTATGACTTTAAAGAGTAAAAGAAATATACATTATGTGAATTAATTATCTTTGATGGAATTATTCATTTATGTTGAATGCTTGATTATTATATGTGCTTAAATTTGTAAATGAAATTGCTATTGTTGTTGATTCATGAATGAACTATAAGAGAATTATGATTCATGCCAAATAAGACATAGATCAAATTGTGGATAAGCTAGAGACATGAAAATATCTAAGTTAAGATATGTTTATTAAAGGGTATGCGTACCCATATTTCTTGTACAAGAAAGTTTATGATTAGTAATTAGTAAGACCTCGATTTCCGGTAATTTGAAAGAAAGATTTTGAGACTTGATTTCGAGATAATGCCGTCGGGCGACTCGTACTTTTGTGAACAAATCCGGTAGAAGGTAAAACTGATTCTAGGGTGATAACAAATTCATGTCTTGAACTCAAATAATTAGGCACCTAGGTGAGATGTAGTAAACCTGGGCAAACGTAAGTGGGTTACCTCTATATAGTCGGGCGATGGATTGACTGCGTCGGCAGCGATTCATCGGGCGGTGGGTTGACTGCGTCGGCAGCGATTCACCGTGGCTATAGACCCAGTCGTCGAGCTGAGGATGTTATGGAAATTTTATTATCAGTTTTAAGAAAGTAAAAAATGAGACTTTAAAAAGAAAATTTTGAGATAGAAAGCAAGTAATGATTGATGATTTTATTATTTAAAAAGGTATGACTTTAAAGAGTAAAAGAAATATACATTATGTGAATTAATTGTCTTTGATGGGATTATTCATTTATGTTGAATGCTTGATTATTATATGTGCTTAAATTTGCAAATGAAATTGCTATTGTTGTTGATTCATGAATGAACTATAAGAGAATTATGATTGATGCCAAATAAGACATAGATCAAATTGTGGATAAGCTAGAGACATGAAAATATCTAACTTAAGACATGTTTATTAAAGGGTATGCATACCCATATTTTTTGTATGAGAAAGTTTATGATTATGAATTAGTAAGACCTCGGTTACCGGTAATTTTGAAAGAAAGATTTTGAGACTTGATTTCGAGATAATGCCGTCGGGCGATCTCGTACTTTTGTGAACAAATCCTGTAGGAGGTAAAACTGATTCTAGGGTGATAACTCATTCATGTCTTGAACTCAAATAATTAGGCACCTAGGTGAGATGTAGTAAACCTGGGCAAACGTAAGTGGGTTGCCTCTATATAGTCGGGCGATGGATTGACTGCATCGGCAGCGATTCATCGGGCAGTGGGTTCACTGCGTCGGCAGCGATTCACCGTGGCTATAGAACCAGTCGTCGGGCTGAGGTTGTTATGGAAATTTTATTGTTAGTTTTAAGAAAGTAAAAATGGGACTTTAAAAAGAAAATTTTGAGATAGAAAGCAAGTAATGATTGAAGATTTTATTATTTAAAAAGGTATGACTTTAAAGAGTAAAAGAAATATACATTATGTGAATTAATTGTCTTTGATGGGATTATTCATTTATGTTGAATGCTTGATTATTATTTGTGCTTAAATTTGCAAATGAAATTGCTATTGTTGTTGATTCATAAATGAACTATAAGAGAATTATGATTGATGCCAAATAAGACATAGATCAAATTGTGGATAAGCTAGAGACATGAAAATATCTAAGTAAGGACATGTTTATTAAAGGGTATGCGTACCCATATTTCTTGTACAAGAAAGTTTATGATTAGTAATTAGTAAGACCTCGATTACCGGTAATTTGAAAGAAAGATTTTGAGACTTGATTTCGAGATAATGCCGTCGGGCGACTCGTACTTTTGTGAACAAATCCGGTAGAAGGTAAAACTGATTCTAGGGTGATAACAAATTCATGTCTTGAACTCAAATAATTAGGCACCTAGGTGAGATGTAGTAAACCTGGGCAAACGTAAGTGGGTTACCTCTATATAGTCGGGCGATGGATTGACTGCGTCGGCAGCGATTCATCGGGCGGTGGGTTGACTGCGTCGGCAGCGATTCACCGTGGCTATAGACCCAGTCGTCGAGCTGAGGTTGTTATGGAAATTTTATTATCAGTTTTAAGAAAGTAAAAAATGAGACTTTAAAAAGAAAATTTTGAGATAGAAAGCAAGTAATGATTGATGATTTTATTATTTAAAAAGGTATGACTTTAAAGAGTAAAAGAAATATACATTATGTGAATTAATTGTCTTTGATGGGATTATTCATTTATGTTGAATGCTTGATTATTATATGTGCTTAAATTTGCAAATGAAATTGCTATTGTTGTTGATTCATGAATGAACTATAAGAGAATTATGATTGATGCCAAATAAGACATAGATCAAATTGTGGATAAGCTAGAGACATGAAAATATCTAACTTAAGACATGTTTATTAAAGGGTATGCATACCCATATTTTTTGTATAAGAAAGTTTATGATTATGAATTAGTAAGACCTCGGTTACCGGTAATTTTGAAAGAAAGATTTTGAGACTTGATTTCGAGATAATGCCGTCGGGCGATCTCGTACTTTTGTGAACAAATCCTGTAGGAGGTAAAACTGATTCTAGGGTGATAACTCATTCATGTCTTGAACTCAAATAATTAGGCACCTAGGTGAGATGTAGTAAACCTGGGCAAACGTAAGTGGGTTGCCTCTATATAGTCGGGCGATGGATTGACTGCATCGGCAGCGATTCATCGGGCAGTGGGTTCACTGCGTCGGCAGCGATTCACCGTGGCTATAGAACCAGTCGTCGGGCTGAGGTTGTTATGAAAATTTTATTGTTAGTTTTAAGAAAGTAAAAATGGGACTTTAAAAAGAAAATTTTGAGATAGAAAGCAAGTAATGATTGAAGATTTTATTATTTAAAAAGGTATGACTTTAAAGAGTAAAAGAAATATACATTATGTGAATTAATTGTCTTTGATGGGATTATTCATTTATGTTGAATGCTTGATTATTATATGTGATTAAATTTGCAAATGAAATTGCTATTGTTGTTGATTCATAAATGAACTATAAGAGAATTATGATTGATGCCAAATAAGACATAGATCAAATTTTGGATAAGCTAGAGACATGAAAATATCTATGTAAGGACATGTTTATTAAAGGGTATGCGTACCCATATTTCTTGTACAAGAAAGTTTATGATTAGTAATTAGTAAGACCTCGATTACCGGTAATTTGAAAGAATGATTTTGAGACTTGATTTCGAGATAATGCCGTCGGGCGACTCGTACTTTTGTGAACAAATCCGGTAGAAGGTAAAACTGATTCTAGGGTGATAACAAATTCATGTCTTGAACTCAAATAATTAGGCACCTAGGTGAGATGTAGTAAACCTGGGCAAACGTAAGTGGGTTACCTCTATGTAGTCGGGCGATGGATTGACTGCGTCGGCAGCGATTCATCGGGCGGTGGGTTGACTGCGTCGGCAGCGATTCACCGTGGCTATAGACCCAGTCGTCGAGCTGAGGTTGTTATGGAAATTTTATTATCAGTTTTAAGAAAGTAAAAAATGAGACTTTAAAAAGAAAATTTTGAGATAGAAAGCAAGTAATGATTGATGATTTTATTATTTAAAAAGGTATGACTTTAAAGAGTAAAAGAAATATACATTATGTGAATTAATTGTCTTTGATGGGATTATTCATTTATGTTGAATGCTTGATTATTATATGTGCTTAAATTTGCAAATGAAATTGCTATTGTTGTTGATTCATGAATGAACTATAAGAGAATTATGATTGATGCCAAATAAGACATAGATCAAATTGTGGATAAGCTAGAGACATGAAAATATCTAACTTAAGACATGTTTATTAAAGGGTATGCATACCCATATTTTTTGTATAAGAAAGTTTATGATTATGAATTAGTAAGACCTCGGTTACCGGTAATTTTGAAAGAAAGATTTTGAGACTTGATTTCGAGATAATGCCGTCGGGCGATCTCGTACTTTTGTGAACAAATCCTGTAGGAGGTAAAACTGATTCTAGGGTGATAACTCATTCATGTCTTGAACTCAAATAATTAGGCACCTAGGTGAGATGTAGTAAACCTGGGCAAACGTAAGTGGGTTGCCTCTATATAGTCGGGCGATGGATTGACTGCATCGGCAGCGATTCATCGGGCAGTGGGTTCACTGCGTCGGCAGCGATTCACCGTGGCTATAGAACCAGTCGTCGGGCTGAGGTTGTTATGGAAATTTTATTGTTAGTTTTAAGAAAGTAAAAATGGGACTTTAAAAAGAAAATTTTGAGATAGAAAGCAAGTAATGATTGAAGATTTTATTATTTAAAAAGGTATGACTTTAAAGAGTAAAAGAAATATACATTATGTGAATTAATTGTCTTTGATGGGATTATTCATTTATGTTGAATGCTTGATTATTATATGTGCTTAAATTTGCAAATGAAATTGCTATTGTTGTTGATTCATAAATGAACTATAAGAGAATTATGATTGATGCCAAATAAGACATAGATCAAATTGTGGATAAGCTAGAGACATGAAAATATCTAAGTAAGGACATGTTTATTAAAGGGTATGCGTACCCATATTTCTTGTACAAGAAAGTTTATGATTAGTAATTAGTAAGACCTCGATTACCGGTAATTTGAAAGAAAGATTTTGAGACTTGATTTCGAGATAATGCCGTCGGGCGACTCGTACTTTTGTGAACAAATCCGGTAGAAGGTAAAACTGATTCTAGGGTGATAACAAATTCATGTCTTGAACTCAAATAATTAGGCACCTAGGTGAGATGTAGTAAACCTGGGCAAACATAAGTGGGTTGCCTCTATATAGTCGGACGATGGATTGACTGCGTCGGCAGCAATTCATCGGGCGGTGGGTTGACTGCGTCGGCAGCGATTCACCGTGGCTATAGACCCAGTCGTCGGGCTGAGGTTGTTATGGAAATTTTATTGTTGGTTTTAAGAAAGTAAAAATGAGACTTTAAAAAGAAAATTTTGAGATAGAAAGCAAGTAATGATTGAAGATTTTATTATTTAAAAAGGTATGACTTTAAAGAGTAAAAGAAATATACATTATGTGAATTAATTGTCTTTGATGGGATTATTCATTTATGTTGAATGCTTGATTATTATATGTGCTTAAATTCGGAAATGAAATTGCTATTATTGTTGATTCATGAATGAACTATAAGAGAATTATCATTGATGCCAAATAAGACATTGATCAAATTGTGGATAAGCTAGAGACATGAAAATATCTAAGTTAAGACATGTTTATTAAAGGGTATGCGTACCCATGTTTCTTGTACATGAAAGTTTATGATTAGGAATTAGTAAGACCTCAGTTACCGGTAATTTTGAAAGAAAGATTTTGAGACTTGATTTCGAGATAATGCCGTCGAGCGATCTCGTACTTTTGTGAACAAATCTGGTAGAAGGTAAAACTGATTCTAGGGTGATAACACATTCATGTCTTGAACTCATATAATTAGGCACCTAGGTGAGATGTAGTAAACCTGGACAAACGTAAGTGGGTTGCCTCTATATAGTCGGGCGATGGATTGACTGCGTCAGCAGCAATTCATCGGGCGGTGGGTTGAGTGCATTGGCAACGATTCATCGTGGCTATAGACCCAGTTGTCGGGCTGAGGTTGCTCCGATGGAGACGAATTTCATTTTGAAATCTGGGATTATAATGATTGATCGGGCGGTGTACTTCGGGATCATGAATAGTCGGGCGGATAGTTTTTGAAATCCAGGACTATGCGTAGTCGACGGATAGTTTTTTTTGCCGTCTCCAATGTATATACGTATACCGGGCTAGATGGTCACTTGCAGGATGATTCGCACAATGTGGGATCTGTGATAACAGTCAGCGGTGGACTCCGGTGCTGGGATTCAAATTCATGGAATGATCTGAACCTTGTTTTATTACCGGGTAGTTATCATGGCGAGGGATCGAGCCCTTTATTGTGGAGTACGTAGGTGCTTGCCCTCGGACCTATGTAGTATGGGATACATAGAATCCGAACAAGTGTGCATTAGTGTCATCCTAGTATAGAATTGTGTTCATTAGGCATTAAGGCATGGCATACACTTACATGTTTAGAATAATCACATTTCTACACTTTATTTCATTCAAGACGTTTGTGGTTTGTTAAAGTATGGAGATCGTTATACTATTTTCGGCATAAAGAGGATAGCCGTGTATAACATTTCGTCGGTTGTAATCAACTGACGTGCCCACCGTCTTATATGCAGGTAATGGATGTTCATGAAGCTATAAATTGGATATGCTGATGCTGTTTTATTTTAAAGATGTAGTAAATATTTCATTGTAAATTTTTTTCTTCCGCTGTGTAAAACCAAGTTGCATTTGAACTCTAATGTTATTGGAAAAAGTTTTATATTTCCTTGTAAACTTATACGAAGTGAGGTAAAGATCCTGTGGAATCTCGAATTCGGTCTTATTTGGAATTCGGGGTGTTACAAGTTCAAACTTAAGCATCAATTTTAGGCAATTGACATGTTTTAGATAATTTTGATGATTTCACATAAATTCCACAAATATATAATGTTATTCGAATTTTGATGGTATTATATATCTAGGAAATTTACTTAGAATAATCATATTATTCCAATACAAAAACTTGTCGATGTGTTTCTGATGTTTAGAATGTCATTATATCATTCCAATTTTGATGATATATCTCTTTTATAGATTCTTGTTTCATTCTAATTTTGATGATTCAGAATTAACCATAATTGATTTGACTCTTCTATCATTCTAATATGAAATATAGTATAGTTCTTGTGTACAAACTATAATAGTTCTTGTTCTTTACTTAGTTAAAGAAACTTGATTGTGATGCTTCCATTACATTTTTGCTAAGCTAATTATAAATTGTAGTAAGTTCTTTTATGGAACTAGATACTTTGTGAAATTAGTTGGAATTCTTAGAGATGTGTCTCTTGATATTCTGTTTTCACTAAGCTAGCAAAGATGGAGGAGTTGAATCTGTCAACATAGATTTCAAAAATAATGATTTGCTCAAAATGGAAGAGTAAACATAAAGCAGTGTGCAAGGATAGAGTTTCAGTTTATTTCTTTCGAGAATAAATTATTCACTTGCTTGGTAAAACTTTTGTTGAGTTTAAAACTCTTGTGTTCATGAGCTTAAAACTCACATTTTGTTCTTGAAATTTATTTACTTTGTTTGATTTTGAAACTATGACAAATTATTCCAGTTGGTTTAGTCATTGTGAACTATTCTGTTGTGATATGATTTGGGAACTATTTAATTATTTTGGTTTAGTCTATTTGAACTATTCGGATTTATAGACTGGTATCAGCCAGTCAGCTTCATGTTGAACAGATGAGATAATCCAGTACGTCTATATATTGAGAATATAGGAGAAGATTGTTGGATATATAGGTATATTCTCACTATATGAACAATATTATGTGTAATATTGTTCTATGGGTAACACGTATGTTATACGTACTAATTGTTTGGATATCGGAACGCGGGTTGAGTGGGTTGAGAACCCACTACCCAAACCAATATTTAGAAATAAGTACTGGCTTGTGATCGCAGTCTAGGTATTCCAATCTTGATACCTAGGGTGAATATCTCAAACAACTTAGATCTAGATATTAACCCTAATTTCCAATTGTTAATTTCTCACAAAACCTAACAATATGTACCTTGTTTTTTGTATATTGACTTGTATGATCAAATTTTTTCTGTTGTATCTTCAAGTACCAACTCAAAGCTGCACCGGTCTCCTTTTTCAACTTGTTATCATAAACAAACTCAAGCCAACCATTTCTGAAATAGTACATATTCGGCCATTTCTTACTCTTCTGCACCCAACGATAACAGACCATGATCGGCCTTCCGAGTTTAAGTCTCTCAGGATCACTTCTTGTTTTGTTTGTCGACCGCCTGCTGTTATAAAACCCACCGGAATGTACTGCAAATAGAGTAAGTACAGAATTAGTAGAACTTAAAAATGAAGTGTACAAAGTCACATTTAAACATTGTATTATAAAGTTTGGTTTTTCTTGAACATGTACTTTCCACTTGGAAAAGTAGATTAACTTCATCGTAAAATCACTGATTAGCACTCACCAAATAATGATTTTTTAATCGTAAACGGTGGGTTGAATGCCCCCCGCGTATTTTTAATCAGGCTGTATTTATTTATTATTATTATTTTTTAATCGTAAACGGTGGGTTGAATGCCCCCCGCATTTCATTAAAAAGAATTTAACAAAACATACAACCTAAAATAAGGCTTATGAAATTCAGATCCCAACAGACTGGGTCCTGGATCTCATACACCTGAACCAATAAACAACAAATACAACGAAATTTAATCCTACTGATCGGCCGACCTAGTCAGACCCAATTATTCGTACCAAGTTGGGCTCATTCTCTCTCCGTCCCTTGCTAGTACATCGTTTATTCTCGTCGTCGCACGTGACAACACCTCCGTCGCTCCCAGCAATGACTCATACGTCAACTTCAAGCACCATATAAGAGATACCGCAGGGACTCCACCAATCTGACATCTCCCTGTACAGATTGAATCATCGTTATTATTCCCTCGCTTGACCCTCATTGACTCTCACCGCTACCTCGCAACGAAGGCTGTCGTTGCCCCTGCCGACTCTACTAATGCCACCACCACCTCCAAGCCCCATGACATAAGCGAGAGACCTTAGGCACCCCTCACTTTGACCTGAATAGGACAAAGTAGAGCCCAAACTATAAAATTGCCAGACTACAGTCGCCCCACCACCTAGGATACATTTCGTTGCTAATTTTCAATTAGTTGTAATTTGAATATTTAGGGAGAAGACTCATTTGGATGTAAGGGAGTGCCACCGAACACAACACAGATTTAAATTTCAAAAACTAGTTTGAAATTCAAAACAACCCCCACTGCCTCATCACTCCCAATTCCAATCCCCCGAGCTACTCTCCCTACACTCCCCTATCACACCCGGCGACGACCACCGCCGCCGACTTCCACACCCGTCGCGCAAGCCCCGACGTCAGGCCCCAACCCCTGACCACCTGACTACACTGGCAGCCGTCGCAGACCACGCCCAAACCTTGGCCATTTTGACCCCGCCAAAGAGCCATCTGTCGCCTACGAGCTTGCCGCGTGCAACCTTCGCCGCCCCTAAACCATGAGCAATATTCGAGATGCCCCAAATCGCACCCGAAGTCATCCCCCCTTGGCGCTCGCGATCAGCGGCACCCTCTCGATGCCGTTGTCCGATTAGCCACCTGGACGCGAACATTATCTCGAACCCCTCGAGCTCGGCTATGCAATATGGTTGGAAAAGCCATGGAACCCCCAACAATAACGATCAATGGAAGTGAATAGCAAGTGAGAGGGAGATCGGCAACTAGGGAAAGAGAAGGAGGACGAGAAAGAGGGGGAGGAGAGGACGGGGCAAGGGACGGGAGGGGGGTGGCAAAACCCTAGCCGCCCCCCCCCCCCCCCCCCCCCCCCAAGTTCAGATCTTTAGTTGATTCTTTTGTAATTTTTTTGGGGGAAGCTTCGGCACGGGCGGGTGGTTGAGGTGGGGCGACGGGTGGGTGGAGGAGGAGAGGTGGCTAGGGTGGAGAGGGAGAGGTGACGCGGGGTTTGAAGGGGGGGGGGGGGATGTGATGGGTTTCCGGCTGTAATCATAGTTGCCTCAAACCATGTTTCTTCTTTGATAATTGTTATTGCTCTGCTTCTCACTCTGTAAATGATTCATTCTTTTTGTAAACCCTATTTTTGTTGGCCTGTGGTTGACACCTGCATCGAAGTCTTATGCACCACAAATTACATCATTTTATCTCAAAAATGAAAAAAAATTCAATTCAAAACGCACTAGGTTTGTGCTCCTTTCTATTCTCTTCATTGCTCATCTCACACTTGTTCTCCTCCTTAACAACATTGTTCATTCTTGGATAGCTTAACTTGTCCTCCTCCTTAACAACATTGTTCATTCTTGGATAGCTTATCTCGCATGTGGTTAGATTGTAAGCTCGGAAATTAAAGATAATGTTACTTCAGTAGTGAATCTGCAAGAAGTATCCAAGTCTTAAATCATGCATTTGTACTAGTTCTTGCCATCCAGCTCCACCCAAGTATAATGTTGGCTTATGTCTGTAAACATTGACATGCCATGATTTGCCATTTGGGTTCACAGGTGTCGCACTTTACTCAGGGCCGGCCCTGATATGTAGGTGGGCAAGGCGGCCGCCTCGGGCCCCCGTGGAATTCGCCATTTTTGGGGCCCCCGATTTCAAACTTCCCTTGTAAATATAGGCACGCGTTTCGCGCGTAAATTTTTTTTTTTTTTTTATATATGGGGCGGGGGGGGGGCCCATTTCGGAAGTTCGCCTAGGGCCCCCCGGAACTCAAGGCCGGCCCTGACTTTACTGCATTTCTCATTTGTAATTTGCTTGACAAATACATCAGGAAATGCCTACAAAAATGTAATTCATAATTACAATAAAAGAGAGATCGGGAGAGAAACAGGCAGCAATAATTTTACCAGGTCATTAGAGAAGCCAGGTAAGAGGATCCTAGGGAAGCCAGATGCAGGATTTTACCAGGTCATTAGAGAAGCCAGGTAAGAGGATCCTAGGGAAGCCAGATGCAGGAGATGGATGATGGTCACTACTCTTTTCAGACATTTTTCAGAAGTGTGTTTGGTTTCTAGCTTGTGTTTAGAGTGAATGTATATAAAGATGTATAAACTCACGATGTGAAGTCACAATTCACATTCTCCGTCTCTCATTTCTTCTTCTGCATTTGAAAGGTTGAGGTTTATTGGGAGTTACAACTAGAGTTAAATGCAAGCTAGCTAGTCTCGTCATTAACAGTGTTTTTTTTTGTTTTTTGTTTTTTTAATAAGGATGGAGCCGTGAAGACTCCAGTCCCCCCCCCCCCCCCCCCACCATATCTATATAATAAAACACAAAGAAAGCTATCAAGTGGATCTCCTTCAATCCCCCCAAAAATTAAAGGCTCAGATCTAACCTCACAAAACATATTTTTCCCCCTAAAAGTTTCCCCCCAAAACTCAAATTCAAATCCTCTACTCAAAATAACTCCTATATTTGTTTAATTTCTCTCTCTCTCTCTCTCTCTCTCTCTCTCTCCCTCCCTCCCTTCCTCTTCTATTCAAAAAATTAAGAAAATAAAAAAAAATTTAAAATTTTAAAAACTTTTAAAAAAATCAAAAAAAAAAATCATATAATATGTTTTTTTCTGGACCCCCAAAAGTTTCTCATATAATATGTTTGCTGCTTAAATTAATTTGCTGGACCTCCAAAATTATTTTATATGATCAAACAAGGTACACTGTCTCGAAGACGTGCCGTAGGCACGTGTCAACGGGCAAACCTAGTATATATATATGAGGAATGCTCCATTGAAAACCGGTCTAGTTTTTATGGGTTGGAAAACACCAATCTGAGCCGTTGGATCGCTCATGATCGTGATCAGCGGCTCAGATCGAGCTCCCCATAATCCGTTTCAATTGATCAGCAGAAGGTTATTTTGGAAATTTCGTTCCAAATAACTCTTCGCTGAACAGATTCTAAAAAAATTGATATAACCTAGGCCGTTGTTTGGAATAATAAAATTTTATAGCCTAGGCCGTTGTTGGGAACAACGGCCTAGGTTATAAAAATTTAGAACAAGGTCGTTGTTCCAAACAACGGCCTATAATTCAAATTTTTATAACCTAGGCCGTTGTTCCAAACAACGGCCTAGGTTATATTCATTTTATCAGAACGAATCAGGCGACGAGTTATTTGGGACGAAATTTCCAAAATAACCCTCCGCCACTTAAGTGATATATGGTGATGGGCGGAGGCGGTCTGAGCCGCTGATCACGATCAAAAGTGATCCAACGGCTCAGATTGGTGTTTTTCAACCCGTGAAAACAAACCCGTTTTCAATGGAGCATTCATCTCTCTCTCTCTCTCTCTCTCTCTCTCTCTCTCTCTCTCTATATATATATATATATATATATATATATATATATATATATATATATATATTGAAAGGTTGAGGTTTATTGGGAGTTACAACTAGAGTTAAATGCAAGCTAGCTAGTCTCGCCATTAACAGTGTTTTTAGTTTTGTTTTTTGTTTTTTAATAAGGATGGAGCCGTGAAGCCTCCAGCCCCACACACACACACACAGATATATATATATATATATATATATATATATATATATATATATGGGAAATGGGGGTATGAGCAACTTGCTCATTTAGTAAATAAGCAATTGATGATGTGGCATTCATGTGATTGGAAAATTCTTAAAAGGGTTAGTTGTCCAATGTATCACATGCATGCCACATAATCAATTGCTCATTTACTAAATGAGCAAGTTGCTCATATCCCTTTTACCCTATATATATATATATATATATATATATATATATATATATATATATATATATATATATATATATATATATATATATATATATATATAGACACACACACATTAGGTTTGCCCGTTGACACGTGACGTGCCTACGGTACGTCTTCGGAACGGTGCACCTGGTTCGATTATATAAAATAGTTTTAGAGGTCCGGCAAATTAATTGGAGTAAGAAACATATCATATGAGGAAACAAAATATCTATCTTTAAGCTCAACCATCGCCTTCTTGATCATTAACTTCAACTTACCTAGAATGCATATAGTTTGTTAGAAGCACTGCATAGAGTTTTTTTTTAACTTCAATATCACTTTTAGATACTTGTAATAGTTATGCAATGACATGATCATATAGGTTTTATAGATATTACTCTAATCCCATAACCACTATGTGCATGTCTAAATATAATGGTAACCCAAGTGCAGGTGTGAAGGTATCTACAATACCAATAATCTAAACATTTGTTTGTCTAAGACTTAGTTTGCAATTGAAATAGCTCTTATTATTATTTCAACCAAAATGTAATACATAAAGTTCTCAAAACTCTAATCCAAGTTAATCATTTCTTTTATCTCCATTTTGTCTCCCCATTGCACATTTATAAAAAAAATCACAATAGATCAATAACAAATTTACTTTAGTTGTCTTTCTTGAGAGGGGAGTTTGCACCATTCCTTGGTAAACTCTAGTCATCCCAATCCTAGATATCGAAACATACACTAAAACTTCTTATATGTTATGTTATCCATGGTTTCCAATAACCAATGATGGTAACACTTCACGATAGTATATTCTCTTGTAGTAAAGAAATTAATGTTGCATATTTGCCAAGTTATTTTAGGTTGCTGATCAGCTTACTTGTCCTGCTATTGTTTAGAAGCCCAAATTGAGACCATCAAATAATCCATCTCTCACTTGCGTACACCTTAAATCAAAACCAATAAAAAACTTATCAAATAAATTATCAAATGAAAAAAATTTAAACCCAAAAATAAAACAATCTTACCTCTCTGAACTTAGATCACATGCACACACAAAATTCGAGTCAGCAAAAAACTCACTAATCCCCTGCACATACAAAATTAAAAATTAGAATGAGAATTCGGTTAATAAGATGAAATTAGAGTCGCCGCATCGCTTGTAGAGACTCTCGATTCGATGGAGGGGAGTCGCCGATACGGAGTCGCTTGATATTCGCGCTCGATTTGGTGGAGGGGAGTCGCCAATACAGAATTAGCAGCGGATCAGATATCGGCGACGACCTCTTGATTGGGGTTTGACGCTGGATTTGGATTTGGATTTGCTTTGATATTCGCACTTGAGAGGACGATGGAGGCTTCACCAATGGAATGGAAGCAAAGGTTTAAGAAAATGGTTTTAGGGATTTGGAGTTAGCAGCTTAAAAAACCCAGGGGAAAGAAATAGAGAAATTGGAGCTCTCTGGTTTGGGAAGTCGAAGGAGCAAACTGATCTGAATAGAAGAGAGAGAGAGAGAGAGAGAGAGAGAGAGAGAGAGAGAAATAATTAAATAAATAAATGAGTTGTTTTTTGGGGAGGGGGGATTTGAATTTTGAGTTTTAGGGGGGAAATTTTGGGGGAGAAATGTTTTTTGGGAGCTTAGATATGGACCATTGATTTTCTTACTGTTGAAGGAGTTGTTTTTTTTTTTGGGGGGGGGGGGGGGGGAGATTTGAATTTGAGTTTTGGGGAAAAACTTTTGAGGGGAGAAAATAGCTTTTGAGAGCTTAGATCTAGACCATTGATTTCTTGATAGCTTTTCTTTGTGTTTATATATATATATATATATATATATATATATATATATATATATATAAAACTAAAACGCATTATAGAAGAAAGAGAAGTAGCATGCATCAAAGCCAGAGTCGGGATAATAAGGAAACAGGGATACATACATCCCATCAACATATAAGAGGATCCAAAAACATACTACAATATAAGGAAATGAAACAGTCCTAGAAGAAGCATCCACCTAGTGGAACAAAACATTCAGAGATATAAAAGAAACAAAGATAAGGATCTAAGATCACAATATCAGCCCCATCATCATTGATCTGGTTATCATAAGTAGTCTGAATGGATTGCCCAAGAAGAACTCCAGAGATGTACTCTTGCTGATGAGTAGTCATGATCGTAATGGAGGCAAGGATAATCGATATAGGATCAAGATCAAAACCTTCCAGATCAGTCAGACCATCATTCTCAGGACCAGGAGAATTACCATGAAGATCATCCTGAATATCCGCCTGCGCCTCATCCTCAATAATAATAGTATCAGCATTATGAACAGCATCATTAGAAGATTGTGGAGAGACCTGAGAATCAGCATTAGCAACCAAAGCAGAAAAGTAATTGGCATTACCACTATTAGCAATGGGGATGAAAGACTTGCAGGTATCAATAAAGGCAGACAAATCTACCGTAGTCCTCTTAGAAGGAGAAAGTAATTCTGACAAAAAAGAAAAAAAAAACACAAAGAATCAAGTATATTAATAATGTCAGAATATTTTTTAAGAAAAACTCTATTATTTTTTTCTTACCATATTACCCAAATTAAAGTCATCATAATTATATTCCATTGAAATCTAAAAAACTTATAAATTCTTTTCACTCTCCATAAACCCTACTAAGATTTAATAGAAGAAGGAAAACCTCTGAATTTGAAAGTCATTTTCAGATCATAAGCCAAATTTATTTAACAAAAGTGCATTTGAGAAAAATGTGTGAAGCAGATTCAACTGAGCAAGAGTAAAGTACACATTTTTTTTCTCAATTGCAAGATTTCTTTTGTTTAAATTATCTACTATAAGAAGTTTGTTATAAACAACTAACCAAACTAAAATTCTAACTTTAAGAGGTGCAACATTTTGCCAGATAAGGCTATAAAAGGGCAAATTTCAGCCCCAACGTTAAGGAAATAATAAAATGACTTAAAAGTAAAACCGCCAGAATTGTTCCATCTCCATCTGAAATCATTTCTTGGTTTCCAATCATAATTATTTAATAAGTGAAGATGATAATTAAAATCATGGGTTTGTTGTAAAGAAATTTCTCTTCTAAAATTAATATCCCAAACTTTCCCATATCTATTAGTAGTGCATAAGGAGAAAACAGAAGTATTAGGGAAACAAGCAATTTTAAAAAGATCAGGATTGGTAGTAGATAAACAACAGTTATCAATCCAAATATCTGATCAAAATCTCACATTCTTTCCATCTCCACAATTTTTGGTAACCCACACTTGAAAGGAGCTGCAATTTTCCATATGCCTTTCCAAAATGAAGAACCAATAGAACGAGAGATATCAGAGAAAACTTCAAAAATTCTTCTACGAAAATATTTTCTCTTAACAATTCTAATTCACACTTTATTTTCAGAAAATACACAATTCCACAGCCACTTTTCAAGTAAAGCCATATTTTGATGTCTCAAATTGATAAATCCTTAAACCCCCTTCTTGTTTACTTTTACAAACTCTAAACCAATTCATACGACACTTACCTTGATCAGAATTACTAGAGGAACCCACAAAAAAAGTCTCCTTCTAAGTTGATCAATATTTTCAATAACCCAGACAAGGAGATAGAAAAAAGACATAAGATAGAGGGGAATACTAGAAAGGATAGAATTAATAAGAATCAATCTACCAGCTCTGGATAAAGATTTTCCTGACCAACTATAAAGTCTCTTTTCGATCTTATCAATAACAGGATACCAATCAGATTTATGTAAGTTACCTACTCTTAGAGGGATGCCTAAATAAGTCAAAGGAAAAGAGCCTTCAGGGCAATTGAAGAAAGCAGCAATATCGTATTGTCTAAATGAGTCCCCTGCAATCCAGATAGTAGAAGATTTAAAAAAATTTATCTCCATGCAAGAAACACTTTCAAAACAATAAAGAAGGAATTTGAGATTTCTAAGTTTCAGACCTTCACAAGAAGAAAAAAAAATAGTATCATCAACATATTGTAAATTAAGGATACTCTTAAAGGAGGGGAAGCCACATAAGCCTTCAATAACATTGCCATTAAGAGTGTTTATTGCTTCTAAACGGAAAAAAAAGGGAAATCACTCCCTCTGTCCTAAATTGTATGTCACTTTAGCTTTCTTCACACTTAACAAGAAACTCTCTAAATATTTTAACTCAAAAATGGCAAACATGTTGGCTTTATGTCTTACATACTAGGTTCGATGTGAAGAGAAGACAGTGAATCGAGAAAAGTATTCGAAGCGAATGTTGAAAGAAAAAAATGATCAACACTAGCAGCAGACAGACAGGTTCTGGTCGACTGCGTTAGATCGGGTTGCTATCTGACTTGGTTGGAACTAAAGCAGTCGACTGCAAGTGGCGTAGCGACACATATTAAGCTGATACTTCCGAAATTGTTTGAGCCAAATTTCTTCTCCAAGTTAGATCATATAGCTCTTATTGTGTGGCTTTCTCTCCAGATTATATCAAACAGATATTGTATCAAGACTATAGCCTAAGATTCTCTAGATCTCTATATAATATTGTAATGATCTCCTTTGTGATGTAGTATTTCATCTTGGAGTTTTTCATTGTAAACAACAAGTGAGGCTATACAGATATATGGATTTTTGGTGAGAGTGATTGTAACTCTTATATCTTCTTTAGTTGTATAATATCTTGGTTATTTCTCCTCCAGATTAGATTCGTTTGAACTGGGACAAAATTGTGTGCTTTGTGTGCTTGATTTTGGTCTACATGCTTGATTATTTGTATTGATTGATTATCGACTTCCCCTAAATCCTTGCCGCTGCGCCCAAATTCCTAACAAAACCATACCGTGCTTTATTAATGAGAAATAACGAAACAAGAGTTCATAGTACATAATACCCAAAATTAAAAAAAATGTATGAAACAAATTACATAAATTCAAAAGCAACAAAATGCAGGCCATCATGCTTATTTTTCAGTCATCCTCACCACTATTTGTCTTTTGCATTTCCGCCCTCTTTGCTATCATCTATTGTTGTTCCCTTTTTCGCTTTCTTCCTCGCCAGAATGCGCACTGACCAAGACATGATGTAAACAAAAATGTGGTTTAGTATTGCAGGTAAAAGGGTGAATGTCGGATTGGAATAAAAATTATTTCTATCATTCGAGATTGTCTAAAATATGTATATGTACCCTAAATACGTTTGTAATTGGAAGAAATCATGCCACAAAAAAAAAAAAAACTGGTATCACGTGATACCAAAATTGGATGGAGCATATCGATCCGCACCTAAGATATGGACAGTATACCGAACCGCAAAAAAAAAAAATATGGGTATAGTTAAGTTGGAACTTGGTGAACATGGGTACTAAACATAGTTTAGTGAAATTTACTCTTAGGTTTAATCTTCGGCCAAGCACTAACAAGGTTCTACATCAGGCCCAAATTACTGACAAGGTAAGCCCAGAACATTATCCAATTATACCCACATATAAATTGTGGTTGAACGAGGCTGCAACCTATGTAAAATGCCAGCCCATTAAGAATATGAGGAGTTAATTTCCCTAAAAAAAAGTTTTAAAAAAAAAACATAAGAATGAGGAGTTTACTTAATTAGGTCAGAAAGTAAAATGAGTCAGAATCTCCATGAAAAAACAAACTGCATTTGACAAGAATCGAGCTTTGCTCATCCAAACAAGTGGGCAAAAATTATTATGCTACGGCTATAAACGCTTGACAGACTTTTAATTAGACACGACCTACAATTTTTAACTAACTCAGTACTAGTAATTTACACATGCGATGCACGTTTTAATAATTTTAAAAAATAAAAATAAAAACTCTGATATGGGGAGGATTTGAACTGAAAACCTCCTTTATATTAGTTATGTACGTGCGTTGCACATGTTGGTAGAATGACAAAATGACAAATGACACTAAGACCTTCTTCCATTATAATATTAGAGATAATTGATTAATTTGCATCAAGATTTGAAGTTACACTAAATATTGGAATCAAAGCATAAAGTGATGTGGAGCACAAAAGTGACCAAGGGCAGCAGCGAAAGACAGTAGCAAAACAGCTGCAGCAGTTGACTGCAACTAGGGCAATCGAGTACAGCAAAAAGAGGTCGACTGCATCGATTACATTCGACTACAACAATTCAAGGGCCAATGGGAGCAGCCTGATACAGTACATGCTTTCCAATACATAACGCACATTTCAATTGCATAAAAACACATTTCAAATAGAAAATACAACATGCTTTCCAATACATCAGACACATTTCATTTTCCTATATATCATACTCTCATCAGAAATCCGAAGTTAATTAAATTTGAGCGAGATTGCTACTAGGATCTTTCCACACACAAAACAAAAACTAAAAAACATAATGCACATTTCATTGTAAACTACAACACTTCCAAGTACAGTACAGAGCATATCACCTTGGCAAGAATTTCGTGTTGGGTTTATGTCTTGCATATTATGTTGGATAAAAAGACGATGAGACGATGGAGGAATCAAGACGATTAGAGACGAAGTGGAAGCAAGGGAAACAGTCAGCAGTAGTAGCAGCAGGAGTTGCGGTCGACCGTACTTGGGGTGCGGTCGACCGTACAACTCTGCAGAAGTTTCCGAGAGGAGGACGGTCGACCGACCTTGAGGTGCGGTCGACCGCGCGCGACGCTTATAGATAATTTGGGTCGGATCTTGGTGATTCGTGAGAAGTCCAACTTGCTCTTCAAGTCATATCTGACGGCTCTTATCGTAGGGTTATCTCTTCAGGAATATCCAAAGACTATTGTATCAAGATATCAAACTAGGGTTTCTCTAGATCTCTATATATTGTTATTAATGACCTCCATTGAGAGCCAAGAGAGAGATTACTTCATTGAAGGAGAGATTGAGTAATTCTCTAAATGTAAACAACTAGTACTTGCTAGTGAGGCTTGAGAAAGGGTCGTGGTGAGAATTGTAATATTCATGCATTTTCTCTAGTTGAATAACATCTTGGATTTCTTCTTCTCTGGATTATGATCTAAGGGTTTCCAACTTGATATATTCATCACCAAATCCATTCAACATGATAACCATGCTAGATGAGAAATCTACCAAGGAGAAGTTTTTTATGGCAGGTATGATCGAGGGGTTGGAGGAGGATGTACTTAGGAAGGAGAGCCAGAAATCAGCATCAACTTCTGTGAGTAGCTTGGAGGTGGATTGTACATTGATTGAAAGGGAAAGTGTATGTAGGAGTAAGGTCCGAGGCCACTAGTGCAAAGAAATTGAGCATTACATGAGAGACTGTTGCAAGCGGTTGAGTCAGAGGGGCACCAAATTCAGTGCCGCTGAATCAGGTGATGGCTTAAACAGTGCTTTTGTTTCAAGTTCCTTAGATGTGAATTGCGGTTGTTCTTTTGATTCGGTTAGTTCTTCTCAAGTTTGCTCCGAGAGGGAGATAGTTTCTACTTGTAAATTTGCATCATATTGTTGTGTGGGAACGAAGGCTGATAAGATTTGTGAAGTAATAGTTTCTACTTACAAGTTTGTCTCATGTCGTTGTGTGGGAACGAAGATTGACAAGACTTCTGAAGTAAGAGGTAAGAAAATAAATGAGTCGAAGATGACAGACGGAAGTGGATACACACTAGAGGAGGACATGTATATTCCTTTGATGAAGCGAAGTCTTATTTCCATGAGAACTCTAGAAGCTCGAGACTGCAGGTACACAGATCCAGGTGGAGTTCGTTCAGTTTGGAAAAGCTATCATGAGGTGATGAAGGGTGAGAGGGGGATTGAGCAGGGTCAACACAACCTCTACCAGCTTTGGAGGAACAAAAAAACTTGCGCAAGTGTTTCGAAGCCCATTGTTCCTAAACCACCATCTAGTATGCCGTCACTATAATCATCCAAGCGAGACTGCGACGTTCGAATATCGTCGAAAGGTGAAGAGAGCCTTGAGGTAGGTGGAGTTCGTGTGGAGGGTGGCACCTCCATGATTACATCTACTGGGGTGTGCCCTTGAGGGGGGCATACAGCAGGAGAAAAACAGGTGGAGATAGATTCAATTAGCAGAGGAAGCCATTGAAACGAGTTGTTTGCAAGAAGATGTCACGCCCCGTACTCAACTCCTACGCACACAATTAACTACAATCTAACAAAGCCCACCACAGACACCATCAAAAGGTGGGTTAACCCGTTAGGTACCTTTATCACTTGGTAATCCTAATATATCTTACATTCTCCTCTTCTTTACCACCGATATGGGATTAAATCCCATCATCACCCACGTCACCATGCAAGCACACTAGCCACTTCTCTTTTCTTTCTTTTATTCTTTTTGTCATTTTCTTCATTAATGGCCTAAGCCCCATAAGCCATTTATGGGTTTCATCACCATTAATCCCTTGATCATATCCCATAGGATCTTTCTATAGGCCACCACCTTAATACCACATTATCTCTTTTTATTATTCTCTATATATATCTCTATATACTAATACGGGGTGTTACATTCACCCCCTCTTAAGAAATCAGCGTCCTCGCTGAATACGGAACATGCAATCTAGCACAGAATCGCCTTTCTAGTCGAATGTAGACTTGTCTCCTAGATCAAATACGCATATCGCTGCCCACCAAGGGTCTTACGCATCTCATACACATATTGCTGCCCACCAAGGATTTTACGCATCTCATATTTACAAGCTTTACATTCGATGTCGGAAGTTGGCTCTGATACCATTTGTAATGCCACGTACTCAACTCATACGCACACAATTAACTACAATCTAACAATGCCCACCACAAGCACCATCAAAAGGTGAGTTAATCCATTAGGTACCTTCATCACTTGGTAATCCTAATATATCTTACATTCTCCTCTTCTTTACCACCGATATGGGATTACATCATCACCCACGTCACCATGCAAGCACACCAGCCACTTCTCTTTTCTTTCTTTTATTCTTTATGTCATTTTCTTCATTAATGGCCTAAGCCCCATAAGCCATCTTATGGGTTTCATCACCATTAATCCCTTGATCATATCCCATAGGATCTTTCTATAGGCCACCACCTTAATACCACCTTATCTCTTATTATTATTCTCTATATATATCTCTATATACTAATACGGGGTGTTACAGAAGAGAAGGAAAAGAGTCTAGAAGGTTTTAAATCACACAGGTATGGATTCATGAGTATGCAATCCAAGGTGGAGATTGTTGGGTTTATGTCTTGCATACTATGTTGGATAAGAAGACGATAAGATGATGGAGGAATCGAGACAATCGGAGACATAGTGGAAGCAAGGGAAATAGTCAACAACAATAGCAGCAGGAGTTGCGGTCGATTGTACTTTGGGTGCGGTCGATCGCCCAACTCTGCAGAAGTTCCCGAGAGGGGGACGGTCGACCGACCTTGAGGTACGGTCGATCGTGCGCGGTGCTGATGGATAATTTGGGTCGGATCTTGGTGATTCATGAGAAGCCCAACTTACTCTTCAAGTCAGATCTGACGGCTCTTATGTAAGGTAATCTCTTCAGGAATATCCAAAGACAATTGTATCAAGATATCAAACTAGGGTTTCTCTAGATCTCTATATATTGTTGTTATTGGCCTCCATTAAGAGCCAAGAGAGAGTACTTCATTGAAGGAGGGATTGAGTGATTCTCTAATTGTAAACAACTAGTACTTGTTGGTGAGGCTTGAAAGAGGGTCATGGTGAGAATTGTAATATTCTTGCATCTTTTCAAGTTGAATAACATCTTGAGTTTCTTCTCCCCCGGATTAAGGCGAAAGCCCTAACCGGAATAAATTTGTGTGTGCTTTGGTGTGTTTGGTATGATCTCATATGTGCTTGATAGTTTGTGTTGATAGCATCGAATAACTCAACAAGACCCTAAGAGGAATTTCGGTAGAAATCCGTAACATTTCGATCTTTCATAGCTTTCATCTTCTCACTGAACTGAAATTATGCAAAGAACAGTTAGTTACTAGATATTAATTAATTCATTAATTAATTACATTTCGGTTTAATGTATTTTCCCTTTCTAATAGTTCGAATTTTAGAGATTTTATTGGAGATTCATATATACCTTTTGTGTATTTCGACTTGCAAGGTCAATTTATTTCCTTGCGATTCTTCAAGTACAGTAAAACATCGATAAATGAATGTTCGATAAAGTAATAACCTCGCTTAGATCATAATTTCTTCCGGTCCTAACTTGGGCATGTGTACTAAAGTAATAACCTCGCTAAATGCATTAAGTAATAAAAAATTTTGAATCTTTAAATGCCCAACGAAAATATAAATTAATGATTACTAAATTCCATACAATAATTTACATATATAATCCACATATTCTTGAAATTTTTGTAATAACTTCTATACAATAGAACCAAATTTTTCAGGCAATCAACAATATCCATACAAAAAGTCATTTTTCTGAAAATATGCATCTAAAGTTACTTATCTTTTCTTTACCCCTAAACCAAGTTCAACCCCATCCTCAACTTTTTGTAGTGCACGCAACTTCCGGGATATTTTGCTCATGTTATAGCAAGTAGTTGTTTAAGGTGATTATTTCTTAAAGGCCTTATTTTGACGAAACATTTGGTAAAACAGAACTATCATCTGGATCAGGATCATGCTTATCATCATTAGGTATATTCATTACTGATTGAATAATTTCTTCATCTCTAGTTAATTCTATCACTGCATTATTCTCGCCAGGATAGTTCAAAAGATGTTCAACATCTATCACATTTCTATAGCGTAAACTAGAAATGACTTCACTTAATCCTTGGATCACTTCATCTAGACCAATTTCTAGTTCATGAACAATATCTTCCTCTAACCGAATCTTGCAATGCCGAAAATAATTTGCAATTGTTGTTGTCTTCACATCAAATTTCCAAGCCGCATTAGCAAAATTGACAGCATTCAAAACATTAATATTCTCAGGATTTGTTGCCCCAACCTCATAGCTCTCCAAGATGCTAGAATAAAAACGACGTCGATAATGAATTTTCAGTGCTCGAATAATCCCAACATCACATGGTTGAATATTTGACGTTGCATTAGGAGGCAAGAAAAATAGTTCTACATTTCTCAAGCCTTCAATTACCTTTGGATGAGCTGGGCAATTGTCTACCATTATGAGAACTTTTTTGCCATTCATTCTCTTGTCAAACCAACCAACAAATTCTTGAAAAAGCAAGCCAGTTGTCCTAGCTTTCTTGTTAGATTGATACTCGCAACCAAGATTTTTCATATTCACATTTTTAAAGCATCTTGGATTTACATATTTACCAATAACCAAAAGAGGTACTTTGTCCGAACTATCACCATTGCAACAAACATCCACAGTAATTCTCTCATTATCTTTCTTGCATCCTTTTAATTGCTTCATAGAACGTGAATGGTTGACTTCCAATCGATAAAATAATTCAGTATAAGTTTCACCAAGTCTTTTTAACTTCTCTAGACTCAAATTAATACATTAATTGTTGTCTCTTGATTGAAGACCATATACATAAATTGAAAAACTCCCTATAAAATAATAAATATTAATTTATCGATAAATAAATAAATGATTAATTTGTCGATAAATAATTAAATTATTTGATTATTGATAAATAAATAATCTTGGTAAAGTAATATTTTTTTTGGGCATCAAGGATATGCATTTATGGAGATTTTACTGTACCAACTCAAAGCTGCAACTATCTCCTTTCTTCCACTCCAAAACTGAAGCCAACCATTTCTCAAATAGTACCTCTTCTCATCCCCATCTCCTTTGACGCAAATTTTCGCAGAGGCCAAGCTCGTCCCTTCGAGTTTGTGTCTCTCAGGATCGCTTCTTGTTTGGCTTGTAAGCGGTTAGACGACTCAAAACCCGATGGAATATACTGCAAATTAATTGCGTAATTCGTTAAATGCTTAAAATTAAGTGTGTGAACTCACAATGCAAGATTGTATTACACTCTCCCGGTACACCGGGATTGTTTTATTAATTTCTTATTAATGAAACAGGGTGGCTTTATTCCACCTTTTATCTCAAAAAAAAAAAAAGATTGTATTACAAAATTCGATTTATATATATCTCAAAAGAAAAAAAAAAGATTGTATTACAAAATTCGATTTATCTCTCTCTCTCTCTCTCTCTCTCTCTCTCTCTCTGTACTTTCCACTTGGAAAAGTAGAATGGCTTCATCGTATAATAACTAACACTCACCAAATAATTCTCTGTAATATTATAATCAGTCATCGTTCCCTCAAACCAAGCTTCTTCCTTGATTTTGCTCTGCCCCTCACTCTGTAAATCATCCATTCTTTGTTTATGCACAAGTTTTGTTGGCCTTTGGTTGTGAAATCTTATGGACACAATGAAGTCACAAATTTCATAATTTTGTCTCGAGAACTAAAAAATAGTAATTAGTCGCTCCTTGCATGTTCTCCTGGTTACTGACATCATTCAGTCTAGTATAGCTTATCTGGCAGGTGGTTAGATCGTAAGCTCGGAAGTTGAGGACCGTGTTTTCAAAATAAAAGAACTGCGCGCAGGAAGTACCCGAGTCGTAAATTATGGACTTGGAAAAGTTCTTGCCAGCCAGCTGCACCCAAGTAGAGTTAGTGCTTATGCTTGTACACATTGGCATGCCATGAGTTGCCATTCGGGTTTAAGATTGTCGCGCTTTTCGTGCAATTTTCCTCTCTGATATTCTTCAGAAATGCATCAGGAATTGCCTACAAAGACATAGTTCTTAGATACTATATACCATATCAAATTCACTCGTGTGCGGAGATTGTAGTTGCATGGAGGTGTGGGGAGGAACTGATTCACTTCCCCCAAACTTGACTCACTTCGGTAAGAGGAAGAATTTTTCCAGATGTGTAAGCTTGAACTAGCCATCCTGCAATAAATTAAACAAAATGCATCTAAATAATATGATCTGTGATCTTCATGTACATACAAAAATTAGTATTCTCATCTACTACATAATCAAAAAGCCTAAAGAATCATATGTTCCTACAAAAGGAACTGTCTTTCACCGAATCAACACATTTTCCACACTCAATCTATAGATCTTCATCCAAAAAAAAAGTAACGAATGTTCAAGTGATTACATCTACAATCATCAACATCAAAAAAAGATCAAGTCATTATATCTTCACCCAAAAAGGCAGGAAAACCATTCAAAGTGATAAACATGGCCAAGTCATTACATCTACAATCATCAACATCTTATTAGCTCATAGACCATGAGAAGAAGAAGAAATTCACCTTACATTGATCTTGATCCACAGATGATGAAATCCCTCAGATTTCCCGCCAAATCTCTCTAATTTTCCCACATAAACTTTTTTACTGTTTCCACTCATTGTCTTAAGCCCCTATATATAAAGGTTATCATAAGGGTATTTTAGTCATTGAAAAATTGACACATCAGCGCTTTTTCAAGATAGCAACCAAAATTTGACGGACTATGTCTTATTGCTTAATGGAGCAAACTTAAGTCGGATTTTCTGTCAAAAAAAAAACTGAGTAAGGTTTTCTTGCAAAAGAGAAACTTATCTAAAATTTACCTACCTCTTTCTCTCTCTCTCTCTCTCTCTATATATATATGCGTGCGCATGTGTGTGAGGGTATGTATGCAGTTGTAACAGAGTTACTTATGTTGGGCGTAGGACCAAATATATTGTTTGTTGTCAGATATGGGTATGGCTCAATTAGGTTGATTTTTCTAGCCAATTAAAAGGTCAATTGGGTATGGCCATATGGGTTGAATTTTTGGCCCAACTATAATATCTAATTATCTAAACAATAAACCATGCACTTAAATTAACTGTATAATAACTCATGGTTGTTGGAAATATACTCCTCCAGTTGTAATCTAAAGAGAATATGCTGATTATCTTGTTAATTTTGTTAGCAAAAAAGATTTGGTGCACAAATCCTAGGAATTCGTGTGAACATAGAGCGAAGGTTACGAATCATACATAGAGATGCTTAACTAATTACCATGTCGCCACACTTATTTTTCTAAGTTATTCAATAAAAAAAAAAACACATGTAATGTATATACATATTAGAAAATGTTCTGTATTATGCATTACCATAACTCAGCTTTGTTATTGTACGAGTACATATATGATACATCCCTCTATGCTGTTCTTAAAATTGATATCACACAAAGTAATTGTCATTGTAATTTACTGATAAACCTCTTCGCTGGTACTCTTGGTTTGGTGTGCACAAAACGTGTCTATAAATACTAATAAATTTAAATTGAGTTGTTCAGATTTGCAGGATCAAATAATATCGATAAGAGATCCAAGAGAGATTGAAGAATGTTCAAAGAAGGAAAGTAATAAAGAACGATTGAGAAATCAAGCAAAAGAAGAAGATATTCAAAAAGAGCAGTTGATTGATTAGTGTCCAAGAAAGCTTTCAAATACCAGTTGCTATCATTCCATATTTGTGAGATTTAATCTGTATAAAATTGATTATAAAATTGATTGATTGATTAATTTTTGGTAAAAATATAGAGTGGATTCGGAATGAACAGCACGATACCGGTCGACCGCACCTCATGACGGTCGACCGCAGCGCAGTCAACTGCAACTCACGTTATGAAAGAAGCAGTCGACCCTTCATCTCTCTACTTTACGTCAGAGAGATGAACGGTCGACTGCACCAAGATTGCGGTCGACCGTACTTTGCGCTGTTCAACATTTTTGGAATGTATCGTTTCTAATTTTGATCGATACACATCCCAGTCTATTTAATTGGACGAACCCACTGTGTATTCTTCACCTATCACTTCTGAGAAAAATCTTCTGAACTAATCTTTCAACAATCAATCCGGGTGTGTGTGTGTGACAATCTTTTTGTATTCTTCAGTCAGGATCATTTAGGATCTTGAGTTTTTCCTTTTCTTCCACTTCGGTGAGATTGACGGAACTTGTGTTAGAAGTCCTGTGGGTGTAATAGGTCTCTCGGCCTGAATCTGAGAATCACTGTACAAGGGTTTTGAGTATAGTGCAACGCTTGTGATGGAGAGTTGCTACAAGTAGGAGGTGTGGACGTAGGCCTGGGGGTCGAAGCACATTACATCGTTGCGTCATTTGTGCTATCTGCGTTTGCTCTTCTTATCTCTTTTATTTACTCTGCACTTTATTTTAGTTTTTTTTAAAATTCCGCACAATCACCCTATTCACTCCCCCAATGGTGATTTACATAAACGATCAGAAATGCAAATTCCCCTTATATAAAAAATATCCAATTAATATATATTAATTTATTCCAAAAAAAAAGGAAAAAGAAATTTGATTTCACACAGATCATCTCATCATGTATAATTATTGTCAACTTTGCACGATCACAGCTGGTACGTTTTTGACCAAAGGCTAAATTAAGGGAGAAAAAACCTAAACTATACCATTTCTGTAGAAAAACGCACTAAACTTTTTTTGCGCAAAAAATCTCCCTGAAATATGTTTTCAAATATCCTACTCAGACAACGTGAACTTTCGGCTAAAATTGAGTGAGATTTTTTGAAAATAATAAAAAATATGCATTATGTTTCTGAACCAATGTACAAAGATGAATGATGTTACCTAATATAAACAAAAAAATTAGATGTAGTTTTTTAAAAATATAGTTCATGAGACTTCTTTTGCGAAAAAAAATTCAGTGCGGTTTTCTACAGAAATGATATAGTTCAGATTTTTTTTTTCTAATTTAGCCCCGACTAAATGTCTCCTAACTAATCCACTGTAAAAAATCATTAAAATGAAATAAACAGACAAAGAAAAAGAAAAAGAAAAAGAGAGAAGATTCTTTTCTTGAATCGCCAGGTGTTTCAGTCTCACTCACAAAAAGGAAATTAATACATTTACTGGATTAGCGGCTTAGCGCTACAACAGCCACAACACAAAACATTCTCAGTCGTTCATTACTGATTACGTGGCGACAAACAGTTGAAGCATTTGCTGTTTCGTGTTCGTGATAAACAGTAGATTATCCCAAGAACGCATTTCTTATGTGAAATATTTTTTTTTTTAAATAACAAGGATAGAATCAGACGATTCCAGCCCAATATATATAACAGCAAGAGAACTACAAAGTACAATTTTACAGAAAGTAAAACTGAAAGCAAACAACAACACCAAAATACATACAACTAGCAATTGCGAAAATTGCCAATAAAAACCATCGAATACAAGGATCCAACAGTGAAAAGAGCCAACGCGGATGGTGTCCCGAAGGAGAACGAGCACACCTCGACGGCGAAGAGAACCGTGGTAAGCAAAATCCCAGTTCATCACGAACCACACTGCCGGTGGAAGCGAGATAGCCCAAGGCCTCAGAGAGGGCTGCACCACTAACACTAGAACAGCCACCAACCCAAAGAAAGGACAGATCTAGTAGTTGCGGCACTCCCCCAAAACTGAAATAAACACGGAAGGGGAGGGAACAGGCATCTCACATGCCGGAAGAAATACGAAATGAGGGCAGAGCTCTGCGACTGGCACAAATGCCAGAGCAGCAAGAACCCTAGCACCACAGCACAGCAATCTCTCGCATCCCTCCGGAGGACAAAACAGCAGCAAGAACTCTAGCACAGCAACCCTAGCACCAGTAGCCCTAGCACCAACAGCAAGAACTGTTGATGTACTATGGCAACCTCCCGAGGGAGGAACAGCATGGTAAGGAACAACTACGGCGTGAGCCCCTGAGAACAAATACTCAATACCGACGCCAAAAAGAAGTAAGTCGGAGAATATTCCGAGGACAAAACATAAGTAAGATAATAGGAACCGAAGGAATACAGCCAAAATCAAAGCCCAACACAGCCAAAGAGCCAGCATAGCAGTAATGGGAACTACCATATAGCACGAGAGGAATGAGCAAAGAAACAAAATAAACCAAATGGCACAGGGCCTCAGAGGCAACAGATCCGAAATACTAACCAACTGCTTAGCCGCAGAAAAGCATCAACGCAAAAAATGCCAGTAGAGCAACAGCCAGAAGAACATAACAATTCAGCTATAACAATAAAAAATTAATAAACATTACAGCCAGTAGCCATGTAAAGAAGAGGGTGCCAAAAGATATGCTCAACATCACCCAAAATAACATCCAGCCATACAACACTGATAAGGAAATGGCTCCATCTAAACATCAGAACCCAACCACCAGAGCAAAATACCTCCAACCAGAACAAAAGAAGAACAAGAACACAGCCCAAACCTGTCGGCCTCAACCAAAACGACCCAAAAAGACAGCCGATAAGAGGGCAAACATCCACCACAACAACATCAGGTCTGCAAAAAGTAGGGGAGAGAGCACCAATTAGAATTAGTTAAGAATACTAAGATTAAAAACTAGTCAAATGAAACAAAATAATCTCTTCATCCAGACGACTTAAATGCAAAGATTCCACTTTATCAGCTGATAAAGTGGACGGCCAGAGCGTAGCAAAGAATAAGAACTCCTCGATAATGATATCAATCGAGGAGGCAGAGTGATTAAAAATATGATTGTTTCGTTCACACCAAATAACCCAAATGATGACCATAATAGAGAGACTCCAGGATTTACGAAATTCTTTTATGAGAGAGTGAGTCTTCCAACAGGACTAAAAGTCGTCGGGGATATGCGGCACTTGCCAGGCAATAACATTAATCCTCCATAACGGTTGAATAAAGCTACACTTAAGAAAAAGGTGATCAGCGTCCTCATGAACAGATTAACATAAAGCACAAGATTGACCTAAGGCCAGGTTCATCTTGTTAAGGACATCAACAGTAAGAAGTTGTTAAGAGCTAACCAAGTTAAAATTTTAGCTTTGAGAGGAGTGCAAACGTTCCATAAAAACTTAGCACACGGGGAGTAGATACCCCCGAAATTTAGGAAGTTATAGAATGATTTAACCGAGTAATTACCAGAGCTAGTCCATCTCCATTTGAAATCATCAATGAGATGCCAGGGATAGAGGTTGAGACAGCTGAAGAGGTCGTGAAGGACGTTCAGAAGAGGCGAAGGGAGAACGCACGTGAAGGGAATCAACCAAAATTTTTGGTTATTGATGATAGTAACATAATCTTCCACCGTGGCGGAGGAATTGGATACTAACTGGTATAACGAAGGGTAAGCGTAAGCTAACTTGATATTACCGAACCAAAGGTCTTCCCAGAATTTGGTCTTCGAACCAACAGTGCACACGTGTGCTAAACCACACCGGAACGGACCGACTACTTTCCAGACACCCTTCTAGAAAGAGGAGGCCCTGTGGGAAATAGGAAGTGGGAAATTCCACATCTTACGACGAGAGAAACATTTGAGAGAGATAAGACGGACCCAGGAAAGATGATCGTGTTTAAGAAATCTCCATAACCATTTGCCCAAAAGAGCTAAGTTTTGATGCCTGAGATCAAGGAACCCTAAATCGCCAGCAGCCTTAGAAGTACAAATCAGCTTCCAGCTGCAAAGGTGAGTGCCAGGTTTATAAGAATCACCGCCAGACCAGAAGAAGTTCCTTCTGATTTGGTCGATCCTCTTAATCACCCAAGAAGAGAGGTAAAAGAATGACATCATGTATAAAGGGATAGAGGAGTGAACAGAGTTCACAAGGATGAGTCTGCCTCCTCTAGACAGAAGTTTACCAAACCAACAGTTAGGTCTAAATTCAACTTTTTCGATCATCGGCCTCCAATCCGACTTATGAAGCTTTCCCCATCTCAAAAGGATACCAAGATACTGGATCGGAAAAGAGGTCGTAGCGCAGTTAAAGAATTGCGCAATTTCCGCTTGGCGGTTAAAAGACCCTCCAAGCCAAAGAACTGTGGACTTTTGAAAGTTAATGGTCAAACCAGACGCACTTTCAAAAACATAGAGAAGTAACTTAAGGTTACGCAACGAGCATCCATTGAGTTTCGCAAAGATAATGGTATCGTCGGCGTATTGAAGGTTTAACATGCCTCGATAACTATGAGAACCCCCCAGACCTTCTATAACATCAGCCTCCCAAGTGTTACGGAGTAACTTACTAAACACATCGGCAACGAGAAAAATAAAGGGGAGGAAATAGGATCGCCTTGGCGGAGACCCCACTTACACTTGAACTTATGGCCTTCCGTCCCAATAACAATAATGGACGAAGTACCAGCGAAGAGACTGGATTTAATCCAAGCAATCCATTTAGGACCAAAACCACGATGTAAAAGGATTTCGAAGAGAAAATTCCAGTTAACATTATCATAAGCCTTTTGAAAGTCTAATTTTAATAGAATACCCTCCGAATTGGATCTATGGCAGTCGGAAATGATTTATTGGGCCGATGCCACACTATCTAAGATGGGTCTTTAATGAATCCTGTTTGGGCGGGATCGATTAAGGGAGAAATAACCGCACTGAGGCAGGACGAAATAACTTTCATAATGATCTTGAAGATGGTATTAAGAAGGCTAATAGGCCGAAAGTTAGAAACCGAATTTGCCCCCAAGAATTTGGGAATATGGACGATATGCGAATAATTGATCCTATCAAAGGAGAAATTTCCTTGGTATAGATCGGAGATCATCTTGAACATATCGTTTTTAAGACAATCCCAAAAACGTTGGAAAAAGAACGCTGAGAACCCATCTGGGCCAAGGGCAGAATCACTTTATAAGGAGAACATAGCTGACTTAATCTCTTCCATAGAAAAGGGAGCTTCTAAGCTGGACAGATCATGCGTCTGCTGACCATACAATAAGGTCCAATCCAAATGAATGGATCGATGTCTATTAGAACCCAAAATATTTTTAAAGAATTGGAGGAAGGTGGCATGGATATCCAAAACCATAGTAATTTCATTACCATTGTCCATAATAGAAGAAATATGATTGCATCGCTGACGGTGAGAAGCAAAGTTATAGAAGAAGGAGGTGTTGTCGTCACCCTCCTTCAACCAACGAAACTTAGCCCTCTGAGCCCATTTAATGTGATCATTGCGAAGAAAGGACGCATAATCTTTTTTACAAGACACCCTTTCGGAGCGAAGGAAATCCGATATAGGTCCACGTTTCTCAAGATGATCAATGGACTGAATGGTGGAAAGTACGACATTTTAAAGAAAATTAGCGCTATCAAGATGCTCTTTACGCCAAATTTTACAACCGAATTTGATAGCATGGAGCTTAATTAGAATGCGCCCAAGCCTGGAAGAGCCCGTAATAGAGGAGAGGCATTCCGTAATAAGGTTGACGAAGGTTTGATCTTCTAACCAAAACTTCTCAAAGCGGAATTTGAAAGGTCTGGAGAAATTATAGTTAGAGGACAACGAGATCGAAACGTGATCCGAAGACGGATTAGGTAAGGCTGAGACAAAGGAATTATGAAAAAATTGATCCATTCCGACGAAACAAGAAATCGATCTAACTTAGCCATAGTAGGCGACCCCCGCATATTAGACCAAGTGAATGATCTGCCGTTGAGAGGAAGATCAGTCAAGTGGAGGGAGCGAATACAATCGTTAAAACGGGAGGAATCTGAGGAGGAAGACGAACCACTTGATCTTTCAGAGGAAAATCTGGTGAAGATAAAGTCACCACAAAATAACCAAAAACCCTGAATGATATTTTGGAAGGAGATAAGCTCATTCAAAAACTCCTCTCGACGATCTGCGGACAGAAAGTTCACAATTGAATTCGGCCTAATGAAGTCGAACCACCAGGCAGAACGTTAATCTCCTTATCGAAATGAGGGAGAAACATGAATCTTTAAACCCAAATAGGATTCCTCATCTTGATCCTATAGCATCAAGAGAGATCCAATTGGAAATTAAAGATCCGCCGATCGACCGAAGAAGGGAAGGAGAAGGAGACTCAATTTTAGATTCTTGAATTGAGATTAAATCACAATGTGAAGATGAGATCAGGCTAAACAATGCTTGTTGTTTAGTCGCACACCGCAGCCCCTGAATATTCCAGAAAATGCTAATCATTAAAAACCATAGTCTCAAAAGCTCTAGAGATTTCACGACTGCGAATCGAATCAAAGTCGACAAAATTATCCGAATCAACAAGAAACCCCATCTGTAACTCCTATTTTCAGTATCTGTATTTTTATACTGTATTTTGCTCCCTTGTACTCTCTTATCAATTTGAGATCCTGCATTTTGTTTCCGTTGGAATAAAATCATTTTTTTTGTTTCAATTCAATTTTTTTGGTGCCTTTATCTAATTCAATTGTATGTCTGTCCTACTCTTTTGTGTCGTTCTTCATGAAGAATGGGCTGTTTCATATCATCTATCTCTTTATCCCCATTTTTAATACATTTTGACTAAGTCAATAGTTGGATCCCCCTTGTAGCGCCCCGAATTTCTAATATAATAACTTAGAAAATACGTGGCACCATCCCAGCATCAACTTCAATCTTTTTTAAACACAGCGGAATTACAAACACCTTGAATTACATCTTTCTTTTCACAATACTTCTTTTTACACAAATTTACACAAAGCTCTATTACATTTGTTTATCTCACAACTAACTCAAGCATCCAAGCCTCCAAACTCTAAGCAACAACCTGTAACATATGAGGCTAGAGATGATCCCTAACCCCCAAAACTAAAGGGGTCAGCCATAAATGGTGTGAGTGACATAAAAACAAACAACATAATTTAATCGTAAAACATAAAGTCATCAACATCTTGTATTAACCACAATGATAAATGAATGAGAAATAACAAAGATGTAAAGCATGAAAACATCATAGAATGAAAACAACAAGTGCATCTAGTCTAAGTGTCAAGTGTAGGAAAACTGGAAAACACATGCATAAAACCAAGTCAAGACAACACAAAGTCTATATGCGGACTCTCTAATGCATACTTGTCGAAGTCTATGCATCCCATTCTACATAGGTTCGGTGCAAGCCCTTAACGTCTTCACATTATAGGGTTCAATCCCCCGCTATACAACTATTCCTATCACGATGACTATTACGAGATAAAGATAAACTGCGAGAATTAGCCCATGCCTGATAATTTCGGAGATAGATCCCACATCTCAGGTAATTTACCTGGATAATTCCGGAGATCATCCCACATCTAGACATTGACACATCATCACATGAATACCTCATGTGCGTTGCCTCGACTTTGATAATTTCGGAGATCAATCCCACATCTCAAGCAAATCACTTGGATAATTCCGGAGATTGAATCCCACATCTAAAGCCATACTGAGGTGCATAACCCGTGTTCCAGTTCATCATATCACCACTAGTGCCCGTCCTTATTATTTTTGGGTTATTTAATTACTTAACGAATCTCCTAGAGTTGGTGTACCCTACCGGCCTAAATTCGAAACTGACTAACTGAAATGCCTCACGGACCACAACAAAATAACTCAACACCGGTATACTAGGGTCACTCACCTCTAGAGACTCAACTCAAATGTCTAAACCAAAGTTCCACTAAACAAAGTGGCTCAACTGAATATCTTAAATCAAATACTTAACTGAAGACAAAATATAGGCCAAAATATCTGAAGATTAATCATTCAAAAGAACACTCAAGTTACAAAAACTCATCTGTACCAGTCGACTTATTACTATAGTAAGTCGACTGTCCAGAGGGAAAATGTCCATGATTTTGAGAACATAAGTTAAGTAATATAAGTTGACTTATAAGAGTCATAAGTTGACTTACCAACAATATAAGATGACTTATAAAAATCATAAGTTGACTTACCAGATCATAAGTAGACTTATAAAAAAAACATAAGTTGACTTACCAACAATATAAGATGACTTATAAAAACATAAGTTGACTTACCAACAATATAAGATGACTTATAAAAACATAAGTCGACTTAAAGGAGACATAAGTCGACTTATAAAAACATAAGTCAACTTACCAGAGAGAAATTCCATAAATCTTTAAGAAAATATTCTAAGTGTTATAAGTCGACTTGCAAAGTCATAAGTCGACTTAAAATACAATATAAGTCGACTTAAAGGTCATAAGTTGACTTACCAGAGAAAAATCTACGATAACTTTGAAAAATAATTTCTAAGTGTACCAGTCGACTGTATAGGGTCTAAGTCGACTGTCCAGAACGAATTTTCAAGAAAAACTAAAGATACAGCAGCTGGGTCGTACCAGTCGACTGATAATTGGACCAGTCGGCTGTCGGCCTACAGTTTTCACAATTTAGGTCTGAATACGATAATCAAAACTGGAGCTTTTCTAAAGATTCATTGTTTATAAAAATAGTTCGTATTCAGGCAAAATAACAAATCTCAGCTAATCTCCATTTTGGATGTATTACTCAAAACATTGAATATGTCAATACTCAAGTTCTCATGTTCTAGATCACTAATCCTTCCATTAGGGTTTCTCATTACTAAATTTCTTTCACAACTCTCAATAAAAATTTGATTTACAATATATAAGATCCAGATGTTCAACATCCGATCATAACCATACTCAAATCTTAATCATGCCTTTAGCAATACGATTTTATAAACAAAGATCTACTAAACATTCGTAGATTTCACAACATGGTACAAACAATAATTATTATTCACATGAATCATACCACAATTTCAAGATCTATATCATTCACAACATCAAATCAAACAACATTGCCACCCGCATACATAGATCAACAACGAGAAAAATTTATATCATTCACAAAACAAAACAAAACACACAATGTCACTCACCTTAGGAACGAAGAGATCCAACAAGAAAGCCTCTCCTCTTGTGAGATCCAAAAATCCTCCTCCCGATCACCAAGAAAACAATATTATAATAAATCTGGAGTTGTGCAGCGAATGACGGCTGCACATCCTCTTTTATACAGGCCGGGATTGAAAGGAATTAGGGTTTTGAAGTACTTTTGCACCTTTTTCAATTTATTACTTCACATATCTAACCTTCCTTAGTTAAAATAAGTTAAATAAATCAAAACTAAATAAAATTCTTTTACCACTAAGTTTTCCAACAACCCAGCACGGCCCAGAGATAAGAAATTTCCGGATTTACACTCAGGGTGGCGATTTTGCACAAAAGCCCTCCCATTTGTAATATTTGCAATTACATCATAAAATATTTATAAAAATCTAGAAAAATCAGAAATAATATCTAATAATACATATTATATTTTCCAATCAAAATATTTGACCTTTACTTTCCAGAAGAACATTTGCACAAGATTCTACATAAATTTCATATTTGTAAAAACACCCTTTTTGTTTAAATCTTCACCAAATTGACTTTAAATAAAGTCTAAATATATTTAAATTCAAATGATAACCATGGAGAACCAAAATGTCAGTAAAAACGAATTTTCATAATTTATTCAAGATCCAAACGACTTTTACATAAAAGCCCCTCTCTTTCGAGATATTTATAAAAATAGTTTCTCTACTTAGAAAAATCCCAAATTTTAGAATATACTCCATTATAATTATAAAAATCTACTAAAAATATAAAATTGGTTATTTTCACCAAAAATATTTGTACGTGTTTCGCACGTGTAAAAAGATAAATCTCTAGAAAATATTTATTAATTCTTCAGAAAATCATTTTAATTTATTTTCAAATATTTTAAATTAATATTTGAAAATACGGGGTTCTACACCCCTCAAACTCGATACCCAATTACCCATAAACCCAAACCCTATACTATTTAAACCTAGCCTAACCCTAACCTTAACCCTAACCCTAACCCCTAACTGATTACTGTTAAACCCCCAACCAACCCGCCGCTCTCTTCTCTTCTCTCCCGTCTTCTTCCCCCCACTCCCTGCCCCTTCGACCATTTTCGCCAAGCCCATTTCCCTCCACCTCCATTTGCCTCGCCAGTCACCACCCCATCGCCTCATCACCACCTTCGCCATTACCCAAAACACCTTCGAATCATCCTGCCACCTTCGCTTCCCTGTTTCGAACCCAAAAACAGGGCTCGTCACCGTCGAAGCCATCGCCTACCACCAGTCGCCACCACAACCGTCCCCCACTGTGCTGCTGCAGTCGCACTGCCTCGCCGCTCGCCGGTGCCATCGTCGGGATCCTTCTCTCTCTCGCTATCTGTTTCAGTGAAGGAGGGAAGAAGAAGGAGAGTGCGGGATTGAATCTCAGCCGTCGATTTGATCAAGATCTGATCTCTTCAGCCAGATATCCGATCGTGATCCTCAACTCAGATCTAAGCAGATCCAGCCGTCCGATCGCCTTGATCTTGATCTTCCATCAAGATCCACACCGATCCGATCCATCCGATCTCGATCATCGATCCACGCCCTCATCCAATCAAGGCAAGTATTCATCTTGTACAAATTCTTTTTTTAGTACAAGCCTTAATTTGAAAATAACGCAAATAGTTAGTAGTTGTGACTCCTCCTTGATTCGTCGTTGTTGATCAAATACTAATCCTCGTCAATTCCATAATCTTAAGAGTCACAATAATTTTATTGTTATATTACAACCACTTGGACTCATTTTATCCCCTAGTCACATGAACATATGAAATTAAGAACCCTAGATTTGTAGATGTGTGTTATATCTTGTATGTGATGAACTTGCACCCATTTGATTTGAGAAATAAAAGTTACTTTCTGTTTTGATAACCATTACCCCGTATATATATCACACATTTATCTAGACGCCTAATAACTAATTATCATGCAACCTAAACATGTAAGACACTCACACTTGTTGTTGTCCTAGATCTTACTATACTGTTTTGACCCCTTTAACATCAGAATCTGAACCTAAGCCCTGAATAGTAAACGTGGCTCCAGATGTCTAGATGTCGATAGCCTCCGGAATTTTTGAATTCCGAGTTACGGTCTAAGAGATATCACAGTTTTGGTGCAACAACGTCTTGCTGTCCAGATTTGAGATTTTCGTTGTTCTTGATATTTTAATTTGTTTAGACCCTCTAACTTGAATCCTATATAGCCTAAACTTGTTCCATGTCCATGATTATGATTTCTTGACTTGTTTCGCACACTTTCGTGCTTGGTTAATAATAATAATAAAAGTAACAAGCCGGGGTTTAAGGGGAAAGACCATAGTAGTGGAAAATATAGGTAAGTGTACTCGGAAGGGGGTCCGTATTTTTTAGTACTCGGTTCATGAACCTGTTGCACCTTGATGTATTCATGGAGCTAGTTACTTGGCTCATGAACCTGTTGTATTCATGAACCCACTGGGTGGGTCTTGAACCTATTAGTATTCACGAACTTGCTTTGTGAACTTGTTATTTATTTTCGTATTCATGAACCGTGCCTACTTGATACTTGATACTTGATACCTGAGTACGCTGTCCTATAGACTCCATTACTAGGTCTAAACGTGACTGATTTGCCTGTAGCAACCATGTAGTAAAAGTATGGATGCATGAAGTGCTACCTAAATAGTAATCACTGCAAGACTTGAACATGAAACTTGAACTCGATACATGTTTACTTAATACTTGATGATATGATACATGAAACATGATACATGAGACTTGGAATATGAAACTTGAACTTGATACATGTTACTCGATACTTGACAACTCGTTACTTGAGACTTGGCACTTGAATATAATATTTGACAATAGACTTGGCACTTGTTACTTGACACTAGACTCGAGACTTGTCACTTGATGTTAGATACCCTACAGGTTCACTTGTCACTTGATGTTAGATACCCTACAGGTTCACTTGTCACTTGCTTCACCATTAGCATTTGTTGTCCAGCCTGTTTACTAAGATGTCCCTCTTACTAGCTAGTTCTTGGTTTTCCACTACTTGTTGTATTCCTATTACATTCTTGATTCCAATTCTTGTTCCACATTACTTGTACTCGTTTTTACTATTTGTGACCCTAACTTGCACTAAGAGTATTTTCTCTTGTTTTCCCTATTTTTCCCTTTTATATTTATTAAGCAGACTTTGGAGATGTGCTACTTGCTGGAATCGGTGAGTAGATGTTCTAGGCCTTACTTGGGAAAAGTTTTCTTTAATCATTCTTTTTGTAATTGAGTTATTTTATTTGTTGTTGCTTAAGACTTGTAATGTGCTTATGTTCCCGAGTTTTACATTTGATCCAGACTTGAAGACTGTTTGAATATTATTATTTGTTTTCAATTGTTTTCTGTTGCTTAATAAATTATTCATGCATGCTTGGTTACATGTAAATCTTGTTATATTCCTGTTATGATGCTGAGTCGATCCTACAGCTTATGGATGATGTTAAAATCATTCGTTGGGCTTCGTTACGCACTCGTATTCCGTGTTTTTGGGAAGCGGGGCGTGACACCATCTCCCTAGACAAACGAAGCATGTCTAGATTAGACCGAGAGTCAAAATGCACCTGGTAAACGGAGCTTAGTTGTTCCTTTCCAGACGAAGAATGGGAGGGGGGATCTGAGCCACAAGGGATGCCTGAGAAACGGTCGAAAGTTTCACAACCTTATTGGCCCGAATACGGGCACTAGAGTAAATGACAGAGAAGGGTTTATTAGCTTTGGCTGAAGTAGCCTGCAGACTCCCAGGAAGGTTAGGGATAGGAGAACGGATTTGCTCCTCCAAAGAACAAATCGAATCGGAAGAGCTACTGTTTAAGAGATCAAAAAGAGCAATAGAGTGGAACGAGGGGATAGTAGGAGAGTGGGATGTCTCTCTACAACCACAGAGAGGGTGTAGATTAACCGAGATAGGAACAGGAGATGAAAAAGGAGACTTAAAATGAAAAAAAGTAGCGAGACAGTAAGTAAGAATGTGTGTCGTTGCAAACGAAGATAATAGGCTAAAACAAAAATTGCATCTGCTATTGAAAGACGGAAAAACCGAAGAACGAAACTTAATAGTAATTGAATGAAAATTGACAATTACCTGCTTAAGCTCCCGGGATTGATTCAGGTCAGCTAGTTCTTCATCCAGGAGATTGTCTTTATCAACCCAAGCATCGGGTTTCGGAGAGGCGGACGAGAAAGCTTTGCCAACCTTAGGATTGAATGAGGGGTCTGCAGAGGAAGAGCAGTGGACAGCACTCTTGAACTTGTCCCAATCAGTGGAGTAATGTGGATTAGTCTCCCAAACAGGCCATTTCTCGTTAGAAATAACCAACTTAGGCTTAGAAGGGGTAGATCCAGTAGTTGGTGTAGCAACGGAGACCATGGAGGAGTGAGACTTGAGCGAAGGCAACAGGGAAAATTTAGGAGGAAGCTCGATAGCAGCTGACTGAGAGGCAAGGTGGGTTTTCACCGCGGCATTGTCTGGATTAATCCAGACCAAATTGGGAGCTTTAGAAGGAGAAAGTTTGGAATTAGACGGAGTGCCAATACGTCTGCGTAGAAGTGGGGGGTTCTTTTTGGGGTGAACTTTATGCGACAGCTTCCATTTGGCTGAGGGAGTGGTCGAAGTAGAAGAGGAACCAACAGCAAAGGTATTTGGGAGAGTAGAGGTAAACACAGGGGTGTTAGCCACCTCCTGGGAACCAGGAACAGAAGACTGACCACCTTTAGAGGGGTCTTGATAAATGACCGAAATAGGAAAGTGGATTTATTATCTCTTAAAGAGAAAGCATCAATTCTATCATTCACCGATGGACAAGCGAATTCCGCCTCAACCTGAAGGCACCCTGAAGCTAGCATAGAGTAAGAGGAAATGCGACGCAATTCACCAACACATTTAGTCATGTCAGCGACGACACGATGAGAATCGCAGAACGGAGGAAGACCCAGTAGTGTAACTTTGACAAGAGAGTGACTAGGGAAGGAGTGGGATGGCCTTGATATAACCATTTTCGAACGGATAACTTGATAGATCCGATCGAAAGAGAATTGATGGAAATAAGATCTTCCAAGATTTTAAGAGATGGATAGTGAATGACCACTTCCCCATTGGAACAACCATTGATAGCCCACACCCAGTCGGTCACATTACAGGAGTTGCCAAGGAAAGCATCTAGAGTAGCGAAAGAAACCGAACCTCCGCTGAATGCTACGGTGTCGTAGCATACAAACATGCTCATTTTATCAGAAAGTTCAGTAGGGGGAATGAACACATAGGTGACTTGAGGCTTGGTTAATTGAGAGGGGGGCAGGTTAGAACTAACTTGGAAAGTGTGATGATCCACCGCAGTAATACGCTGCAAGACATGGGGCGTGGGAAGAAGGGGGAGGAGGACGATAATTTGGCCCTCTTCGCAAGCTTTGCCTGAAGAGAGGAGAAATCGAGTGCTGCGATCATAGGATCGGCGATGGGAACTCCCATAGACAACCCCAAAATTTGCTGTAAAGAAAAGCAGTGATTTCGAGAATAGCCAGCTTTCATGCAGAACAAGCACTTCATATTGGCAATGCAATAAGCCTTGATGTAACCGGCTTGGAGACAGCGGTAACAAATCAGAGCTTGGGAGGTTGAAGAAGAAGAGGAAACCTTTGAGAGGGAATAGAAAAGGGAGGTGAACGGGTGGTAATGGGATAAAGCCAAGCGCCCTAGAAGATTCTTCAGATTGGGCCGAACAGGGTGATGATTCAGCGAGACTGGGCTCCACTGAGAAGCCACGGGCTTAGCGGCCTGATAAGAGGAATTAATAACACTATTTTTTAAATTTTTTTTACAACATCAACCCAAGAGAGGCCCATAGCAGTCCAAGTCTACAGAACTAACAGGGAAAGAAAAATCTGGAGGAAATATCGAAGAAAGGAATGGTCCACAGACCACTACTGTAGCGATCAAACAGCTGATCGAAAAAAAGGAAAATCGAATTCTATGAACTCGACTGAGGGGAAGCTTGAAGAATCACATGATCTTACAAAGGGGATCGTAAGATCAAACCAAACCAAACAAAACCCACCAATAACCGGCAAAACAAACAAGTCAACAGCCACTAACACTCACATTGATCTCAAATAGATAGAACTGAAGCACAGAGAATGAGCGAGAAAATAAAGAAAGAGAGAGAAGAAAAGAGAACGAGGACGATCTGAAGAAATAAAACGACGCAGAGCGCACCCAGAACCGGGAACAAAACAAAAAAAAGAAAGCTAAAAAACGAAAAACAAAAGCACTATACTTACAATGATTGGATAAGGACGGAATCGCTGAGAAGATCTGAACTGAAAAAGGCCTCTGGAGCCTAGAGAGGGAAGCAGTACCACCCACCACGGCCTTGAAGAGGGCTCCGATAAAGAACGGAACCTCGCACGATCGCCAAAAGCCAGGCCACCAGAGAGAGGAGAGGGAGGGCACGAGGAGGACACATGAAACACTCAAGAAGAGACCTGAACGAAGGGGAAAAGCTAAAGAGAAGGAAGGGAGACGGAATCTGAGAGGAAGAGGCGTCGCAGAGGGAAGGGGAGAAGAGATCCGGGTGAGATGGGAAGTAGATCTGGAGATCTGGAGCAGGATTGGGATCCAGATATGGAGGAAAAGATCGCCTAATTGTTTTTTTCAAAATCGACAAATGTCACTATTTTCTTCTTTTGAGTGGGTACCTACTCACTCACTCTCAAACAATTATTAGTTTCTAGCTTTCTTATGTGAAATATTGAATACTAGGGGGGACAACTATTATCCGAACCGACCAATCCGAACCAATCCAATCCGAACCGACCGGTTTTTAACCGAACCAATTGCGGGTTTGGATTGGATCGGTTCTTGATCTTCAATAACCAATTGGACCGGTTCGGTTGTTGGATGAGGCTTTTAAATAACTGATGAAACCGAACCGACCATACCTATATGCATAAGTCCATAAAAAATATAGTTCTCATTTAATTTCTTGAATATACAAATAGTTATTTCTCATTTTTCTTGAGATACAAACACTCTTTTTTAATTTCTTTAATACAAATCGAGCAGTTGTTCTACCTATGTTCTGGTTCTCCATAATCCTATGTGTTATGTTGTTGAGAAATGCTTGATTTACAGTGTGACCCAACTTAATAGAATCATAAGGTTGATGTAACATTTAGTAGTTATTTTAATCAAGTCAAGCAGAGATTATTTTCTAAATTTTTTTTTATTGCACCTGAAATTCAATTAGCTATGGTTATTGATATTTCTTTTAGGATAATAAACTAAGATTACAGAAGTACGCAAATGAAAAAGCAGTTTATCTCACTCATTTAAACGTCATCATCTCAAACAATTAGTGCAAAATTTATTAACAACTTGTGGTTTTATGAATCTTCATTTTAAATTCATTTCTAAATAACAAATAGTAGGTTGTTTCTTAAGTTTGATTGAAGTTAACGTTTTAAATTTCAACAAAATTATGAATGATGCTGAAGGTAAAAAGTAGCACGCCAAACCGACCATTCAATCCAATCCAAACCGAGCTTAATCGGCTTGGATGGAAACCAATCCAATTAAGGTTCGGATTGGTTGCGGATAAGAAAATTAAAAAACTGATATTGTTTGGAACGGTGGTGGATGGTCTATATTAAGTCGGATACCGACCGATGCCCACCCTATTGCATACCTAATCGTCCAGCTACCATCACATGACTGGGATGCACGATCCACCGACAAAAACTTTTTAAGGGTTAAATTGCAGATCGCTACCGCCTTAAACTACATCAATTACTTAAAAGACCTTCACGTTTCTCAAATTTACAATTATGCACTTCTTTTACTTCAGCAACTTCATAAGTCAAAGCAGATGTCACATGTGCACTCAAAAAATAAGTCAAAGCACTTAGTACTTTTCATGCAACTTGTAGTTAAGGAAAGTCAAAAAATTTTAAACAGGTTTTATCAAATTCTTTTGCCTGGATTTTTATGTGCGGTTTAGTTTTATTCAGCTAATAGCTTATAAATATGAATATGGTTAAGGAGATTTCTAAATCTTCCGAATAAGGAATAAAAGAGTAATTCTGTTTAGTTCTGAGAGATCTATTTAGTGTTTATATTATATTTATAATGACATTATCTTTGACAATATTTTAAAATTTACCACGTAAATCCATGACATTTACACTTGAGTTTAATGGATTTTTTTTACTCAATAGTTTAATGGTTTTATTTAGACAAACAATGCCTGTTACAGAAGTGTATGCACACGATAAAGCAAAAACTTTAAAATGCAAAAGAATAGCTAAAGTTATCATATAGATCTCTACACAACCAGTTTTACCTTAATCAAGCCTCTTATATGAGCATTTTTCATAAGAAAAGAAAAGGTTCTTTTTGTAAGCTAGCTTTTTTCTTTTACTTCTTCTCAGGAGAGTACATAAGCTCTTTCGACAAATAAATTTAATTATATCACTTATCTCTGTTTTATTCATTGCTAATAGCCTAATAGGATCATAAAATAAAACGAAAATATACTGGTTCCACAACCCTTTCTCTCTGTAGATTTATGACCGACCATCTAGGATTCATATGAAAGTCCGAAAAAATAAGTTTTCCCTGTGTTATGACAGTGTTAGAATTAGGAATAGGAATAAATAATTTATTGAGTTGTTGAATTAACTGAGTACAATATATCTCATATATATATGAGAAAGAAAGACTAAACAAATACATTATTCGATATGAGACTCAACAAATATACCATCTAACATAATATCTAACACCTTATCTCAAACTCAAGTTGGTTCAAGCAACATAAGTTTGAAATATTAACGGTGTCCATTTGGCAGGGACGGCACACGGTGATGCACTTAGAATTTGGGCGTAGGGAAGGCGCTCAAGTAGATGGTGCATGGTACGGCGCACTTTGATGCATAGACAATCCGACTGTTGAATCTTGAAAGGTGTAGAAGTGAAAAGTTGTAGGAGTTTGTGTCGGCTCCTGACACTGAAGAAGTTGTAGTAATAGTTGGATCTTGAAAGATGTAGAACTAGGAAGTTGTAGAAGGAGTTGTGCACGGTAGATGGCAAACTGAGTTGTGATCTCACCCCAGAACTGAGAAGTGGAAGTAGTAGAGGAAGGAAGTAGTATGTTGGTGGCGCACGGTAGCAGCACATGTTGGGATCTCACCCCCGAACTAAAAAGTAAAAGTATTAGGGATGGACGTCGGTGTTATACTTGCGATGGACGTCGGTGTTGTACTTGCTGTTGAAGAGAGTGTTGAGCGGGAGTTGTGGCAGTCGTCGAAAGTAGTGGGTGATATTGATGTCGAGATCTGATATGGCATCGGGGACTGGGTTGATGTCGGGAACTCTCCTTGTCAAACTCACGATGCATTAATTAATGTGAGTTTATATTTGAGCTCTAAATGTGGAAGTTGGTGTGCATCGACGAAAGGTGGGACGAGGGAGACGGGAATTGGGATGATGTCAAGACTGTAGAAGCTTGAAGAACCTACAAGAAAGATTTTTGTTGCTGTTGTTTTTTTAAACACAGAAACGGGTCTGGTTTCAGTTCAAGTAGGTTATGGTTTCATATTTGGATTTGGGTCTGGTTTGGTTCAGGGCTTTTTTTTTCTTTTCTGAATTCAGGTATAGGGTAAACGGGTATTAGGGTTTGAGTAGAAAGAAATAGGGTTTCGGGTATGAGTTTTGGGTTTCAGGTAGGTTAAGGATTCGAGTATTGGGTTTTAGGGTTAGGGTAGGCACTTTTTTTTAATCTGAGTGAGAGGTAGGTGGCGGCTAGGGTTTGAAGACGGGAGGGCAGTAGGGAGCGAGGATCGGGACGGGCTATGGATGACAGTCGACGGCGAGGGAGACGACAGTTATAGGGGTAAGCGAGACAGGACAGCAGTAGAAGCGGCAAGGCCAACAACAGCAGCAATGACTGTAGGTGAAGTCGAGTTCGGGCTCGGAGTAGGGTGGAGGTTGGGTCAGGTTTGGAATTGGGTTTGGTTGGAGTGGAGATGAAGCTAATGAGAAGGAAAGTTGGTTTCTTTCTTGGACGAGGTGGCTTCAGGAGGATGATGGAGATGTTTAGGTGATGGTGACGTGGCGTGGGATTTTTGGAGTAGGAAAGTAGTAAGGTGGGTGGTCGATGTACATGAGGATGATCAGTGGCGGAGCCAAGATTTTCATCCCCCAAGAGCGAAATCACTAGATCTAAAAAATTTCATTCATAACTGTTTGAATATTGTTAAAAATTAAATTAGTATCAAATAAACAGCATTTCTTTCAACTAAGGTAGTGAGTTTATAATTGCATCATGCCTTAGAAAGTTAGGTTTCATTCCTATTTCCTAATGACGAGCAAAACCAAATTCATCAAAAACAGTCACGCCTAAATAGAAGGATAAGCTACTGATCAATTAGAAATAATTATAATAGAAAATCAATTTCCTAGTTATTTAAACTGTGTTCTAAAAAAGAGCCTAAATGATCACTCAATTTTCTACTAATATCTCATAAGAAATCATCTGATACTAATACTTGAAATCTCAAGCTTAGTTATAAGTTTTAAGAGCCTCAAATCTCAATAGAAATTACGACTTGTGACTTCAATCTCAAATTTTCTCATATTCTCAAATATCAAACTTCAAACCTAGATCTGCAACATCCACTCATATTCTCAACAATCTCAAATCTTTTTTTTTTAAATATATATTTTTTGAACAATCTCAAATCTCAAATAATTATCTCATATTCTTAAATATAAATTATACCTAACTCTGACTGAGAAAAGAAAAATTAAAATGCAGAAGAGAGTATTGTAAGAAAAGAGTGAGCAGATCAGGTCGGGTAGTGTGTGTGTGTGTGTGGCCCTCAGGGGGAGCGAGCTGTATGGGCTTACATTTAAAAAAATTAAAATAATTTTTTTTTACAAGGGAGCTGCCCAAGTCCAGGGGGAGCGGCCGCTCACCCTGAGCTTGGTGTGGCTCCGCCACTGAGGATGATGTTAGAGGGTGGTGTTGGGTCGATGGAGATGCTGAAGTAGGTGATGGGTTTGAAGGTGAAGATGGAGTTGTCGTGGAGTTGGCGGCTGTGGTGAAGAGTGGGATTAAGATAAGGGATCCGGAGAGGTCGTCGATGACGGGAGGTGGAGTGTGATCCAAATTTAGTCCCACATCGGTTATATGGGGAACCAATGTTGGGTAGTTATAAACTTGGGTTTCCTCCCTTTAATAGCTAGCTATTAAGGGTGAGTTCTCCTAGGTTCCTAACAATTTGTATCAGAGCCAACCCCATGCTTCTTAATTCGCTCTAGAGACTAGATTAAAATTACTAGTAGACCCGGATCGGGCCAGTGTCGCTAGAGTGAAAGCCGCCGAGAGTCGGCAATGGCTACCTAAAGGCTAGATTAAAATTACTGGTAGGGCCGGGCAGGGCCAGTGTTGCTAGAGTGAATACCGCCGAGGGCGGCGGGTTACGGAAGCGTGATGGAATGCTATGATCCAAATTTAGTCCCAAATCGGTTATATGGGTAAACTTGGGCTCCCTCCCTTTAACAGATAGCTATTAAGGGTGAGTTCTCCTAGGTTCCTAACAATGTTGACGAGGAGAAAAATAGTATAAGTCTTATAAGAGTAGAGACTCTGATACCATGTTAGAATTAGGGATATGAATAAATAATTTATTGAATTGTTGAATTAATTGAGTATATATAATATATCTCATATATATAAGAGAGAAGAAAAGAATAAACAAATATATTATTCGATATGAGACTAAATTAATATATCATCTCTACTACTATAATGGGAGAAGGCCTTAGTGTAATTTGTCCATATCCCAACCCGTGCAACGCACGTTTAATTAAACTCTACAATATAAACCAATAAAATACGTACAGCATACGTTCAAATTTATTACCCTCTCCCTATCTCTCAAAAAACCAAAAACCCTACCATCTTCATCTCCCTCTCTCTCTGCACCTGCCCCGTGGGAGAAAGATCATGAACAGTGAATATTAGTATATTATTTTACGTATTCCACACGTGTTTCTCCCATTATAATATAGATAAATAGAAAAGAAGAAAATATTGTTCAAACATGGATTGCTCATGTATTTACTAGTCTAATATAATATCTAAGTGACGGATACAATCCTTTATCCAGAAAGTGCTGACAAATAACAACCATAACTAACTTATTTGACCCCCACATGCAGTGGCATTTGTGTAATTAAGCGGTGCAGAAAGCGTACTATTGTAAACATAAGCTCCCAGTTCCTATTCCAGCTCAACCTCTTGCTGACCTCGTTCGTCATCCCTCTCCCTTCAAAAACATTCACTCCTCTTCTCTCTCCATCTTCTGCTTCTCACAGAATAATCAGTCAAGATTCAGATCCTTGACAATTCAAAAATGGAACGAAGACTTATTACTATGATCAACACCTTCTCATCCTATCTCTTCTTATTTTCATGGTATGTTTTAGTAGTAATTCTCAAGTTGGTGAAGCCTACAAGAACTACACAGTGGGTGGCTCTCTTGGTTGGTTTGACAACCTCATGGTGCCCGAAATCAACTACCACAAATGGGCTGCTTCCAAAAATTTCACCCTCGGTGATTTCCTCAGTGAGTTATTTGATCAATTCCTTTTGTATTTATTTCCAAATACATTATTTTCTATTTTTAGATGCTGCAATGGTTTTGAGGGTTGATGCTGGATTGGTTTTATATGGAAAGTGAGTTGAGATTTTATAAATGGTAATGATTAAGAAGAACTATTCAGACAATATACTTTTGAAAACATATATCTAATTGTAGCATTTTTTCAACTTCAAGTTGAAATTACATCACTATAGAAATGTATATTAATTAGAGTAATGTGAGCCTCATATTTGTATGAGAAAATTTTTCTCATACAAAATGATTAAATTCACTTGATAGGGTCCTCATGGAAGATCCATTCCGTCCATCATATTTATCATGTCAATGGATGTATTTGTAGAAAAAATCAAGTAGTTTGAAGTTCATTTACTCATGCATCATGTTAGTCCAATTTATAGTTTGATTTGTATTACTGTTGAAATCGTTCATTTTTCAACGACATGATGCATGGGTAAATGATCTCCAAACCACTTGATGAGCTTCACCAAGTGAGTATAATCAGAGGCGGATCTGGGCCTAGGCAGCCCAAGCGGCTTCTTAGGGCCCCCAAATTCTATAGGGCCCCTTTAAAAAAAAAATAAATGTATACAATATTAAAAAATAAAAAAACAAAAAATAGAAATAAAAAAAACCCAACCGGCGCTGATCTCACGAACGGAAATGATGATTCGCTTTCACGCAGGAGAGGCATGTGTGGATACCTCTCCTCCTCTCTCTTTAAAGCTTTTATTTTGCCTTTTGAGTTCTTCTTCTTCTTAATAAAATTTTGAGTTCCCCTAAATCAAATCTCCGCCTCTTCCACATCACATACCCCAGTCGCTCGTCGCCCGTCGCGAGTAGCCCATCTGGCGTCGCCCGTCACCATACCCCTCACAGCCTCACGTCGTCCACAGCCCACTCGCCCGTCGCCACTTGCTAGTTGCCAGATTTGAAGTAATTTCATTTTTTCTCTTCTTCTTGATTTTTTAATTTGATGGGTTTTGCCGTCTTGGACAGTTGAAGTGTTGAACTTTTTGGGTAACTGGGTTATCTGACTACTTTACTAGTTACTAGTAGTCTAGTACTACTACTACACTACTAAAGTTATCTTATGTGAGTTGTGACAGATGTGTAGTGTAGCTAACTAGTTGTTCAAATTATTAAATGTTAATAATTTTATCTGATTAGCTCACAGATTGAGTGTTAGGAATAATTGGACCTGAGTGTACCAAGTGACCTCTCTGGAATTGATCTGCAACAGGAAGAAAGTGAGAAGTAGCTCGAGGCGTGGGTTGCACTTTCTTTAAGAAACTATTTGGCCGATTCTGGAGATGAATCGTTGATCACCAAACACTTCTCCCGGGATACAACGAGCTTCTGATCTACAGTGCTGCCAAGACTCCAATTGCAGCACGTACCAACTTGCACCAGAAAAAACCGCAGAAAATGGATTTTTTTTTTTTTGAGAAAATTTTGAACGATAGAATTTTATTTTTTTATTTTTCTGTTTTCTCTGTCTGTTTTCTTCCCAAAGATACTCATCTTATAGCTTGTAACCAGGAAGCTATAATGTGTGTGCATTAATCCAAAAACGGCTATATAATGAATACCATTTAATTTTTGAAACTGCTATAACATAAAGTCTATTTAAGTGTGAAACAGCTATATTTATTAAAAACGTTTTGAATTCTGAAAGTTCAAAAAAAAAACTCTGTTTTTTTTTTCAATAGACCCCATGACCCCCAAGGCCCTAAGGCCCGGCCCGGTCATATATATATATATATATATATATATATATATATATATATATATATATATATATATATATATATATATATATATATATATATATATATATATATATATATATATATATATATATATATCATGTAGAATGTAGGAATTGAACCCCCAACCTCTTTTGAACTCAAAACTTTAACCGTTAAAAAATGAGACAGTGTTGATAACAAGATGAGTGTTTTGAATGTATACTCAATTCCAACAATCCCCCACTTATATATTTAAAACACTAATTTTAAAAGAAGCGGTTTTTCAAAAGTATAGAACCATGCATAAGTAAGGTGTCCGAAGACTTGAACCTTACATAGTGGACAATCCTAAAAATGCAAGAATAATGAGTGATCTTCAGTCCTGAACTCATTATCCGTTTTTACATAGTGAAGGAAAACCACACGTGATTCTACCAGGTGCAAGTTCTAAATGCCAGCACATTCCGACCTTGTGGTTATCCCAGTATAGGTGAATATTTTTAGAGAATCAGCCCCATTCTCATAGAAGCGGCCACACTTCACAAACACCCCGGTGAGTCTATCAAGAGTGCTCTTGTAGCTAGGCACTCCTCTCATTCAGAGATATAGAGTTCATTAAGAGCCAAGCTCATCCTTACTAACGCTACAAAATATCATGCACATACACATCAGGATGGACTAGGGAGTGGTAAAACTCCTAGGTTGCATGATTTCAATCATAGTATGGCTTGTTTTTCCCATTGAACCTATGTCTTGGGATCTCCAGTCGTATAGGTTGGATTCCCACCAATTGTGATCCTAAATGGGTTTCAGTCCCATCCTTATCGATGTATTCCAAACTTTGTCTCGAGACAATCCTGTCGTCAAAGGATCTGCAAGATTACTTTCTGATCTGACAAAATCCACAGTAACAGCACCAAACGTGAGGAGCTCTCTCACCGTACTGTGCTTGCGATGAATCGCTAATCTCTTACCGTTATAGTAAGCATTTTGTACTTTAGCTATGACAGCAGTACTATCTGAGTGGATTAAGATCAGAGGTATAGGCCTATTCCATGAAGGAATGTAAGACAAGAGGTTTCTCAACCAGCTTGCCTCCTCACTAGCCGCAGCTAGAGCAACTAACTCAGACTCCATAGTAGAGTAAGTTAAAATAGTCTGTTTCTTGGACCTCCAAAAAACAGCACCACCAGCGATACTAAAAACGTATCCACTTGTGGCCTTGGAATCATCCGAAAATGAATTCCAATCTGCATCACTGAATCCCTCAAGAACAGTGGGAAACCTCTCATAATGTAGTCCTAAGTTCATGGTCTTTTTCAAGTACCTCATGACTCTGTCAATAACATTCCAATGCTCAGAACTTGGACAACTCGTAAACCTACATAATACACCTACAGCATATGCAATGTCAGGTCTAGTGCAGTCAGTAGCCTAGCGAAGGCTACCAATAATACTAGCATATTCTTTTTGTCTAACTGCAGCACCAGAATTTTTCAAAAGTTTAACATGAGGGTCATTAGGTGTACATGCAGGTCTACGGTCAAAGTAATTGTATTTCTTCAAGATCTTCTCAATGTAATGAGATTGATCAAGAGTAATACCAGTCTCAGAACGTGTGATTTTCATGCCTAAAATAACATTGGCCTCACCTAGGTCTTTCATATCAAAATTTTGACTGAGCATAGTTTTAGTCTCTGAAATTAATTCAAGTGAAGAACCACAAATGAGTAAATCATCTACATATAGACAAAGCATGATGCAACTATCACTGGATGCTTTATAATAAAGGCATTTATCAATATTATTAATAGAAAAACTATTTGAGAGTAATAATTGATCAATTTTGTCGTGCCACTGTTTAAGAGCTTGCTTAAGACCATATAAAGTCTTATTCAGCTTGCAGACTTTGTGTTCCTGCCCTGGAATCACAAAACCTTCAGGCTGATCCATATAAAGTTCCTCTTCAAGTTCTCCATTAAGGAAAGCTGTCTTAACATCCATCTGGTGGATCAACAAGTTATGCACAGCAGAAATGGCTAATAAAACTCTAATGGTAGTCACACGGGTCACAGGAGAGTAAGTGTCAAAGAAATCTATATTTTCCTTTTGTACATATCCTTTAGCTACTAGTCTAGCTTTAAATTTTTCATTTGTACCATCTGGTTTTAGCTTTCTCTTAAGAATCCATTTGCATCCTATAGTACGACTACCGCGAGGTAAGTTCACTAACTCCCAAGTACCATTAGAGGTTAGTGAATCCATTTCGTCATTTATGGCTTCTTGCCACAAATCGACATCAGGTGAGGTTAAAGCCTCATTGATAGAACTAGGATCAGATTCTAAAGCATATACAACATAGTCATCACCAAAATCTTTAGTAGTTCTAGCACGTTTGCTTCTACGTGGCTCTGAGTCTAAATCAATATTAGCAGCATTTGTATTAGTTTGAGGAATGCCAGAGGAAGTTGAGGGTTGTGAACCCCCACTACTACCCCCACTGTTCCTCAATAAGTAAGGAAATTTATCCTCATAAAAATCAGCATCTAAGGATTCAATAATCACATTATTATTCAAGTCTAAAAATCTGGAAGCCTTACTATTCTCTGCATAACCAACAAAAACACATTCATATGCCCTACTTGCAAGTTTGATTCTTTTAGGGTCAGGTTTTCTGACATATGCTAAACAACCCCAAACTCTAAAATAATCAATATTAGGCTTTCTGCATCTCCATAATTCGTATGGTGAAGTATCAGAATATAGATGTGGAATTCTATTTAAAACATGACATACAGATAAAAGAGCTTCACCCCATAAAGATTTGGGTGCTCCAGAACTAATAAGCGAAGCAGCTACCAATTCAGTAAGAGTCTTATTCTTTCTTTCAGCTTTTCCATTAGATTCAGGTGAATAAGGTGCAGTGGTCTCGTGAATAATTCCAAATGATGTATATAATTGTTTAAATTTATTGAAATCATATTTTGTACCTCTATCACTACGAAATCTCTTAATATTTCTTTCAAATTGATTTTGCACTTCAGTTACATAAGTTCTAAACATGTCAATTGCTTCACTCTTATATGCCATAAGATAAACATGAGTATAATTTGAATGATCATCAATAAATGTAATGAAATATCTTTTACCATTTCTGGTTAAGGTTCCATCCATCTCACATATATCAGAATGTATCAAGTCTAAAATTTTTGTTTCTCTAGCTACACTTCTATGTGAAGTTTTAATTATCTTAGCTTGACTACAGGATGTGCATTTTTCAAATTCATTTAAGTTAATTTTTGGTATCATGTCAAGTTTGCTCATATTATTTACCAATTTCTTGTTAACATAACATAGTCTAGAGTGCCATAAATTAAAAGAAGACAAAGAGTAAACAGAAGCATTATTCTTATTCATTTCAATACTGAGTTTAAACATCCCATTACAAGCAAATCCCTTTCTCACAAAAATTCTTTTTTTAGTTATAACATACTGGTCGGATCCGATGCTCTGATGAAAACCAGCCTTGTTGAGCAGGTATCCAGAAATCAAGTTCTTCCTCATATTAGGAGTGTGCAAGACATCCTTGAGGGTAACAGTCCTACTAGAGGTGAACTCCAAATCCACCTCTCCAGTGCCCATCACATTGATACAGTGTGAATCACCAAGTTGCACTTTTTGACCTTCAGTCTCCTTATAAGTTTTGAACCAGCTGCGCTCATAGCAAACATGCCTAGTAGCGCCCGTATCAGCCCACCACCTATCGGTTACACCGACCATGTTGATCTCAGTAATCATAGCCACTAATGGCCCTTCGATAGCATTTGCCTGTGGTGCAGGCGTACGCGATCGGCAGTTCCTAGCGATATGTCCAAAGCAATGACACTTTCAACACTCGATAGGATCTGTTCCATTGTTGTTGGTTTGGGCTTGCTGGTTATTTATCTTATTCGGATTCTGACGTCCATTCTGACCATTCTGACGAAAGTTCGAATTGAACTTCCGACTAGCATTCTTCTTGAACGGCTTGTTCTTTGGTTTCAAATGGACCTTTGCTTTGTTCTGTTGAACAAGCAGGACTTCTTCTTTCTGATCTTGCTTTCCGGATTCCTCCTCAACTCTAAGCCTAGTATCAAATTCTCCATGGTCAGTTCCTTTGATTTGTGTCGCAGGATGTTCTTGTAGTCTTTCCAACCAGGTGGTAACTTGTCAATCATCACAGCTACTTGAAATTGCTCATCGAGGGGTATTCCCTCTGAAATGATCTCATGAGCAATATATTGTAACTCGTGTGATTGAATAATTACCAGCTTGTCGTCGACCATGGTGTATTTGAGGTAACGACTGACTGCAAATTTCTTCGAGCCAGCCTCTTCAGTGTCATATTTTTTCTGTAGGCCTTCCCAAACAGACCTAGCCGTATCGGACTGTAAGTAATAGTCATACAGTTCGTCGGATAGCCCATTCAAGATGAAGTTCCTACATTTAAAATCGGCATCCTTCCATTCTGCTATGTCATCTAAAATTTGTTCATTATCATTGGCATCAACAGGTTCTGGGTTAGGCATTACAGGGCAGTCTAGGGTAAGAACATGGGCAACTTCCTTCAGCGACAGATAGAAAAATATTTTGTTCTTCCATCGCTTGAAGTTCAAGCCAGCAAATTTTTCTGGTTTGTTGGTTTCATATTTGCGGTCAGAAACTAAAGCCATTACAGATCACTAATATAGTTTCTTAAAATTGTTAGGAATAATTGGACCTGAGTGTACCAAGTGACCTTTCTGGAATTGATCTGCATCAGGAAGAAAGTGAGAAGTAGCTCGAGGCGTGGGTTGCACTTTCTTTAAGAAACTATTTGGCCGATTCTGGAGATGAATCGTTGATCACCAAACAATTCTCCCGGGATACAACGAGCTTCTGATCTACAGTGCTGCCAAGACTCCAATTGCAGCACGTACCAACTTGCACCAGAAAAAATCGCAGAAAATGGATTTTTTTTTTTGAGAAAATTTTGATTGATAGAATTTTGTTTTTTTCTTTTTCTGTTTTCTCTGTCTGTTTTCTTCCCAAAGATACTCATCTTATAGCTTGTAACCAGGAAGCTATAATGTGTGTGAATTTTGTTTTTTTTTCAATAGACCCCAAGACCCCTAAGGCCCTAAGGCCCGGCCCGGTCATATATATATATATATATATATATATATATATATATATTATGTAGAATGTAGGAATTGAACCCCCAACCTCTTGTGAACTCAAAACTTTAACCGTTAGGCCATGAGACAGTATTGATAACAAGATGAGTGTTTTGAATGTATACTCAATTCCAACATTGAGATTAGTCAGATTACATATTAGTAATAGTATTGTATTGATACATATTAGTAAATAGTATTGTATTGATTCAATATTACTATTACAGACTGAGACACTGACATTACTTAATTACTTATTTAATCAATGATTCAATATTAGTAATGTATTGACTCAAATGTTGAGTTTAATGTAGTTATCTGATCTGATTCATCTGACTACCTGAGTGAGATTCTGAGAACATTAGTAATTTAGTATTGATAAATCATTAATTTGGTATTTTTATTTTATAATTTCAGAATTCATTCAGACAAGAAGGGTTTATTTTTTAACTTGGGACTGAAATTGGAGAAAAATGTTGAAGATTTCAAGAAAAAATGAAATTTGGAAGCTGCAACAATTATGTACTATTGTTAGAATTTACACACTGAGATCATATATTTCGTTTTTATTATTAGAGTTTGGCTGAGTTTCTTTTTGCCATGATACATTTTATGAAAAATACGTACGTTATCAATTAATTTTTTTTTTGGAAGGATATATATAAATTTCATTTCATTTAAATAGTTTGTCCTCCAAGGCTCAAAGTTTGTTTGTATTTAAATAATTTTCGTTTTTTATTTTGTAAATTTGCAAGAGGTCCCATTTTAAAACTTGCTTAGGACCCCTCAAACTCAGATACGGCCTTGAGTATGAGAAAAATTTTCTCATACTCTTTATGAGGCTCACTTTTCTCTATTAATTATTGCAGTATTCGACAAAATTTGTGACATGGAACTTTAAAAAGAAAAGAAAAAAAGGTTACATCGCAGTCTACTCTTGAATATGGGACGTCTCATTGTGATCATCCCTACACTTTACCAGCTGAGCTACAGCTCAGTTGCTAGATTATAGGGGGTTTTGGAATATTTGGATGACAAGGTTTAGGCAAACGTGTCAAGTTTTTTTAGGGACTAAGAGTTCTGTTGATTAATTTTTGTTTTGAGAAAATCGATTTAGTCGTTTCATATAGATGGTAGAACAATCAGAATAAAATAAAAGAATATTTAAGAGAATTTATTTGCTGATTACCGCATACCAAACATCCTCTTAAATGAATTAGTTAGGATTTACAAATTGATCCATCATCATAAGCTCATTGATTGATGATTGGATCAATCTGTTGTTAGAACCAAAATTCTTACCGGAATTCGTTTTTTTCCTCTTCACACGTACAGTTTTCAACACAGACCGGAACCACTCTGTAGTCCAAACCTTCAACGAGACCATCTACAAGAACTGTGATTACAATGATGCTGACGAGTCCGACACCACCGAATGGTCGTCTGATTCGCCCAAATTTGATAGTTCACCAAGCACCGTGGCGGTCCCACTCCTCAAGGAGGGCACCACCTACTTCTTCTCCGGCAACTACGATGGCGAGCAATGCCAACATGGCCAGCACTTCAAGATCATTGTGGCCCACGGCCAGGGCCTACCGCCCTCCCTAAGGGATTCACCAGACAGGTCGCCATCCACCAAGAGTCCTACCGGTTCTGTTGCTGCCGACAATGGGGCCGACGCTGTACCTGACACTGTGGTCCCCTCCAACTTTGACAATCCAAAAGGGAGTACTGACGATGGTGGCGATGTGAAGGCCACTTCGAAGGCTCCCGAGATATTGGGCAGTAGGAGACTAGGGTTAAGTTTGGTGGTCATCTTGTTTTTAATTAATGTTTTTTTCTTAATTATATAATTTATAAAACCTTGGATATGTTCATGTTATATTTTGTGAGTGAGTGGTTACATATATATATATATATATATATATATATATATATATATATATATATATATATATATTCATATGGATGTGGAAATTGGATTAATACATGTTCAGTACGTGTATAAGATAGTATGATCAGTCGATACAAGTGATACTTGGCCTTTGTTTTCTGTTTGGTTATTTTTGTAAAGAGGTAATAAATTAAGGGATAATAGTGAGTTTCTGGTGAAATAGTAGATTAGTAGTCAGCTTATTCGAATTCTAGGGATTTTTTTACCAGAATGAACCAATTTTGAAGTATTTACCAAACTAACTCACTTTCGAAACTATTTACCAAATTGACCTACACACTATCTGAGATGGCGAGTCTAGTTCAAATAAATTCGCTATCCCAGACAGTAAGTCTAATTGTACTCATTTTTAGAAAAATTTTGAACAAGCAATTTCTATCTGAAATGTATATAACCACACTCACTATTTCAGATAGCGGGTCTAGTTCAACTAACATAGCTATCTCAGATAGCGAATATAGTTGTACTCATTTTAAAGAAAAATTTTAAACATACAATTTCTACCTGAAATATATATAACTGCACACGCTATCTCAGACTGCGAGTCTAGTTCAACTAACCTTGCTATCTCATATAGCAAGTGTAGTTGTACCCAATTTTACTAATGGAAAACACAAAGACCAGAGATTTACCAATGCATATTACAATCTTTAGAAAGGAAAACATATTTGCCTAAAAGTTTTTTTTTTTTTTGAAGAAAAATGTGGAATCTGGCCACCCTGTTTCATTAATAAGAGCTTAACGAAACAAACCCAGAGTACTGGGCCAAAGTACAAACTACAGACAGAAAATAAAATATAAATGAAGCAACATGACACGCACAAACAACAAATCCCTCCAACAACCCTGGAGGGTGGGCCGACAAACAAGCTCGGTCCAACAAAATTGTATGTACGTCAATTTCGCTTCGTACAGTGCCTCCACAGCACATGCACACCCACCTGAAACCAGTCTGGCAGGATTTTATCACCCGTCATTCCCCGCCTTCACCTCGCTAGGGGGATCCCATCTTTGGGCCCAAGGCCCGCAGACCGAATTCTAACCCCACGGCCCATGCACAGTGATCGCACCCTCCCACCATCTCCACCACTAATCCTACGAACGCGCCAATAGCTCCCACAGCCGCTACCAAAGAGATAGCCGTGAAGAGGATACCTTCACCTCTCACACGATAGTGCTTTCTCAGGCGATTTCTCACCAAATAACTATCTCGCTCACCCCACCTAACACCACGCTCCAGGAGAGAGCCGTGGATAGGATACCCTCACCTCTCTCACGCTCTAGCTCTCTCCGGCGATTTCTCACCACACAGACTCATCGCGACTCATATTCCCAAACCAAGGGAAGAGGCAACGCTGCCACGAGACAGTGGCCCAAGCTAGAGAAAGCTCAATAGCCTGATAGTAGGCGCTGTGAAGACTGTACCGGTTAGACACTCAAACGCGCACATCATGGAGGGACCCCATCTTCGGGCCCAAGCTCCACAATCGTGCAAAACAACGTACTTCGGGAGGGTGGGGGCGCACCTCGTCATCGCCCAGATCTAAGGCGATTGTGACCACAAGCGCGAAAAGATGCTCTGGCACGACAAATACATTGCTTTGCGACCTGAGGAGGCGCGCTGAAATCTGTGACGACGGCGTGATGCCCCACAACCAAACAAACCCCCTCACTAAAATACCCCGTCTCTCACTTCGGTACTGCCAACCTCAAGCAAACCCCTGCTTCTTCGCACGCACTACCAACCCTCGAAACCAAACCATAGCTACAGATCGCCGTGATTGACCCCGAGAGTGTGGACATGGTGGCATCCGAGAAGAGCATCCGAGCCCCAAGAGTGGACAACACAGTGCCACAAACACAACACAGTGCCACAAACACAGCACAATGCCACAAATCCCACACCAACACACCCCCATCTCTCACAGACCAACCAGATGGATGTACGGTGGATCACCGATGCGACGGCAGCGTTGCTTTGGCTGAGGTTGAAACAAGTGAGCGCACATCATGGAGGGACCCCATCTCGGGCCCAAGCCCCACAATCGTGCAATACAACACACTCCACACCTCTCATGCAAGACCAAGACCAACACCGCGCCAATAGCTACTCCAGTCGCCATCGGGGGGGGGGGGGGGGGGGTTCGGGGGGCGCCAGTCGACGGCAACGGATCAGAACAGACATGGCTGCCACTTGAGTCTTTGAGCCTTTACATTTTCCTGCCCCATATCTCATAAGATTCTTTCATAGCAGGCCAGCCCATTAGCAAGGCCAGCAAGAAGTAGGAACTAGGAACCGTCAATTCATCCCATCTCGCACGAATCTCAAAGTTCACCGACTCCCCCACAAATCCAATTCTTCTTCTCCAACTTTGCTCTTTAAGCTCCATTTGAGAGAGAGAGAGAGAGAGAGAAAGGGAGAGAGAGAAAGAGAGAGAGAGAGAGAGAGAGAGTCAAACGAAGATCATGTTATTCCAGCGAGTTCTCCCTCCTTCGAAGGTTCGAACGCCCCAGTGGATCTGGACATCTCGACCAGATCCGATCCGGGGGTTGGGCATACAGCTCGTTGTCGCCCAGATCCGATGATCTGGGTCTTCGTCCCCTGGCTTGGGCACGGCGTCGGCGCGAGGAGCTCGCAGGCCCCCAAATCCCAAAAACAAATCCTAGATCGGGAAAAAAATCGGGGGCGGTGGCTAGGGCTCGTCGCCTCCGCCCCGTCGCAGTGGATCGCCCCGTCGCCCTCCTCCCTTCGTGCTTCTCTCCCGCACCCTCCTCAAGCCGAGTCGAAGCAGCAGCTTCAGCTTCGACTCGGCTTGAGGAGGGTGCGGGAGAGAAGCACGAAGGGAGGAGGGCGACGGGGAGATCCACTGCGACGGGGCGGCGGCGGCGACGAGCCCTAGTGTAATATCCCGGACGGATATTAAATCATAGAAATTTCTATTTTATTATTATTTTATTATTATTTTATTTTAATTCCAAAGTCGGACTATTTTGGCGATTTTTCGCCGGTTTGCCCACAAACAGTATCTACGCGCGTCTATCGGTCGGTGCGCATCCAAAGCGCATCAAATTGATAGCGCGACTCTCCGAGGTGATAATAAAATTTATTTTATTATTATTTTCTAAATTAAATTATTTTTGGGAATTTTATGAGGTTTTTTATAAGAAAATTTTTGTATACACATACACGTACACATACACATAATTGTATGGTACTTAGTATATTATACCTAGTATATAGTATGTACTTTAGGACAATATACTTATGCTTTTCATGACTACTTAATTAGAGAATTAGGGTTTGATTAGAAGGTTTAAGGAGGGTTGTATGCATAAGATTAGAACTAAACCCTTCTAGAACCCTTATCCTTCCACCTCACTAACCTACACCATGCCCTCCCCCCCCCTAGAAGCATGGCCGGCTCCCCCTTTTTGGGGTTATTTTGTGCCATTGGGTGCACTTACCACTCTCATTTCCTTCTATAAATTCCCCCTCATTCTCTTCCTTCTCTCATTTTAGAAAAACAAAAGAAAGAAAGAAAGAAGGAAAGGAAAAGAAAGAGAGAACAAATAACTTGAGAGTTTTGTTTTGTAGGTTAATAGAAGAAGTTCTAACAAGCTTAGGGGAAGGAGAAGGTAGCTAGCAAGTTCTTCCACCAAAGTTAGATAAGGTGGGGGTTTCTTCACTTCTTTGATTTTTGTTTGTTTGTTGTTTGTTTGTTTGTTGTTTGTGTGGTTGTTCGACTTCTTCTTCTCATCCTCTTGTTTTGTTTTCTTTGAGTTTTGTTGGGTGTATTGTTGGGTGAGAATGTAGTAAGAAATAAAAGAGAAAAAGTAGTAGTAGTAACTACTAACTTATAAAGATCAAACTTTATTATTTGTAGTTGTTGTTTTGTATGTTATTGGACTAAGAACTCACATATTGCATAATGTTGAACAATACAACCATTGTGGGTTGTAGGACTTAGTACATAAAGCATATGAACTCATTTTACAACCATTGTGGGTTGTAGGACTTTTTATGGAACTTGGACTAAAAAATAAAAGCTTATGTTTTAATAAGAAAGATACTTTCCTTGTTAAACACTAGTTGTAGAAATAATTAAAAAGATCTTTCTTTTTATTTTGATCACTAGTTGTAGTTAATTAAAAAGATCTTTCTTTTTATTTTTAATCACTAGTTGTAGTTAATTAAAAAGATCTTTCTTTTTATTTTGATCACTAGTTGTAGTTAATTAAAAAGATCTTTCTTTTCTTTTCGATCACTAGTTGCAGTTAAATAAAAAGATCTTCTCTTTTATTTTGATCACTAGTTGTAACTAATTAAAAAGATCTTTCTTTTTATTTTAATCACTAGTTGTAGTTAATTAAAAAGATCTTTTCTTTTACTAGTTGTAAAGAAAAATAAAATAAAAATGATCTTTCTTTTATCACTAGTAATAATAAAGTAACTGAGTAGTAGTAAGCTAAAATAATAAGTAGTAGTATGTAATAAAATGAAGTAGTAGTAGCATGTATGTTGATTAATAAGGTAGTAGTAATAGTAGTAAGTTGTATGTTGTGATTTTTATGAGAATGAAGTAGTAGTAATAGTAGTAAGTTGTAGGTTGTGATTTTTATGAGAATGAAGTAGTAGTAATAGTAGTAAGTTGTATGTTGTAGTAGTAGTAGTAGATAATTATGTTTTGATTAAAATAGAAGTAGTAGTAGTAGTAAAATGTTGTAGGATTGCTTCTAAAAAATATTTAGAAGCCATATTCATGCTACTAATGTTGTAGGATCATTTCTAAAAATGATTAGAAGCCATATTCATGCTTCTAATGTTGTAGGATTACTTCTAAAAATGTTTAGAAGCCATTTCCATGCTACTAATATTGTAGGATTATTTCTAAAAATAATTAGAAGCCATAATCCATGCTTAGTTAGTTGTAGAATTGCTTGTAAAAATATCCTACCATGTTTACCATGCTTAGTTAGTGGTAGCTTTGCTTCTAAAAATATTTAGAAGCCATAATCCATGCTTAGTTAGTTGTAGGATTGCTTTTAAAAATATCCTACCATGTTTACCATGCTTAGTTAGTGGTAGCTTTGCTTCTAAAAATATTTAGAAGCCATAATCCATGCTTAGTTAGTTGTAGGATTGCTTGTAAAAATATCCTACCATGTTTACCATGCTTAGTTAGTGGTAGCTTTGCTTCTAAAAATATTTAGAAGCCATAATCCATGCTTAGTTAGTTGTAGGATTGCTTGTAAAAATATCCTACCATGTTTACCATGCTTAGTTAGTGGTAGCTTTACTTCTAAAAATATTTAGAAGCCATAATCCATGCTTAGTTAGTTGTAGGATTACTTATGAAAATATCCTACCATGATTCTATGCTTAATTAATTAGTTGTAGGATGTTTATTAAAATTATCCCATCATGCTTTATGTTTAGGATGTTGTAGGACTTTTGCTAAAAATATCCTACCATGATTCTATGCTTAATTAGTTGTAGGATTATTTCTAAAACATATCCCATCATGCTTTATGTTTAACAAGGTTGTAGGTTTTCTTCCCAAAATATCCTACCATGTTTCATACTTAGTTAGTTGTAGGATTGATTCAAAAAAATATCTAGCATGCTTAATGACGTTAGAATGTTGTGGGACAAATCCTAGGGTTTCCTACCATGCTTAGATTCATTTTATTTGTGCTTAGAATTGGTAGGATTCGCTCCTAAAGTTTCCTATCATGTTTAATAATTTATTTATGATTAGAATGTCGTAGGATTCATCCTAGGAATTTCCTACCATGTTTAATAGCTATTTATGCTTAATGAAGATTCATGCTAGATAAGTGGTAGAAGAATTGTATACCATGCTAGTTTTTAATTATAGGCAAGATCTATGCCATGCTAGCTTAATTGTAAGTAAGGTGTAGGTCATACTAGTTAGATTGTGAGTAGGTTGTATACCATGCTAAGTTATATGAACACTCATGTTTACATGGTACCCATGCTTAGATAAGTGTTTGTTCATGCTATGTTAGTAGATGACCATGACTTATGCTAAGTAAGTAGGTGTCATGCTAATTATTAATCATGTTAAGTTAAGGACATCCATACTATGATGTTCATGCTTAGAGTAAAGAAACTACCCGTGACTAGTTGTAGTGATTTATGTTGGATACTATACCATGCTAGAGTAATACTTGCTTAGAATGTTGTAGGAGTAGTGTTAGAACTACCTACTATGCCTTGGAGTGTTGCTTGTTCATACTAGTTGGGTTGTGGGGATTAGTCGTGATAAATAGTAAGCTTTCATGATCAATTCGTAACCTACGATTGACTATAGTAGACTTCATGTCTAGGTCGTAAGTGATTTTATGCTTAAGCTCGATGTAAGCATAAGCATCAATCACATTCATACATAGGAGTATCATGGTGATTGTGTTATATGATTAGATTGTCGTAGGAATATGCTTGCAATTGTGTGCCGTACTTAAGGCATTATAGGTCGAAGTAGTGAGAGTGGGAAGACCACTAGTAATAACTAGTAGATAAAGGCTGTTACGCCGCCTTCGGTTTTTTCCTTAGTGGAATACCGATCATAGACTATTGGTAGATTCTTCTGTTACTTCTAACAATAGAAGATTAAGTTTGTTAGTAAGCACGTTTGGTTGCTTCTAAGATTAATTACCTGTATGGTTGTTTGCACACGGTCGTGCTCGTACGTGGCTCGACTGGCCCGTACGTAGCCGTGGGTCTCATACGTAGCTTAGTTGGCTCGTATGTAGGTTGTTGTCTCGTACGCGGCCCGACCGGCCCGTGCGTAGCTGTTGGTCTCATACGCAGCTTATTTGGCTGGTATGTATGTGGTTATCTCCTACGAGGCCCGCCTGGCTCGTAGGTAGTTATTGTTTCATGCGTAGCTTAGTTGGCTCGTATGTGGTTATTACTCGTGTATAGCTTGTTAGCTAGTACACAGTTAGTTGCGCTCGTCTAGGGTGATGTTACCACCCTAAGGGCTATCGACCATCAAGACACATGTTCTTACCCTAAGGAACTGTGGAGGAGTCACACCTTGGGTACCGTCGAATCTTAACCAGGATAAGTTAGTCGAGGACCGGAGTATAGACGGAATCCAAGTCTAGGGAAGCGGCGTGCATGCATATTCGCACGGCCAAAGTCTTGGATCGATGAGCCACGAACCGGGTCCCGAGGGATTCTGGTAAATCTAGGTTGAGCGGCCTAGTAGAGTTGCCTTGCGAAGCCTAATTTAAGGCCTAGCACGTTGTGTTATAATATCGTCATCCCTAGGATTGTTCGAGTCAGGGACATCACTAGGATAGTGACTAATGAGGATCAGCTTATTTAAACCCTTTTGCCGGGAGAGAGGGGTCAGTTGTAGGGGGCCCCTTACACTAACTCGTCCCTTGAGGCAGATCATAGGTGGTGTACCGGGTTGTACCTTCCCGTCAAAGGGATACGTACGGTGCCGTCTCACAAGTTGAGGACACGGGTTGCGTATCTCGCGCTGTTAATTCCTGAGGTATAGTGGCTGGGGGTGCCACAGGATGCATTGTGCAGTCCTGCGCTTGCGATACCCCAGAGGGTGCCACAGGGTAGGCTTCGTGCTACCCTGCGCTTGCGAAACCCTATAGTTTGATTTTGTTGTGATGCCCGATACATTGGGTTCATCTATTTTGAGAGAGGTCCGATTGGCCGGGTCGCAGTGGCGAACATAGACACCACTGGCGAAATGCAACAGTGGCACATGACCACATCTGCAGCCTCATTAGCCACGTGTAGTTGTCGGGAACAGGTTGTATACAATTAGAATTCTTAAACGCGGGTTCAATCCCTATATATGGAGAAACGGCTTGAGATGGAGTCGCATGTAGTATGGGCTGCATGTTGCTTTCGAAAACTTGCGGACATTAGAATAGGAAGTGTCCTGGTTCTATTTAAATATTGTATTAGAGTCTAGTCATAACACTCACGTACACTTAAACTACACCAACACCATTGCTATATTGTGTATATTGTTTGGAAGATTCGCTGCTATATGATCAGCCTTTAAGCGTCAGTGAATACTGACGTCCCCACTTCCATAGGTACTGGATCGCCGAAGTACAAAGGCGAGATTCAGGAGGACTCAAGGCGAGGAAAGCAAGGAGTCAGTGTTATGTTTAGTTCCGCTACAGTATATGTATTGATTATGTATTTGTTAAGAAATACTCTAATATAAGATGTTGAAGGTTGTAATACTTAGAAATGTAAAGGTAATGTTGTAACTCTATTGTAAGGTATTACAGTTGTATAATATTCAGACTTGTAACACTTTGTGTATTGAATAAAAAGTTTTAAATTCTCCTGTTTTTCTGTGTATTGTGACTAATTGAAGAAAAGGTCTTAACTTGTGTCACGGTTTCCCAGTGTTGGAAATCGGGGCGCTACACCTAGCCGCCGCCCCCGATTTTTTTTTTTCAATCCAGAATTTGTTTTTGAAATTTGGGGGTTAATTTCTCTCTCTAGACTTTTCTAGAGATAATCATATTTGCCTAAAAGTTAGTTTACAAATTAATTGTATTGGAGACAATTCCGGAAAGTGCAAAAATTGTCCAAGCATACATGATTTATGTTGCCTTGGAGTCGACAACATGGCATAAACACCATCTTGAAAGCAGTCTACATTACAGAAAGTCTGTACTCTGTGTTACTCAAACCTGATTTATATGTAACAAACTTCTGAATCTACCAACATATACAAACATGAAACACTGGTCCACCTATGTTAAGCACTTGAAAGACTTGATTAGTCTCAGGAATCTATATAGTTATTATATTTTTTTATTACGATGCTTTTTTTTTTATTAGGATGCTCTGGTCCATCTATATAGTTATGTAGATGCTGTTTTTTTATTAGGATTATTATATTTTTTCCGTGGTTCATTTCTGTAAGAATGACAACCCAATACATATTTGAATGTACTGAATATATTATTTACAGATCAACTATTTTCTAGAATATATATGATCAACTATTTTTTAGAATATATATATATATACTAGATTTGTCCGAAGACAAGTGCCATATATATATATATATATATATATATATATATATATATATATATATATATATATACACTAGTTTTGTTCGTAGACACATGCCTACAGCTAGAGCTAGTATTGGGTCTTATCGGGTCCTCCACTATCCGGATCCGGACCCGGAACCTCACGGGTCCAAAAATTGGACCCGGACCCGGACTTGCAAGAACCGGGTCCGGGTCTGGGTCCGGGTCCGGGTCCTAAAAAAAATTACCCATCGGGTCCGGTAGTAGAGAATAAATATTTGCACTTAGTATTTTTACACCCGATACCCTATGATTCTAACAATTTTTGCACTTAAGTACATAAATTAATATTATATTTACATATCTATCTTCAACAATTACTTTTATATGTATATTCCTATAACCCTATTATTCAAATTCTATATGTTTGGGGTATTTTTTAACAGGTTCGGGTCCTGATCCAGTTCCGGATTCGTTCTATTTTGAGCGGATTCGGACCCGGACCCGAAAGTGCATCGGGTCTTAGTTTAGGACCCGGACCCATATAGATCGGGTCGGTTCCGGTCCAATGCCTGGTCCGGATCGGGTCCAGGTCGGGTTCATGTATCGGGTAAATGTGACAATGCTACCTACGGCACGTCTTCAGAATGATACAGCATATGAAAAGTCTTCTAAACAGTAAATCAACAATTATATAACTCAAGTTTGAATTATATGAAAATAATTAGCTGTAAATAAAAGTCCATGTTTTCATTAGTATATGTTGACAATAATTATAAATTGGGATATAAAAGTCCATGTTTCCATAAGTGTGTGTGTCTGTGTGTCTATATATATATACAGAGAGAGGGAGAGAGAAAGAGAGAGAGAGATAATTAAATAAATAAAGAAGTTGTTTTGGGGATTTGAATTTGAGTTTTGGGGAGAAACTTTTGGGAAAAAAATGTGTTTTGTGAAGTTGGATCTGGGCCTTTGATTTTGAGGGAATTGAATGAGAGTCACTTGATAGCTTTCTTTGTGTTTTATTATATTGATATATCAACTCTTTTCTAGTATGTATATATATATATATATATATATATATATATATATATATATATATATTCCCCCAGATCCTCAGGTTTATATTTATATCTATACTATTATTAAGCAAACCTCCATTTTGGTGACTTTTTACTATCATGCCCCCATATACATAAAAACCTAAAAAAAAATATATATAAGGTTAATTATGTAATTTTCACTTCACATTTAAAGTCTCCATAAATTTTTTTTCCTCAAAAATAGAAACCGTCTCTTCCCCTCCCTCCATCAAATCCGTGCATTGCACGTGCATATCTACACGTGTTAACCCATAAAACGTGCATTGCACGTGCGGATTACTAGATCCTCAGGTTTATAATTTGGATATTATTGTGTTTGACACCCCATACTTATGTTTGTGCCTATGCCTACAAATCATAACACTTGATTGATATAATATGACATGAATATCAGAGTAGTCTAATATACGGAAAAAAATCATCAAATTTCAGCATAACTATGTCAAAGAAAAACCGGGGTCTATCATGAAATGTTAATACGGAATTAGAGTTGACTTGGTGGTAAGCAACTTATCCATGCAGTAAATTTTATCTGTTGAAGGGGGATGGCAATATCATATTAGTGAACATGATTAGAGTTGAACAGATTTACATTCTTGTTGGTCGAATCCTCCTACTAGTATTAAGTACCACCGCTCTTGGTACCTTTCAGTTCAGATCATTATATGGGTCCTATGGTTGGAAAGGAACAAAAGATTATTTAGGGAGTGTGCATCCTCCTCCACTACTATCATTGATGATTTCGTATTTCTTTTCTATTTCTGGTCCTCTACGTTAAAGCTTGAAGCTAAAAATGATCTTTTCGGCTTTAGATTGGACGAAGCGATTCTTTGTCGTCGATTATTACATGCTATTTAAGTTCTTCCTTGCCCTTTCTTTAGGTGCTACCTTACTAAATGCTGATCTGTTTTTTCCTTCTTTCACTTCGCAGGAGTAAGGCTGTTATGCGTGGTATTTATTTTGGCTGGCTGTTTGGCTGGTAGTTCTTTTGGGTTTTTGGCTGGATGTTTCGTTACACAGCTTTATTGAGGGGTCGCTTTTGTTTAGCTAATATTGCTTGCAGTGAGTCATCTCTATTCCTAGAGTTTGTTCGCTGGGTTATTCTGCTGTCTTTTAATGGACCCTGTTATTTCTTTATTTTCAGTCTATCTACTAATGTTGGTAGTTTATTAGTTTGTTTTGGTTGATTCCCGCGGAGGCGGTGTTTTGTTTGTTCTGTTTGTTGGCTGCGAAGTATTCTTACTACAACGATTGTTTCCTTGCTTTACTGTTGTTGGTAAATTGCTGGTCTCCAACTATGTAGACTCTGTGGTCACCTCTGTTGCTTGGTGCTGAGACCAACTGGGATGCTCAATCTCCCCTGTTAGGGATTTACTTGATTCATGTTTATTTAATCCTGGTGTTTTTTTCTTTTTGTGCCGTCTTATTGCTCTCTTTTTGGCCAGGATGCAATAATTGTTATTGCTTAATCGTTTCTTTTTCGCTCGACAACTTGTTTTGTCGGCGATCGGGCTCACCTGGTAGCCCGGGCTCTTCTCTGTGTAGCCCTTGTTTAGCTTTCATTTGTGTTTCTGTTATGTTACTGCTGATCTCATTTTAGTGCGCTTGTGTGTGGTGGTGCTCTTGGTCTTGTGTGTCTAGTTTGGGGGGTTTCGTGGGTTCTTGCCTCATCTCGTTTAGTCTGCTCTGGGCTATTGATGTTTCTGCTGTTGGTGGTCCGGCTCTGCCTTCATGGCGCCGTCCGCCTTGTGGTGTGTGTGTGTTCGAGGATTCGGTGTTTCGCCCTGGGTCTGCTCGAACCGTCGATCATCAGGCTTCTTGTTCTATCTGTTTGTATCCGTTTTGTATGTCGATGTTTACATATTGCATATTAGACTGTTTGTACTATCCTTTATTATATATAATTGATTGCGTGGCTGGAGCTCTTGGGCTCTATCCGGTTCATCAAAAAAAAAAAAAGAGCGTGTATAAACTATCAACATTGTGTATCATAATTTGGGGATATGTTCCGAACAAATTGTTCATGCCACGTTATGGTGAGATTCAAATAGAAATTTAAGAAACTGATAAGAATTCTAATCAATGACAGCAACTGCAGACCATCATATGGTATATAACATAAAATTAGACAAAAGTGATTCACAACAGAAAAGTCTCAAGAGTCAAGCTCAATACCGTAATGAAATTGCCGGTATTTTGGCCATCTGCTCGGAGGTAGTTGTTGGTTGTGTTCCCTTGAATGCCTGCTGGAATCTGTTTGATAACATCAGATGGTGGAGAACCATCAGAAAGCTTTTGAACAGGCTCAGAATTGACAGAGGTAAGTGTAGGATTTGCAATAGGGATAGGGTTGTCAGCAGGTGCAGGATTTGCAGCAGGTTTGGGAGCCTCGTCGGTTCCAAATAAGTAACTAAGAGAACTTTGCCCCCCAACGCAGCTAACTCCACGGCCCATTCTCTATCTAATCAAGTAAGAATCTGGTTTCTGCACAAATTTTAGAGACCGCCACTCATCAGTTAAACATTCATATAGCTTTTGATAAATCAATGCAAAATCAAGAAACACGACTGAAGTTAATGCAATAAAATTCAGATATCAATGCATGGAGCCTAGCTTCTGATACAATACAAAGATCTTTTAAGGGTAAAAAAAAGTACAAGATGCTTCAGAAACCTACCCACTCACCCCATTTACTATCAAGACTTACAGTGGCAGTGGCGGTTATTAATATATTTTCTTTTCTTTTTTGAGAGGAACAATGTTAGTGAGTTGTTAATGGGTAGTCACAGATAACTCGTGTCTACTATTTGGAGATGCAATTTTTTGTCAGATCTTTGAACATGAAATTTTGAAATTTCTCTATAAAAAAATGGGTACAGCTACACTCGTTATCTGAGATAGCGATGTCAGTTGAACTAGACTCGCTATCTGAGATAGCGAGTATAGTTATATATATTTCAGGTAGAAATTGCATATTTAAAATTTCTCTAAAAAATGAGTACAACTACACTCGCTATCTGAGATAACGAGTGTAGTTATATACGTTTCAGGTAGAAAAATCATGTTCAAAACTTTCATGAAAAATGAGTATAACTACACTCGCTATCTGAGATAGCAAGTTTATTTGGACTAGACTCGCTATATGAGATAGCGAGTAGGTTAATTTGGTAAATAGTTTTGACAGTGGGTCAGTTTGGTAAATACTTTCAAAAATGGGTCATTTTGGTATAAAATTTAATTCTAGGGATCCCCCCCCTCCCTCTCTCTCTCTCCTCTCTCTCCATGCGCGTGCGCGCCCACTCACACAAAAATCTACAATCAAACAGTCAACTCGTAGTCTTCTTCAGTTTATAATTTTTTTAGAATTTCTATCTTACATTATGTTAGGCTAATAGAAAACCGTTAACCGGTCAATATAAATAATTAAGCAAGTAGAAAAAATCAAATAATTTTGACACGGTTCAAACGAACATAATCCGGAGGAGATCTAACAGTGATATTATTTAACTAGAAAAAATATAAGAATTACAATCACTCTCACCAAGAACCCATTATCTCTCAAACCTCATTAGATGACACTTATTGTTTACAATGCAAAAACTCTTAGATGAAGTACTTGATACTTTTAGAACATCTCTCAATGGAGGTCATTACAATATTATATAGAGATATAGAGTAACCCTAGGTTGTAGTCTTGATACAATAACCGTCCGATATAACCTGAAGAGAAAGTCACACAATAGGGGACGTATAATCTAAGTTAGTGAAGAAATTAGGCTCAAACAGATCCACCCAAAATCAGCACAAAACTGCAACCACGGTCGCTATCGGTCGACGGCATAAAATAGCAGTTGACCCTTAAATTAGCAGTCGATTGCATCCTGCCACACAGCCAAAACAATTCTTCTCTACTCCAATATCTGCTTTGAACATCTTCTCAATTCACCATCTTTTCTTTACATTGAACCTAGTATGCAAGATATAAACCAAAAAATCTCCACATTGGATTGCATACTCATGCTTCCACACTTGTGTGATTAATTACCTTTAGACTTTTTCTTTCTCCTCTTACAAACAATCTGGTTCACTGGCTTATTCTACTAGTCAAATTTACCTCCATCAATTAATTCTCCAATCGTATGCTCCATTTAAGGGCATAGGTATCCGTATGAAGGCCCCACCATCCGCACAAACCACGTACCCCGAGATACTCTATACCTCCCAATGATTTTCGAACGTTGTGATCTCGCTTTGGTGATTGTAGTGGCGGCATACTAGATACTACTTTAGCAACACAAAGCTTAGAAATACTTGGCCAAGATTTTCCGTTCTAACAAAACTGATAGAGATTGTGTTGATTTTACCTCATACCCTTCTTTCCCCTTACCACCTTACGACATCCTTCCCAAATTAACAAAAATCTACATTCAGCCGTGTACTTGCAACACCGTGCTTCAAGAGTTACAAATGATATCAGGTTTCATTTCAACAAATCAATATGCATGACTTCTCTAGTGTGTATCTCTTTCAATCAAACATCTCCAACTCAACCTTTCTCTTACCCATTATGTCACTGATCTCATCAATTCTTGTTCTCACATAACGATAGGTTGTATACATGTAAGTAGAAAACATCTCTCTCTCAGAGAAAATATGAGAATAACTAACCAAATCTAGAAACCAGCCAGAATTCGCATCTAAAGAACGTGAAACAAGAAGACATTTAAGTTATCACCTGATTCAGCAGCGTTGACTAAGTTGGTATTGAAAACAGATTTGAGAAAATAATATTTCTCTTCTTTATTCTTCTACTATTTATCTCTTTATATATACATTAGTTTCTTGGAGAAGGGGTACATGTAATGCCCCTGCCCCTGCTCGGACAATTTTATGCAATTTAGAAGACAAATTATTTATAGTATAGTACAACTACCCACCACAGGCTACCTCTCAAAAAGGTGGTTAACCGGATTGGTGACTTTTGATCATAGGCTATTATATTTCTAGTCAATTATTTTTATTACAAATCTCGATATGGGACAAATTTCACACACTTCTCTCTTCTCTCTCTGTGCACAGTAGCCGAAGTGGGCCCCTATCCACATCGCCAAGGCAAGACCAGAGAGTGCTGTCTTCACAAGGCGAGCCCCCCATGGGTGACGTCATCGTGACGTCACCGCTCAATAACAAAAGAGCTCTAACAAAGCTCTTTGCTATTCTTCACGTGGGCCCCCATGTTACCGTTTTCACATATTTACATTATTTGCCATCAAGCCTTTTTTTTACATATATATATTATATATTATATACTATTATATCTTTTTAGAAATTACGGGGTGTTACGCACACACCCCTTCGGAAATCAGCCTCCTTGCTGAGCACGGGGCATGCACAATCTAGTACAGGATCTACTTTCTGGTCGATGTGCATCAGTCCGTGAGCGTCGCTCTCGTCTTTGGAATACTGGAGACCAATCCCACTCCGCAGATCATTCTGTGATCCTTACATCCATCGTCTCGGAATACTGGGGATTGTCTTACTCTGCCGATCATTCTGGAGTCAATAACTCACGACTTTCCCACACTCAGTGTCGAAAGTCGACTCTGATACCATTTGTAATGTCCCTGCCCCTGCTCGGACAATTTTATACAATTTAGAAGACAAATTATTTATAGTATAGTACAACTGCTCACCACAGGCTGCCTCTCAAAAGGTGGTTAACAAGATTGGTGACTCTTGATCATAGGCTATTATATTTCTAGTTATTTATTTTTATTACAAATCTCGATATGGGACAATGCTGTCTTCACAAGGCGGGCCCCCCATGGGTGACATCATCATGACGTCACCGCTCAGTAACAACAGAGCTCCAACATAGCTCTTTTGTTGTTCTCCACGTGCCCCCCCCACCAGTTTCACATATTTACATTATTTGCCATCAAGCCTTTTTTTTACATATATATATATTATATTATGTAATATTATATCTTTTTTGGAATTTCGGGGTGTTACAGTACAAGTGATTGATGAGAAGATTAAGGAGATGAGAGATTTGAGGTAATCCGTTCCTACAAATTAGGAAATAGAATATACAACTCATACCATACCAAATATTTTAACACTCGCCCTCAAGTTGGCGCATAGATATTGAACATGCTCAACTTGTCCACAAATTTCAAGAAGAGCTAATTCGAAACTGCCCTGGTAAGAATATCTACGAGTTGGTCTTCTGACTTCACCTTAGACATCTCAACAATTTTTCATCTAATTTCTCATTGATGAAGAATCTATCCACCTCTACATGTTTCGTCCTATCATGTTTGACTGGATTGGCTACAATATTACATGCCACTTGACTGTCACAATACACCTTAATAGGCTTAGTTGGACCACAACATAAATTCTGTAACAAAAGTTTAAGCCATAAAATTTTATTTATACTTAGAGCTACTCTGCGATACTAGTCTCTACACTAGAGCGTGCAACAAAATTTTGTTTTTTACATCTCCATTTAACCAGATTTCCTCCAATAAAGGTAAAACATCCTGAAGTTGAGCGCCTATTATCAACAGATCCTGCCCAATGGCATCAGTATATGCCTCAATCTTCAAGTGACCATATTTTGCAAACAAGACCCTTTTTCCTGGAGCAAACTTTATTTATCTCAGTATTCTCATCACTGTATAAATATGTTGTTCACGAGGTGCGTGCATAAACAGACCTACCATACTTAAGGCATATGACAAATCGGACCGTGTATGTGTAAGATACATTAGTCGTCCTACCAATCTCTTATATCTCTCTTTATCACGTGACACCTGATCAGGATCATTCCACAGTTTCAGTCCTTCTTCTAACGGTGTATCAATAGGTTGACAGGCAGATATTCATGTTTTCTTCAACAAATCAAGTGCATACTTTCTTTGAGACAGGAATATACCCTTTTTAGAGCGATAAACTTCGATACCAAGGAAATATCTCAGAGAGCCAAGATCCTTCATTTTGAACTCTTGTGACAAGTAGCTCTTTAATGTCTTTCTCTCCTCATGATCATTTTCAATTACTATCATATCATCCACATATATAATGAGAGCGGTAATCTTACCTTCTTTCCTTTTCAGGAACAAGGTATGATCTGAATTACTCTGACAATATCCAAATGTCCTCATAGATTTTGTAAATCTCCCAAATCAAGCTCTTGGCGACTGCTTAAGACCATACAGTGCTTTCTTCAACCGATACACTTTATTACTGTGTTGGGCTAATCTATTTGATCCTGGTGGTAGATCCATATAAACCTCTTCTGTCAATTCCTCATGCAAAAAGACATTCTTCACATCAAATTGTTCCAAAGATCAGTTAAGGTTTGCAGAAAGTGACAGTAGAACTCGAACAGTGTTGCTTTGCCACAGGTGTAAATGTTTCATCATAATCAATTCCATAAGTTTGAGTGTACCCTTTGGCAACCAGCCTTGCCTTGAATCGCTCTATACCATCAGACTAATACTTCACCGTCTAAATCCATCTGCATCCTACTGATTTCTTTCCTACTGGCAGTTCAGCTATCTCCCAAGTCTCATTCTTCTTCAAGGACTTCATCTCCTCATCCATAGCTGCTTTCCACCTTGGATAGGCTAAGGCTTCCTACACAGCGTTAGGAATAGATACAACAGCTAATTAATCTACAAATGATTTATTTAATTCAGACAATCGGTGAGTGGACACAAAATGACTCATGGGATACTTGACATTACTAGTGGGATCAGGCTCGTAAGTAGGTTTTGGGATACCACCAGTGGTACGATTCGGGAGTTCCCTTCTTGGAGCTTCAGGCAATGATAATGATTGGTTTTGGGGTTCTGACAGTGCTGGTGGTGGAGATGACACTAGCGATGGCATGGATCCCGACGACTCATCTTCGAGGAGGTTCAACGACGATTGTAGTTCCTCGTGGAGATCTTCTCTCTCAACCAAATATTCTTCCTCCTCAACCAAATCTTCACTACTTACATCTAGATTTTCACCCATTGTATCCAATTGTTCACTCTGAATGGTAAATAAATCATCATAGGCAATAGTCTAAACTTCACTTCGATACTCCTCCGTAAGTTCAACCTCAGAGGAAAAATACATCTCATCTTCATGGAACACAACATACATAGTCACAAACAACATCCATTGAGTTGGTGGATGATAACAATGATACCCTTTCAGATTCGTTGCATATCCCATGAAAACACATCGCACAGCTCGAGGAGTTAACTTATTTCTCTCATGTTGATAGAGGTGAACAAATGCAACACACCTAAACACACAAGGTAGCAAGTTGACGACTATTGGTGCATTCACACCTTCAGTTAATGCTTGAAATGGCATGATGAAATTTAGGATACTAGAGGGAACTCGGTTGATTAAATATGTAGCAAAAGCAATGGCTTCCCCCCAATACATGAGTGACATATTTTCATGAATAAGGGAAGCGCACACAACATCGAGCAAGTGTCTATTTTTTCTTTCTGCAACCTTATTCTATTAAGGTGTATACAAGCATGTAGTCTGGTGAATAATCTCATGTTCCACCAAATATTATTGCAGATTCGAACACAGGTACTCGCCGCCATTATGACTCCTAAGAACTTGAATCTGCGCTTTATACTGCGTTGTAACCCACTTGTGAAATTTCTGAAATAAACCGCGAACTTCACTTGTAGACTTCATCAAACAAATCTAAATCATGCGAGTACAGTCATCAATAAATGTCACAAACCATTTTGCTCCTCCGAAAGTAGTGTTTTTGGATGAACCCTGATATGGCTAAAAATAGAACCAAATTGGGACCGTTGAAATCGGGCACGAATCTTAAAGCTCTCAGGGGTAAACGGTAATTTCCACCACAAACGGGTTTGAAATGGAAACTGGGTCTTTCTTCAAAGCACAATAACCCAAAAAACGGATCTGTTCTATTGGGTATGGGTGGCAGCCCGCCACAAACTAGCCCAGGTTATTTAAAGAGTAATTCAAATTCATGGTTATCCCTAATAGATGGTTAAAACCAAATCTCTTATCATGAAACGATTTAAACTCTAAATTTTATCCAGAAACACCGGGACATAGGGATAAATGATTATCTCTAAACTGTCTCTAAAGGCGACTATAAATACCCCTCTCCCCCACCATAAGAGAGGTAATCAATCTTTTTGCACAAAAAGCTCTTTCATAATCTTCCTGATTACTGACAAGAGCGTCAGAGGATTCGTCTCGGGATCCATCCCGGTGTATCGAACTTTTTGCAGGTCGACGGAAGCGGCAAGAAACAGTCAAACTCCGGTGAAGGTCAACAGGCTTGCCTTTATTGTTTCCAAAAAGAATCCACAAATTTATTTGTTTGCTCCCGCACCAAAATTAGCACCAACAGATTGGCACCGTCTGTGGGAAACAGAAAAAAGCAACCCAACCTTACTTCATCAGCGAAACTAGTTTCAAACCATACCTCCAAAAGAGAAGGGGGAGGTAGCGGCCTCCAGCCGAAGAGCCACTCCTTTTCCTCCTCCTCCTCCTACAGTCCAAGATGTCCTTCCTCAACTCAATCAGCAAGTTCAGCAACCACAGCCTGAACAGCCTCTTCCTCAATAGCCTCCTACTCAACAAATCCCTCCAGGGTCTCGAGGGGCTGCCCTGGAAAGCTCTCATCGAAGTCGTCCAAAGCAACACCCTCATCATGACCATGTTTTGGTCCACAATTCCTCAACTGACTCTATAGCTTCTCAAAGTCCTCCAGCGTTGGATCTTCATCAAGTAATTCTCAACCATTAGCAGGGGCAATCTCCGAACTCTCTTGAATAAATGGCGAGCTCCTGAGAAAGTCCCTTAACTTGAGCACCCAGGGGCCTCGAGAGTCCAGACCCCCCGTAGACCGAGGACCAGAAGATCCCCTCCCCCGAGGAGGCGAAGAGAGTCCCCTCCATCTCGTCGATGGAGAAGTCATACTCCAGTAAGCCGAGCCATACCTAGGGACCATCGAGCTAGAGGAGCACCAGTCGCTTAGGCCGAGCTCCAGAACTTCAAACAAGATATCATGCGAGCTCTTAATATTGCCGCGAGTCAGGATCAGCATGCGCTTAGCCCTCGCCCTACTGCCACCCATGAAGGAGAGTCCTGAGGGTCGACTAGATCCGACCGGAGGGATCACTCGGTCAATTGTCGTCTCCACGAGATGGAGAGGCGCCTCAACAGGATCAATCGTGAACAAAAAAAACGGACCAAAAACTTCTGCCTAAGTAGACCTCCCTTTTCCAGAGCCATCATGGAAGCTCCGGTCCCCGAAGCCTTCAGGCCGCCCCGCTTTGAATCCTACAATGGGGAGTCAGACCCGACCGATCATATTGAGAGTTTTAAAACTTTCATGATGATTCATCAGGCCTTGGATGCGCTCCTCTACAAGACCTTCCTAGCAACATTGAGGGGACCAACGCGATAGTGGTACTCCCGTCTATCCCTATCCTCCATCTTCTGATTCGAACTGTTTGAGGAGCTCTTCCTCACCCACTTAGTAGGCAGTTGCCACGCCGAGAAAATGAGTACGTCATTGCTAGCCCTCAACCAAAGAAAGGGAGAATGCCTAAGAGATTATGTCTGATATTTTACTACCGAAGCCCAGTCTATTGCCTCCCACAACCAATCAGTAGCATTTGTGGTGTTCAAGCACAACATCACTAACTCAGACCTCAGGGTGTCCCTTGCCAAGAAGCCTCATCGGGACTGCTCAGAACTCCTTCTTAGGAGTGAGAAGTACATCCGAGCAGAAGAAGCTCTCAACCCCCCACTCTTGATGAATCGTCTTCCGGGAACAAACAGAAGAATACGAGCGAAGAAGGGTCCCAGAAATTCCAAAGGGACGACAATGGCCAACGCCGCCTAGCTCCTCGTTTTGAGAAGTTCACCCCCCTTAATGCTAGTATATTAGCAGTTTTAATGGAGGTGTACAAGGAAGGGCTACTTCGCGGTCCCCCTAGAATGAATACCCCTGGCAAAAAAAGAAATAGGGATAAGTGGTGCCACTTTCATAGGGACCACGGCCATGACATGAATGATTGTCGGGATCTTAAAGAGGAGATCGAAGAACTCATATAGCGGGGACACCTGGCCAAAGTTCGTTAGAAAAGACGGGACCGATCCTTCACCCCGAGGAGCCAACAATCGAACCAAGAGGCCCAACGAGTTCCAAGACTCCAAACCTGGGGCCATCCTCCACCTTATCCATGGAGGTCCAATGGGGGGAGAACTAAACTCTTCCCAAGAGGCCTTCACCCTATCGTAGAATTAGGTTTTCAGTTTTCAATAAGGCCGATGCTTGTAACACGGCCAAAAGCATGTAATAATGGCTCGCTCCAATGAAGCGGCCACTTAGTTTATCTTAATAAAACTTAGCTTTTTTCTATTAAAAATTATTGCATTTACCTCTTTTCTATCTCTATGAGTCACATCTACGACTCATTAAACGGTATGTTCGGAGTCCAGCTTGTCCTACAGGCTGCTCCTACAACTTGCTAAGCTCAAAAAATGAGTTCGGAGTCTAACACTTGGTTCGACGCCACTTTAGTCGCTTGCAAACAAGCAAGTGCGGAGCAGCTCATCATTTGGAATTGCTCCTACAACTCGTTAACCCCCTCAAACAATAAGTTTGGAGTCCACACTTGGTTCGACGCCACTTTAGCCACTTGCGAACGAGCATGTGCGAAGTAGCTCACCATTCGAAATTGCTCCTACAACTCATTGAAGTTCTAAAAACAATAAGTTTGGAGTCCAACACTTGGTTCGAAGCCGCTTTAGCTGCTTGCAAACAAGCAAGTGCGGAGCAGCTCACCAATTGGAATTGCTCCTACAACTCGTTGATAACCTCGTAACAACTAGTTTGAAGTTCACAATCATAGTTCGAAATTGCCTTCACAGCTTGTATAACTCCTGTTTTCCATTTCTTGTATGTTTGTACTGTATTTTTCTTCCCAGTGTATTCTACATGGTTGTATTCTTTCATTTTTCTGAACCATTTATTTGTTCTTCATTCTCAATATAATTTCATCTGTTCTTTGTTGTTAGTGATTTTTGATTCAATCTGTCTGCCAAATATTTTTAAATGATTTGTTAATTCTAATCTATTTCATTTCTTAGCCTAATTGCTTATTCATTTGTTTTTGGCTTATTGGGTCCTTTTTTTACCCAGTCTACCTGATTTAAACTCTTCTATCCGTCCTACTGGATCCTAACCCGCTACCCAATAACCTCTTCTTTTACCCAGTCTCCCCTAGATATTTCTTCACGTTCTCCATCTGCCTAACAAGAAGATCATGCCTCCCCCTATCTTCTCTTGATTCTTCAAATCCCAACTTACCCCAAATCTCATTATTAAAATCCCAACAAAATTTTTTTGCAATGCTATCTACAAATTCTATCTCCTAAACCCTAGTCTCTCAACCCTAATCTACCTCTCTCCCTCTCTCCCCGACCTACCCTTCTGGCGATCCCCCCTCCGACTACACCACGCCCCTTACCTATGCTCCCACCCGCCGTGCCACCCTCGCGACCCCCCATCACCCTGTCGCACTGCCCTGCACCCACGACGACAGTAGCCCCCTCTCTCCCCTTCTCCTCCCGATGACAGCAGTACCATCCCATCGCAGCGCCCTCTTGGCTTCCCCACTTCCGACGCCAGTAGCCTCCCGATGTCGCGTCGTCGTCGTCCCGTCGCTGTGCACACCCTCCCCCCCCCTGGGGCTGACATTGTTTGTGTGCATGCGGTTGATCTCCAAGCGCATCTAACCGTCCGATCGTGATCAACTCGTTAAGATTCGTTTGTGTTGTGTTCGTTGCCCGGGATCCATTCTCGTTATTCTCATATTTTTTATCGGATTCGTCGGCTACCCTAAGGCAAGTAACTTGTATAACTTTTGTTGTATATACAAGTACAAAATACTGCTTGTAGTCTCTCTTTTGTTTTTGGATTTGTTCTCATGAAGATCTCTTGTTAAATCTTGGTTCGTTCGTTTGATCCATTCTTAGTCTTGATCCAACATATTTAGTTGTCATGCACAAGACATGAAAATAATCTAGATCTAACTAGACTCTTCATGCATATATATATATATATATATATATATATATATATATATATATATATATATATATATATATATATATATTCCTTCGTGATCCATGATATGTGGTGTATTTGTTGCATGCTTGGTGTATTAGTTGTATTATCGTAATAGATTTGTTAAATACCCATAACATGTTGTTTTGAATGTTGCATGCTTGGTGTATTAGTTGTATTATCGTAATAGACTTGTTAAATACCCATAACATGTTGTTTTGAATATCTAATATACCATGTTTTGCATTATATTCTAATTTGAATTTATTGCATATGAGTTGTTTGATTAAATGCATGAGAAGAGTTTTTGTTTTGCTGCTGCCCTGTTTTGGTTTAGTATTTTAGACCCTGTTAAGGTCAGTAAATTAAATTATTTTGTGAATATAATTCGTAGGCCTCGTTGTCTATTTTTCATAACTTTCGACAGATCTCAGTTTCGATTTGTGATGTGTGAGTTATTGCAGTTTTACTGCAGCTGTGTCGAAATTTTCAAATTCTGTTTTATGAGATTGCTGTATAGTTATCTATTTAAAACTGATGTTAAAAGTAAGATTTGGATATAATATTTTTCAGGGTATGACTAAACATGACTGGGATCAAACCCTAATTTTTGTATATTTATTTAATGACTTTTATAATTTATCCATGCTTGTGAACAAACCAAGATATTTTCAAACTGCATGCTGTTTGGTGAGGAACCATGTCAACCTATTTCCAGTCACGATCAATCAAAACTTTGTGAATATGAAATGTATCCTGCTGTGTCTATTTCACAACCCTTTTGATGGATTTGGATTTCGAGTTATACTTTGTGATCTATCACTGTTTTAGTACTGTTGTGTCTAAAATTTCAGATTCATAAACTTGCTGTATCTTTCTGCTTTCCGAATTTATTTGACTATGCTATCTGTAATGGAATATTATGAAAATTTATTTTCTAATACTAGACATACTATGAAATCTTCCAGATTTTTCTTAGATCTAATCGGTAATTTTTTATGCTATTTTCATGCTGATAAATACAACTTTGCGACTTCTGGCTGAACATGAATTATGTATAAAATGTTGTTATGAGCCCTGTTTTTGTAGTTGTTATATGACGTGTTTATGTGTTGGATTCGGCTGAGAGTCTATTTTCTAGATTTTCTGACGGATCCATATTTGCATTCTTGTGGCAACAAGAATCTCAGATTTGGTGCAGTCATGTCTTGTTGTCCAGAATTGAAAGTGTCGTTGTCCTAAGCTTTTATGAGTTGTTTGTCACCTGTGTATGTTTCTGTCTGACCTGAACCTGTCTCTTATTCTCGCCATGTTCCTCTTGTCTTGTTTTTTGCACGTATGCATGTTTGATAATAATAACAAGTAACCAAGCCGGTGTTAAGGAAAAGACCTTAGTAGTGGACAATATAGGTATGTGCACTCATAAGGGGGCCAGTGTTTCCCACTTTATGTTTGATTCATGAAACTATTCTACTTTATGTCGATTCATGAACCTGTTTGTGCTTTAATTCATGAACCTGTTACCTGTCACCTATGCATGACCCCTGAGTACACGGCCCTATAGAAACCCACCACTAGATCTCAACATAACTTGCTTGTAAGTAGCAACCATGTAGTAAAATTTGGGACGCATGAAGTGATAACTAGATAGGATTAAATACAAGACTTGAGAATAACATGATCACCTGCATATTCATGTTTACTTGTACATGCTACTTGATAACTGTTACATGTTTACCTGCTTGCATGCTACCTGATACCTGTCACATGTTACATGCACCCTGTTATCTCATCATATTACTTGATTCTGTTTCTTGATTAGAAGTTAGATACTCTACCTTGCTATCACTTCCATTCCATGCTTATTCAGTACTTGTTCTTGCTGCTACTCTGTATCTTTGTATTCATTTTCTGTACTTATTGCCTGCACTAAAAGCGGCCCGTAACTTGCATTGACGGGCATTTTGTTTTTTTCCCTCTTCATGCAATTTGTTAAACTTGTAGACTTTGGTGACCAGCTGTCCGAGGGAGTAAGTGACCAAGTATTCTAGGCTGGCTGGAGTTTCTTGCATTAGTTTATTTCCTGTTTGAATAAATTGTAATTGCTAAATGAATTTTGTATTGAGCATTTTTGTCCCAATATTTATGTCTTATTTCCATACCTGATTATTTAATATTAAGTATTCTTATTTTTGAGTAAACCTGTTGGCTATATCAATTTATTCATACATGCGTGGTTGGTTATTTCCTGTATATCTCCTTCATGTACATGTTGTAAAGATCCTTACAGCTCATGCATGGTGAAAACCATTTGCTGGACCTGTAACCCCTATTGCTCGTATTTGTATTTTAAATTATATTAACAAAATTTTGATTATTTATTTTATTTTTGGTTGTATTTAAATCCTTTTTCATTTTATGGTGTTTTGTTCTTCTCTCTCTTATGATTCGTTTTGCATTGGTTCAACTTTTTATTCTCTTTTATTTGGCCTGCAGTTTGTTCTTGAGCTCGTCCATTGTCTAAACCTATTTCATGGCCTAATTGTCTCCTATTGGATTCCTTTTTCCCTATTGGATACTACCCAGTGCACCCAAACCCATTTTATCTCTATTTATACACCCTAATTGAACCCTAATCCTAATTACCAAACCCTAATACCTATTTCCTCTCTCCTAGCCGTCACACTCTCTCTCTCTCTCTCCCTCATCCCGACCTAACCCTGACTGCCCCTCTTGCTGTCGTCGTTGACTTCGAAGCCAGTGACACCCCCTGAACCCCCCGACCACCACCACACCCCTCTCCTCCTTTCCCTCTTTCCGATCACCCACTGCACCCCTTGTCCTCGCTCGAGCTGCAGCATAGCGCGTCAGGTCACCGCCCCTGTCGACGTCGCTGCCATCCCACGTCACCGAGTCGTCGTTTTCTTCTCTGGTGATTGCCGCCTTCTTGTTGTTGAGTGCTGTCGTCTTGCTGTTATCGGTTGCTGTCTCTTGGAATTTTTGTGCATGTTTTTTTGTGTGCACGTGTGTTTCGTTGGCTTGGAGTTCTCGTCTCTCGTTCTTGTTCGTGTTCGTTTTGTTCGTTGTTCGAGATCCGTTCCCGTTATTCTATTCTTCGTTTCCGTCTTCTTCATATAAGGCAAGTAGCTATGTGTTCTTTTTGTCATACAAGTTAATACCGTAAGTAATCTAGTATGAAAATATTTGTACACTAATGATGATCCATATTTGTTAGTTAAACCGTTGACACCATGTCTTGATCATGAGTAGTTACAACAATTGACACCCATTGCATGAAGCAAATAGATTAGTGAATATCTTGATTTGTATCGTAGTTGTGACACACACCGTATATTGTAGAAATTGCTACATGGATGCTTGTTGATTTTGCCGTTTCATTATAGACCATTTATTCACATGCCATGCTGATTTGAGTAACCCACATACACCATGCTTTGTATGACAACTAGGCTGGACCGTTTGTAGTTAAGTTATTTGATAAAATGCCGAAAAAAACTTTGGTTCACTGCTGTCTTGTTTTGTACAGAAATTTCGACCCTGTTAACATCAGTAAAATAAATAAGTTTGTGAACATGATTTGTAGCCTCTGATTTTTAGTTTCCAGAACTTTCGATGGATTTGAATTTCGAGTTTTAATGCATGATTTATCGCTGTTTTACTACAGACATATCGTATTTTCCAGATTCCGAACTATATGTATTCTGTATAGAACTTTATTTTAAAACTGATATTAAAAGTAGAAATTGAACTCTATATTTTGCTGAGTATGTTTAGATATGACTGGAAAAAATCCCTAATTTTTGTGGAATTAATTAATGACCTTTGTATCAAATTTATGCTTTTCAAACCAATCAAAATATTTCCAAACTGCATGTTGTTCAGTAAAGAATTATGTTTTCAACCTGATTCTATTCATTTTTTAGGAAAACTTTGTGAATAAGAACTGTAGCTTTATTTGTCTATTTTATCACCCTTTTGACGGATCAGGATTTTGAATCATATTTAATGAATTATCTCTGTTTTGGTACTGTTGTGTCTGAACCTTCAGAATTGAGATTTTGTTGCATTACTCTGTTTTCCCAATTTTGTTTATTATACTATTTGTAATGTAAATTCATGATATTTTATATTTTGAAACTAGATATGTTAAGGAATCTTCCAGATTTTTCTTAGATTTAATTATGATGATTTTAAACTCTTTTCATGCTTATAAACAAGATTTTGCATTTTCTGGTTGAACACGATTTCTATATTAAACTCTGTTTTCGACCCTATTTCTGTGGCTGATATGTGACTTATATATATGTGCTAGAATCGGAAAAGAGTCTAGTTTTTAGATTTTCTGACGGATCTGAATTTTCTATTCTGTAGCAACAGGAATCTCAGATTTGGTACAGTAGTGTCTTGCTGTCCAGAACTAAAAATGTTGTTATTTTGACTATTATGAGTTGTTTTTATCAACCATTGCAATCATTGTTTCATCTTAGACTTATTTCCTGTTATTGCCATGTCTTTAGCCTGTTTGTATTCGTTCATGCATGTTTATTGATAATAAAAGAAATCAAGCTGGGGTTTTTTAAGGAAAAAGATCGAGTAGTGGACAATATAGAAATACATATTTCAAAAGGACTCGTTTCCCCACTGTTTACTGTGGTACCTACTGTTTATCTCTGGATGCATGAGGGCATGATCCATGACATCGTTACTGTTTGTTATTACTGTTACTGTTACTGTTTGTCTGAATATATTGCCCTATAGAAGTTCCACTACAAAATCTTAAAGCGAAACTGCTTGATGTAGAAACCATGTGGTAAAATCTGGAATGCATGAAGTGCTACCTAGTTAGTAATGAACATTAAACATAAGAATGACTGTTTACACTGTTATATCCTGTTACGGTTACATTGGACTTTACTGTTACTGTTGATTCACTGTTACTGTTAATTACTGCTACCGTTGACACACTGTTACTGTTGACCCTTACTGTTACACTTCTACTGTTATTCTGCTGCATACTGCTATCTGTAGATTGTTATATTTACTGTTTTCTCCATGCTAGCATTTCCTGTTTAGTTAGTTTTTCCCCCATTTTTCTACTTGTATTGCTTGCGACCCGGACTTGCATCTAACGGGAGCTATGTTTTCCTGTTTTCCCTATTTCCTTGTAATTGCCATATGAGCAGGTTTTGCTGATCAATTACCTACTGAAGTAGGTGAGCAAAAAAATTTGAGCTGCGCAATTGAAATAATATGCTTAAATGTTTTGATGAACTATTTTATTTCATGAACTGTATTGAGACTTGTATTTAGGCTTGTTGTCCCAGGATTATTGTTTTGTTTCGGATCTAGTATTTGTTGGAACATTTATTATTGATGCAATAAATACTGTTGAGTTATGATTTTTTTGCATGCATGGTTGGAGTATACTGTTATATTTACTGTTATGATGAGTCAAGCAGGTCTGTACAGCTTATGGATAGTCAAAATTATCCGTTGGGCTTAGTCACGTACCGTATTCCGTATTTCTTTTGGGAAGCGGGGTGTGACAAGACTTGTGTCGCATATCCATGTCCCGTATTCCATTTTGGGAAGCGGGGCGTGACAGCTTGCAAGTTTGCAATTTCGGGGCTCAAAATGAACGTTCATACTACCCCCACTACTGGTAAAATTTTGCAACGAACAAGTTCGGAGCTTAACTCTCCCCTAGAGTTGCTTCTCAAACTTGCCTCCCAAACGGCTCTCTCCTAGAGCCTGGTGATGCTCTTCGCTCTGATCGCTCCCCGAGCGGCCTTCTTCCAAATGACTTTGGAGCTCAACTCTTCCCTAGAGTTCTCCTCAAACTCATCCCCCAAACGGCTCTCTCTTAGATCCTGACTATGCTCCTCCTCCCGCTCACCTCCTGAGCGGTCTTCTTCCAAGAGAGTTCGGAGCCTAACTCGTCTAGAGACGCTCTCTAAATCTGCCTATAAGAATGGATCTTCCCAAGAGTCATACAAAGCACTTCTCAACTTCATGAAGACAAAGATGTTGCGGGACTATTTTGACCATGAAGAAGGATAATTCTTCAACTGACTTCTAAAGAGAAAATGTAGATCTTCGGGTCAGCTTCGAAACGAGGGGTCACACTCCCCGATCCGACATCCATAGCACCGAGAAAGTGGGTTACAACACAGCTGCACCAAACGTAAAATGAGGGGGAAACTTCGCCTCAAGATCCGCATCTGATCCACATCAATGCTCAGATCTTGCCGCATCCCTTGGATCCAAAATCCGAGCAAACGTGTCCCTGAACGTGAAAATAGGTAAAATCATCGCCTCAAGATGTGCATCTGATCCAGATCAGCGGCTCGGATCTTGCTGCATCCCTCGGATCCAAAATCCAAGCGAACGTGTCCCCGAACGTGAAAATTGGGAAAAAATTTGCCTCAAGATGAGAGCCTGATCCAGATCGACGGATCAGATCTCGCCACGCCCTTCGGATCCAAAATCCGATCAGATCTGTCTCTAAATGAGAGCCTAATCCAGATCGATAGCTCAGATCTTGCCACGTCGCTCGGATCTAAAATCTGAGCAAACGTGTTGCCGAATGTGAAAATGGAGAAAAACTCCTCCTCCCAATACGCACTCGACCTCGATCAACGGCCACAAATTCTCAGAAGAAGAGAAGAAAAAAAAATTAATTAATTACTGAAGGGTTAACGGGTCAGGTTCGGGTCGTTAGAGACCCGCAACCCTCCTATCTCCTCTCCTTCTTCTCCTTCTGAGTTTGAGCGCCAAAAAAATAACTCACCTCCAACTCTCCTCCTCTGACCTCGACTCCAACTCGTCGACCCCACCTCGCCAAGCCCACAACGTCGAGCTCCCTCTTCAACCTCGAGACTCGACCAAGTTCATCATCACCCTCATCATCATCAAGCCCAATGCCGAACTCCACTGTCGAGCTCCGAACCCAGCACCTCCAACTCCGCAACCGAGCTTGAGCTTCTTCCTCATCGACAAACCCTTCTCTTTGCCGAGAACCCACAACCAACTTGCTGTCCGTCTCCACCTACTTCGCGAGCTCTGACGTCGAGGCCCCTCCGTCGAGCTCTGCTGTCAAACTCCACGAGCACCTCCATCGTCGACCTTCACCTTCGCTAAGCCATCGAAGAGCTCGAAGCTCAACACCGATATCCTTCCTCGTCGACCTCCATGTCACGAGCACCAACCCCGATTGCCAAGCTCGAGCCCCCTCGTCGTCACTCTCGCCTTATTCTGAGCTCTATCATCATGGCACCGTCGAGCTCCTACCTCGGCTCTAAGCCACCGAGATCCGATGCCGAGCTCAAGCTCCCCCTCCGTCGAGCACCACCCTCGTCGTTCTTCCCCATCGACGAGCTCGACACTTTTGCTCTCGTCGAGCTCCAAGTCCTTCCCCTCCTTCTCGCTAACCTCCAAGAAGACGAGCTCCACTCCATCTTCGAACTCCTATTCGCAAGCCCAACATCGAGCTCCCTCACCGTCATCTTCGCCAAACTCCACAAGCAGTCGAGGCTTGGAGCATCGTCGAAACCCAAACGACCTCCCTCAGCGAGCCCCCTTAAAGCTCACCCTCTTCCTCGTCGAAGCTTCGACAGGCTCCGAACCCATTGCCACTCCGAGCAGCACCTCCTCGCTGATCTTCTCCAGTGTCGAGCTCCCCTCCCCCCGAGCCTCGCCTTCGACGAGCTTCCATCGTCGAGCTCCTCCCCATGAGCTCCAACGATGCCTTCGACGAAGAAGCTTAGCGAAGAAAGAAGAAAGGAAGAAGGCGGGAAGAAGAAGAAGGAAAAAAAAGGCAACGTGGCGGTCAACGGTCAACGTTGACCGGCCACGTGGCGTCATCTCGTGAGTCGGCAACAGGATCCGAGCAAACAGGGATCCGAACGTGAAATTGAGGAAAACACATCGCTTTGCGATGCGCGCTCGTTCGATCGTGATCAACGCACAGGATTGCGCCACGTGTACATGTAAATATTAATTAATTAATTAATTAATTTAATTTAATTAATTATTTAAAAAATCAGAAAAAATTAATTAAAAATCAAAAAAATTAATTAAAAATTCTAAAAAAATTTATTAATTCAGGAAATAAATTTAAATTCTGAAAATAATAATTATTAAATTAGAATAATTAGTCAAAATTTTTTAAAATTGATTTTTTAAATTCGGAAATTGAATAAAAAACTCAAAAAATAATTAAAGATTAAAAAAATTCAGAAAAATCTGGAAAATTCAAAAAATCCAGAAAATTCTGAGAATAATTTTGGGTACTTTACAAGCTCAGATTGATATCGTTACACCTCGAGCAAGATCCAAACTCCCCCGAGAACTCTGATAAATTCTGTTAGTCATTTAAAATGGGCGAACTACTCCTCAAAGACTGTAAAACTCAGTCTTCAGGAGTGGGGGGCGTGTGATATGGCTAAAAATAGAACCAAATTGGGACCGTTCAAATCGGTCACGAATCTTAAAGCTCTCAGGGGTGAAACGATAATTTCCACCACCAACGGATCTGAAATGGGAACTGGGTCTTTCTTCCAAGCCCAATAACCAAAAAAACGGATCTGTCCTATTAGGTATGGGTGGCAGCCCGCTACAAACCAGCCCAAGTTATTTAAAAAGTACTTCAAATTCATGGTTATCACTAAGAGACAGTTAAAATCAAATCTCTTATCATGAAACGATTTAAAACCTACATCTTATCCAGAAACACCGGGATATAGGGATAAATGATTATCTCTAAACTGTCTTTAAATGTGACTATAAATATCCCTCTCTCCCCGCCATAAGAGAGGTAATCAATTTTTTTTTCCACAAAATGCTCTTTTATAATCTTCCTGATTACTGACAAGAGCGTCGGAGGGTTCGTCGCCGGGATCCATCCCGGTGTATCGAACTTTTTACAGGTCAACGGTAGCGGCAAGAAACAGTCAAACTCCAGTGAAGGTCAACAAGTTTGCCTTTATTGTTTCCAAAAAGAATCCACAAATTCATCTATTTGCTCCCACACCAAAATTAGCAGCAACAAACCCCAAACATCAAAATGAATAATCATAAAGGGAGAGTGCTTTTATTTAGAGTTGGCAGAACGAGACACGGTGAATTTTTGCAAGTTCACACACATCACACCGAATGTAGAAATATCCAACTGCAAAAATAAACTTGAAAATAGTTTATTCAAATAACCAAAAGGAACATGCCCTAGACGTCAATGTCATAGCCAAATCTCTGATTTCTTCTTCTCCTCCTCGGATCCTTCCACAGAGAGAGCTTGAGCCAATGTGCTTGAACTTTCAGATTCTAAATCCAGGTAATAGGGCTTTCTGTGTCTAACCCCATAACCAATCGTCTTACGAGTCCGAATATCCTTAAACACACAATGAAGGGCCAAAAAATCACAATACAATGCAATGCAACAGTTATTTGAGCAACAGATAATAGGTTAAAATTCAAGGATGGCACAACTAACACAGTATCTAAGGTTAGGTTTTTTTTGTGAGAGATATAGAACCCTCGCCTATAATGATGGCAGGATCTCCATTAGTAGTGGACACTTTGGATTTGGTGGATGGTAGTAAGGTTTGGACTTGTCAAGAATCAAAAGTCATATAATCGGTAGCACCAGAATCAATTATCCATGCATTATTTATAACAGAGGCAAAAATATTAAAGACCTTACCATCATTACCTGCAGCTGTAATTAATGTAGAGGCGTGTCCAACACTCTTCTGAGCTCCATCAGCAACTTCAACGGCGACAGTGGGTTGATTGCAATTTTTCTTTCGAGTATCCCAACTATGATCCCAGTTCTCCAGATAGCCGATAATCCCATAACAACGAACTTTCGTGTGACCGATCTTACCATAATGAGTACACTTCCTCAACTCATAAGGTAGTTTTGGTTCAGATCGACCCGGGTGGCTTTTTGAAGGACGGTTCTGAGCCACCATTGCAGACGCAACAAGAGAACAAGTTGTCTACCGAAGAGTGAACAGCAAAACAGCCAACACCAAGAGAGCACAACAGCAAATCAAATCTAAATAGCAAACACCAATAGCAAATACCGAGTTGATTTGATCAGCGGAGTATGATTTCGGTAGCAGAGCAAGGTGGATGGCTTGGGGATTTCGGGTTAGATGGCTTCGGGATTTTAGCAGCAAAGCAAGGGGGTGTTAACGATGGCGGCTATGAGGAATGGCAGCGCATAGCAGGTGATCGGGGATCAGGGTCGATGATAGTAACAGAACCGGGGATCGGGGTCTTCTTCTTCGAAAAGGCCAGATCGAGGTCGACGACGGGATCAATGACAGCGACAGAACCTCCTCGAAGAGGCAGCATCGGGGATCAGAGACGACGAGGATCAGGGATCGGGGTCGACGAGGATCAAGGATTTTCGGGATCAATAGGAAGAAGAAGAGATACCGGGATCTTCTTTTTCTTCACCTAGCCTAGGATATTTTAGGCTGTGATACCATATGGAAAACATATTTGAGAAATAATATTTCTTCTTTATTCTTTTACTGTTTATCTCTTTATATATATATATATATATATTAGTTTCTTGAAGAAGGGGTACGAGTGATTTATGAGAAGATTAAGGAGATGAGAGATTTAAGGGAATCTATTCCTATAAATTAGGAAACAGAATATACAGCTCATACCATACCAAATATTTTACCAGTTAGCACCTCCCAGATTCAACCACTAGCGACAGTGTCACTTGTAATGTTCAATCCCTCTGCAGTGGTGGCAATAGAACCCCTCTATATATGTATTTTTCCTTCCAATTGAAGTACCATTTACCGTCAAGCAATCATAAAAGTAGATGTTGATTTCTGAGTCCCTTTCTTAAGTTCATCCTCCTCTAAGTCCTAGATCACACCGGCCACTGAAAATTTCTCCTTGACAGATTTTCCGTGTAGCATAGTGGTTATCAAATGCTTATATGAATCTAGCAGTGAATATAGATAGAGATCTAGAGAAACTCTATGTTGTAGTCTTGATACAATAATTGTCCGATATACCCTGAAGAGAGTTACATGATAGGAGTTGTACGGTCTAACTTGAAAAGGAAGTTGGGCTCAAATAAATCTACCCAGAATCAGCCCAAAACTGCAACATCCGCCACTGTCGGTCAACTACTTAAATTAGCAATCGACTAATTTTGTCAGACAACCAAAACAACAACTATTCTACTCCAATATTGGCTTCAGATCTCTTCTCGCTTCACTGTGTACTCTTCACACCGAATTTAGTATGTGAGACATAACCCAACACTAGCTAGTGCCGAAGAATATTTTGAGTGATGAGCTAGGCCCTGATAATGCCCAGAACCTTTCAGTTAGGACTGCATGACTGCTTTAGGATGCGAGCAACCTTGCATCCAAGGGTTGAGAGGCAGATTTATGTGAACTTGCGTCGATTGCATTTTTCTTCAAAAAACTAAACACCTTATCATTAATTTCCACATAAAACCACGGTGACATTAAGGATTTTGATTTGTCTAACGCCGAGCTCAACCTAACACACTGTATTGCTGATGTTTTTGTCTAGTTGGGTGTTGTTAATTTCTTTGTAAAGCGCGCACCTGACTCTACACTTGTAAGACCAATTTCGTTTTTATTATGAATTGGCTGGAGTCCCCTCTTGGACTCTATCCTTATATCAAATAATAATAATAAACACACTCAAAATAAACATGCTGTTTTAGTGTTTTTATATACATTTTCACCTATTTAAATATTTTTTTTGATTTTAACAAGATTTTATTCCCTTTTTCAATTAGACTCATTTAAGTTTGTGATCTATCTTTCTTCCTCATTGTTCAACTTGATTGGCTGATATTCCCTCAAAAAAAAAAAAACTTGATTGGCTGATATACTTGTTTCGTCCATTGTACCGCATATCCAAAATTTCAGCTCAGTTTATAGCTGCAAAGAAATTCTGCTCATTATCATGCATACGCATGTTATCTGTTCGCACTTCATTCCCTTCATTCTCTTCTCTCCATTTATGAGTACAAGTGGTAGAATTACCGTGTGTTTATCTCTAATCTCTAATCTCTAATCTCTAATCTATATAATAAAACACAAAGAAAGCTATCAAGTGGCTCTCCTTCAATCCCCCAAAAATCAAAGGTCTAGATCTAACCTCACAAAACATATTTTTCCCTCCAAAAGTTTCCCCCCAAAACTCAAATTTAAATCCCCACCCAAAACAACTCCTATATTTATTTAATTTTTTTTTTTCTCACACTCTCCCTTCCTCTTCTATTCAAAAAATTAAAAAAATAAAAAATTTTAAATTTTTTTTAAAATAAAACATTAAAAAACTAAAAAATTTTAAAATTTAAAAATTATTCAAAAAAATAAATAAAAAATCATATAATATGCTTTTTGTTGGACTCCCAAATGTTTCTCATATAATATGTTTGCTACTTCAATTAATTTTCTGGACCTCCAAAACTATTTTATATGATCAAACAAGGTGCACCGTTCCAAAGACGTGCCGTAGGCACGTGTCAACGGGCAAACCTAGTACTATAATAAAAGAGTTGAGGTTGTGTACTTTGTGGACAAACAATTTACGTGCATCGCTCCTACATATTAAATCCTCCAATATATCTCAACCTTACGGTCTAAAATCTTCACCCAAACCATTTCTCTCTCTTTCCAAACCCTAATCCCTCGAAAAAATCACAACCACGAACATCGACGATGACGATGAGTTCAGTGATCTCCATACCGACGTCCTCCACCCCGTCTTATCTCCTTCTTCCTCCTCTCCCTCCTCCTACTTTCCTCTGCCTTCGAATCCGACGAATTCACCCTCAACGACGTCAAATTCGAAGGCATCAGTGTCGTCCAAAACCCCAGCCCCCTCCTTATTCTTCGTCTTCCTCCGATTCGAAGCACATCACCTTCCCTCTCAAGTATGTCTTCGACTCCATTGCATTCTCCCCCGCCGGCGTCTTCACCGTCCGCCACTGATCCGGCTTGGTTATAATCTTAAAGCATGGTTTTTTGTTTTTGTTTTGTAAGGCTTAGGGTTTTGCGATTGTGGTTGTGGTTATAGTTCGTTCCAAAATTTTTGGGTTTGTTTTGCTTTGTTTTGTTTTGTAAATGTTAGAGTTTTTTTTTATTATGGTTGTAGTTGCTGACGAAGCTGAGGTTTGCGAGGAACAACTTCACGGTGATGGAGATGGAGGCTTTCAAGGTGAAATTTTAAAGAAAGTTTTGATTTTGAGTAGTAGTTTTGATGATTTAGTGGAATTTTATTGTTGATTGCAAAGTATGTTGGGTGATGGGTTTTATACGATCAGGATTTTGTCGAACGTGATGAATTCAGCAAGGAAGGAGTATGTTATTTCATCGGTCAGAGCTGCAAGTTCTCATTTTGTTCAGTGTTATGTGATTACATCACCCAGTGGCTTTAAATAAGAATTGTTAATTGAAATTTTTTAAATTTTTAGATGAAATTGTGATTTTTAGTTTGAGAAAGTTTAAATTTTTAGTTATTAACTGTTGGGGCGTGCATGGCACGTGTAGTTGGTTGATAGAAATGTCCTTAAATGCTCTCACATAGAGAGTGAGAGAGAGACAAAGATATAGATATAATTATTGTTAGATTTTTTTAATTTTTAATTTTTTAATTTTTATTTTTAACTCTTAATTATTATTATTTTTCCTTTTCTTCTTGTGTGTTATTAATTCAGCGGCCTGCCTTTCTCGTTAGGTAGCCAGGAGTTATAAATGCCATCCGTGTCATCGGCTCTTCTTAAATTCACCCAAGAAATTCCCATTCCTTCCCCATCTCTCACTCTCTTGCTATTCCCATTGTTTGTTTCGTTATTCTTCTTCCTCTTCTTCTCTCCCAAAATGAACATCATGGTCAAGAAATCAAAGTGTCTTTCTCTCTTTATTGAAATAGCTATTGTGATGTTGGCCCGGTTCAAATCAGATACTGCTAGCCAAGGCTAATTTATACGAAAGAGTATTTCAGGCCTCTGACTGTGTTGTATTTGATTGAGCCGTGTCAATATCTTAGTACTTTTTCATTCTATTCGCACACCATTCTCTTCTCTCCTATCAGGTAGAAATTTGTATGCAATTGAACTCTATTATATGTTTTTTTTAGTATAGCATGTTACCGCTTAAATAAATAAATTAATCCCCCCATTAACAGAAAGCAGGGGTTTAATTTGTCTGAGTTTTCTTCAAAAAATTCATTTGTAGAGGTCATGTTTTTATTTACCTTTTCCTTCTATATTTCTATTTTCTTTCCTCGATCTGTTTTAAGTCAAATTTTTTTTTTTTTTTTGATAAAAAAGATAGAGTCAACTGACTCTAGCCCAAAATATATATATAACAAAGTGAAAAAATATTGAGCAGCTTACAAAAAGGCAAACTGAACAAAGCAACAATAAAAGAGCAGGGTTTGATGTCAAATTATTCTTCACTGATTTAAGAAACTATACATACTGTGCAGTAGTACCATAGTTAGCAGTTAGCAGTTCGCAGTTAGCACTATTCTAACTATTTCATTACCTAGCACTATTCTGAGATAGTATATATAATATATCCAACATTTTTGCTATACAAAACAATGTTTTAGGTTATTCTGGCATTTAAAGTTTCCTGTGTACTTTTATTCTTCGTAGCCTTCATCATAAACAAACATATTACTCTTTTGCTACCTACGCAAATATGTAACTTATAATCGTATAACTTTAATGTGTTCTCTCTCTACAATTATAACACTAAACTATGTACAGTGTGTTCATCTACAATAGGGCCATGTAACCATCTTGAATTTATACTTACATACGGTTACTGCTAATAATCTGGTAAACTAACATTTTTGCCCTGCTGATTAATCTAGTAAGAATGATGCAAATCAATTACCAATGAAGAATGATGATTCGTACATGACTAATAGGGTATCATATTATGTTCTCGGAATGTAGAATTAATGTTCCATGAAAAGGGAAAAAAAAATAAAAATAAAAAAAATCAATGATGATTCGGTCATGTATTTCCTATAATTCCTATCAATTTATAAACATGTTAAAGCTTATGAGAATTGGAAATCAAATTAAAGAGAGAAAAAAGAAAGAAAAAAAAACTATTAAATCATTCTCATTAACAAATAACTAAAGAAAATAGACAATCGATAACAAATCATAACCTTAGAAATCTTTTAGCTTCAAACTGAATAAAATTAAGAACATGATGTTCTAATCAAACTACTAGTACTCAAGCAGTGAAGTATTAAATTTCTAAATAATTGTACACTGAATATCTATAATTTTCAAAATGTTCAAGTTCTGTTTACAAATGTGAAAGTTTCTGCCACTATGCTAAAACTTCGAAGTTGTGGAAGGGTTAAGGGAAATTGCACTTGTATTCTAACACGTCCCCTCAGGTCGAGCGCCCATTTTTTTATGGGCCAAATAAACAAGATAAATACCCAACAAATTGTGGGCCAAAACCTGGACAATACGCAGCGGTATTTTTTTTTTAATCCGCATTTAAATTGCGTAGCCAGTGGGATTCGAACCTGGGTTGCTCTGATACCATGTGGAGAAGAGAGAATTTTGCTCATCTTATTGCATGGAGATGATTACAATATATAGATAAAAGTTGTACCTGATAGGGAGAGATAATAGGTAACAACTTTGGTTATACAACAACCTAGCTAAGAGATAAGAATGAGAAGATAAGATTGCTACAAGATAGTTACAACAAACTCGGATAGTTACAACAACCAGCGTAAGACTAGCTAAGGATTAGTATCCTTTACATGCCCCGACAAGATGGACGTCGGTGACGAGAGACCAATCTTGGATAGTAACATTTCAAATTTTGTTCGATTTAGAGGCTTTGTAAGAGCATCAGCTAGCTGATCTCCAGTGGGCACATGAGTAACACGCAACGTACCATGTTGAACCTACTCACGGATGAAATGGAAGGCAGGAGCGAGATGCTTCATGTGGGAGTGAAAAACTGGATTGGCACTAAGATAAGTTGCACCAAAATTATCACAATAGATGACAAGTACCTGAGGAAAAGTGACACCCATTTTATGGAGCAAATTTCGTAGCCATAAGAGTTCACCCGTAATAGATGCGACAGCCTTATATTCAGCTTCAGTCGACAATTGAGCTAAAAGCCTTTGCTTCTTAATTAGAGCTCCATGTGATAGGTGTGCGTCCCAAGAAAATAACTTGACCCATGGTGGAGGTAAAATCATATTTATTTCCAGCCCAATCGGCATCGGAGAAGGAGTGAAGATTGAGCGGAGAGTCTTTGTAGATGGTGATACCTTTATCTAATATGTCTGCTAGATAACGAAGTAGCCTTTTTAAGGCTGCCCAATGAGCTGTGCGAGGTTGATGCATGAATTGGGATAACTTGTTTACCGCAAATGCTACATCAGGTCGTGTGAGTGTTAAATATTAAAGGCCTCCAACAGCAGCTTGATAATCCATCGGGTTATCAATTAACGTACCAGAGTGAAGAGAAAATGTGGAATCAATGACCATTGGTGTTGAAACCGGCTTAGCATTGACATTTTGGTGCGGTTAAGAAGATCAATGATGTACTTTCTTTGGCTTAGAAAAAGGCCCTGCATTGTTGGAATAACTTCTACACCCAAAAAATAAGAAAGAGATCCAAGGTCTTTTAGCGCAAACCTTTAAGCAAGTTGCTTGACAAAACTATCTAAGAAATTAGAATCAGGACCTGTTAGAACAATATCATCGACATAAATAATTAAATACATGGGTGAAGCATGATGATAAATAAACAGTGACACATCAGCAACCGAGCGTTTGAAACCAAAGCTTTCAAGAAAATTAGCCAACTCTGTGTACCAAGCCCTCGGAGCTTGTTTTAAGACCATATATTGCTTTGCGTAGTTTGCAAACATAGCTTGGAAATGCGGAATCTTGAAACCCCAGAGGCTGGATCATATATACTTGTTCAGTGAGAGTTCCATAAAAATGCATTATTAATGTCAAGTTGTCGAAGAGACCATTTGCTTGTCATGGCTAGACTTAGAAGAGTTCGAATTGTAGCTGGTTTAACCACAGGGTTGAATATTTCAGCGTAATCAACTCTAGCCCATTGTTGGAATCCCTTTGCAATAAGACGAGCTCGATAACGCTCAATAGTACCATTAGGCTTATATTTGATCCGGAAGACCCACTTGCACCGCCCAAGGTTTTGGCATGAGCTTGAGGGCACCAAGTCCCACGTGCCTAGTTTATGGAGGGTTTGAATCTCTGCAAGCATGGCTTGATGCCGTAGGGGATCTTTAAGGGCCTCGGTAACGGAAGTGGGTTCGATTGGGCGAGGTTGTGTGGTGGTAGGATTTGCATATTTAGGATTGGGTTTGTAGATGTTGTTTTTGGAACGTGTGAGGATGGTATGAGTGGGTGGTGGTGGTGGGGGAGGTGTAGGTGGTGGGGGAGGTGGTGGTGGGGAGGTAGTGATGGAGGTCGGGGAGGATTGATTGCTGGGAGGTGTTGGCAGGGAGTCTTGCACAGAGGAGATGGGTAATGTGAGAGGTGTGAGGGGTGGCTCATAATGGGGCACATCAGCTACCACAAGACCTTGAGGTGGAGATGGCAATATGGGTAGCAAAATAGGACACCAAAGATCTGGATTTGGATAAGAAACAACAGGAGTAGTAGATGATAGGTGATGATACGGGAATTGACTTTCGAGAAACCTTACGTGACGAGAAACATATATTTTATGAGTGGTCGGGACGAGGCAATAGTAGGCACTTTGAGAAGAGAAGTATCCAACAAAGATGCGAGGGAGAGAGCGATTGTCAAGTTTGTGTAAAGAATAGGGTCGTAGCCATGGATAACAAAGACAACCAAAACACCGTAGCTTAAGATAATTTGGTGGTGTCCCGAATAGGCAATGGAAAGGCGACCTATGAGAGAGTGTGGAAGTTGGCATACCATTTATAGTAAGAAAATTGTGAAGAGCTTCATATTCCCCTCCACTGTCAGAGTATAAAGATTTAATTTGTTACTCAAAAAAAATTTCAACTAACGCTTTGAACCGAATAAATACATCCTTAGTATCCGATTTCTTTTTGAGGGGATAGAACCAGATATATTTAGTAAAATGGTCAACAAAGGTAACATAATATTTAAAACCATCAAAAGAATATATTGGGGATGTCCATAAGTCAGTATAAATAAGTTCAAGCGGAGATTGAGATCCCAAACTATTTTGATTGAAGGGGAGTTTGTGGCTCTTATTACAGTAACAAGAATTACAATTGAAGGAAAAATCATTGGCTGCATTAAGATTGAAAGAAGAAACTAGAGATTTTAGAATGAATTTTTAACACATACACCCCTAACAAATATACTAATATCATATATGCCCTTCAAAAATGTGTATTTTCATATATGTCCCTAACAATATGAGCTTATTTCTTATTTACCCTTAAAAGTTGCCTCAAACTACGTGTATTTGAAACTTAAATGATTAGTGGCGAATTTGGCTATAAAATATGATGAAGAAGATGAAATTATAAAGATGTATTATAAATTTTTCCATTTATTAAGAAAACTGAAGAAAAATTGAGAAGGATTGATGTGTTTTAATTGATTTTATAGGCGATTTAGTATTAAAAAAAGTAAGAAAAATAATCTTAACTAGTAGAGGAAAGGTATTTCAGTCATTTTACATAATATCTATTAAACATAACTGTATATTTCATACATTTTTAAGTTTTTTAAGTAGTTTTAACTTAAGGGGTGACTAAGAGGTTAGATACACATTGTTAAGGGTAAATATGAAAATACACATTTGTGAGGGGTATATGTGATGATATGGCTAAAAATAGGATTAAATCGGGACCGTTCACATCGGACACGAATCTTAAAGCTCAAGGGTAAAACGGTAATTTCACATACAAATGGGTCCGAAACGGGTACTGGGTCTCCTTCTCACAGATCCAATAACCCACGAACGGATCCACCTCAACTGGGTACGGGTCCCAACCCGAAACACACCCAGTCCAGAAAAGATAGAATTAGGGTTTCTTATTAATCCTAATCAACAACTCTGATTCACATCTATCTTTTCACCGGGAATTAAGGGATTACATTCCTAATCTGTTTACTAGGAGAATATTCCTTATCAGATCACAAGAATCACATTCCTTATCTGATCCCAACGGCGACTATAAATACCCCACACCCATTTCCATTAAGAGGTAATCAATCTTTTTCTAGTTAAACGCTCTTTCATAATCATTTCTGGTTACTGACTTGAGCGTCGGAGGGTGCGTCGCCGGGATCAACCCCGGTGTATCACACTTCCTTGCAGGTGAACGGCGGGAGTCAACGGTCAAGCTCCGGCGGAACAGGTTAGGTTTGCTATTCAGGTTTTTCCACGAACTCACAAATACTATCTGTTTGCCCCCACACCGAATTTAGCGGCAACAGATTGGCGCCGTCTGTGGGAAAACCATACGAATAGCCTTCTCCTCTTCCCGTCGACTAGCTCTTCTCCAGCCATGCCTCCCAGAAAAGTCAGATCTAGAGGGTCCAACCGAGGGCCCAACCCCGCTGATCAGCAAGAGGTAGTCCCCGTCCAACCCGCTCCGCAGTAGGGACAACCCCCGCTTCAAGTGGAGGACCCTCTTCAACAAGATCAGCCTCCTCTTCAGAATCGGCAACCCCCCAAGGGTCCTACCGGTCCACAGAACGCCAGTGCGGGGGGCTCCCGCATGAAGCAACCTCTTCACCAAGAGAACGTCTCCATCCACAACGCCTCCACTGACTCTATGGCCTCCCATCATCCCCGAGCCTCTGGTCGCCACAATGCGGCCCCCAATCGCCAGAAAGAGGACGACCTCCGCCGCCATCTGGATGAAAAGCGGGCCCGAAAGGGAACCTCCCGCCAACACCATCCGGGCGAGCGGTCTCCTCGCCACCGGTACTACAGGTCCCCCGTCCGCAGAGGGAGGAAAGAGTCCCCCGAGCATCACCGAAGAAGGCACTCCCCCACAGGTCGGCAACAGCCTAGGAGCAATGAAGCACCCATCACCCGTGCCGAGTTCCAGCAGTTCCAAGCGACCATCCTTCAAGCCATCAATCTTCGTCCCAACAACAATGCACCCAAGAACCCTTCTCCCCCTCCGGTCCGAAGCCCTCGCCAACGGTCCCTATCTCCTGCCCCTGCTCCTAACAACTCCCGGCATACTCGAAGTCCTCGTCGCTCCCGAAGTTACCGTCGCCATAGCCCTCTCACTCCCTCATACGAAGACGAGTCTAGGGGCTCGGCAGATTACTGTCGGAGAGATGACGCCATGTACCGTCGTCTTCATGAAGTAGAGAGGTGCCTGGGTCAGATAAACCGAGAAGAAGAGCTCAGGGGGAGAACTCTTCGTCCTAGCAGACCTCCTTTCTCCCGAACCATAGTGGATGCACCGGTGCCGTTCGGGTTCAAACCTCCCCAGTTCGAGATTTACACCGGAGAAACTGACCCCGTTGATCACATAGAGAGTTTTAAGACTCTGATGCTCCTCCATCAAGCTTCCGACGCCCTCCTCTGCAAGACCTTCCCCGCAACACTGAAGGGCCCAGCTCGAGAATGGTACTCCCGCCTCGCACCGTCTTCCATATTCTCCTTCGAGCAGTTCGAAACACTCTTCATCACCCACTTCGTGAGCAGCAGACGCACGGAGAAGACCAGCATCTCACTCCTCCAACTCAGATAGGAGAAAGGTGAGAAATTAAGAGACTATGTGAAGAGGTTCACTGCGGAGGTCAGGTCCATGGCCTCCCTCGACCAATCCATCGCAACAGCCGCCTTCCAATCCAACGTCTTCAATTCCAGCCTCCGCTCCTCTCTTGCTAAGAAGCCTCCACAGAACTTTGCCGACCTCCTTCTCAGGTGTGACAAGTACGTTCGTGCCGAAGAGGCCGCCTACCCTCCAAGCTTCGGAGGGTCTGCCTCAGGGACGAAACGAAAGCTGACCGAAGAAGAAGAGGGCTCCCAAAAATCCCAGAAGGACTGCAATGGACAGCGTCGCCCGACTCCTCGGTTTGAGAAGTTCACCCCCCTCATTGCCAACATATCAGAAGTTCTTATGGAGGTGGACAACGAAGGGCTACTCCGCGCTCCCCCGAGAATGAATACACCTGGCAAGAAGAGGAATAAGGATAAGTGGTGCCGCTTTCACAGAGACCACGGCCACGATACGGATGATTGTCGGGCTCTCAAGGAGGAGATCGAAGAACTCATACAGCGGGGGCACCTGATCAAGTTCGTCCAAAAAGAGGGGGCCGAGCTCCTCCCCTGATCATCACCTCTTCCAAACGAACAGAAAGGTCCGTCGAGCTTCAAGACTCAGCTCCTCCCAAGAGGTCCTCACCTTATTGTAGAAGTAGGATTCTGATTTTCAATAAGGCCGATGCTTGTAACTCGGCCAACAACATGTAATAATGGCTCGCCCTATTGGAGCAGCCACTTAGTTTATTTCAATAAAATTTTACATCTTTTCATTGAAAATTATTGCTCTTGCTTCTTTATCCCTCTGGGTCGCGACTCTCTTAAATGGTGGGTTCGGAGTCCAGCTTATTCTACATGGCTCCTCCCGCAACTCACTAAACTCTAACGATGGCTCCGGAGTCCAACACTTGGTTCGATTCTGCTTCGAATAACTTGCTCTTAAGCGGGTTAGAAGTGGTTCGCCATTCGGAATTGCTCCCACAGCCGTTGAATAACTCTAACGATGGTTCCGGAGTCCAACACTTGGTTCGATTCTGCTTCGAATAACTTGCTCTTAAGCGGGTTAGAAGTGGTTCGCCATTCGGAATTGCTCCCACAACCGTTGAATAACTCTAACGATGGTTCCGGAGTCCAACACTTGGTTCGATTCTGCTTCGAATAACTTGCTCTTAAGCGGGTTAGAAGTGGTTCGCCATTCGGAATTGCTCCCACAGCCGTTGAACAACTCAAACGATGGTTCCGGAGTCCAACACTTGGCTCGATTCCTCTTCAAATAACCTGCTCTTCAGCAGGTTAGAAGTGGTTCGCCATTCGGAATTGCTCCCACAACCGTTGATTCTCTCACATAAGCAGCGAGTTCGGAGCTACAGCTCTCCCCTAGAGTTGCTCCTCACGCTCGTCTCACAAATGGCTCTCTTCCAGAGCCGAGCTCTCCACTCCGCTCCCTCTAAAGCGGACCTCTTCCAAACGAGTTCGGAGCTAAAACTCTCTCCTAGAGTTGCTCCTCAAGCTCCTCTTCCAGACGGCTCTTCTAAATGTCGAGCTCTTCACTCCGCTCGCTTCCAAAGCGGAGCTCTTCTCAACGAGTTCGGAGCTAAAAACTCTCTCCTAGAGTTGCTCCTTGCTCTTCTACAAGTCGAACTCTTCACTCCACTCGCTTCCGAAGCGGACCTCTTCTCTGCGAGTTCAGAGCTTACAACTCTCCCCTAGAGTCGCTCCTTGCACCCACTTCAGAGAATGGCTCTTCCCAGCACCTCTTCCTAGCACCTCTTCTCCTAAGAGTGGAGCTCCTCTTCAAAAATCTCCAAAACCAAACAGAATAGAGGCAGAGCTTCAAAGCCCCTCACCTCTCCCATATGCAGACCCATCCTCCCGAGCCGAGGAGTGGAGCTTCATCGACCCATCCCCTTCATCAACTCGCCGAGCTTCTCCTCACGCTCGAGCCGTCCGAACTCCGAGCTCTACTACACCGAGCTACTTCGGGCAGAAGGTGAACTACTGAGTTACCGAGCCGAGCAAACAAGGAAGAAGAGAGAGGATCGGATCCGAGGTGCCGGGGTACCGACCCTCGTATATGGAGAAAAATTCGGCCGACCCCATCTAACCGTTGGATCATCTCAAAATTCACACTCAAGCGTGATGGACGGATCAGATCGCACCACGTCACCGCAAAACGACAAGATAACGTTTTCTCGAAACTCGTGCTTCTTGCCTCGTGATTCGCGCCACGAACGTGATCAGCCGTCCAGATGGCTCTTCTACAAATTGAGCTCCCCACTCTGCTCGCCTCCAAAGCGGAGCTCATCCCAACGAGTTCGGAGCTAAAACTCTCTCCCAGAGTTGCTTCTCAAACTCCTCTTCCAGATGGCTCTTCTACAAATTGAGCTCCCCACTCCGCTCGCCTCCAAAGCGGAGCTCTTCCCAACGAATTCGGAGCTAAAACTCTCCTAGAGTTGCTCCTCAAACTCCCCTTCCAGATGGATCTTCTACAAGTCAAGCTCTTTGCTCCGCTCGCCTCCAAAGCGGAGCTCTTCTCAACGAGTTCGGAGCTAAAACTCTCTCCTAGAGTTGCTCCTCGAACTCCTCGTCCAGATGGCTCCTAGAGCCAAGCTCTTCACTCCGCTCACCTCCAAAGCGGAGCTCTTCTCCACAAGTTCGGAGCACAACTTTCTCCTAGAGTTCCTCCTCAAACTTGTCTCTCAAATAGCTCTTCTCGACGAGATCGGAGCACAACTCTCCCCTAGAGTTGCTCCTTCCACTCACTTCAAAGAGTGGGTCTTCCCATGGCTCTCACGAGGATCTTCCCAGCACCGCTTCTCCACTATGCGAGAGAACAAGGCAGAGGAGAGAACCCAAATGCCTCTCCTCCCCTTCCTCTTCTCCTCTTCTCCGAGCTACTACGGGCAGAGGATGAACAGCCCTGACGCGCCGAGCCGAGGTACCGGGGTACCGACCCTCGTATATGGCAAAAAATCGCTCCGAGGCGAAGTCACCGTCGGATCTCTCCAAAATTCGCGTCAGAATTCGATGGGCGGTTTAAATCTCGCCACGCCCACAAAACGACAAGATAACGTTTTCTCGTGATCTGAACCCCATCCTCGTGATGCGCGCCATGATGAACGGCCCAGATCCTGCCGCGTGTACCTTCCGAATTGCCTTTCATCGGCCTGCTCGACCGAGCTACCGAACAGCTTAGTCGAGCAGCCGAGCTACTGGGCACGGAAGGGTGGAACCTTCAAGAAACGCTTCCTCCAAAATAGCCAACTCAGCACCTCGGCCACCAGCCCTGATGCGCCGAGCCGAGGTACCGGGGTACCGACCCTCGTATATGGCAAAAAAACTCGCCGACCCATATCAGCCGTTGGGTCTTGTAAAAAAGCGCGCTCGTCATGATGGACGGATCAGATCGCACCACGTCACCACAAAACGACAAGATAACATTTTCTCAAAACTCGTGCCTCTTGTCTCGTGATTCGCGCCTCGATCGTGATCAACCGTCAAGATTGAGTCACGTAGCTTGGATCTGCCAATCGACCAAACTGCGGAGCGGCGAAAAATGTACCTCAAAATCCGTGCTCGGATTCGCCGAACAAAGCAAGCAGATGAAGAGGAAGAAAGAAAAAGAGGCTAACGGTCGGGGTCGGATCCGATACCCACGGTCCGACCCATACCCTTCTTAGCTCCTTCATTCTTCTCCTTCTTCCCTAACACTTCTCCTCTTCTCCACTGTGCGGGAGAACAAGGCAGAGGAGAGAACCCAATTGCCCTTCCTCCCCTTCCTCTTCTCCTCTTCTCCACTGTGCGGAAGAACAAGGCAGAGGAGAGAACCCAATTGCCTCTCCTCCCCTTCCTCTTCTCCTCTTCTCCACTGTGCGGAAGAACAAGGCAGAGGAGAGAACCCAAATACCTCTCCTCCCCTTCCTCTTCTCCTCTTCTCCTCTTCTCCACTGTACGAAAGAACAAGGCAGAGGAGAGAACCCAAATGCCTCTCCTCCCCCTCCTCTTTCTTCTCAGAAGATCTACCGACCTACCGAACAGCAAAGTGGGAAAAAATTCTCCTCAAAATCCGTGCTCGGATCTGCCGAACCAGATTCATTTGCCGAGCAAACCAGATGCTCCCAGAGAGGATCCGAGGTGCCGATCCGATCTGAGGTGCCGGGGTACCGACCCTCGTATATGGAGAAAAATTCGACCGATCTCATCTCACCGTCGGATCGTCTCAAAATTTGCGCTAAAACATGATGAACGGCTCAGATCTCGCCACGTCACCACAAAACAACAAGATAACGTTTTCTCGAAACTCGTGCCTCTTGTCTCATGATTCGCACCACGATCGTGATCAACCATCCAGATTGAGCCACGTAGCTCGGATCTCAAATCCGAGCTACCGATCTGCCGAACAGCAGAGTGGGAAAAAATTCTCCTCAAAATCCGTGCTCGGATCTACCGAACCAGATGCATTAGCCGAGCAACAAAGAAGCAGAGGAGAAAAAGAGAGAAAAAAAAAAATGCACGTGGGCCGGGGTCGACCCGTTAATGGATCCGAACCCATCAAGCCACGTCAGCCCAACTCCTTCTTCTCCACTCTCCCGCCAAAACCAAAAAACCAGCTCAATTCTACACCGAGCGTCCATGCGAAGCAAACCCATCGAAGACCTCCATCTTCATTGCCGAACTCACCCCCTCCGACGTCTAGCTCCGGCATCGAACACTCCGTCCCGAGCTCGCGAACACCTCCTTCAACCTCCGACCTCGTCGACATCGAGCTTGATACCGAGCTCATTCTGCCGAGCTCGTCTCCACACGCCGTCAGCTCCCTCCTCGAGCTCCGCCATGGCTGACCACGACGCCGAGCTCCGAGCTCCGTCATCTCCTCAAGCTCCGTCGAGCTCGAACCACGAACGAGCTCCGAGCGCAAAGTCGAGCCGAACCCATCATGTCACTGCCGAGCTCTCCCTCTCTCCGAGCTCCACGTTCGCCACCTTCCACGCCCGTTCGCCGATCTCTTCGTCCAAGCTCCGAACCCATCGTCGGAGTTCTCCCGAGCTCCGCGTACGACGAGCTCCACGAGCTCTCATCTCCAAGCTCCAACTCCAACTGCCGAGCTCACCTCCGAGCTCCAATGGTGCCGAACCCAACTCCAAACGCAGCGCCACTCCAAGCTACACCACAGTGCCGAACTTCGCCACCGAAGCTCCTCGCCGAACCCATGCCGAGCTCACAGAGCCCCGAAGTGCCGAGCTCCACATCGCCAAAACTCCGCATCACCGAGCGCTTCGCTGAGCTCTCCTTCATCTCCCATCGAAGCTCGTCTCCGCCCGAACTTCTTCACCACCTCTGAGTTTGAGGAACCCATCATGGCCAAGCTCGTTGCCGAACGCCATCGAAGCTCCGGTGCCAAGCTCGAAGCTTCGTCGAGCTTCAAATCCACTTCGTCACGAGCTCAACCCATCACCATGCTCTCCACCTTCGTCGCCGAGCTCGCAACAATCGCCGGAGCTACCCCACTATCGAGCTCACGATGGCGAAGACGAAGGACGAAGAAGAGTTCGGTGGAGAAAGAAACAAAGAAGAGCCAAAGAAGGAGCGGAGAAGAAGTAGAAGAAGCGAAGCGAAGCGAGAAAAAAAAAAAAAAAAAAGCCACGTGGCATGCCACGTGGCGGCATCTGGCATGGTCGGCTGATCCGAGGTGCCACGCCGAAGTGCCAAGCCGAGGTGCCGGAGTACCGACCCTCGTATATGGAGAAAATACTCGCCGACGCACACGATCCGTCCGATCGTCTCAAAATTCGCGTCGCGACACGATCGACGCTCAGGAACGCGCCACGTGTCCCGATCGTGATCTGCCTCACGATGCGCGCAGATCTGATCATGATGGACGGCCAGAAACGTGCCACGTGTCCAGATCGTGATCTGCCTCACGATGCGTGCTCATCTGGTCATGATGGACGGCCAGAAATCTGCCACGTGTCCAGGTAATATTTAAATTATTTATTTATTTATTTATTTGTTTTTTTATTTAAAAAATCCAAAAAAATAATTAAAAAATCGAAAAAATTAATTAAAAATTCTAAAAATAATTATTAATTCAGAAAAAATTATTTTTAAATTCTGAAAAAATAATTATTAAATTAGAATAATTAATTAATATTTTTGATAATTAATTATTTAATTCGGAAAATGAATAAAAAATTCAAAAAATGAGAAAAAATTCAGAAAAATCTGGAAAAATCACCAAAAATCCAGAAAATTCTGAGAATATTTTTGGGCATTTTACAAGCCCATAATAACACTGTTACACCCCGAGCAAGATTCCAAACTCCCTTAAGAACACCGATAAAATCCCGTACGCCATTAAAACAGTAAAACTACTCCTCAAAGGCTGATCAAACTCAGTCTTCGGGAGTGGGGGGCTCGTGATATGGCTAAAAATAGGATTAAATCGGGACCGTTCACATCGGACACGAATCTTAAAGCTCAGGGGTAAAACGGTAATTTCACATACAAATGGGTCCGAAACGGGTACTGGGTCTCCTTCTCACAGATCCAATAATCCACGAACGGATCCACCTCAACTGGGTACGGGTCCCAACCCGAAACACACCCAGTCCAGAAAAGATAGAATTAGGGTTTCTGATTAATCCTAATCAACGACTCTGATTCACATCTATCTTTTCACCAGGAATTAAGGGATTACATTCCTAATCTGTTTACTAGGAGAATATTCCTTATCAGATCACAGGAATCACATTCCTTATCTGATCCCAACGGCGACTATAAATACCCCACACCCATCTCCATTAAGAGGTAATCAATCTTTTTCTAGTTAAACGCTCTTTCATAATCATTTCTAGTTACTGACTTGAGCGTCGGAGGGTGCGTCGCCGGGATCAACCCCGGTGTATCGCACTTCCTTACAGGTGAACGGCGGGAGTCAACGGTCAAGCTCCGGCGGAACAGGTTAGGTTTGCTATTCAGATTTTTTCACGAACTCACAAATACTATCTGTTTGCCCCCACACCGAATTTAGCGGCAACATGTGATATTCACATATTTGCTAGAGACATATATGTTAAAAACCATTTTAGAATAGGTAAGATCGGATGTCCTAAACGATGATGCCAATCAATAGCAGAGGTTTTGAGATTCGAGAAAGCTATGATAGATGATGATGAGGAAGGCCACTCATATACACCATTCTTAGTTGGTCCCGTGAGTAGATGTGCCCCCGTAAGCCGATCCTTCACAAGAAAAGAATTAGAGAAAAATTCAATCAGTAGATTATTATCTGAACATAACTTTGAGATTGAAATAAGATTACGTTGCATGGTAGCAACACACAAGATATTAGAAAGAAATAGAGATTTAGAGGAAGTAGTGAAAGTAATGGGAAGGCCTGACCCATCACCAATAACAATCTCCTCTGATTGTTACAAGATAAAAATAAGAATGAGAAGATAAGATTGCTACAAGATAGTTACAACAAACTCGGATAGTTACAACAACTAGCATAAGACTAACTAAGGATTAATATCCTTTACAACAAAGATCAATGGATGAAAAACGGATCTTTCTATGGCCCTGTAAGATTTTACCGATCCGAGTTTCTTTCACATTTTAAATTATGTCATTAATTGGCACATTTTGAATTCTGTCATAATGCTTCTGTTGTTCTAGACATCGTTTTAGGGACCGTTTGGATGTGGAATGCTTACAAGTTTGATTTGGATATCCTGCAAGTGTGGCATTAATGACTGATATTTCTGAGACATGTATATTCGTATCATAATAGATGTATCAGACACATATTTCATCTCTATTTCTCTATCAAATTTTGTGCAATTAATATCAGAAATAGTTGATAATTTATTATGGTGCATTATTAAGAATTTTATAAAGGTAGAATAGCCTCATCACTCATGCTTTTGATGCGTTGAGATTGACTCGTTTGTTTCTTTCTTTAATGATTAGTACTTATTACTAATTGAATATTGGGGGTTTTGACCTTACGATTTTATCTCAAATAAAGATAAAACAGCACTACACTCATATCAATAATCTAGTTGTTGCTGCTGATTTTGATGTGGGAGCAAACAAATAAATTTGTAGATTTTTTTTTAAACAATAAGCAAAATTATTGACTTTCACCGGCATTTGAATGATTTCTTGCCGCTGCCATTGACCTGCAAAAAAGTTCGATACACTGGGATGGATCCCGGCGACGAATCCTGAAAGAGCTTTACGTGGAAAAAGATTGATTACCTTGTTATGGTGGGGGGAGAGGGATATTTATAGTCGCCTTTAAAGACAGTTTAGAGATAATCATTTATCCCTATGTCCCGGTGTTTTTGGATAAGATGTAGAGTTTAAATCGTTTCATGATAAAAGATTTGGTTTAATCTGTTTCTTAGAGATAATCATAAATTTGAAAAACTCTTTAAATATTTGAATTGCTTTGTAACGGGCTACTACCCATACCCAATAGAACAGATTCGTTTATGGGTTATTTGGGGTCTGAAGAAAGACCCAGTTCCCATTCAGACTCGTTTGTATGTGAAATTACAGTTTTACCCCTGAGAGCTTTAAGATTCGTGAAGATTTGAACGGTCCTGATTTAATCCTATTTTTAGCTATATCACGAGCCCCTCACTCCCGAAGACTGACTTTAACAGCCTTTGGGGAGTAGTTTTATTGTTCTAATGGCGTACGAGATTTTATCAGAGTTCTTGAGGAAGTTTGGATCTTGCTCGATGTGTAACGGTAATTTTTTGAGCTTGTAAAATACCCACAAAAAAAAATTAGGATTTTCTGGATTTTTCTTGATATTTTCAGGTTTTTTTGAATTTTTTCCAATTTTTAATCATTTTTTGAATTTTTTATTCAATTTCTGAATTTAAATAATTAATTACCAAAAATTTTAATTAATTATTCTAATTTAATAATTATTATTTCCAAAATTTTTAAATTATTTTTTGCATTAATAATTATTTTTCGAATTTTTTAATTAATTTTTCGGATTTTTTAAATAATTAATTCAATTCAATTAAATAAATAAATAAAATTTTACCTGTACACGTGACGCAATCTTGTGCGTTGATCACGATCAGGCGAGCGCGCATCGCAAAGCAGGTGTTTTTCTCCAATTTCACCTTCGGAACACAATTTGCTCGGAACCCGCCGCCGACCCACGAGGTGACGCCACATGGCCGGTCAACGTTGACCGTTGACCGCCACGTGGCAATTTTTATATATTATTATTATTATTATTATTATTATTATTATTATTATTATTATTATTTCTCTCTTTTTCCCGCCTTCTTCTACCTCCTTCGCCTCCGACTTCGTCGAGGGCATCTGTGGAGAGGAGAGCTCAGCAGAGCTCGTTCAAGGGAGCTCGAGCTTGGGGTTCAAAAGGAGGCTTGACGAGGAAGTTGGAGTTCAGCGAGGTTGGCTAGCAAAATGGTGCTCGTTGACGAGAGCTCGACGACGGAGGAGGGGAGCTCGACAGAACTCTTCAGTGTATGGCGGTGATGGGGGGAGCTCGATGGAGGTGACTCGAAGTCTGAGCTCGCAAAGGAGGTGGTCTCGAGCTCGACGAAGACTCATCGAGGGTGATGGAGAAGAAGCTCGGTTGAAGCTTGACGAGGGTGGAGCTCGGAGACAGTAGATCTCGACGAGGGTGACGACGAGCTTCGGCTGCCGTGCGAGCTCAGCGAGGAGAAGAGCTCGCGAGGGGGACTCGATGGAGGTGACTCAAAGTTGAAGCTCGCGAAGGAGGTGGTCTCGAGCTCGAAGAGGACTCGTCGAAGGTGATGGAGAAGAAGCGTGGTTGGAGCTTGGCGAGGGTGGAGCTCGGAGACAGTAGATCTCGACGAAGGTGACGACGAGCTTCGGCTGTCATGCGAGCTCGGCGAGGAGAAGAGCTTGCGAGGGGGACTCGACAGAGGTGACTCGACGTCGGAGCTCGAGAAGGAGGTGGTCTCGAGCTCGACGAGGCCTCATCGAGGGAGATGGAGAAGAATCTCGGTTGGAGCTTGACGAAGGTGAGCTCGAAGATAGTAGATTTCGACGAGGGTGACGACGAGCTTCGGCTGTCTTGCAAGCTCGCGAGAGGGACTCGACGGAGGTGGCTCGATGTCGGAGCTCGCAAAGGACGTGATCTCGAGCTCGACGAGGACTCGTCGAGGGTGATGGAGAAGAAGCTCGGTTGGAGCCTAACGAGGGTGGAGCTCGGCTACAGTAGATCTCGACGAGGGTGACGATGAGGGGGCTCGAGCTTCGGCTGTCGTGCGAGCTCGGCGAGGAGAAGAGCTCGCGAGGGGGACTCGATGGAGGGAGAGGTTTTGGCGCTCAATTCAAGGGGAAGAAGAAGAGGAGGGTTGCGGGTTTGGGCTTATAACGGGTCCAAACCCGACCCGTTAACCCATTAGTCTATTTTTCTCTTTTTTTTGTTTTGTTTTGGGCGAATCTGATCCGTTGATCGTGATCGAACACAAAATTTAAGGCGGATTTTTTCTCCATTTTTGAGTTCGGTGGCACGTTTGCTCGGGATTTTGGATCCAAGCGACGTGGCAAGATCTAAACCATCAATCTGGATCAAACTCACATCTAGAGGAAAATCTGATTGGTTTTAGATCCAAAGGACGTAGCGAGATCTGAGCCATCGGATCTTGATCAAGAACGATTTTTGAGGCAACGTTTTTCCTAATCTCACGTTCGGAGCCACGTTTGCTCAGAATTAGCTCTGAAGGACATGGCGCAATCTGAGCCGTTGGATCTTGATCAAGCGTGATTTTTGAGGCAACGTTTTCCCCCCTTCATGTTCGGAGCCACATTTGCTCGGAATTGGCTCCGAGGGACGTGTTGCAATCTGAATCATTGGATATTGATCAAGCGCGATTTTTGAGGCAACATTTTCCTCCACTTCACGTTCAGAGCCACGTTTTCTCAGAATTGGCTTTGAAAGACGTGGCGCAATCTGAGCCATTGGATCTTGATCGGGCATGGATATTGAGACGAAGTTTTCCCCAATTTCACGTTCAGAGCCACGTTTGCTCGGAATTGGCTCCGAAGGACGTGGCACAATCTGAGCAGTCGATCAGGATCAACCTCTCATCTTGAGGTGAAGTTTTCCCCTCATTTTTTGTTGTAATCCACTTTCCCGGTGCGACGGAGGTCGGATCGCGGCGTGTGACCCATTGTTTCGAAGCTGACTCAAAATCTACAATTTCTCTTCATAAGTCAGCTGAAGAATCACTCTTCTTCATGGTGAAAATAGTCCTGTAACATCTTTGTCTTCATGAAGTTAAGAAGAGCTTTGTATGACTGTTGAGAAGATCCATTTTTGGAGGCGGGTCTAAGGAGCATCTCTAGATGAGTTAGGCCCCGAACTCTCTTAGAAGAAGACCGCTCAGGAGGTGAGCGGGACGAAGAGCATCACCAGGCTCTAGGAGAGAGCCGTTTGGGAGACAAGTTTGAGGAGCAACTCTAAGGGAGAGTTGAGCTCCGAACTCATTGAGAAGAAGGCCGCTCGGGCAGTGAGTGCAAGGAGCAACTCTAGGGAGAGTTGAGCTCCGAACTTTCTTGTTGCAAAATTTAACCAGTAGTGGTGGTAGTATGAATGTTCATTTTGAGCCCCGAAACTGCATACTTGCAAGTTGTGAGGGCAATTTCGAACTAGTTGTTATGGAGCTATCAACGAGTCGTAGGAGCAATTCCGAATGGTGAGCTACTCCGCACTTGCTTATTTGCAAGCGGCTATAGCGGCTTCAATCCAATTGTTGGACTCCAAACTTTTTGTTTGAGAACTTCAACGAGTTGTAGGAGCAATTTCGAATGGTGAGCTACTTCGCACTTACTCGTTCGCAAGCGGCTAAAGCGGCGTCGAACCATGTGTTGGACTCCAAATTTGTTGTTTGAGGGGGTTAACGAGTTGTAGGAGAAATTCCGAATGGTGAGCTGCTCCACACTTGCTTGTTTGCAAGCGGCTAAAGTGGCATCAAACCAAGTGTTGGACTCCAAACTTGTTTTTTGAGCTTAGTAAGTTGTGGAAGCAGCCCTGTAAGACAAGCTGGACTCCGAACTTACCATTTTACAAGTCGTAGATTTGACTTGGTGAGATAAAAATAAGGCAAATGCAATAATATTCAATAGAAAAAAGCCAAGTTTTATTGAAACAAACTAAGTGGCCGCTTCAATGGGGCGCGCCATTATTACATGCTTTTTGGCCGTGTTACAAGCATTGGCCTTATTGAAAACTGAAATCCTATTTCTACGATAGGGTGAAGGCCTCTTGGGAGGAGTTTGGTTCTCCCTCCATTGGACCTCCATGGATAAGGTGGAGGATGGCCCCAGGTTCGGAGTCTTGGAAATCGTTGGGCCTCTCTATTCGCTTGTAGGCTCCTCAGGGTGGAAGACTGGCCCTGTATTTTCGGACGAACTTGGCCAGGTGTCCCTGCTCTATGAGTTCTTCGATCTCCTCTTTGGGAGCCCGAAAATTATCCGTGTCGTGATCGTGGTCCCTATGGAAGTGGCACCACTTATCCCTGTTCCTTTTCTTGCCAGGGGTATTTATTCTAGGGGGACCGCGAAGTGGCCCTTCCTCATCCACCTCAATAAGAACTGCTGATATACTTGCATTGAGGGGGGTAAACTTCTCAAAACGAGGGGCTGAGCGGCGCTCGCCATTGTCGTCCTTCTGAAATTTGTGGTAGCCTTCTTCGCTTGTATTCCTTCGTTTGTTACCAGAAGATGACTCTTCTTGACTGGGGGGGTTGAGAGCCTCTTCTGCTCGGATGTATTTCTCGCTCCTAAGTAGGAGTTCCGAGAAGCCCTGAGGAGGCTTCTTGGCAAGGGACGCGCTAAGGTCGGCATTAGTAACGTTGTGCCTGAATGCCGCAGAGGCTACTGATTGATTGAGAGAGGTAATAAAGCGGGCTTCAGTGGTGAGGCGTCGAACGTAATCTCTTAGGCGTTCACCCTTTTTTTGGCTAAGTACTAGTAATGATGCACTTGTTTTCTCAGCTCTGCGACTGCACACGAAGTGGGTGAAGAGCTCCTCAAACTGTTCGAATGAGAAGATGGATGAGGCGTATTGATGGGAGTACCACTCCCGTGCTGGTCCCCTCAATATTGCTGGGAAGGCCTTACAGAGGACTGCATCTGAGGCTTGATGAATCATCATGAGAGTTTTAAAACTCTTGATATGATCGGTCGGGTCTGACTCCCCATTGTAGGATTCAAAGCGGGGCGGCCTAAAGGCTTTGGGGACCGAAGCTTCCATGATGGCCCTAGAGAAGGGGGGTCTGCTTGGGCGGAACCTATTGGTCCGTTGTTCTTCTTCGGGTTTGATTTTGTTGAGGCACCTCTCCATCTTGTGGAGACGGTGGTGGACAGAGTGATCCCTCCGGTCGGATTTAGTCGACCCTCGGGACTCTCCCTCATGAGTGGCGGTACAGCGAGGGTTAGGGGCACGCTGATCCTGACTTGTGGCAATATTAAGAGCTCGCAAGTTATCTTGTTTGAAATTCTGGAGTTCGGCCTGAGTGACTGGTGCCCCTCCAGCTCGGTGATCCAATCTTCTGGTCCTTGGTCTACAGGGGGTCCGGACTCTTGAGGCCCCAGGATGCTCAGGTTGAGAGACTACCTCAGGGTATCGCCATTTATTCAAGCGAGTTCGGAGGTCGAAGCCCTACTGACGGTTAAAAATTATCTGATGGAGATCCGACTCTGGAGGACTTTGAGAAGCCATAGAGTCAGTTGAGGGATTGTGAGAACCATGGTAATGATTGTAATGCCCATGCCCCGAGCTCGGACAATTCATACAATTTAGAAGACAAATTAGATACTATGTAGTACAACTGCCCACCACAGGCTGCCTTTCAAAAGGTGGTTAATCGGATTGGTGACTCTTGATCATAGGTATTATTATTTATTAATATTATATTCTTGTTCAAATCCCGATATAGGACAATTTCCTTTTTACTCTTTCCCGTTCTCTCTCCGAGAGAAATAGAGAAGCAAATTCGGGTGGGCCCCAGCTTCCAAAGCCACGTCACCTTTCCAAGTGATGCCAGCACACGAAACGTGCAGCAGCTCTCTGCTGCACTTCAACGTGGGCCCCCTATCCTTTCTCTCTCTCATCATATATTCTACACAACTACCCACTATAGAATCTCTATAAGGCACAGCCGCCAATATTTCTCTTTTTTATTATTATATATATTCTCTTTGAAAATTATGGGGTGTTACACACACCTCCCTTCAGAAATCAGCGTCCTCGCTGAGCACGGGCCATGCACAACCTAGTGCAGGATCTCCTTTCTAGCCGATGTGGAGTGGAGTACCCTGATTCTGCTAGCTGCACAGTACGCTGATTCTGCTGTACACACTCCCTCTCAGGCATACTTACCCGTACATCTGCTAGCTCCATCTCAGGCATACATCTCACCCACTCTTACCCACACTCGGTGTTGAAAGTCAGCTCTGATATCATTTGTAATGCCCCTACCCCGAGTTCGGACAATTTATACAATTTAGAAGACAAATTAGATACTATGTAATACAACTGCCCACCACAAGCTGCCTCTCAAAAGGTGGTTAAGCGGATTGGTGACTCTTGATTGTAGGCATTATTATTTATTAATATTATATTCTTGTTCGAATCCTGATATGGGACAATTTCCTTTTTACTCTTCCCCATTCTCTCTTCGAGAGAAACAGAGAAGCAAATTCGGGTGGGCCCCAGCTTCCAAAGCCACGTCACCTCTCCAAGTGACGCCAGCACACAAAACATGCAGTAGCTCTCTGCTGCACTTCAACATGGGCCCCCCCATCCTTTCTCTCTCTGATCATATATTCTACACAACTACCCCCTATAAAATCTCTATAGGGCACAACCACCAATATTTATCTTTTTTATTATTATATATATTCTCTTTGAAAATTACGGGGTTTTACAATGATGAGGGTGTTGCTTTGGACGACTTCGACGAGAGCCCCCCGGGGCAGCCTCCCGAGACCCTGGAGGGGCTTATTGAGGATGAGGCTATTGAGGAAGAGACTGTTCAGGCTGCGGTTGCTGAATTTGTTGATTGAGTTGAAGAAGAACGTCTTGGAGTGGAGGAGGAGGAAGGGGAGTGGCTCTTCGGCTGAATACCGATGTCTTCCCTTTCTCTTTCAGATGCAAGGTTTGATACTACTTTCGCTGATGAAGTAAGGTTGGATTGCTTTTTTGTTTCCTACAGACGGCACCAATCTGTTGCTGCTGATTTTGGTGTGGGAGTAAACAGATAAATTTGCGGATTCTTTTTTGAGGCAATAAAGCAAATCTGTTGACTTTCATTGGCGTTTGACCGGTTTCTTGCCGCTGTCGTTGACCTGCAAAAAAGTTCGATACACCGGAATGAATTCTGGCGACGAACCCTCTGACGCTCTTTGTCAGTAATCAGGAATATTATGAAAGAGATTTATGTGGAAAAAGATTGATTACCTTGTTATGTGGGGAGAGAGGGGAATTTATAGTCGACTTTAGAGACAATTTAGAGATAATCATTTATCCCTATATCCTAGTGTTTTTGGATAAAATGTAGAGTTTAAATTGTTTCATGATAAGAGATTTGGCTTAATCCGTCTCTTAGAGATAATCATGAATTTGAATTACTCTTTAAATATTTGAATTAGTTTGTAAAGAGCTGCTACCCATACCCAATAGGACAGATCCGTTTATGGGTTATTTGGGCTTTGAAGAAAGATCCAGTTCCCAATTCAGACCCATTTGTACATGAAATTACCGTTTTACCCCTAAGAGTTTTAAGATTCGTGCCCGATCTGAACGGTCCCGATTTAATCCTATTTTTAGCCATATCACTAGTATCATAGAAAACACTCACCCTTACCGACTTTAATACATGACTACGAACTTGTGAAGCTAGCAAGATCTTAGGGCCATGTTTGAGAGTCCAAATGCATTTGCTGATGGTGTTCATATATTCAACCACCAAAAGACCTCATCCTTTTGAAGTTAAAATACCAACTAGAGCAGTCACTTATAATTTTCCTCCCTAATTTAAGACAATTTAAAGGATTAAGAACCCTAAATACTATATTTGATATGTAATTATATTATATTATATTATATTATATTATATTATATTATATTGCATGGATAATATATATGTTACATTTACCATTAGAACAAATATCAGGTTGAATGTGCCTACAGCCCAATACCCAAATTAAACCCGTAAATATTCACTAGAAGTCTAGACATTCTAATATTGAAACTAGGGGAGGCAATTAGGTCGTTTGGGCCGGGTCGGGTTGAATCTGCTTGGGTCGACCCTGGGTCGACCCATTATTCAGGCGGGCTGGGTCAACCCGTTATTCAGGCGAGCTCAGGTCGAGTTCGGTCAATACCCAGTCCAGACCGAGTTGGGAATTTTAAATCTTGAACTGGTCAACCCGTGAACCCGCACGAGTCAAACCCGGTTCGGGTCGGACCTGTAACACCCCAAATTCTAAATAAGGCTGAATTTGAGATTTCATAGGATCTTTACTTCACTTCGTACAATTTTATAAGAAAATTTAAAACTTTTTCAATAACATCAGAGTTCAATACAATTTGGTTTTACACAGCGGAAGAATAAAAGATTACAACTTTGAAATAAAATACAACTTGTATAACTTTAACATCATTGGCATCACAATATCTTTACTCCTTCATGAATAGTCCATTACCTGCATATCAATCTGTGGGCACGTCAGTTACTTACAACTAACGAAATATTTTACTCGGCTATCCTCTCTATGCCGTACATATAACGATCTCATTACTTTAATAAAAACACAACAGTTGAATGAATAATAAAGTGTTAAAGTGGCTACGCTAAACATGTAAGTGTATGTCATATCTTAATGCCTAATGCACACAATTTTATACTAGGATGACACTAATGCACACTTGTTCAGATTTTATGCATCCCATACTACATAGATCCGAGGGTAAGTGCCTACGTTTTTCACAATAAAGGGCTCGATCCCTCGCCATGAAACTATCCAGTAGCAAGAACAAGGTTCAGGCATTCCACGAGTACGGATCCCAGCCCCAGAGTACACTGCCCGACTGTTATACAGACTCCTCATCGTGCGAATCCCCCGCAAGTGCCATTCTAGCCCCTGTTTATGTATATACACTGGAGAACGAAAAACTATCCACCTGACTATTCATGATCCCAGAGTACACCGCCCGATCAATCATTATAATCCCGAATTTCAAAAATAAACTTATCCCCATCTGAGCAACCACAGTTCCAGAGTACACTGCCCAACTGGGTCTTTAGTTCCGAAGTACATTGCTCGACTATATAGAGTGCCCTACTTACGTTTGCTCAGGTTTACTACACTTCTCTTAAGTGTCTAACTCATAATGTTCAAGACATGAATAATTTTCCAAGCCTAGAATTAGTATTACTTACTACCGAACTTAATCAACATCCACCAAGATGGCTCCATGGCAAATCTCAAAAAATAATAATTACTTCATTTAAAATTGCCGGTATCCGAGATCTTACTAATTCTAAATCAAAATTTCTCATGTACAAGAATCATGGGTATTCATACCCTTTAATAATCATGCCTATGCTTCCAACTTATTCTTAAATAAATATTCATGTGTCAACTTAGTACTTATTCATGCATTTTCAACTCAAACAAAGAACAAATAATCTCTATCTCAAAAGATTCAACATTATAAACTTCTTATAAGCAAATCAAACAAATCCACATCTCAACACGAGTGTTTATTTACAAGAGAGAGTTTTATACTTGTTACCCATCTTTCCTTCAAATGATCTTTTTCAAGGAAAATTAATAATAATTCTTTGGAGTTAGAACTCATTAAACAACTTATATTTCTTTTTTATTTTTCTCAAAAATATACCATAAAATCTTATAACTTACTCTAATAATTACCACTTCAATTTTATAGGAAGAAATGAGTTTTTAATTAAGAGTCCTTCTCAAAATGTGAAAAACAAAGAAAGAAAAAAGAAAAAAAAAACCCAGGGTCGGGGTTTTGAACCCCTGAACCAGGCACACACAGAGCCCAAGCCAATGCCGCTCTAACCAATAAGTCCATTCAAACTTTTTGTCTAAACACATTTAGAAATTTTTATGTACACTCTTTCAGTTTTGGATTTTATAAAAAAAATATATAAAAGCAACTATCAAGTTTTGAGCCTAAAACCTCTTTCAACTAAGCTCTATATTGCACTGGCTAACCAATAAGACAAGACATATTTTCTATTTAGGAATTTCATTAGTGTTCTTTTGTTTACACTATTCTGAATCTAATTCCTTTTTTTTTGTCGAAAACTTCACTTTTCTAATGATTCTATCTTTTAAGCTTTAATAGATAAATTTTTCTTTTAGAAAAAATGAATCAAAAATACAAAAGACAAGTTCAACTTATCATTTAGATAAGTCTTTCCTATTTTTCTCCTCACTTTATAAAGTTTGCATTTTTCAATAAAACTCGAAATTGCAGAGATCATGGTTAGTTTAAGAAAATTTATCATCTTTCAAAAAAAAAAAATTTCTAAAAACCAACTATATCTCTAAAATCAACTTTAGACATTACAAATGTTTCTTTATGCGAAAACTATCATCATTTTCATATGTCGACAAGCAAAAATTTATTTTTTTTTCCTTTTCTTTCTTTTAATCATTTTGTTTCTAGGCTTATACCACAAATAAATTATTCTTTAACAATCATTCATAATTATTATGCATTTGACAAACAAGAATTTACAATTATTCTACCATGGTCTATATGATTGTTTCTTTACTTTCAATTAGCATGGTAAATAGTCAATTTCTAAATTTCAACAAAGTCATTGCATTTTATACTAACAATTTATCTACACATATCACATTCAATTTTTATACTCTTCATTTAAGCTATTAACATGGTAACAACAAAATCATTACATGAGATGCTAGCATGGGTTCTTATCAACAATATCTCATTCAATTTATATTACTCTTTTAACTAGTTTAGCATGCAAATTCTATGTTAGAAAGCATAAGAACACCCACCTTAATTTTGAAGGTTGAAAACTACAAAGAAAGGGTTCCTTCTTGCTCCTAGCTTCACAAGTGCTTCTTGCTCCTAGCAAGGCCTCCTCTCCTATCTATGGCTTCTTCTCCTAGCAATGGCTCCAAACAAAAGAACTATCACTCTCTTTCTTTTCTTCCTCTCTTTTTCTTTTCTTCTTTCTCTTTCTTTCTTTCTCCTTTGATTAAGTTTTTTGGTGCAAGAGAAGTGTAGGAATTTGGGCTCTATTTATAGAGTTTTGGGAGGATCTTTTATGCATAAAATTTATCCTTAATAACTCTCCTGATTAACTCCTACAACCCTTCACCTCCTAAACTCCTAAAACCTACACCCTTTCACCTTTCCAACTCTTCACATTTGCAACCTCCATAACTTACAACCTTTTCCCTCCCCTCACAAGCTCAAATCCGGTCAACAAGGGTGAAAGACCGGCCAACCATGGTGTGTGTGCATGCACACATGCACATATGCATATACAAATTAAATTCAATCCTATAACTTTAAATGTGTACTAACTTTTGTAACTTGCCATGTATTAGTGTACACTTAACTTTATTTATGATTTTAATAGTGGGCTTGCTTAATGGGCTCATCAATTAATTAATTAGTTTAATCATCTAGTAGACTCTTATCCTAATGGGCTAGATTCTAATCTTTTGGTCCATGGATTAATTAAAAAGGCTAAATAAGTTATGCATGCTATAAATAGATAATGAGAGTAATAAAATGAGAATAAAAATTTGCACGTGGATCATACGTGCAAAAAATAAAAAAAATGCATTTTAAATCAAAATAGAGGAAAATAAATTTTTATTTTATAAAAAGAGTTCGAATACGTAAAATAAATAATCAATGCACATGAAAATATCACACTTAGTAATGAAAAATATGTGATGGATACGTGTATCGAAAACACATAAAAAACACGTAAAATACAGAGAATATAATATTTTAGTTGACTCAAATCGGATAAAATCGATACGGGAAATGCATAAATAGTCAAAAATCAAGATACGTGGTGAAAACACGTTACAAAATATACGTGCGTAACACATGGGAGCAAAATTGTAATTTTCAATTTTGCTGGGTGTTACAGGGCCGGGTCGCAGGTTGGCCCATTTTGTTTTGTATTTTTTTTATAGGTTGGTTAGTATTTCAAATTTTATATTAAATAGTGTGAACAACAAAATTAATTGCTTACTACCCACTACTCAGTTAACCTACCATATCCTAACTATTAATAGCCAACTCCACCTCCTCACTTCTCATATCTCACCAATGTGGGACTGAATGCATTTGAATTTTAAACTTTGAAAATTTTTAGTCTCACATTGGTGAAATGAGAGAAGTGGAGAGATGGAGTTGGATATAAATAGCTAGGTTATGGTTGTCCAATTGAGTAGTGGGTAGTAATATGACCACTTTATAAAATTTTAAAATATTTTAGAGTATATTTATATGCATATATACATATATCTTGCAGTATATGTACGTATATTTTGCATAATATATATACATATATTCTGCAAAATATATTTTATGCAATATTTTGGAGTTCTGTATATGTACATATATATACATATATTTTCTATAATATTTTGCAGGAAAAAAGACAACAAAAAATCAAAAAAAAAAACCCGGCAGGTCACCGGTCGGGTTCGGGCGGGTTCGGAGCGGTTCCAATTTATTTGGGCCGGGTCGAGGGTTTCTTTTGGTGAAAATCCGACCCGAGTCGACCCGCTAAATTTTGCAGTTGGACATAAACCCGGACCGGATCGCGGGTCGACCCGACCCGGATGCCAACCCTATTTGAAACCTCGGATATAATATCTCAAGCACCTAAGTTATAGACTTATAGATGGCTAACCCTAATTCTTCTGCCTTCCCTGCTCATTTATTTTATATTATTTCTTGATTATAATTAACAAATACATACTCCTTCCGTTTCAAAATATAAGTTATTCTAGTTTTTTTTTTGTTTCAAAATATAAGCCACTTTAGGTTTCCAATGCAGTTGTCTTATCAATCTTAAATATCTATCAATTAATTTTGTAAGTGATTTCCAATTTTATCCTCATCTTTTCAACTACTGCTACGTACTCCCTATTGTCTTATCATTATAAAGGATGACAAATATGACATTTTACCATTGATAGCTCATTTATGAGCTTCAAAGATCAAGAATGTCTTCTACTTTTTTTTCAATTCTATGTTTTTTTTATTAGTTATGTAGAAACCTAAAATGACTTATATTTTAAAAGGGAGTGAGTACAAAAAATGGCCGGTGGTCCTCCTATAAGATAAGAATAAAGGAATAAATGGGATTGGTGGAGGGAGTAAATGTGGAATAATGAGAGCTGGTAAACGTCGTTCAGCTATCAAGAAGCAAGCAGCAGCTTTGATCGAGCTTTTGAGATAGTAGATAGTAAAATGGCAGTAGCAGGTGCAGGTAGGGTTAGGGTTTATTACGAGAGGAACGCATTCCCTAGCTATAAAAACACAGCTCAGACAAAGATTCCCTCCATTTAATTCTTCCACCATTTGCATTCTCCATAACTGCATTCAATTCTCCCTTCCTCCACCCCCCATTCCATACCTCTACTTTTCAAATATTTATGTAGTATGAAGTTTATGCAATTATAATATTGCATAGTCAGTCAATATACTTAGACGCATGTACATGCATGAGTATTAGTGCAGCATGCTTTATATTCTACGAGCATAGTAGTTTCTTGACCATATGTGTTTCATGCCAGTTGGTTGCAGTCACTTGGATGCATATGCATGGGAGATCAAGTACAATAATGCTTAAAATAGCTTATGTCTAGAAAATTTTTATGGAAGATAACAATGAACGTACGTTACAAAAAGTGAAACAATTATAACTAAGACGAAGATCATAGATCAGTATATACTTATTTGAAATCCACTAATCCATTCATTAATAACTTAAATTACAATTTTATCCAAAACTAAACTCGCAAGTGTAGCTTTGCCATTATCTTGTGAAATAAAAAAGTGTCATCATGTTTTATTAACAGGACATATAGACACACTGAAACAAAGTCAAGCTAGCAAGCTTTCACATAACACATGTTAATTAGATGGCTTCTATATTCTCACGAATTTACATGGAGAGTTTTATGAGACTGGAGCACAGAACAAGAGTACAAGAGAGCTCTATATGCAATATACCCGAAAAGCACTACACAATATACGTCAAATACAAAAGATCATAATTACTTGCCCCAAAACAGAGTGAATCATATTAATAGCAAGCATAAATAAAAAGAAGGCACTGCCTATATTACCTTTTCGTACATTAAAACCATGCAGTAGTAATACAGAGCAGTTGTTTTGGTCGATAGCTTTAACTGCAATATTGGGTTGAAATATGTGTGGAATTCCGTCCTCAATTTAAATAATTATATTTGCACTCCTAAGGTAGTTGGGTATCATGAATATTTGATGGGAATGAACAATAGTTAGCAATAAGTATTGGAGGAATTGAATTGAATCTGAGTGTGAGAAACCGACACTTTCAGGAATTTGATGTGAGACCAAGTACGGGCTTCATATCTTTTCTACCGTCATCAAGGTACGAATAAAATCTTCCATGCTTTCCGGATTATGATGTCAAAGTTTCTTTAGGATTGAGTTCTGATATTTCTAGTTATCTCAGCTAGCACCAAATGTTTTGTTTCATGCGTCCGCATGTATATAACCTAGTTTCTGTGTCAAGTATAAATGTTTGGATATTCATAACTTTACAATATATTATGGTAAACCGCTTTTGGTTAAAAAAATACTCACTTTTTTCTTTCTAAGATAAAAAATGAGAGCAAAAATATGAGGCAACAATTCTACTTTTTCTCCCTCCAAATTTTGAATTAGAATCATATCTCTTAATTAAATCTTAAAATCGTGTATTATTATATAGATGTTATTAGATGAATTTTTCAGAAAAAAATATTATTTTCTTGTTTTAAAAAATATATATATGTGCAATATTATACGTGTTGTACTACATATTATATTTTATTATATTATATAAGTTTGTGCAATACTGTATAAGGGTCCACTAGTTAGATTTATGGAAAATTGAATTGCTAGCTGAATGTCATGTGTCATTATTCCTTTTACAAAAGTTATATTTCTTTCATGTTTTTCTAGGGATGGCATCAGGGCCGGGTTGGCCCGGGACCGGCCAGGGCCTAGGCCCGGCCCGGTCCCCCTCCAACCCGAGCCTGGCCCCTAACCGGCCCCCTTGCCACCCGGTTAGGGCCGGTCCCCATTTTTGCCAGGAAAGCCCGGTCTAGCCCGGCCCGCTCGAGGCCCGGGACCGGTTGAATCGGCCCGCCCGGGCTCGGGCCGGGCTGGCCCGACCGTTAGAGGATTTTTTTTTCCAGAAAATAAAAAAAAATTTAAATTACAAAACTACCCCCCAACGGATTTATAACGGCTAGTTTTGGGGGGTACTTTAGGAAATCTAAAAAATTGCATTTTCTATAAATACCATACCATTCCTTTCATTTCTCTTCACCAATTCACTCAAATATCTCTTTCTCTCTACTATTTCTCCAATCAACAACCAAAATTTGGTGATCAACATTCTTTCTAGTGTTCAAGATCAAATTTTGTACATTTTGAAGAAAGGAAATCAACAACAATCAAGTGATCAAGTTCAACTCATCAACATTCAACAACAACAATCAATACTACTTCTACTCATAGCTCTCAAGTCTCAACTTTCTTACAGTATTTTAGTATAATTTTAATTTGTAGAATTAACATAGCATACTACTTTATTATTCTCATATAATTTGTGTTTTCTTGATCTTCTTCCTCTCAGTTTTTTTAGATTTTATTTTTAATTTTGGTAAAGTGGTAAAAGAAACATACACTACTCACTCACTAGTTTTTTATATTGTTGTTAATTTGTAATTGAGATAGATTGTTGTTTATTTTTAATTATTAGTTGTTATACATTTAGTTGTTGTTTTCTATATAATTTTTACATACACTAGTTTTTCATAGTTAAATGGCCTCTAATCGATCACGCGGTGATGGTAGGCATAGTTGTCAAGAATCTACTAGTCATCACATTCCTTTCATTCCTAACCAATATATAGATAGTGAAGAAACATTTTTTAATTATGATAGTTTTCCTGATTTGAATGAAACACACTCAAATCCTATAGAAATAGAAGATCATGTAGAACCACAACCATCGGAACAAGGTCCTTCTCTAAACTCAAGGAAAACGAGAGGGACTACTTCGGAAGTACACAATTTTTTTAATTTTGTCCCTTCACAAAATGATAAGAGTGTAGGGCTTAAAATATGTAAAAAGTGTCAAACCCCAAATAAGTTTAAAGTAGGATCGAGCACGGGTACACTTCAACGTCACTTAAATAAATGTCAACCATAATTTTCGAAAGATAATCTCACACAACAAAAAATATATCCTAAAACCGGTCAAGTAGATAGTCATACATATGATCACGATCACGTTCGTAGGGGAATGGCTAAATTAGTAATTAGGAGTGAATTGCCATATTCGTTTGGTGAACAAAAATATGTAGAGAATTTTGTACAAACCACCTTCAACCCCCATTTTAAAAAAATACTAGGAATATTGTTAAGAGTGATTATAAATTAGTTTACAATGAGAGTAAGGATTTTTTGATAGCAACACTAAAATCACTAAACACTAAAGTTTTATTGACATCGATGGGTGGGTATGAGTAAACGGAATTCCAATGATGTGTGTAACATGTCATTGGATAGATTCGGATTGGTTACTTCAAATGAGAATAATTTTTTTTTGGATATGTTAGGTACCAACATAAGGATAAAATTATAGCCACACACATTATGGAAGCATGCAATAATTTTTTATTCAAGATAAAGTTTTTGCTATTGATTTTGATAATGCATCCAATAACACTAAGGCAATTGAGAGTTTAAAAATTACTTTAGATCCTGTAGAACCCAAAATTTTTCATGTTAGGTGTGCTTGTCATATTTTAAATCTTTGTGTACAAGATGCACTAAAATATGGAAATTATAAACTAGAAGCAATGAGAGATTGTGTTCATTATATTACATTGAGTGGTCCAATTTATCAAAGTTTTCATGATTGGTGTAAACTTAGGGGCATTGTATGTAGACTTTTTCCTAAAGATGTACGACATCATTGGAATTCTACCTTTGAATTATTAGGTGGTGTTCTTCATTATCGTTTTAATCTTATAGATTTTTGTGTCGCAATGAGTATGCAAAATTGTATGTTAGATGATGATTTTTGGTTTTTTACCGATAGTTTATATAAATTTTTACAACCTTTTAACGATGCAACTTTGTAATTTTCGAAAACATATACATCTACATCTAGTGGTATTTTACTTGAAATTGTGACTATGATGACAACAATTAAAGATTTGCAAAATGACCATTTTATTGGAGATATGGTTAATGCGGCATATGTTAAATTTTTAAAATATTTTCATCCAATTCCTATGTTATATTGTGTATCTAGTGTAATGAATCCTATGATTAAATTAGATGGTACAAAAAATTTAATTGAAATTTTCTACACTTATGCCCCACACTATGCAATACTAGATTTTGATTGTGTTGCTTTTACTCGTAAATTTGAGAATGTTTTGACTAGGTTATATGATTCTTATAATAGGATTTATTCAACTAACACTATTCAAATACAAACACAAAATGTTGAATCTTCTTCTTCTTCTTCCTCCATATTAGCAAAAGGAAAGAGTCAATCTAGTCTTGGTGTTTTAAATCTTATTAAACCAAAAAAGACAAGAAGCAATTCACCTAATGAGTTGAATTGGTATAATGCACAAATTGCAGTTGAAGATGTAGAAGATGTGTTACAATTTTGAAAGAATAATGAAGCAATTTTTAATATTCTTTCTCGTATGGCTAAAGATCTGCTAACAACACCGGTGTCAACTGTTGCATCGAAAAGTGCTTTTTCTCTTGGTGGCAGGATAATGAGTCCGAGCAGGAACCGATTGACAGACAAAAATTTGGAGATGCTAGTATGCGCCGAAGATTGGATGAAAGCGGAAGAAAGGACCCAAGACTTACTTGAAGCACAAACTGGAGGTGGATCAACAAGTAGCGATGAATGAACGATTACATTTACTTAATTTACATTAAAATGTTGTTCAATTAATTGTAATTAATTGGAAAATTTAGGGTGATGAGATTCTATATTTAGGTTAAGTTGAAGTGCACGACAATAGTCCAATGCCTTCTCTTCAATCTAAATAGAGGTCATCTCGATCTTTAAATTCAAGTAATTCCTTTGATTTGTATTTTGTAATTTGATGATTTGATCTAAATAGACAAATTTGTATGAATTTTATTCATGTACTTAATTTTATTCAAGAAGTTCAAATTTATTTTATCATGTACTTTATTTATTCATGTACTTCAATTATTTATGAAATTTTATTCTTTGGAATTGTTATCAAATTACAAATCCATATACTTGTTCTTTAATAATACTTTAAAAAAAAACAAATCCCTATACACGGGCCCGGCCCGGCCCGGCCCGCGAACCGGCCCGGCCCCCACACTAGGGGCTGGGGGCCAGGTCCGGGCCAAGGTTTCTTACCTTGAGCCCGGCCCGGCCCGGCCCGCGTTGGGAGGAGCCCGGCCCAGGTTAGTCCGGGACCGGTCAAACCCGACCCAGCCCGGCCCGAGTGGCCCGAATGCCATCCCTATGTTTTTCTATAATTTCTTCCACTTACACCCAAACTGGATTTCGCGACAAAAAATGAGACACTTGAATACTAATTATTTCTCTACCTAGGTCGATTGGAGATTGTGGAAGAGAGAAAAAGAAATTTTACTATTTTAGAATGGGAGAAGACACATAGTATTTATCGGCAGTACCAGGACCGGCCCCCTAATGGAGGCAGGGGAGGCGGCCGCCTCTGGGCCCCAATTTTTTCGCAATTTTAGAGGCCCCAAAAAAAATTTCCTTGTATTTATATATACATATTTTGCCCGTAATAATTTTTTGGGGGGCTCCAAATTAGTTTTTAGGGCTTTTGTTTTAAAAAATAGTACTTGGGCTGGCTTATTTTAATTGTGTTTGGGTTTGTATAGAGTTTTTTTTCCCCTCAAATCTCTAAATCTTCATCCATTTCTTTATATATATTGATTTTTAAGAATTGTAGGAGAAAAAAATTCCAAACAATTTTTTTTAAAAAAGTAAATTTTGTATAGGGGCCCCATTTCGGAAGTTCGCCTTAGGCTCCCCGTAAACTCAGAGCCGACCCTGGCGAGTATGTATAGGTAAATCATGTAAATCATCATGGTTCACTTCTTAATAGACCTAGTATGAACTATGAACCCAAAATGATTTCTCATTTATTCCCCTTCTCCATCCGTTCCAGGACTGAATTTTTAGATATAACAAAGTATTATAAGTAGAGGTATGTGAAAAAAAACAAGAGATGCAAAGTGAAGTTATTACACCTATGCTTTCTCCTAATAACATGCATCCAATTTTCAAAGTTCAATCATCTTTTATTTCACATATAAAAAGGGTTTCTTGAACTCAAAATGACAAAATAATCGCCCAGTTTCATTAGTGAGATATATGTCAAAATAAAAGTTCAATCAGCTGTAGATTATAAGAATTCTTAGACAGAAAATTGCAATAGTAATTACTGTTTATAAAAGCAAATTTCCAAATTATTTTAACAATAAAATCTCTAATATTATAATGGGAGAAGGCCTCAGTGTCATTTGTAAATATTTTGTCATTCTACCAACCCGTGCAATACACATACAATTAAAATCCTCAATGTAAACTTATGAAATCCGCAAAGCGCACGTGCATTCAAATCAAACTCTCTCTCTCTCTCTCTCAAAAAACCACCAAACCCATGCCGTCTATTCCTCTCCCTCAGTCCCTCTCTCTCAAAATCGCCCACCGCCGCACGCCACCGCTCTGTCGCACCGTCGCTTCGCCACCCACCGCCGCTTCATCGCGCCGACGATCCTCCGCCCACCCCCACTTCGTCGAGTCGTTACTCCGCCGCCCGTCAACGCTTTGTCACGCCGCGCTCCGACGAGTCGCTGCTCCGCCTCCCGCCACCAGTCCGTCGTGTCGTTGCTTCGCCACCCACTGACGCTTCATCGCGTCATCGCTAGCTGTCGAACCTCCGCCCATCCATACTTCGTCGGATCGTTGCTCTGCCGCCCGTCACCGCTTTGTCGTGTCGTGACTCCGCTATCCACCGCCGCTCTATCGCCCCATCGCCACTCGCCGCTTCTTCAGTATTAGGGTAAGTTGATTTTTTTTCTTTTGAAATCTGTTTACAGATTACCGATTACGGATTAGCTATTAGATATTACTTTTATTGAATGAGTTTTTTTTTGAAGATTAGAGATTAGCGATAGATGGATCAAGAATAAAACAATTCGACTTCTAAAACGGAGTTGTTGCCTTTCTCATTGCAACTCTATCTACAACAATTTGATCACTTTCGAAACTCTGTTTGTTGAAATCAGAATTGCAAATGCATTAATCTAAAAGTAACTTGCAGGGCCAGCAAAGGAATTTTTGAGAGAGAGCTTTGAAAATTAGTGCAGTAGCTTTGAAAATTAGTAACTTGCAATCTCATATCCCTATCACTTAATTTCTTCTTTTCATACGCAGTAACTATTTTAAATATCTTGGACACATTCTTGATGCAGCTACTTCATATTTCTTGCTACCGTTGCTGCCTTCACTGGTTAGCATATTGTCAGAATGTTGATTGTGCTTCTTGGTCAAGGCACAGTGCTCGGTGAATAAGAAACAACAGCTGGGTTAGTTTCTATCTAAAGTGTGTGGTTATTTCGGCTCCTTACATTCCTCTGAGATACTTCTTCGAAGGTATTATCATTTCGATAGCTGGGATAGATACCAGAAATAGAATCCATAACCTGAATCTATATATTGATTTTTCAGGCATATTCAGTTTGTGGAATTCCAGAAAAGAATATGAAGAAGGAATCACTACTCATCCGGGTAAACTTCTTACTGAAGGATTCATTTCGATAATGATATAGAAATTTTGTGTTTTCATTGATAGTTTTCATTAATCAGGCCGCAAGTGTCATAGGTGGTCGCTCCATAAGCGCATATGCAATACAATGTTATATTCTTGGATGTCGCACACATTGTCCTGTCAGGTATGCCTAATTCCTTTGAAAAACCTATTTCAGAAACATTCTTATATATGATTAGCAGTCAAAAGACTATGTAAGCAATTCTTATTTCTTAAAAAAATGTTCAAATTTCTCCCACAATACCTGCGGTCTTCACATTGTAATATTTAACATCTTACAAAGCTTCCAGCGATTTAAAAAGGATCATGGCCTTTGATTTATATGCTTTTGTTACCACAATATGAAAACGTAACTGAAAAGCTTTGGACCATTCTAAAAAATTGTACACAAGACCATTTCATCTGACCTAATTCTATAATCTCCATTATGATCAGAACTCAATAAATTGTTTATGCGATTGTAGTGGTTTCAATCCTTGCTTTCTCCAAGGACGAGGTTCAAAGTTGGAGGTGAATGGAAAGTGCATGCTATAGAGTACTCGGAACCCTTTCTACATTTCGCTCTTTTGCTCAGGAAGCCATTCCGACCCTGAGGTAAGCTATGAACTATGTATAACTTTATAATTAGTTCAAATTAAGGTGTGCAATGTTTCCTTAACTTGATTGCGATTTAATTCTCCTTGGGTTCATATATAAACTTGCAAGAGAGTATTTCAACAAATGGAATCAGCAAAAGAAGAGTATATATGTGCAACTTTTGGTATACGAAATGAAGAGAAGGTTCTATTGGCGAATTTCATCGACACTTATGCAAAAGACACCAACTTGAGCTCTCAAGGTATTTTGGATATGATCAAGTGCCATCTCCCTGAAATTCTTCGGAAGGCAATGCAGAGATGCCAACAGGGAAGATCTCACAAAATCATCGAGTGGCTTCCATTTTGATTGGAACTACGTGGCGGCAGGCAAAAAAAAATAATTTGGTGGAAACTGACTGGAGCTGACAGTGGATGAAGAACGCAGGTAAGGATCATGAAATTTACCTGAATTTACTGCCATATATAGTTTGGAAATTGTGATGCTTGATAATCATGGTTTTCCTGATGAAACCATATTGGCATTGATATTTATAGATATAAGCTTGCTTTGAGACCACACTACACTGGATTATTATTTTTCGTCACAGAGGAGCCTTAGATTAAGTTCATCATCTCAAGGAACTGGATTGGATAAATTTCTAAACTATTGAACTGCAAATCGAAGCCACACAGAAAATATTGTACTAAGTTATTTTTTCTGATGTTGATTAGTTATCATTGTAGTATACAAACTCTAAACAAGTAGAGAAGAGCTGAACTGGTAGTAATAGTTATTTTAAATGATGGAAGTTTAAGTTGCTGTCACTTTGATGCAAACCTTTTTTTTTGGGCACTTGGTTGGCTACAGCTGGGTACAAACAGATTGAGACTCACTTCCAGAATTAGTTTCAGATTGTTATAAATTAAGTAAAAATATTTAAATTCTGTTCCTGCTCTTTTTTCTCTTTTTCATGAAGACGATATGATTGATAACGAACAAGTGTTCATAAAAATAGCACCCAAAACAACGAACAACCGCAAACGTAAGTGTCACCTAACCTATTACAAGTTACCACTAATTCACAACCAGCAAAAGTGTAATGGAAGCATAGTAACTGTGGAGGAAGTAAGGTTACTGAATCCTGCGCATGTAGAAAATTATTCCACTGCCGTTGAAAATGTAGCAGTATGTTTTGAATGCTACGAACCACATTGAAGACAACTGACAAATAGACCACAACAAGAAGTGAAGGATTTTCAAATTCTGATGAGCTTCGTGAACAAATTATTGTTAAAATCCTGAATGGAGAACACTAATGCAAGATTTTAGAGAGGAGAGATAAGAAAGCTAAGCAAGGCAATTAACTCTTCTGGAGCCTCAAAGAATAGTGCTAAGGCAATTAATTTCTGAACTTTTTTATAAACGTGCATCGCACGTGCATTATACTAGTTTATTATAATTAGAGAATAAGGTGGCGAAAATTTCCTTTCAGGTCACCCTTAAAAATTAAATATACCCTTTCTAAATGCACGATCCTCGTAGTTTAAAGTATTCAATATATTATAAAATATAGATGAATGAAATATTATCAAAGTTTAATATATTTTTTTTATGTATTTAATAATGCAGTAGTTGTATTGCTGAAAAATCATTCACCATTTTGCAACCTCATATGAATTGCTAAATCATATTTAAATTTAGTGACTTACTTAGATCTATGTTTTATGGTATGTATATCAAGTTAAACGGTGCCAATAGAGAATTTTGATTGTGGATAATAGATTTTTAGTGCTCCAGTGGTATAGGCCCCCTCCTATCCTCTTATAATTTCTACTTTTTGAGAGTCTTATCAAATTTCGCGACATGTATATTCAGAATAGTGGGCTGGGTTGTTGAGCCCAAACAAAAGGTTAATTAGAAAACTTCAAATCCAAAATTATGTCAGATTTGTAGGCCCAGTATTAAACAAAGTTCAACTATAAATTGAGCTCAAAATTTATATCCTCAAAAGTCAAAAAGTGTCTTGTATTTCGGCTAAATTGATCTTCTAAAGTGAATTTTTTGCCGTACTGACCCACTTCTCAAAAATATTTTGCGCTCTGACCTAGTGGTAGAGCATAGTAAGAGTTCGGGGATGTCCGGGCCCCCTAAGAATTTTCAAAAATCTCCTTCATACTATTGAAAATTTTATAAACCCTAAAAAAAAAATATTTTGGCCTCCGTGAATTCTATGTTTTATTGTTTGGCCCCCTTAAAATTATGAAAAAATTTCTATATTTTTACATGTAGTCATATAATTTTTCTTGGCCCTCCCGGTGAAATTGTTCTAGCTTCGCCCTTGCTCTGACCCACTTTCAAAAACAATTAGCGAACTGACCCAGTTTTGGACACGTCAGCAACAAACGTTCTTGGAAAAAACGGCATAGGTTATTTACATGTCATTTTTTTCAATAACAGCATCTATTTTTAAAAAAAGTGTCATGCCGTTTTTCAGAGTAACAACATAGGTTACTTTTAGTCGAAGAAGCATATAGTTTCAATTGTGAGATAAAAAGCAAGTGTGAAAATACAGCAACAGCTGTCGTTCTTTAAGAGAACGACATTCTTTATACTAATGTTGTTATTTTGAATAACGACATCAGTTATTGTATTTTCACACTTTGCCTTTAACAGAAATCTTTGACCTATAACTGATTATAGGCAAACAAAGTTAATACTGATGTCGTTATTTTGAATAACGGTATCAATATTAACATATGTTAACGATATCAGCATTAACATCAGTTGTTTGCATATAACTGATTAAGGCAAACAAAGTTAACAACTGATGTCGTTATTCAAAATAACGGTATCAATATTAACAATGCCCTGTTTTTAAATAACGACATATGTTATAGGGTTCACACTTGCAATTTTTCACACAATTGAGACTGTATGCTTCTTCGACTAAAAGTAACCTATGACGTTACTCCGAAAAACGGCATGGCACTTTTTTTTCAAAATAGATGCCGTTATTGGGAAAAACGGCATGTAAATAACCTATGCCGTTTTTTCCAAGAACGTTTGTTGCTGACGTGTCCAAAACTAGGTCAGTTCGCTAATTGTTTTCGAAAGTGGGTCAGAGCGCCAAATATTTTCAGAAAGTGGGTCAGTGCGGCAAAAAACTCTTCTAAAGCTGACTCCGTCCTTTGACCTTGGGAATCAACACTAAAACACTGTTCATGTACTTTGTCTTGTTTTCATCTTCTAAGAGCAACCAGAGCTGTAAGAGCTGAAATATGCATATATGCATATTATGAATATAGCATTATGGGGTTTTGCTGCAGTTGATAAAAGGCAAAATATATCAAAGTTATAAACAGATCCATCGATTTTTTATTTTTTTGAATTTTTTAAATATTACATTACTTTAAATATTATTTTAAATATAGACGAAACATGATGTTTCGTCAAACACACAAAAATTAAATTAAATTAAATTAAATTTAAATTAATTTTTTGTCGTCCGACACTTGTGCAACTTGCAAAAGAACCAGTGTTCTATCCGGGTTTAAGTGTCCAGGTTTAAGGGTTTTTTTTTTGTTAAAGTGCCAGAGTAATTGACTTTTTACCCCTATTCATTTCTATAAAATTGGAAAAGGGCAGAGCCAGTTACTTCATACCCGAGAGCTCAATCTCTTTCATCTTTCATCTTTCATCTCACTCTCTTATTTAATTTTCTCCCAAATTCATCTAACTACTCTAATAAGTTTTAATTTATTTGCCAAAAAAAATTACAGCTCAATCGACCGGTGTATATTACCCAATGTCTTTAATAAAAGATTTATCGGTCGGATGAAATCAAGCATTAACAGCCAATGTCAACCAAGGGCAACACAAGCAGCCAAATTGAATCAGAGATCCCTAATGTCGACTACAACGATCAATCAAATTAGAAACGGGTTGTGGATGATTGCAATCATCTGTATAAACATATTACTGTCCATCGTGATGGTGGATTTTGTCAATTTAGGGGAAATTAAAGGGGCCAATAAAATATACATAAAATACTGCAAAAATAGATTACCCATTATTATAACCTCATTTTTTGCATTATTTTCTACACATGAAATAATAACGTTGATTATCTGGTAAATTACTGAGGTCGATACTCATAATGCGATCTTCCTCGATTCGTTCTTTAAGTTCGTGGTCTTTCTGTTTAATAGCAAGCTTCAATTTGGTGGCCGAATTCCTCCTATCTTATGTTTCTCTATACATAGTGTTAAAATTGTTTGTTTCCTTGACAATTTGAGAATAATCTGAAGATTCGGCCATCCTTTTCACTTTTCTCTTCTGTGCATTTTGTCAACCGGTATATCTGAATCCCAACTGTTTATTGGGGAAGAATTATGGCTACTACCACCTTTCCCAGATTGGAAACTCGTGATTCAATCGAAGACTTGTGTAGTACGCAAGGAAAATTTCGGCTGATCTTTAAGTATATCAAGACATTCTTCAAACTTGAAAGCTTTTCCAGATGCTTGCATATATTCGACTCTCGCTACGCGCACCTATGACCAAATTTAAAATTTTAACGTTATTATTTACAAAATTAATTTAAAGAAAGAATTAGTATCAAATTTTGAAGTACCTTATCGGCGTCGGTAGCTCTGCTAGCTGCTATGTTTGTTACATTGCCCAACTTCACAATAAATAGGACAACTTCTTTAGAAATTATATGAAATCGACCTGTAAGGGAGCTTACCATTCGGTCGGTCGGAATCCCTAATAACACCGCCAAAGTTGAGAAAATTTGCTCCAAAAAATGTGCGCTAGATTGGTCAGAACCAACCCATGGATCTTGCATTATACTAATCCAAGATTAAGAAAGAGTAACATCTTCCTGAGTTGTATATGCTCTCCCTCTTGAACTACGACTCACCGTTCTTTTTCTTTCACAAATTTTTCAGTAGGAGATAGAGAGACTCTTTTTTGCTGGGGAAGATAGTAGGGGATTCAAATTTTAGAGCATTGTATTTAGTATATATAAATAAAGTTAGAGAAAGAGCCGTTGAATGTAGAAATAGCCGTTGTGTTTAAATTATTCGTTGGATTTGAAATCGAAATGTTGGATGGAGTCATGGTTAAATTCTCCAAAGGGCTATAAGATTGTTTTTTTAATTTGAAATGGGACGAAACATGACATCTCCTAAAAGATTGGACGAAACATCATGTTTCGTCCAATCCCATTTGCATTTCTCCCCACATTTTATTTATTTAATAAATCGATGATTTTCATCGGACGAAACATCATGTTTCACTCGATCCTTTATAAATATTATAAAATATTACGAACGAAACATGATGTTTCGTCCTTTATATTATGCATATTGCTATATCCATTCTCATATATAGCAGTCTACTGTATCGAAATCGCTATAATATGCATAAATAGCTAACGACTGCAGCGCACTTTTCGTTAAAATATGTATATTATGCATAAATGCCTAACGAATGTCGATGCTCTAATCAAAGTCAGCCCTGCAGTAGATGCGAGAGAGGCAGCTACATCGAGCCTTCAATTTTTGCGCATTTTTAGGGATCACAAAATATATTTTTTGGCACCTGTTTAAAAAAATCACAGTCATTAATGGGTAGGCTCACAGTCTAAGAAATTGAAGGCGAAGTGGATCACTGGTTCATTAATAGATTTGAGTCATCCAACCCGATCACCAAACTCCAACCCGATCCCCAAACCAAGCAATATGCTTCCCATATCTCCTAAATCCCTAAATCCACTAAACTTCATTCTCAGCCTCCTCAGTCCTCCTAGTCTCCTTTTGAAACCCATCTCCGATTCCATCACCATCGACCTCATTGACTGCCCCAAATGCCAACCCGGCCTTCATTTAAAACCCATCTCCAACCTCCATACAACCCGAAACTGACTCCAAACTCCAGACCTGATCCTCTACTTTATAGTTGATGTCACTGTTGTTGCCACATGTTGCTGTTGCTATTACTGTCATGTACGTAGTTGTCGACGCTGACTATGGAGAAGAACCTCTTGTCGACCAACAGGTAGCTCTTTCTTTGACCAAATTTTTTTTAATAACTATTTTTTTCTCACATTATGTATGGGGGCCCCATTTATGTAGTTTGCCACACGCCTCCATGAGCTTAGGGCCAGCCATGCTTCTAATTTTAGCCACAATAATTGAATGAGTGTTTATTAGTAGATTAATAGACTAAATTCACCCAAACTTTTCAAACATGTAAAATTATGTGTGCTACTCTCTCAGTATTTGACCGATAAGCCAGTTAAACCAGTTTTATAAAAAAAAACTAGCTTTGTTACGGCACGTCTTCAGAACGATGCAGCATATAAAGTAAGAATTATAATGTCAGAAATATAAAAGAAAGAATTAATTGATCTAATATTAAAGAGTTCTAGATGTCGTAATAAAGGAAACATCGCTATATATAGTGATGTTATCCATTGCAAGGAATAGTGAGAAGCCAGACAAATGTTGTTATTTAATTTTGATGAAGAACTTACTCTGTATATCAAGGATAAAAAATATTTGATGATTAACTTTGATGTTCTCAATGTATTCTACTATCAGATGTTAATATACTTTCTGAGATGTACACTATAATAATGTTCATGTATAATACTGGATACATTTACTTTCCAACATTTTCAGATGCATGAATCTGAAATTTTTATCATGGGGTTTATGTAGCTCAAGTTTGAATAGTACGACAACAATTAGTTGTAAATAAAAGTCCATGTTTAAATAATTATAAATTGGGTGTAAAATCCAACTTCTTAGAACTTTAAGGGTGCACAAATAATGAAATTTAACTTTTGAGGATATATTTACTACTTTCAGTATAACATTAGAGGTTGAAATTTACTGTCACGCCCCGCTTCCCGAAATATGGGAATACGAGCCCGTGACGAAGGCCCAGCGAATGATATTAACATCATCCATAAGCTGTACCAGTCTTAACTCAACAACATGAAAGAAATAATCACAATCACGCAGATAAATATAATCACATAAACAAAAACTAAGATAAAACATGCAGTAGTCAACATAATAACCAACAAGTGGAAAAATAAACAACAATTACGGGTCAACAAAGCCCGGGATACAAAGTTCTACAAAAACAATAACAATGCAATAAAAGAATAACATGGAAGAAGATAATTTATTTTAAAGCAGCTCCTGCTCCAATCCCAGAAGAACTGCTCACCAATGTCTTCTGGCAAATCTCCTTGTTCACCTATAGCTGGATCAACTAGAGTGGAAAATAAAATATCCTTAGAGCAAGTAGTGAAAAGCAAAGAGTAAGGGAACATGGTACATCAAGGAGTATGAAGCAAGATCAAAGTCCAAAAGCAATAACGATATCAATAAACAATGGTCAAGTGTGCAAGTGTCAACTTAGGTTTATTAGCATTTTATTTTCCTATCTAGTGCACGTACTACTGTGTCCCATACCACAAGTTCGGTACACGTAAAATAGTGTACGTTTTAGACATAGTGGTGGAAACTACAGAGCTTGTACTCGGTGTAACAAGATAACAAGATAACAAAATAATAAGTTCACAAGTTTACAAGTAATTCTCCACCTTCCATGTCAATAGTACAAGTACACAAGAAGGGTCCTACTGAGTACATTTTCTGATATTATCCACTACTAAGTCAACCCTTATTAACCCCGGCTTGTTTAATATTTTATTCTTTCATTCATGGTCATGCATGTGTGTATACGAGTATCAAGGCGACGATAAGAATGTAACAAAATGATACAATGCATGATAAAATACAAGTAATTGTAAATCTGAAAAGGGCAAGCATAACAGTACTAAAACAGCAGTAACTCACAAACTACAACTTGGAATTTGATTCCTTCGAAGGGACGATAAACTAGATATCTGGGGATACAATTCATGTTCAGAAAGTTTCAGTTGATTTTGACTGTAACTAGGTCAAGCATCCTATTCTTTACAAATTAACAGTTCTGGTAGCAGCTTACGATCAAAACTTTGTAGGTGAATACTAGGTGTAAAATCAATATAAAAATCTACAAAAATTAGAAATGGATCCTAAGTATGTCTACTAAGTTTTTGGAGAGTTTCATAGCATTATACTACTGTTATCATGGTGTTTCAATTGAAAGTTGTGTTGGTGTTTCATTAATTTGCAATCTGAAAAGTACAGACCAGCAGTGACTAAAACTGCGATATCTCACATCTCAAAGATCGGAATCAAAATCCGTCAAGTGGTATGGAAACTAGATTCATTAGGCTACAATTCTCTTTTATATGGTTTTGACTGATTCCTATTGTAACAGGGTCGAAACCTCAGTACAAAACAGAATAGGCAGCAAGACATAACAAAGGTTATCATATATATTTATCAAAGTGAATAATCAATATGTGCTTGTTAGCATGAAGTGCATTAACATTAAGGTACAGCAAGTTGAGATAAAATTCTACTATATACAAGACAAGATTATCATGTCACGATTCAATTCACGATATCTCAATCAATCAACATGTATCCATATCATTATATATATCTCATATGCAAATTCTAGTCAATTTGTTCATGTTGTGTGTGCCTGCAAGTTTGGGTTTGAATCAATAGATATTGGCATGAGTCAAGGATACTTCGGGTTAGCTCATGTAAACCCTCGATATCCCCAACGGAAAGTACACAAGCAATATACGATAATCGAAAGAGAATTACTTGCGGAGGAGATCAATAATCTTGAACTAAAAAAATAAACCGAGTTCAAGTGGACTTGCCTTTTCTGTGAGAGCTTCGAATAACTAGAATAACGGGATTAGAATCCCGGGCGAAGACGATGAGGAGGAGGGGTTCTTCAGTGGTTGCGAGGTGACGGGGAGAGCGAAGGCGGGGCGACGAGGTGAAATGGCGAGGAGATGGTGCAGGCGAAGTGGGTGGGTTCGAGCAGAGGCTCGAGGTTGAAGACGAGCGGAAGGTGAGCGACGGAGAATGGATGTGTTGGTGATAGTGGGTTCGGGGATCGATCGACTTGATGAGGGGCGGCGAGCGGCAACAGCGGGGGCATGGTCAACAGCCGGAGATGGGTCGAGCGGGATCGCGAAGGAGGAAGATGAGGAGCTCGAGGGTTCGATGAGGAGACGATGGGGATGCCGGCGGTAATGGAGGGAAGCGGAGCCAGGGTGAGGGAGACGATGGAGGGGGAGCACCGGCGAGATGGCAGGGGTTGCGGTTGAGTTCTCTGTTTGGGTTTGGGAAACAAAGTGGAAAGAGAAGGAACTGGAATAGGGGGAAAGAGAGTGGGGTTTTTTTAAATAAAATAATAAATAAAGTAGTGGGTAGTTAAGAGATATGAGGGATTGTGGGGAAGGAGATCGAGGTTAGTTGTTAGGGAGTATATGGATTTGTGGGTTTGGGTAGACTAGGATTTGGGTTCAGAATCCAATAAGGGGATGAGTTTGGGTAGATAATAGTATGAGCTTGGAAATGGATTGGGCTAACAAAAGATAACAAAGACAACAATAAAAATAACAATAATACAAGAATAATAAATTGCAACAGAATGCCCACAACAAGTCTAAGACACAAAATGCATTAAAATAGAAAAGAGAACACCACAAAATACAAGAAAAATCGGTACAATCGGAAACAGGAGTTACATTTCCGCAAGTGAATATCCATTTAAGTCTTTTATTGCATTTGAAATCAATCAGAAAACTCCGTGAAATTTTTTATATGACAATAAAAAAAACATGAAAAATCTGGAAATTTACAAACCTGACATTTGAAAATATAAATTTATGGGTGGAGAGAGGCGGGGGGGAGGTCTGAAAAAGTGAAGAGAGGAGAGATAGAGAGATAATAATAAAGTGAGGAAGATTTTTGTTTTTTGGGGGGAAATTTGGGTGTGTTTGGATAGCTGTTATATACTCTTTTTTCATTTTCGAAAACCAAAAAAGCGTTTGGTTACGCTCTTCTCAAAGTAATTTTTTGCTTCGCTTTTCAGAAAAATCCAAAGGGGTCATTTCTTAACCGGACCTTTTCTTTCCTCTTCTTTCCTCTTCTTTCCTCGAGTTCGTCCTTCGACCTCTTCTTCGACTACACCTTCGACACCGACCACAGCTTCAACTCCGGCCTCGTCTCCATCTCCATCTCCGTCTCCGAGCGCCCCGTGAAGAGAGGAGCACGGTGCGGTTGGCGACGAGGAGGTGTTTGTGGAATTCGATAGTGGAGGGGAGGAGAGGAGCTCGATCTTCGACATTGGAGCTCGATGGGTTCGTCGAGGGTGGAGCTCGACGACGGAGGTGAAGGTGGCGGAGTTCGTCCATGGTTAAGCTCGATACCAGTGGAGGGGTTCGGCGATGAGATATTGGAGCTCGGTGATGGGTTCGAAGCTTAATCGAGATGAGCTCGGAGTACGGCGATTGGAAGAGCTCGACGAGGAGTTTGGAGGTGAGGTTGAGCTCGGCGAGGAGGAGAGCTCGGCGAGATAAGTGTAGGACTTGGAGCTCGTGAAGGGGAGCTCGAAATGGGGTTTCGGCGAAGGTGGAGGGTTGCTCGACGGAGGGGGAACTTGAGCTCGGCATCGGAGCTCGGTGGCTTGGAGTCGAGGTCGGAGCTCGACGAGGAAGGGGAGCTCGATGAAGGAGGTCGACGTTCGACGAATGAGCTCGATTGTTGGAGCTCGGCGATGGGTTCGATGAGGGGAGCTCGAGCTCGACGGAGCTTGGAGTTGAAGGAGCTCGACTGTGGGGGAGCTCGGCATTGGAGGTGATGGAGGTCGGCGACGAGCTAGGCAAGGTGCTCAGTGCTTCGGCGACGAGCTAAGCGAGGAGCTCAGCGCTTCAGCGACGAGCTAGGCAAGGTGCTCGACATTGGAGCTAGGAGATGAGCTGGGTATTTTTGGCGCCAAAGTTTAAAGAAGGAGTGTAGAGTTGCGGTTCGGGTCTCTAACAGGTTCGAACCCGACCCGTTAACCCTTTACCAAACACATTTTATACTCTCATTTTCAAAAAATTGTTTTCAAAAAAAATTATTACCAAACAGATTTTACACTCTCATTTTCAGGAAACAGTTTTCAGAAAAAAAAATTTTCAGAAAACTGTTTTCAAAACAACTAACCAAACACAATCTTAGTTTTAAGGAGAAAACTTTTGGAGAAAAAATATCTTTTGAGAAAATAATTGTGAGCCATTAATTTTTTTTCAATTAAATAAGAGCCACTTGATAGTTTTTTTTAAAAATGGCCTTATGATTTATTATATAGATCATGTAAACCATGGTACATATAATATTCTATAAATTTGTGGTTCTATCTTTATCTCATTATGCTTTCCTACAATGTTCTCAAAATTCAAGAAAATTATGAACGTAGTACAAATTTAAATCTAATGGTTTCGAGCGGTTCTAAAACATTTCTTAAACAAGAAGTTGAACTGTACTCTAAACAAGCTGAATTGTTTTAGGCGGGTGTGCATGTGCCGTGGAGGCACTGTACAATGCTAAACTGACGTACTCACAATTTTGCTGGACCGAGCTGGTTTGTCGGCCCACCCTCCAGGGCTGTTGGAGGGACTTGTTGTTTGTAGTCATGTTGCTTCATGTATATTTTATTTTATGTCTGTAGTTTGTATTTGGGCCCAGTACTCTGGGTTTGTTTCGTTAAACTCTTATTAATGAAACAGGGTAGCCTTATTCCACCTTTTTCCTCCAAAAAAAACAAGCTGAATTGTATTCTCATATAGTAAATTTGTTTCCTTTATTTCCTTCCAATTTTGCTAATATATAATATGACTGAAGACAGCTGAATTGTGACATGTAGTTTGTGTCAAGGTGGCCTATTAGTTGCAGCACATTAGAAAATAATTACATAATGTGTGACCGAAAAAAGAAATATGCAAGGAACTGGTTAAATATAGGTGATTGTGTTCGGTACCATAGTTTCATAACTTCATTGAATCTAGACACGCAAAAATGTATGATAAGCTTGTTATTTTAGGATAAGTGAAACCTGATCTTTTCATTTTTTTAAAAAATATTTTTTTAATCTTTTTTTTCGAAGGAAAAAGAAATTTGAAAATTAGTTCATTGTATGTGGACACCTATCTGATTCCATCAGTTTACTTTAGACAGTTTCTAGTCTAGCTAGGATCAAGAGTAGTATGACGTTTGTACTACTTTGTTACTATTATTAATTAACGAAAATATAATTTGTTCATATGAAATAAAGAACCTCGCCAAATTATATATATATATATACTAGTAATTTACACATGTTATGTACGTTTTAATAATTTTAAAAAATAAAAATAAAAAATATGACGTAAAGAGGATTTGAACCAGAAATCTCATTTTTATTAGTTATGTACGTGCGTTGTACATGTTGGTAGAATTACAAAATGACAAATGACACTAAGCCCTTCTCCAATTATAATATTAGATATATATATATATATATATATATATATATATATATATATATATATATATATAGGGAAAGCTTCGGTTGAGCACTACTCTAGTGCTCACCGCGTGAACACTAGGCCTTCGGGTGTTCATATCGAAAATCCGAACCGTTCACATTGATCTACATATCTAAATTAGTCTAAATAGATAAAATCAAATAATTTGAAATTTATTTGCCCATTCATTGAAGTGTTACAAAATTGTATGGCTGAAAATCATTGTTTTTATATTCACATGATGGATGGGCAAATGAATTTCAAATGATTTGGTTTTACATATTTAGACTAATTTAGATGTGTAGATCAATGTGAACGGTTCGGATTTTCGATATGAACGCCCGAAGACCTAGTGTTCACGCGGTGAGCACTAGAGTAGTGCTCAACCGAAGCTTTCCCATATATATATATATATATATATATATATATATATATATATATATATATATATAAGCAACACTTCATTGCAAATATATATATAGTACAATCCGTCGCAAACTCCTCTTTAGACTGTTGGATGAGATTGATATAGATCCAACGGCCATGATCGGTCTCGCCCATCAACCCCTTCTCCCACTTAAGTGGCGATGGGTAATTTGGATATTTCAACACAAATAACACTTTATCTTATTCACTCTCTCACACTCACTTTCTCCCGCAGTTAACGAACTTGTGATTTTTTTGGTAAATTTTTGACTTAGGCCGTTGTTGGAAACAACGGCTTAAAACTATGCAAAATTTGAGCAAAAAACTATTGCTTTCTGACTTGAATTTGTCTCAAACAACGACTTCTTATAACATAGGTTGTTGTTGGAAACAACGACTTAAAGCATTAAAAAAAAAATTGAGCCAATTGAAGTCGTTGTTTTCACACAGCGACTTTTTATAACCTAGGTCATTGTTCAAAATAGAGGCTTAAGGCTAAGCAAAATTTTGTGACAAATTGAAGTCGTTGTTTCAAACAACGACTTCCTATAACCTAAGTCGCAGTTAGAAACAAAGGCTTAAGGCAAAAACTTGTCTTTTATTTTTTATTTTTGATTTGATTTTTTCCCTTTTTGGGGGGTTCTGGGGTGAGGGAAGCGGTGGGGGGATTGTTTATGAAGAGGGTGAAGAAATATATTTTTATATGTTTTATATTTCAAAATGCGATGATATCTTAATTTATCAATTTTAAGTTAACTCTCTCTTCATTATACTTATTTTCGTGTATCTCAGTCTCCAATAACATGTTCTATAGTTACTTAAGCTGTTGTTGCCAATAATTCGAAGTCTTTCGGTTAAGGAATTCAATCAGAGACTTGATCCTACAATAAGCAAGCCTAACCTAAACCCTACCCTAACCCTAACTCTACTCTCCAACCTTAACCCTACCTTTACCTCTAACAATTTATATGGAGATGTAATGGATATTTAATTTTTTGCTCATTTTTTTATTTTTTTGCTCATTAATAAAGATTTAATGGAGATGTAATGGAGATTTTTTGGATTTGAATCTCCATTAAATCTATTTTTAAAAAATTGGAATTGTGAGATGTAAAAAACTTCATTGCAAACGGGTCGTTGTTGGACCCATTTGCAATGGGTCGATGTAAATTTTACTTTGGAATTATGAGATTCTTTTGGCAAAATTTTAACTTAGGCCGTTTTTGGAAACAACGGTTTAAGACTAAGCAAAATTTGAGTCAAAACCCATTGCTCACTGACTTGGATTGTCTCAAAGAACGACTTCTTATAACCTAGATCATTGTTGGAAACAACGACTTAGGCTAAAAAAAAATTGAGCCAGTTGAAGCCGTTGTTTTCAAACAATGGCTTTTTTATAACCTAGGTCGTTGTTCAAAACAGAGGCATAAGACTAAGCAAAATTTTGCGACAAATTGAAGCTGTTGTTTCAAACAACAACTTCCTATAACCCAAATCGTTGATCAAAACAGAGGCTTAAGGCATAAACTTGGCTTTGATTTTTTATTTTTGATTTGATTTTTTTCCCTTTTTTTTTTGGGGGGGGGGGGGGGGGGGGAGGGAATATTTATGAAGATGGTGAAAAAATATATTTTTGTATGTTTTATATTTCAAAATGTGTATCTTAATTTATCAATTTTAAGTTAACTCTCTCTTCATTGTACTTATCTTCGTGTACCGCAGTCTCCAATAACATGTGCTGGAGTTACTTAAGCTGTTGTCGCCAATAAATCAGAGTCTTTCGGTTAAAGAATTTAGTCGGAGACTTCACTGTACAATAAGCAAGCTTAACCCAAACCATACCCTAACCCTAACCCTACCCTCCAACGCTAACCCTACCTTTACCTTTAACAATCTACAACAACGACCAGGGCCGGCCCTGAGTTCTCGGGGGGCCAAGGCGAAAGTCCCAAATAATTATTTTGGGGACCGTTAATTACAATATAATTTTTGTACGTGCAAAATACGTGTCAATATTTACAAGAGAAATATAAATTTGGGGGCCCTAAAATTGCAAAAAAAAAAAATCGGGGCCTGAGCCAGCCGTCTCACATGCCTCAAGGTGGGGGTCGGCCCTGACAACAACCCGTTTGCAATGAAGTTTTTTACATCTCACAATTCCATATTTTTTTAAAGGAGATTTACTGGAGATTCAATCCAAAGAAATCTCCATTACGTCTACATTAAATCTCCATTAATGAACAAAAAATTAAAAAAAACGACCTAGGTTATAAATTGTTAAAGGTAAAGGTAGGGTAAGGGTTGGAGGGTACGGCTCGGGTTAGACTTGCTTATTGTAGGTCAAGTCTCTGAATGAATTCTTTAACCGAAAGACTCCGATTTATTGGTGACATCATCTTAAGTAACTCTAGCACATGTTATTAATTAGATACTGCGATACGCGAAGATATGTACAATGAAGAGACAGTTAACTTAAATTTTATAAATTAAGATATCATCACATTTTCAAAATCTAAAATATTCAAAAATATATTTTTTCACCATCTTCATAAACAATCCACCCCACCCCTTCCCTCACCCCAAAACCAAAAAAAAAAAAAAAAAAGGAAAAAAAATCAAATCAAATCAAATCAAAAAATCAAAAACAAGTTTTGACTTATGCCTCTATTTCGAACATCAACGTATGTTATAGGAAGTCATTGTTTGAAACAAAACTTCAATTTATCGTAAAATTTTGTTATGCCTTAAGCCTCTGTTTCGAACAACGACCTAGGTTATAAAAATTAGTTTTTTTTTTTTTGAAGGGAAAAGGTAGGGTATGTCCCTACCTCACTTAATATTAATAAAAAGCCAAAATAGAGTTTGGTTACAAAAGCAGACCCAGCAATTTCAGTATGGAACTGAATTCCTGGTCTGAAAATAAACCGGCCTGCTGAAACCCGGCCCAAAAGGTCTACTCAAAAACTCCCAAAAAACTAACTATAGGTACCCACGCAAGGGTCTAAGAAACTTCATTAAGCAGCCAGGTAATCACCAAGAGCAGCTGCCCTCCTCGCTTGCCGACTGGCCACTGTGTCCCAGTGTCTCATGGAGCAGGAGTTCATGCGCATTTGCATCTGTTAATTCTTGCTCTATCTTCTGTCGCTTCTTTGCACTGCCGATCCCATCTAGCCAAGATCGAAACCAAAAAATTGCATTAGAAATAATCTCACGAGAGGAAGAGGGCTTTGCAGAGAAAGTACAGTCATTTCTAGCAATCCAGATACTCCAGCATATAGCAATAGATAAAAGGTGCCAAGTGTGGTTGTGCGGCGGATTACCAAGGCACCATGATGCAAAACAATCATGCACGGTCGTGGGCAGTGTATGTATGTGAAAGAGTGCAGTGAAGAAGTGCCAGTTCTCTAATGCTACAGGGCATGAGAAGAAGATGTGGTAAGCCGACTCGACAGGAAATGCGCAAGCTGCGCATGCCGTGTCTCCCGACCAACCTTTGTGGCTCAAGAACTCCTTGGAGTTGATGCGGCCCTGACTCAGTTGCCATATGAATACTTTGCACTTAAGTGGCGCTGATGAGCCCCAGATAGCCTTGAAGAAGGGTGATCGCACGCCAGAGAGAATGAAAAATTTGTAGGCTGACTGTACGGAGTAAGCTCCTGTAGGTGTTAGTCTCCACGTCGGGGCATCATGGTCATGAGAGGGGCAAAAATCTGCGAGTGCTAGGAGGAGGCTTTGCTTCTCTGTTTGGAGAGCTTGCGAGGTGATGCAGTTCAGACTGGGGTGCCAATGCCAGGTCCTCTGAACCCATGAGCCCTAAGACGAAGCTGTAGCATGAAGGTTCCAAGCTGCTGCAGTAAGCGCGGGGTATAGGGTGGCTATACTGTGCCCATTAATCCATCTAGATTGCCAAAAAGAGATCTTCTCGCCATTGCCAAGCTGCCAATGGACATTGATAAGAAACTAGTGTTGCAAATGGAAGATACTCTTCCAAAAATGTGAAGCCGATACTGGACAAACAAAAGTTTTTGAAGGACTTTTGTAGTACAAGTCGTGAAGAGTTTGGCTGACAAGAGAGTCTAATGCGTAAATGTTCCACCACCATTGCTTCGTTGAAAGTTTTCAGTGCCAGGACTCCAAGTCCGTCTTGATCCTTGGGTTGGCAGATATTACGCCAATTTACGCAGGCAATACCCCTCGAGTCTTTATCCGCCCCGCACCAGAAGAATCTGCTACGGACTTGATCAATGCGCTTGATGACCCACTTCGGAAGACGAAAGAAGGATGCAAAGTATACGGGTAGGGCGCTAAGCACCGCATTGATCAGAACTAGCCGTCCCCCTTTTGAAAGCAGTTTACCTTTCCAAACCGATAAGCGCCTTTCAATTTTGAGAATGAGTGGTTGCCAATGTCGCTTGTACAACTTGCCTTTGGAAAGAGGCATGCCAAGATAAGTAAGAGGGAGACTGTCCTCCTTGCAGCCTAGGATGGTGGAGAAAGCATGCAGCTTGGCCTTAGAGCGACCAAAATAAACCACAGAGGATTTGGAAAAATTTATTGCTAAGCCAGAGATGTTTGCGAAGAGCTGAAGGGCAATCTTGAGGTTCAGAATCTCTTGCTCATCTCCCTTGCAAAAAATCAGTGTATCATCGGCAAATTGGAGAACTGATAGTTGAGATAATAGGCCTCTGATCGGCAGCTGTGAGAAAGTGCCATTGCTTCTTCCGAGCTGCAGCATTTTAGCCAAGACATCTACCACCAATATGAAGAGCATCGGAGATAGGGGGTCGCCCTGTTTTAGCCCACGTTTGGAATTGATTTGTCTGCCCTTCTCACCATTAATGATGATAAAAGATTTGGCTGTAGTAAGAATCATCTCGATCCACTTGCACCACCCCGACCCAAAGCCCCTAGCTTTAAGCAGTTGAAGTAGAAAATCCCAACTCACTGTATCAAAAGCTTTTGTAAAATCAATTTTAAAGAGTAAGGTGTCAGAATTACCCCTGCTGCAGAGATTAATAGCCTCATGTGCTACAAGGAAGCAGTCTACAGTCGACTTGCCTTTCAAAAAAGCACTTTGGGACGAAGACACCAGGGAGTGGAGGAGAGGGCTAAGCCTGTTGGCGAGTATCTTTGTGAAGATCTTCAGGGAGCAATTAAGGAGACTGATAGGCCTATAGTCAGTCACTAAGTTGGCTCCATCGCATTTAGGAATGAGGATGATGTCGGAATAGTTCAGGCACCCAATATCCGTATCACCTCTATGGACTGACTGTATCATCTTGAGCAGATCATCTATGACGGTGTCCCAAAAAGTGTGGTAGAAACTCATTGAGAAACCATCAGGGCCCGGTGCTTTATCGCTGCTCATGTCAAAAACTGCCTTGCGTAGCTCTTCAATAGTTACAGGTTCTTCAAGGTGGTGCAGGCTGACCGAATTAGTGGGTTAGAGGGAAGGCCAGTCAATGTTGAAGTCGGAGATGGTGGCAGATCCACATATAGCTTGAAAGTGGGATTCGAATGCTCTTCTGATTTCAGCAGGGTTGGTTGTGGTGGAGTTATCAATGCTGAGACTGTGGATGTAGTTTCTTCTTCTTCTTCCATTTGCAATGGAGTGAAAAAATTTCGAATTTGCATCGCCTTCTTTAATCCACTACACACGGGATCGCTGCCTCCAGAATACTGTCTCTTCTTTGATCAGATTCTGAAGCTCAAGCTGAGTGGCTTTGAGGGAGGCTGGGGGGGAAGGCAGAGACTCAGCCTCAATCTCAAGCTTGAGGAGAAGTTCTTGGAGTTGCTTCTTCCTTGCAGGAATAGAGCCCAGGGTTTCTGATTGCCATTTCCATATGCGCCTTCTGAGGAGGCCTAGCTTGGCAGAAAACACATCGACTGGATTACCCTTACAGTGGAAATGGCACCACCAATTGCTGACTGCCGGTGTAAAAGATGGCTGCAACAGCCATGACTTTTCAAATCTGAAACGGGAGGTACGATGTTGGAGTGTCATGGTGTCGAGGATGATGGGGCAATGGTCTGATGAAAATCTTGGGAGAGAGGATTGGATGCTATCAGGGTAATGTAGATCCCAAGCAGCAGAGATGAGGAATCTGTCAAGTCTGGCCATAGTGGGAGTTTCATGCAGATTTGTCCAAGTGTATTTCCTTCCTGCCAGTGGAAGATCAATCAATGAAAGGTCTTGGATAACATCGCGGAAGCATTTCATGTCTCTGGAAGAGTCCCGACCACTAGATCTCTCAGAATCAGAGATAGTAACATTAAAATCACCACAGAGGATCCATGCATCATGAAGAAATTGTCGTCTGTGCTTGATTTCATGAAAACATAATTCCTATCATCGAGCTCAAACTGTGCATAGACAGATGTAATGGACCATTTCTCATTGGAGCACCGGCTCTTGAAGGAGGCTGAGATGGAGAAAATATCACAGGCTGAGTAGGAGCATTCGAGAAGATTGTCATTCCAGCCTAACAGGATACCTCCGCAACGTTGAATGGAGTCTAACTGGATCCAGTTGGTAATGATAGTGCCACCTACAGATGAAAGTTTGTTGGATGTTGGATTACACAGCTTCGTCTCCTGCAAGCATACTACATGGGGGGAACAGCTGCGGATGCCTTCCTTGATAAAGGAGCATTTTGTAGAGTTGCCCAAACCTCTGACATTCCAGCTTATGATCTTCATGAGTGAAAAATAAAACAGCACAAAAAACCAATGATATAATCCCGAAGCACACTCGGCTTCTCCCCTAAGTTAGACAGAGAGTCCTGGCTGATCAGTGTGATCAGCGAGGGCCTTCTGAGCATTCGTGATGTTGTGCACCGAGTGTGGCCCCTTAGCCTCCACTCCGATTGATTCAGCTACCTCTAAAATGTCTTCACTTGAAAGTAAAGCAAAAGGGTTCTAATGCAAATTTATAACAGAGGCAGCTGAAGAAGCTGTACCTGAGGCTTTCTTCTTGATGGTTGAGGAGAGGTGTTTCATGAATGGCCTAAAGCAGTGTAGCTTGGAGGCGGATCTGGCTCGCTTCTGGCGCTTTGATGGCCCTGCTGAGAAGCCTGGAGGTGCGTCAGAAGATGAGTTGGAAGTTTTCCTGTGAGGTTTTTGCAGAAGAGATCTAGTACGAAAGCTTGTGTTGCCCAAGGTGGTTGTGCCGGCACGAAAAGGCTCATGAATATCACCATGCAATTTGCCAGACTCTGCTTGGGACTGGTCAGGGAAAGAGCCTTTGACAGCGGGAGCAGTATCTTCAACAGTAGGCTGAATCTTAGTGTATAAGGACAGGGGGAGTATGACCTTTCTGCCATTCCAAAGTAGCTCACGAACTTCTTCGCAAGACTCTTCATTCAAGGATGTAGATTTGTTGTCAGGTACGGTAGTTGGGATGGGGGGATCCTGCTTGATGTTACTATCTGAAGATTCGTTGAGGGGGATAAACAAAGTAGCAGATTTGTTGGGGTCAGGAATCATAGGGGGGACCTGCGGGGATTGTGGGGTCGGATTTTGGGGGATTGTTGCATGCATGCAGCTCGCCAAAGGGGGAGATAATTAAGGGGCTAACTTTGGGAATAATTCAAAAGTGCCGCCAACTGGCTTAACCGTCCCCGAATTTTGCTCTTCCAAATCTGCGGAGATATGCTGACCTGGCTCCGGAATATGCGGCGCGTTTGAGGGGCCTCCAACCTCCATCGCCCTTGCGCCGTCCGACGCCTTGCGACGCCAGTAGCTGGCGGATGCACCTGAGGACCTTGCTGTTGTAAAAAGTTGAACTTTACCGCTCTGAACATCTTCAACTGCGATTGGATCACCAACGAGCAGCACCGGCACCTCATGGGTGATACGTTCAAGGTTCCAAGGAACAGTGAAACGAATGCGGAGGGTCTTGGGAATGAGCGTGATGTCAGCCACCTCAATGAGAACCAGGGCCTGGTCTCTGGTCCTAGCATCAAGCATTTCTCTGCTCAAAGTCACAAGCTTTGCAAAAGGCGAGATAAGCTTCTCCATGGATTCCTGGTTCCAATAGTGGAAAGGCAGAAGGGGGAGGTTGATCCAAACAAAAGACGGCTTAGGCCTGAGTTTTGCCCCGAACTCCATAGACCATGGAGAAAAAGTAGCGGTGAAGCCAGAGAAACTGAAGACTCCATCCGCTATTGCACTTTCCGCTTCAGTGGCTGTTGGGAACTGGACATGGTAGATCCCCTCGCTGACCCGTTGCAACGACCACCATTGGAAACAACAACTTCAATTTGTTCAAAATTTTTTTAGCTTTATATCGTTTCCAACAACGACCTAGGTTATAACAAGTCGTTATTTGAGACAAATTCAAGTCAGAGAGCAATTTTTTTTTTGCTCAAATTTTGCTTAGCCTTAAGCAGTTGTTTTCAACAACGGCCTAAGTTAAAATTTTGCCAAAAAATTACAAGCTCGTCAACTGCAAGAGGAGAGTGTGAGAGAGTGAATAAGATGAAGAGTTATTTGTGTTGAAATACCCAAATTACCCCTCGCTACTTAAGTGGGAGAAGGGGCTGATGGGCAGGATCGATCATGGCCGTTGGATCTTGATCAATCTGATCCAACGAACCAAAGAGGAGTTTGCAACGAGTCTGTGCAAACAGATCCGTTTGCAATGGAGAATGATATATATATATATATATATATATATATATATATATATATATATATATATATATAATAAAACACAAGGCAAAGCTATTAAGTGGTTCATCTTTAATTGAAACAAAATCAACGGTTCAGATTTACCCTCCCAAAATATATTTTCTCTCCAAAAAGTTCCACCCCCCCCCCCCCCCCCCCAACCAAAATTTTTCCTCCAAAACTGAAAAAACTCGGTACTTTATTACTCTCTCTCTTCTCACTTCACCTTTTCATATTTCTCTCTCTCTCTCTCTCTCTCTCTCTCTCTCACACACACACACACACACACACATTCTTTCTTTATTTGCTTAGAAATTTAGTTTTTCAGATTTCAGGTTTGTAAATTTTCAGAATTTTTATGTTTTTTTTATTGCTCATGTTACATTGAAAATAGCAAATATCTCTTCAACAGTTAAATTTTATCATTTTCTATCATCAAAGTTCTAAGAAGTTGGATTTTACACCCCTATGTATAATTATTTTTCAATATATACTAATATAAATATGGACTTTTATTTACAACTAATTATAGTCATATTATTCAAACTTGAACTACATAATTATTGTTTTACTGTCTACAAGATTTTTTGTGTACTGTATCGTTCTGAATACGTGCCGTAGGTACGTGCCCACGGACAAATCTAGTATGTATATATATATATAGATGTATGTGTGTCCGGTCTCGATCATGATCCAACCAAAAACCTGTCTAAATACAATGAACTAACCTGTTTATACCAAAACCTGTCTAAATACAATGAACTATCAAGTCACATGTGTTCCCTTGGATCTAGAAGGTTAGTTCATTGTATTTAGACGGGTTTTGGTTGAATCATGATCAAGTAAGACCTAACTTTATTTAGGTATTATAGGAAGGAAAAAATAATAGCATAAAAAATTAATACGGATCATGATCGAGTAAGTTCTGACTTTATTTACGTACTATAAAGAAAGAAAAAAATAGCATAAATAATTAATAAGTACGGACTCTGTACAGAGATCCGTGATAGGTCCTTGACACTGTCACTATTTAAACCGTCCCCATGACTAATTTTAGATTAGTGACATAATTTTGGACTTTTTCCTTTTTAAAAAAAAACATAATTTTGGACTTTAATTAAACCTTAATGGTAATTAATCATCTAATTAAGGATTTTCTATACCTTAAGAGCATCCACAGTCGTTGAAGCCAAATTTTGGGTATTTGACAATTTAGAAATAGAAAAAAAAGAATGTTGCTGCAGTCGTTCAAGCTATTTTCGAGTTATTTTCGATTGGTCGTTTGTTTTCGTTTAAACCACGGAAGATTATCTATCGTCAATCTCATACGACGGTAGATAATAGGCCATTTCTTTATTTTAATTTTTTTTTTTTTAAAACCCAACGACGGGAAAAAATCGACCGTCAATCTCCGCAAACGGTACATTATTCACCGTCGGTTGACCTTCTTTTAAATTTTTTTTTTTTTAAAAAAAATTGCCAACAACGGTTGATAATGCACCGTTAATTAGATCACACGGTAGATTATTCACCGTCTGTTGACTTCATTTTATTATTATTTTTTTTAAAAAAAAAAAACCAACAACGGATGATAATTTGCCGTTAATTACATAACACGGTAGATTATTCACCGTATGTTGACTTCTTTTTAATTTTTTTTTTTTAAAAAAAAAAAAAAACCAACAAAGGATGATAATTTGCCGTTAATTACATAACACGGTAGATTATTCACCGTATGTTGACTTCTTTTTAATTTTTTTAAAAAAAAAAAAAAAACCAACAACGGTTGATAATTTGCCGTTAATTAGGTCCTATGGTATATTATTCACCGTTGGTGGACCTCCTTTTAATTTTTTTTTATTTTTTTTTTCCCGAAAGGTTCTTAATCATTGGAAACAGTATTTTTGTACGAGACGGACTATTATTTGCCGTTAATTAGATCGGACGGAAAATAATCTAGCGTTAGCTATATTTTCCGTTTGGCCAGATCGCCGGCTATATTTGGCAACCAACTGTTCATCGTATACTCAAATTTTGGGTATTTGGACGACGAGTGCAGTTCGTTTTTTTCCCATTTTTCCAAATTTTGGGTATTTAGCCCACGACTGTGGATGCTCTAAGGAGATATTCAAATTTAGCAATCATGGTAGGAATAGTCCACTTATATTTTTCTTGGTTTGTTCTTTACCTAGCTTAGCTATATGTATATAGGATAGGAAATAGGATATCTAAAGAAATAAGTTTATGTAAGAGGTACGGAATAAATGAGTTTATAATAGATTAGATGCCAATGGCCGAGGTGATGACACGCATCATGTTCCATGATTTACTAGCAAAAACGTCAATATATCACTATTCTAGTTCTAGCTTTTGTGGCTCTTGACCTAATTAAGTAACCAGTAGTTCAATCGTAGTTAGTAGTACAAACCGATAGTTGTACTGCTACTATAAAGTACGTGTGCTGGTTGCGTGAAGAAACATAATTACATGTGATTATGCCTCGCTGCCTCCAATTGTATTCGATATATCATATAGAACGACAAAGACAACCATTCCTTTTCTTTCATGTCCGTGCCTCCAATGGCCTGTTATGATCTCCCAGACAAAAAAGATTACCGGAGACAGGAGATTCAATGGCGCCTTTCCTGTTCTCTGTGATACAGATCGGTGATTCACATAAACTACAATTTTAAAGTATTTGTTCGTGGACAACTAATTTGAACGTAAAACCAAGGAATTTTATAAATAGTCAATAGGTATTATATCTGTATATTATGATAACGAGAGAGAGAATGTACCACCTCTCTCCTTTCTCCATTTTAAAATAGATAAAGAAGAGTAAAAGTAAGAATTCGTACATGTACTTTAACACGTGCACACACCCAGTCATCACATTTGCTCAATTTTCGATCGTTCAATTGTTCGGATGCGCGAAGACGTTAGTAATCGAGGCTCCCGATCGCGCCAAATCGCCACTCAGTCACGCATGTCAAATTCACTCAACGGACGAGCCCATCACGTGATCAGCGTTCCAGGTCGCGCCACTTCACCATATCATCCCGGCACCTTATTTCACTTAGAGGGCAAGCACATGCTCGATGGGCGATCCAGATTGCGCCAGCTCGATAAATCAATAAAGAATAACTGGAAAATAATTTAAAATTAGGAAATTAAATTAAAATTCCAAAAAATATTATTAAATACGGAAATTTAATTAGAAATTCTAAAAAATAATTAAAAATTTGTAATATATACAATATATTATGTTAAACCACTTTTGTCTACAATTTTTTTCTCATTTTTCATTTTTAAAATAAAAAAATGAGAGCAAATGTAGGAGATACTCCCCACTCTTACTCCATCCAAATTGGAATTAGAATATTCATTATTATATAGATATTATTAGATGAACTTTTCAAAAAAAAATTATTATTTTCTTATTTTTTTAAAAAATTATGTAAAGTATTGCACGGGATATACAACATATTATTCTATTTTATTTTATTTTATGTTATATAAGTTAATTTGTGCAATATTGCACAATGGTACACTAGTGTAGCATTATAGCCAGGGGCGGTTCTGACCTCAAGCAGCACAAATAACTGCTTTGCACCTCCAATTATATCTATATATTATGCTAAGAGAAGAGAGAATGTATCCCCTCTCTCCTTTCTCCATTTTTAAATAGAGAAAGGTGAGTAAAAGTAAGAATTCACAAATACTTTAACACGTGCACACACCCAGTCGCCACCTCCGCTCAATTTTCGATCGTCCAATTGTCCAGATGCGCGAAGACATTCGTAATCGAGACTCCCGATCGTGCCACATTGCCACTCAATCACGCATGTCAAACTCCCTCAACAAGCGAGCCCATCACGTGATCAACATTCCAGGTCGCGCCATATCATTACATCATCCTGACACCATATTTCACTTAGCGGGCGAGCATAGGCTCGATGAGCGATCCAGATCACACCAACTCGATAAATTAATAAAAAATCAAATAAAATAATTTAAAATTAGGAAATTAAATTAAAATTCCCAAAAATATTATTAAATACAGAAATTTAATTAGAAATTCTGAAAAATAATTAAAAATTTGGAATCTATACAATATATTATGCTAAGCCACTTTTGTCTAGGATTTTTTCTCATTTTCCTTTTTAAAAATAAAAAAATGGCTGCAAATGTATGAGATACTCCTCACTTTTACTCCATCCAAATTGGAATTAGAATATTCATTATTATATAGATGTTATTAGATAAACTTTTCAAAAAAGTTTTATTATTTTCTTATTTAAAAAAAAAAATTTGTAAAGTATTGCACGGGTTACTACATAATATATATTTATATTATTTTATTTTATTTATATTATATAAGTTTGTGCAGTATTGCACAAAGGTACGTACCAGGGGCGGTTCTGAGCTCAAGCAGCATAAATAACTGCTTTGGACTTCCAATTTTATAGGGTCCCATATTTTAAATTATTTACAATGTTTAAAAAAAATTGTATTTTATTTTCAGATACGATTACACTGTATTGTCTAAAATTTGAAACAACAGTTGGCAATGCAAAGGTTCTAGGTTCAAAACTTGCATGGGCTAATTTATTTTTTGAACTAATTACTTTTTACATAGCTGTACATTGCATTTTACCCTCGTATGAGTTTAATATTATTTTTCACTTAGCCCATGCATGCTACTATATGATATTTTTTCAATGTTCTATGATATATCATATTTACTTGTTTATGATAAATTTCTAACCAAATCTTCAAGTACATATAGTTATTCTACATTTTAAGTTTCCAACTAGTATTCTCATATGCATAGATTCATCATCACTTCATTCTGACCGTGTTCTCTAATATATCATATTTACCACTTTGCAATAATATAATCTTTAAGTGCATATACATGTTTGCTTCTATTCCCTTTCTTCTAAATTTGTGTATGTTGATGAAATGAATAATAGAGTTGTTTTCAAAAAGGAAAAAATATAAGGAGTGTTTGATAAAACCAAAATGTATCTATGAAAGCATTCAAAATAGCATTATACATATACTTCAATCACGTCAGCTCAATATTCCTTCTTAATGTACACAAACTCAACGTACATTTGCTTGTATGTTTTGAACACAATGTTTTTTGTTAAACTGCTCTTTATTCTCATGCTCATCATTTTCATCCTCTCAAATAATATACAATTCAGAATAAAATTACAACCGCTTCTTCCTTAGAATTTATCCAAGTTTCTTTTTGCCACGAGTCATTTCATGTAAAATACGTAGGTTATCAATTAAATTTTTTTTTTTGAAAACATATTTGTAAATTTGTTTTCATTTAAATAGTTTGTCTTTCAAGGCTCCAAGGTTATTTGCATTTAAATAATTTTTGTTTTTATTTTGTCAACTTACACCTCATTTGAAAATTTACTTAGCGCAGCCTTCCCTGCAACTCAGATACACCCTTGATTATAGCATATGTTTGATGTATATGTATTAATCGGTACACCAAATTTTCAAGTGGAACAATGCCGACTATTTTATTCATTGAGACAAATTATCTTTTCGCTTTCTTAAATTTTAATTATCTTCCCCTAATTTACTTGCAAATAACTTCTTTTAGTCAACTAATATAATTACCAATTGCCCATGTACTAAAATAAAGAACTTATTTAAGTGAGAAACCCAACATAGTCAATGTCGATCGTTTAACATCAAGAATTCAATAATAAAACAATTAAAGAAAGAGAGACAGACCCATTGGCTTAGGTTGTAAGGATAAGATATAGTACTATATACAAGTAACATAATATGATATTATTCATTGTGTTAATGTTTATCACATGGTACGATATATTCTTCGAATATAGTATAATTCCGTCGTCACAGCATTCGCGATTTCCCGCCTCCGCGTCGACTAACGTGATAGGGCTGAGCTGGCAACACCGTGATGTGTTGGATTGAAAACCCTTTCGATGCAGCCAAAGGCCGTATTTATCCAAAATGAGTATACCACGTAGGATCCACGTCATCAGTCCCCACTTTTGTAGGCAGGTTTGGATTGGGGAGTTGAGGGGATAAGAAATTTTTACCAAAATGACGCACTTTTTGAAAGCATTTACCAGACTGATCCACTTTCGAAAGTGTTTATCAAAATGATCCAGATAGCGAGTGTGGTGAAAATAACCTGAGATAGCGAGTGCATGTTGAGGTGTTAAAGCGTGAAGAAAATTTTCAAGTTTAGACTCGCTATCTCAGATAGCGAATTTGGTGAAAACCACATCACTATTTGAGATAACGAGTGTATGTTGAGCTATTTCTCCACCACTTGGAGAAAAATACTAAGTATAGATTCGTTATCTCAAATAGCGAGTGTGTTTATACCGCACTCGCTAACTGAGATAGCAAGTGTCGATTGGGGAGTTTTTAAAGATTCGCTCGCTGTTTTGCTATTTCTCTTCACTTCTCTCTTTCCATTCTTTCTCCCAACTCCGAAATAAATCCAAAACCCTACCCTCCCAAATTCGTTATATCACAAACTAAATTTGTCCAAAATCTAGTGAGATCCACTTCATCGTTCACAACGCTCTCTACTCTCTCAAAACCTAAACTTATCATCCAAGATCCCTTCTATATTAATTCTACCTTAAATGCATACAACAACACTCGCTATCTGAGATAACGAGTTCATTTGAACTTGACTCGCTATCTCAGATAGCGAGTGTAGTTGTACTCAATTTTTAGAAAAATTTTGAACATGAAATGTATACAACTACACTTGCTATCTAAGATAACGAGTCTAGTTCAAATGAACTAGCTATCTCAGATAGCGAGTGTTATTGTACTCATTTTTCAGAGAAATTTTAAACATGAAATATATACAACTAAACTCGCTATCTGAGATAGCAAGTCTAGTTCAAAGGAACTCGGTATCTCAGATAGCGAGTCTTGTTATACTCATTTTTCAGAGAAATTTTGAACATGAAATATATACAACTGCGCTCGCTATCTCAGTCTAGTTCAACTGAACTCGCTATCTCGGATAGAGAGTGTAGATCTAAACATTTGCATGTTTAAATTTTTTCTAAAAAATAAGTACAACTACACTCACTATCTGAGATAGCGAGGTCTGTTGAACTAGACTTGCTATTTGAGATAGAGAGTGTAGTTATATACATTTTAGGTAGAAACTGCATGTTTAAAATTTCTCTAAAAATGAGTACAACTACACTCGCTATCTGAGATAGTAATGTCAGTTGAACTAGACTCGCGAGTGTAGTTATATACATTTCAAATAAAAATTTAAACTTAAAATTTTTTTGAAAAATGAGTACAACTACAGATAGTGAGTTCATTTGAACTTGGCTTTGAACTTGGCTGCTATCTCAGATAGCGATTAGGTCAATTTGATAAATAGTTTTGAAAGTGGGTCAATTTGGTAAATACTTTCAATAAGTGGATCATTTTGGTAAAACTTCAGGGGTTGAGATTCCAAAAATCTTGGAAATTGGAACCATGCATAGCCAGGGTTGCCTTCAAGTAGGGCTGCAAACGAGCCAAGTCGAGCCGAGTTTCGTGAGGCTCGAGCTCGGCTCGTTAATCAATCGAGCTCGGTTTCAAGCTCGAGCTCGAGCCGAGCCGAGCTTTGACCGAGTTCGAGCCGAGTACTCGCGAGTTTAGCCTAATAATTACAAAACGCCCAAGCTCGAGCTCGGCTCGTTAAGCTGTCGAGCTCGATTTTCGAGCTCGAGCTCGTCTCGAGTCGAGCTTTGACCGAGCTTTGACCGAGCTCGAGCCGAGTAGCTCGCGAGTAGCTCGGATCGTTTGCAGCCCTACCTTCAAGCAACCCGTTAGAGCTATGTTGTTCTACCAAGCTTAGCCACTTGTACCAGTAGAAATTAAATATATCTTATTATGATTTTTATCATAATGGACACATGTATTATCATTAACTTATTATATAACAACATTTTCTATCGTTAACAAGATAAGAACAAGCATTGGTAGTTGAAGAAGGCATGACACAACTCTTATATATTTTAAGCTATCATTTAGAATATTACAGAAATTAAGGGCAGAAATTTAAAAGCATTGGTATCCAATTAGATCATTATATGTAAAAAAAATTGTACGTTTTAGCTTGTCGCAGCTAGCAGTCACCTACCAGTATTAAATAATGAGCTATAGCTAATTTCTTACATATTATCAAATATTATACCTAATAGGGTGTTAGTAGGAGCATATTCGAAAGCATATGTGATAGAGATTAGATTTAGAATTAATTTACACACATGGGTGTGAATGAAGCTAGTACATTAGTCATTATATAAGGCCGTAATATATTGAGTAATTCTAAGTTATAAACTATCGAATTCTAGGATTAGCGTGCTTCTAGAATTGCAGGTTCTTTACTTTTAAAAGAAATTATATATAAAGAGAGCCATCATCTAATGGTTTCTTTTATTGAAAGATGGTTAGTGTAACATCATATAGTAAGGATTAATATAAAAAACCCTACAAACAGTGGAGATTGTCTCTATGCTCTAAGCCTCTGGCCAATGCCCTAAATATGAGTCACTTTCACAAAGAACATATGGACTAACAAAAGAAATCAACTATAAAATTTTTGAGAGATTAATTGCATTGCAAAAAGAAAATCATAAAAGATGTATTCAATATTTCAATCTCACAACAACGAATAGAGTTTTGTTTATCTGAAGATCCAATGCACCATTGACATTAATAAAGAATACTTAATTTAAGTTATCACATTTTGGTTTAGTTGGGTGTCTCAAACTAATTAAGTACAATTAAGCATATTCCTATTCCGAACCATGGAACCTTTTGAACTTGCAAGGCATATCCTCAATCATATACCATTAGGGTTACTGCATTTCAAAACGAAAATCATCAAAATATCTCTCGTCCTCATAGTAACTGATATGGTCAAAACAAGGGGTTCAATCGAGACCGTCCAAATGGGGCACGAATCCTACAGCTCAGGGACGAGACGGTAATTTCACATGCAAACGGGTCCGAAGCGGGTACTGGGTCTCCTTCTCACAGATCCAATAACCCGCAAACGGATCCACCACAGCTGGGCACGGGTTTCAACCCGCTGCCAACTCGATCCAGCAAGACACAATCAAGGTCCCTGATTAGATCTAAATCAACGGCCATGATTCACGTCAATCTTTACACTGGGATTTAGGGATTAAAATTCCTTATCTGATCACCAGAATATACCTTATCAGATTACTTTCCCAATCTGTTTACAAGGAGATTGTTCTATATCAGACTACGCGGATTACATTCCTAAATTGTTCTCTAAGACGCCTATAAATACCCCCCACCCATCTCCATTAAGAGGTAATCAATCTTTCTCTAGTTAAACGCTCTTTCATAATCATTTCTGGTTACTGACTTGAGCGTCGGAGGGTGCGTCGCCGGGATCAACCCCGGTGTCTCGCACTTCCTTGCAGGTGAACGGCGGGAGTCAACGGTCAAGCTCCGGCGGAACAGGTATACAGGTTCTCCTATTCAGTTTCCCCAAAGAACTCACAAATTCATCTGTTTGCCCCCACACCGAATTTAGCGGCAACAGATTGGCGCCGTCTGTGGGAAACTAACGAGTAGAGACCTCTCCTCTTCCCGGTGAACAGGTTTTCTCCAGCCATGCCGCCTCGCAAAGTCAGATCTAGGGGCTCCAATCGAGCGCCCATCCTTGACCAGCAGGAAATCCTTCCTGATCCCACTCAGCAACAAGGGCAGCTCCCTCCTACTGTGGAAGAGCCGCTCCAGCGGAACCCTCCACATCCTGATCCGAAGGGGCCTAACCCCCAGAAACAGCCTCTTCATCCAGAGAACATACCCAACCACACTGCCTCCAGTGCCTCCATGGCCTCCCATCATCCCCGAGCCTCTGGTCGCCACGATGCCCATCCCAGACGCCCGGAAGATAAGGACCTTCGTCACCATCTGGACGAAAAGCGGGCTCGGGGAGAAGCCTCCCACCAAGAACGATCCCCCCGACACCGGGGACACAGGGGGTCCCCCGCCCGAAGAGGGAGAAGAGACTCCCCCGATCACTACCGAAGGAGGCACTCACCAGCAGGTCGGCAGCAGCATCGGAACAATGAGGCACCCATCACCCGTGCCGAGTTCCAGCAATTCCAAGCTATGGTACAACAGGCCCTCAATCTCCGTCAAAATCCCAATGAGCCAAGGGCCCCCTCCCCTCGTCCGGTCCGGAGCCCTCGCCAACGTTCCCCTTCTCCTCGACCCGCACCTACCAATTCCAGACGCACCCCAAGTCCTCGTCGTTCCCGAAGCTACCATCGCCGCAGCCCTCGCTCCCCATCCTACGAAGACGAGTCCCGTGGCTCGGCAGATCACCGCCGGAGAGATAACACCATGAACCGCCGCCTAAACGAGGTGGAAAAACTCTTGGGACGGATAAACCGGGAAGAAGAACTCAGGGGGAGGACCCTCCGTCCTAGCCAACCCCCGTTCTCCCGGACCATAGTGGATACTCCTGTTCCCTTCGGTTTCAAACCTCCCCAGTTCGAGAACTACACGGGAGAGACCGATCCGGTTGACCACATCGAAGGCTTTAAGACTTTGATGCTCCTCCATCAAGCGTCCGACGCCCTCCTCTGCAAAACATTCCCTGCAACACTGAAGGGCCCAGCTCGAGAATGGTACTCTCGCCTTGCCCCGGCGTCAATATTCTCCTTTGAACAGTTCGAGACCCTGTTCATCACCCACTTCGTCAGCAGCCGAAGGGCCGAGAAGACCAGCATTTCCCTGTTGCACCTCCGTCAGCAGAAGGGGGAGAGATTGAGGGACTACGTGAAGAGGTTCACAGCCGAGGCCAGAACTATCGCATCCCTCGACCAATCCGTTGCTACCGCGGCGTTCCAATCCAACATCCTAAATTCTAACCTCCGCTCCTCCCTCGCCAAAAAACCGCCACATGACTTTTCTGACCTCCTCCTCCGTACTGAAAAGTACATCCGAGCTGAAGAGGCCGAGGAACCGCCCGACTGGGAAGCAACCGCCTCCGGGTCTAAAAGGAAGGGAACGGAAGAAGAGGGACCCAAAAAGTTTCAGAAGGATAATGCTGGCCAGCGCCGGCCTCCCCCTAGATTTGAAAAATTTACTCCCCTCACCACAAACATCTCCGCCATTTTCATGGAAGTCGAAAAAGAAGGGGTCCTGCCTCCAGCTCCAAAGATGAACACCCCAGCCAAAAGGAGAGATAAAGACAAATGGTGCCGTTATCACCGGGACCATGGGCATGACACCAACGACTGCCGGGCTCTGAGAAACGAGATCGAAGCCCTCATCCAGAGGGGGCAGCTGGCGAAGTTTGTAAGAAAGGACGGGGCCGAACTTCCTCCCCAGCCTCGGGGGGCTAACAAACGTCCGGAACGGGAAGAGACGCCAGAATTCGAGGAAGAGCGAGTCCTCCACCTTATCCATGGGGGTCCAATGGGGGGCTCCTCGAACTCTTCTCGGAAAGCTTTTATTAGGGAAGTAAATTCTGTCCGGGCCACCCCTCCCCCCAAAGGACTCGGAGTGCCCGTCACCTTCTCTGACGACGATCTCGAGGGCGTCCGCACCCCTCATTGCGACGCACTCGTCATCAACCTTCACATGGCCAATTTCAAAGTCGAAAGAATCCTAGTGGATAACGGCTCCTCCGTTAACATCCTATTCCTCGATGCTTTTAAGGGGCTGAAGCTCTCCCGAGACAGACTGAAGCCCGCCGGGTATACGCTCCATGGGTTCACGGGAGTGCCGGTGACGATCGAAGGGGTGATCACCCTCGATGTCACAGCAGGCAAAACTCCTACTACCCGCACGGAGTCAATGGATTTCATGGTTGTAGATGTCCCCGCGGCCTACAACGTCATTTTGGGTCGGCCCGGCCTAGCCGCCCTTGAAGCCGTCCCTTCTGCCTATCATCTCAAAATGAAATTCCCCACTCGGGCTGGAGTGGGAGAAGTTAGGGGCAATCAGGAACAGGCCCGCAAGTGTTACATGACCTCCACGCTCGGACCCGTCCTCTCCTTAGAAACACTCGAGATTCCACAAGATGCTGCTCGGCCGACTCCCGAGCCAGTCGATGAGCTGGAGGAAATACTCTTCTCGGAGCAGGAGCCGACCCGTAAGTTCTATGTCAGCAAGGCACTCCCGTCCGCCCTACATTCAAATATTGTGAAATGCATCCGAGCCAACCGGGACCTCTTCGCATGGTCAGCAGCGGACATGCCCGGTATCTCCGAAGAACTCTTGGTCCATCGCCTCAGCGTTGATCCGGGGTCCAAACCGGTCCAGCAGAAGAGGCGCAAGTTCGCCCCCGAGCGCCAGCTCGCCATCAAAGAGGAGGTAGACAAACTGTTGAAAGCCCGATTCATACAGGAAGTGAATTATCCGGAGTGGTTGTCCAACGTAGTCATGGTGAAGAAATCCAATGGGACATGGAGAATCTGTATTGATTTCACTGACCTCAACAAGGCCTGCCCTAAAGATCCCTTCCCTCTGCCGAGCATCGACACCCTGATTGACGCAACCTCGGGACATGAGCTCCTCAGCTTCATGGATGCTTTCTCGGGTTACAATCAGATAAGGATGTTCCCCCCGGATATTCCGAAGACGTCTTTTGTAACGGACCAAGGACTCTATTGTTACCGAGTCATGCCGTTCGGCCTGAAGAACGCAGGGGCAACGTATCAACGTCTCGTCAACAAGGTATTCCAGGCCCAGATTGGTCGGAACATGGAAGTCTACGTGGACGACATGCTTGTGAAAAGCATCCGAGGCGTTGATCATGAGACCGACCTCCAAGAAGCGTTCGATGTTTTGAGAAAGCACGATATGAGACTCAACCCGAACAAGTGTGCGTTCGGCGTCTCATCGGGCAAGTTCCTCGGCTTTATGGTCAGCCAACGAGGAATAGAGGCAAATCCGGAGAAGATCAGGGCCATACTAGACATGGCCCCGCCCAGAAACGTCAAAGAAGTTCAGAAACTGACAGGTCGTTTAGCCGCCATTGGTCGCTTTTTGTCGAAGTCCGGGGAGAAATGCCTCCCGTTCTTCAAAGCCCTGAGGGGGACTAAGGGGTTCGAGTGGGGGCAGCCACAACAAGATTCCTTCGACCAGCTTAAAGCTTACCTCGTCAATCCGCCCCTTCTCAGCAAACCCATACCGGGCGAACCCCTCTACCTCTACTTGGCAGCCTCGGAACAGACACTAAGTGCGGTCTTAGTCAGGGAAGAAGAAAGAACTCAGAAGCCCATTTACTACGTCAGCAAAGTGCTCCGGGACGCCGAGCTCCGGTACCCGAAAATTGAGAAAATAGCCTACGCCCTGATAATGGCTGCAAGAAAGCTTCGGCCATACTTCCAGTCTCATTCGGTGGTCGTCCTTACCAACCAGCCGTTGAAACAGATCCTTCACAAGCCAGAGACTTCCGGCCGCCTCATGAAGTGGTCGATCGAGCTGAGCCAACATGATATTACTTATCAGCCTCGGACCGCAATCAAGGCGCAGGCGCTGGCCGAATTCATAGTTGAGACGACTATCCCCGACTCCGAGCAGACAACGAAGGGACCGCCTATCTGGTCTGTATATGTCGATGGATCCTCTTGCAACGAGGGGAGCGGGGCTGGAGTCATCCTGGCGGGCCCAGACGACTTTGTCCTTCAATATTCCCTCCGGATAAACTTTAAAGCCTCGAATAACGAAGCCGAATACGAGGCACTCATAGCCGGCCTCGGGATGGCCCGAAACGCAGGGGCGCGACGCCTGCAGATCTTCAGCGACTCTCAATTGGTCGTCAACCAGGTCCTCGGCGAATATGAAGCCCGCGATGACAGAATGGTAAAGTACTTGGCCAAAGTGAAGAGCCTCATGGCGCTCTTCGACGAGGCCCTCATCCGAAGAATCCCCAGAGAGGAAAATGCCCAGGCCGACGCCCTGTCCAAACTAGCTTCCTCATCCCTGCAAGGCCTCGAACAAACCGTTCTGATAGAAGTCCTCCTCAAGCCCAGCATAGAGGACGAGGTTTTCAATTCCGTCGAAACACTGCCGCTCCCCCTCGAAGACAATTGGATGAAGCCCCTCGTCGAGTTTTTAAGAGACGGACTCCTACCAAGGGATCCGAAAGAAGCCCGAAAGATAAGGACCCGGGCCGAGCGTTACATAATGGTCGAAGGCGTTCTGTATAAGCGTTCCTTCACCCAGGTGGATGGTCGACCCTACCTAAGATGCCTCTCCCCCGGACAAGCCGATTACGCCCTGCAAGAGCTCCATGAGGGCATCGGCGGAGCCCACTCCGGCTCCAGAGCCTTGGCACGTAAAGTGTTAAACTACGGGTATTACTGGCCCACTCTCCTAAGGGACGCCGAACGACACGTTCGACAATGCACCTCCTGCCAGAAGTATTCCGACATCCGACGCCTTCCACAAGCACCACTCTCCTCCTTGTCGAGTCCGATCCCCTTTGCAATGTGGGGGATGGATCTACTCGGGCCATTTCCACCGGCCCCCGGACAGTTGAAGTTTCTAGTCGTGGCAGTCGACTATTTCTCGAAATGGGTCGAGGCCGAGCCCCTGGCTACAATTACCGAACATAGAGTCGTCCAATTCTTCTGGAAAAGTGTAATCTGTCGTTTCGGTGTCCCCCGAGTCGTAGTTACAGATAACGGTACGCAGTTCGCTGGAGCTGCCTTCCGAGCCTTATGTCAAGACCTAGCTATACAGCACCGCTTCTCCTCAGTCTCTCATCCCCAGTCAAATGGCCAAGCCGAGAACGCCAACCGACAGATCCTCTCCGGCATCAAGAAGAGACTCGACAAATGCTCCAAGGGATTGTGGGTCGATCAGCTGCCCAATGTGTTGTGGAATTACCGAACCACGAAGCGGATCCCGACCGGCGAAAGTCCGTTCAATCTCACCTATGGGGGCGAGGCCCTCATCCCACTAGAAGTTGGAATACCCTCTCCTCGCCTGATTGCCTTCGAAGAAGAACAGAATGCCAGGGAGCTCAGAACGAGCCTAGATTTGGTAGACGAGATTCGGGAAAGAGCCGCCATACGGCAGCAAGGTTACCGAAGAAGAATCGAACTCGCCTACAACAAACGGGTCCGCCCAACCGACTTGAAAGAGGGGGACCTGGTCCTCCGAAAGCTGGCCATTTCGTTCCCCGGACAGAAGAGCAAATTGGCCCCAAATTGGGAGGGACCGTACAAAGTATCCAAAGTGATCCGCCCCGGTGCGTACAAGCTAGAAGACCTTGAGGGTAGAGAAATTCCCAGGACTTGGAACGCCGACCATCTTTTGAAATACCTAGAGAAGGCAACCCCGCCTATCTAAGTAACTCGAGATGTCGGGCAACCAATCCTGCTACTAGTAATTTTTCCTTTGTTCTTTTTCATTGTAATAAACGGCTAGCAACTTTAGAAGCAGCCGACCATTAGGTATTAATAAATAAATATAGTTTTTCTTTACATTATCGCGTACTTCCGCCTCTAATTCCCTTATCACACAATGGTTCGGAGTCCAGCACTCGGCTCGACTCTTCCTACTCGGCCCGTCCTCAGACGGGCCGGGGGCAGATCGCCGTTCGAAATTGCTCCTGCAGCCGTTGAATGGATCGGAGTCCAACACTTGGCTCGATTTTGCTTCGCAAATCCGCTCCTAAGCGGACTAGAAGAAGCTCGCCATTCGAAACTGCTCCTGCATCTCTCAAACTTATCACACAATGGTTCGGAGTCCAGCACTCGGCTCGACTCTTCCTACTCGGCCCGTCCTCAGACGGGCCGGGGGCGGATCGCCGTTCGAAATTGCTCCTGCAGCCGTTGAATGGATCGGAGTCCAACACTTGGCTCGATTTTGCTTCGCAAATCCGCTCCTAAGCGGACTAGAAGAAGCTCGCCATTCGAAACTGCTCCTGCATCTCTCAAACTTATCACACAATGGTTCGGAGTCCAGCACTCGGCTCGACTCTTCCTACTCGGCCCGTCCTCAGACGGGCCGGGGGCGGATCGCCGTTCGAAATTGCTCCTGCAGCCGTTGAATGGATCGGAGTCCAACACTTGGCTCGATTTTGCTTCGCAAATCCGCTCCTAAGCGGACTAGAAGTAGCTCGCCATTCGAAACTGCTCCTGCATCTCTCAAACTTATCACACAATGGTTCGGAGTCCAGCACTCGGCTCGACACTTCCTACTCGGCCCGTCTTCAGACGGGCCGGGGGCAGATCGCCGTTCGAAATTGCTCCTACAGCCGTTGAATGGATCGGAGTCCAACACTTGGCTCGATTTTGCTTCGCAAATCCGCTCCTAAGCGGACTAGAAGTAGCTCGCCATTCGAAGCTGCTCCTACATCCCTTAAACTAATCTAACGACCGGATCCTTCCTCCGGCTCGACTCTATCTCTCCGACTCGTCCTTAAACGGTCCGGAACCAGTCCCGACCGTAGACTGTGCCGAGCTGACGAGGTACCGACCCTCGTTTTGGGAAAAAATCTCCCCGAGCTCAACTCGCCATCAGATCCTCTCAAATTGTGTGCCAAAGCGTGATGAGTGGATCCAGTAGTGCCACGTACCCACAAAACGACAAGATAACGTTTTCTTGGTACTCGTGCCTGCCTCTGGATTCGTGCCCCCATCCGACGGTTATGGACACCCCACGTCGATCGGCACCAAGAGCCGAACGGCGGAGTCAGAACAACACGTTGTTGGAGAATTCGTTTCGGCCATCAATTGTGCCGAGCTGACGAGGTACCGACCCTCGTTTTGGGAAAAAATCACCCCGAGGTCAACTCGCCGTTAGATCCTCTCAAATTGTGTGCCAAAGCGTGATGAGTGGATCCAGTAGTGCCACGTGTCCACAAAACGACAAGATAACGTTTTCTTGGGACTTGTGCCTGCCTCTGGATTCGCGCCACCATCCAACGGTTGTAGACACCCCACATCGACGGGCGTCAATAGCCGAGCGACAGGATCAGAAATGCGACAAAAGACTCGACGAACAGCCAATAGAAGACACTTCGGATAAATCGACCCCAATTTTATTAATGACTTGGACGAGTTTACAAAAAGATTACAACAGCGAGTTCAACAAAATATTAGAAGGCATGACCCGCTCATTTCCTCCGAGGAAGGGGGACACTCCGGTTCAACGACACTTTGGGTCGGCGCTTCTTAGCCTCCGAGCTCGTCTCCAGGCCGACGAACCGGGACGCCCCTTCGCCGCTGAGCCTCACAGTTGCCCCAACCGAAGCGCCGCTTGAAGACACCGCCACACCACTTTGTGCATCGGCGGCTGACGCCCCGATGATAGGAGTCCGGGACGCCGCTTGGTAGAACGTGATACCTCGCTCGATCTCTTCGCGGGTACACGAGGTGCTCCGGACGTTGGCCCTCACCGGCTGAGGCTTGAGCCGAGCGACCTCCTCCTCCAATTCGACGATCCGGTCCTTCAGTGCCTCGTCCTTCACGACAATTTTGAACCGAGGAAGCTTCGCCGATCCAGGGTATTCGGCGCTGTCAGATATGACACGACGCAGATGGGTCACCTCGATACTCTTGTCGACTGTCACCCTTTGCAAATGCTCGACCTTCTTCACGAGCTCATCTCGTTCGGCCAAAACAGAGGCCAATTCTTCTTCCTTAGCAAATAGCTCGGCTTCGGCTATCCGCAAGTGGTACACTTCGGCCAACAGATCCCCGTTCTTCATCTCCATATTGTACAGCATCCTCCTCGTCAGGTCGATCTCGCCCTCAAGGCGTTTCACGAGAGATAGATGGAACAGCTCTACTTGTCGCCGAGCCATCGTAGTGACGGGGGCCTACCCTACGACCGAACCAAACACTTAGACAATTTCAAAGACAAAACGTTTTTTCATTTATCAAAAAGCGGTGGCCAGTCCGCAAAAGGCGTTACAAAGCTCGGAAGAAAAAGCAGAACAGAAACTACAAAAAGATTAACGAAAGAATCAAGGGTCCACCTGCGTCTCCGCTCCCACCCCGGACGCATCGACGGGCGGTCCCTCGATCTCTCCCTTAGCCGGGTCATCCTCTCCCCCTCCGTCTTCGCCTTCGACCTCGTCCTCGGCATCCCCCTCCTCGTCGTCCACGGGCGACTCGGGCCACAGTCGATAACCGACTCGCTCGAAGCCGGGGACACGAGCCTGGACATGGTCCAGGGCCGTCTGGTAGGATCGCTCCATGTTCTCGGCCATATGTTTCTTCGCCTCTGCCTCAATCTCGGCTTCGACCTCCGCCCGGATCCTCGCGGCCTGCGCTTCCCTCTCCGCCTTCTCGTCGGCCAAGGACTTCAATGCCGCGGCAAGATCTTGGGCGGCCTTGGCAGCTTTGGCGGACTCCGCTTCGAGGCCCTCCTTCGCTTTCTTCAGGTCGGCAGTAAGGTCGGCCACCCGAACGTCCAGAGCCTCGGCCCGCCTCTGCTCGGCCTCGAGATCCTTGACCGCCCGGACCTTCGCCAGCCTGTCTTTCTCGCTGGCGGACTTCAGCTCCTTCTCCTGTGCGGCGAACGCCTCCATGAGATGGCCGAAGTGAACGGTGGCCTACGAAGACGACGATAAGTACGAAGTACGCACCGAGTAACAAACTTGAAGAAATTTGCGAACACTTACCGAAACAAGCCCCCGGGCGACTTCGTAAGTGTCGTCGCCGACCCTCCCCGCATTCAGCGCGGCCTTATCCTTCGGGGTCGCCAAGTGTTTGACGACCTGCATTGACATCTGCGAGTTGCCGAGGAAACCATCATGATTCCTCACCAGCCAGTTCGGCACAAACAACTGCTTGTGCTGCTCGGTCAGGATTTCCTCGGCATTCTGAGTCAATGGGGGAGGCTCGAGCGCCAGCGCCGCATTGACATCAAAGACACCCTCGTTCACGGACGGGGCGGCAGGGGCCGAGGTCTCCTCCACCACCACTACCTCCGAAGGCACCTCGGAAGCCGGGGGAGGCGGAGCAACGTTAGTGGCGACCGCGGGCTGAACACCCGAAGACGCACCCTCGGCCGCCCTCTTCCTTTTTCTGGTCCCGGTCAGCTTGGACCTATCGGCCATCATAGCTTTAAAGTCAATCTTCATCGACTCTGCATCAACAAAAAAAAAAGGGAGGGGGAGAAAACCGAATCAAAACAGACGAATTGAAGACTTAGAAAAAAAAAAATGAATGAGATGTCAAGAGCGTACTCGGGTCAATGGGGCTTAGTCCGGACCCGAACAACACCTCTTCGGTCAACTCCCTCCAACTCAGTACCGGAAGGGCCGTGATCCTCCTCGCTACCTCCTCCTCGGCCTCAGATAGTGCGGGGTCGCCCCGCGCAAATTTCGGCACTTCCACCTTCCACCGGGACGGAATGTGCCAAATCGCTTCGCCCCTTATGATAAAATACTTCTCCCTCCAACCCTTAAGAGAGTCGGGATTCTCTACAATCTTAACACCTCTCCTCGGCCCCAAATAGTACCGGTACTCCGAGCCGTGTTGCTTGTTTATCCGATAGAGGCCCCGGAAAACTGACAGATCCGGCGCTACCTCGGCTCGGTGACACTGAAGCAAGAATGCGTTCACATGACGCCAAGTGTTTGGACTGAACTGAGTAGGGGCGAGACAATACCAGCCGAGGATCTGAAGTATGAAAGGGTGCAGCGGAAAACGCAGTCCCGCGTTCAAGGAGTCGACGTCAAACATGCACATGTCCGACGAAGGCAACTTAGTGTTTGCTCGCACCCCGGGGCCAGCGACCATCAGCTTGTACTCCGACGGGATAGCGAAAGCCTTCCTGATCCGAAGAAGATCCTTCTCGGTCAACGACGAAATGAGCTCGTCAGCTTCGGAGGGATGGAACGGATTAGGCTCCTCGACGATCTTCGACTTTCCGTAGATCGCTTTCTCCAGAAGATCACCCTCGTACTGCCTGACTCCCGAATGCCCGGACAGGACGGAAGGATATTGTCCTATCTCGGGAGCTCGTTTCGGGTTCTCCACAATCACCCCCACCATGGGGGGCGGGGTCTCCCCTGTCCTCTTCTTCTTCCCGACCCTCGACTCGACAGCCAGCGGTTCGGCCATCTGCTTCCCCTTCCTGCGAGCTTCCGCCCTACTCCTCTCCCCGGCGCCATCACCGCCCGAGGACGAGGCACCACTACCCGAGCTTACCCTTGACATCCTTTGAAAAAGCTAAGGCAAAGACAAACTAACCTTTGAAGTGACGTTCACGGTCGGAGAATGCTCGCCGGAAATCGCCTGGCCCACGCGACAGCTAACGACAACACCGTGGAGCAAGAGCGCCGCTAGCAGAAGACTTAGAGAACAAAAGTAAATTCGTAGAGTGAAAAGTGAGAAATGAGCTCAGGGGTGAAGGAATGGTAACTTATAACCTCAACTGATAACGGGCCTCCTTGGGAATCCCAAAGGCCCACTAAGAATCCCAAACGCCCTACAAGAGAGAGGCGGCGGTATGAGAGGGATGGCGGAACTCCCAAAAAAAAACACAAGTTGCGACTCGGCCACCGGTCTAATGAGCCGAGCTATCGAACGAAACGCTCAGTGACCGAGCCACCGAGTTCGCCCAAAAATACCCAAATCCGCGCCGGGCAAATAGAGCGAGGTATGCGGGCCGAGGTGACGAGATACCGACCCTCGTTTTTGGCAAAAAATCCTCCCGAATCAAAATCACCGTCGGATCTCTCCAAAATTCGCGTCAGGATCTGATGAACGGTTCAGATTGCGCCACGCCCACAAAACGACAAGATAGCGTTTTCTCGTGATCTGAACCCCATCCTCGTGATGCGTGCCAAAATGAACGGCCCAGATCCGTCCACGCAGACGTTCCAAACCGCTTGCCATCGGCTTGGTCGGTCGAGCTACCGAACAGCTCAGCCGAGCAACCGAGCCACCTAATACGGAATGGCGGAACCATCAAGAAGACAAGTAAACGACTCGGCCTCCGGCCCACCGAGCCGAGCCACCAAGTTCGCCCAAAAATACCCAACTCCGCGCCCGGCAAATAGCGCGAGGTATGCGGGCCGAGGTGACGAGATACCGACCCTCGTTTTTGGCAAAAAATCCTCCCGAATCAAAATCACCGTCGGATCTCTCCAAAATTCGCGTCAGGATCTGATGAACGGTTCAGATTGCGCCACGCCCACAAAACGACAAGATAGCGTTTTCTCGTGATCTGAACCCCATCCTCGTGATGCGTGCCCAGATAAACGGCCCAGATCTTGCCACGTCGACAAAACGACAAGATAGCGTTTTATGGGGATCCACGCCAAAGATGGACGGCCTAGATGATGCCACGTACCTCGGATGCTTTGAACCGAGGCACCGACCCTTCCAACCAGGTCGCCGACCCCCCAAGCCGCGGCACTACGCATCCGGGCCGTGGTGCTGGGGTACCGACCCTTCCAACCGGGTCGCCGACCCCCCTAGCCGCGGCGCTACGCATCCGGGCCGTGGTGCTGGGGTACCGACCCTTCCAACCGAGTCGCCGACCCCCTTAGCCGCGGTGCTACGCATCCGGGCCGCGGTGCCGAGGTACCGACCCTCGTTTTTGGGAAAAAATCCTTCCGACCCTCAGGAGCCGTTGGATCTCGTAGGAAAGCGCGCTCGTCATGATGGACGTCCCAGATCTTGCCACGTCCACAAAACGACAAGATAGCGTTCTATTGGGATCCCCGCTAAAGATGGACGGTCTAGATGGTGCCACGTACCTCGGATGATCCGAGCCGAGGTACCGACCATTCGAACCAACTCGCCGACCCCTCGAACCGCGGCGCAACGCATCCGGGCCGGGGTGACGGAGTGCCGACCCTCGTTTTTGGGAAAAAATCCTTCCGAGGAGCAGGAGGCGTCTGATCGTTCCGAAATTCGCGCTCCACCTTGATCGAAGGCCCAGATGATGCCACGCCATAAATAGGTATTAAAAATTGGTTTTTATTTATTTAAATCGGTTTATTTATTTAAAAAATTGCGAAAAATCGCTAAAAATTCGGGAAAATTAGCTAAAAATTCCAGGAAATAATTAAAAATTCGGGGAATATTTCTAAGCCACCGAACGAGCAATTATTACCTAGAATACGCGGTTAAAGCCCCCGAACAATTAGCCAACACATCGCAAAATTAAATAAATCATCCGGAAAAATAGATAAAAACTCGACACAGCTTCGGAGCATCAAAGAAGGAGGAACTAGCCTACCCCCGTGCTCCAGGATTCAAAAATCACCCATTCGGACTGCGATACAGTTCCACCGACCACTGAGTTAGTCAAACTACTCCTCAAAGACTGACCACCCTCAGTCTTTAGGAGTGGGGGGCTCGTGATATGGTCAAAACAAGGGGTTCAATCGAGACCGTCCAAATGGGGCACGAATCCTACAGCTCAGGGACGAGACGGTAATTTCACATGCAAACGGGTCCGAAGCGGGTACTGGGTCTCCTTCTCACAGATCCAATAACCCGCAAACGGATCCACCACAGCTGGGCACGGGTTTCAACCCGCTGCCAACTCGATCCAGCAAGACACAATCAAGGTCCCTGATTAGATCTAAATCAACGGCCATGATTCACGTCAATCTTTACACTGGGATTTAGGGATTAAAATTCCTTATCTGATCACCAGAATATACCTTATCAGATTACTTTCCCAATCTGTTTACAAGGAGATTGTTCTATATCAGACTACGCGGATTACATTCCTAAATTGTTCTCTAAGACGCCTATAAATACCCCCCACCCATCTCCATTAAGAGGTAATCAATCTTTCTCTAGTTAAACGCTCTTTCATAATCATTTCTGGTTACTGACTTGAGCGTCGGAGGGTGCGTCGCCGGGATCAACCCCGGTGTCTCGCACTTCCTTGCAGGTGAACGGCGGGAGTCAACGGTCAAGCTCCGGCGGAACAGGTATACAGGTTCTCCTATTCAGTTTCCCCAAAGAACTCACAAATTCATCTGTTTGCCCCCACACCGAATTTAGCGGCAACAGTAACTAATAGGGTTTTGTTTATCTCGAGAGCCAATTCACCATTGACAATAATAGAAACTTAATTTAAGTTATCATATTTTGGTTTAGTTAGGTGTCGCGAACTAATTAAGTCCAAGGGCATATTCCTTTGGTTTATATTCTAACTTCCAACGGATATCCTCAATCGTATGCATCACTATCAACGCTGACTTGATACTAATAATTTATACTTTAATAACGATAATGGGTCTGTATCTGTGGTACTAAACTGTTTTTTTCTTCTGCAATAACATAGCGGACTATGAGACGCTGAATATAATTGAAAATCAATGTGATATTGACTCACTAATTTGTTCGAAATATATCTCAAATATTTCTCTAGATATAAATTTATTATTTTTTGTAATGTTTAATATGGAGTGATATTCGGAACACAACTGTGAAAGTAGTGAAGTTTGATTGGCCAAGAGATACCTAAGAGAGACCGTTTCCGATATTCAGGCTCGATGATACAAAGAGATAAGGAGATTTGTGAAGATGTTATACATAGGATCCAAGCAGGGTGACTTAAGTGGAGAAGTGCCAGTGGTGTTTTGTGTGACAAACGTATACCTTTGAAATTGAAGGAAAATATTTATAGGCCGGCTGTTAGACCAGCAATGATGTATGGGGCAGAATGTTGGGTAACAAAGAAACAACATGTACAAAAAATAAGTGTAGTGAAAATGATGATGCTAAGATGGATGTGTGGTAAAACAATGAATGATAGAATTAGAAACGAGCATATACGAGACATGCTAAAAGTAGCTCCAATCCAAGATAAGTTAAGAGAAAATCGCCTCATGTGGTTTGGACATGTCACACATAGACCTAGCAGTACCCCCGTTCGAAAGAGTGATTTGATAAGTATTGAGGGTGGAGTTAGGGGTACAGGAAGACCTAAACTAACTTGAGTGAAAAAGATATGCTAGTTTGTGACAATACAGAAGATATTGCACTAAACCGAACAGAATGGAAAACCAGGATTCATGTAGCCGACCCCAGCTAGTTGGAAAAAAAACTTTGTTGTTATTATTTTAGTTATGTTTAACATATATCTTTACCTCTTTAATTTTGTTTGATATAATTTGAAATATCAATAGGATTTAATATAATATAAATTTTTGTTAGTGACTTAATCCTATTTCAAATAGGGACAGAATATTTAATTTGAAGTTTATGTTCATCTTAAACTCTAAGTTATAAACAAATTAATACTTAAACTAGTGTTACCCTGTGCAAATTGCACAGCTTAAAATAGTTTTAAGGGCTCATAAAATTATATAGATCTCAAAAAAGCATGAGAGAATTGGGAGAAACTTATAAATATCATCCCTACCATAATTGCTAAAATCTTCATTATCATCCTCATATAAGCAGATTATTTAGAGAATCACTGTCAATCCTTATGGTATTCAAATGAATATTACTAAAGCTAAAAAATGCATGCAATAAAAAGATATTACAAATTCAACTAATTTATGCTAACATGTATATTATAACATCATTAATATTCAGTAAATAGGTTATACATTATACACTCTGCATTATAACATAGGTTATGGTAAAGATGATAGACTAAAAAAATTATACAATTTTTTTTTATAAATCATGTTTGCTTAAAAATCTAATTCTATGTTAGGGGGTGGGGATGGGTTTGGGAAGAGACTTGAGATTTATGAGATTGAGAAAGTGGGAGGGGAATAGACTATGTTCGAGGGATTGAGGTTTTTTATTTTGTTTTAATTTTTTAATAAAATCACGCATAGTGCACGTGTTAGTTAAATAGGAATCCCTATTTTTCTCTCCTTTCTCTATTTCTCTCCTATTAGTATAATATATAGATATAATTAGAGTATTAAATCTATCTTTCTTAACTTGTATTCTAAGATTACTATAAATACTAAATGAGAGGAGATTGTATCTAATAAAGAACCAATAGAAAGAGCTAAGAGTTTTCCCTCAAAAAAGAACTTAGAATTAGTTATCTGAATAAGATATTATTGCAATCAGAGAGAAAAAAGAGAGACTAAGAAGCATGTCTTATATTTTTTTAACTATTTAACTGTATATTGGCACCGAAAAATCTTCCTTTGTTTTTACTTACTATTTTTCTACTTGTTACAAGTCCGATTTATTTTGCTAAATTATCCAAAAAAATAATGGATTCTTAGGACTCTATCTAATTCTGTGATTTTGATAATTAACCAAAGTGAAAACTTGTACAATATACGAGATGGACTTGCCGGACTCTATAAACCTTACAGTCTTTGGAATAACTATAAACCTGACTTAAAAGATCACACAAACATTAGATCTACCACACAAACTCCGAAGAGATTAATTTACTAAATATAGTGACTCCCAAATTGGGTTGTTACATAAAGACAATGAAAATAACATTAGGTAAACTACATCTAAATATACTAGCAACTTGCACGTGCGATGTATGCTATTTTTAAAAAAAAAACTTATATAACACTAGGTAAACTATATCTAAATATACTAGCAACTTGCACGTGCGATGTATTGCTATTTTTTAAAAAAAAACTTATACATTTTTAAACACACAAAAAAGTAAACACTACGACGTAGTCTGACATCGAACCTGAGATCTCTTTTTACCCAATACAACTCAGTGTTGCAATTTACAAATTATCTCTAATGGCACAAACTTATATTATTTTATATGAATGATTCTTTCGTAAATAATTATGTTGTAAATAAATTTGAACCTTTGAGAATATTATGGTAACGGACAATAATTGAGAAAAATGTATAATTAATATAACTCCCACTCAAAAATGTGTGGGTGAGATTAGATCAATCAAGTTTGTTTGTCTATATATTACACAACCGCAACTCTCTCATTATAGTATTTACTATTATTTTGCACGTGCGATGCACGTCTTACTATATATATATATATATATATATATATATATATATATATATATTAAAGTATATCTATGTCTCTATATAATGGAAGAGTTGAAGTTGCACGTGCGATACACATAAGTTATAGTTGTCCTTGCGACGCACATTTTAATAAATATATCACATGTAATATACGTAAGTTGAAGTTGTCCGTGCGATGCGCGTTTTAGTAAAGAGTTGGAGTTGTACGTGCGATACACATAAGTTGGAGTTGTCCTTGCGATGCAAGTTTTAATAAATATATATTTTTTAAAGTAAATAAAGAATAAAATGGGAGATTCAGAGTTGCACGTGCGATGCACGGATTTGTTTTGTTACAAATGAGATTTGTTTGGTGACAAATCTTGATCCTAAGTTTAGTGTGCACAAAACATATTATTAAGACTAATATTTTCAGTTGAGATCTATAGAATTTACAGATAAGTTAATTAAAAACAAAGAGCATAAAAAGATTTGCAATCAAGCAAAAGATGAATGTATCAAAGAAGATTGCAAATATCAAGAAGATTTCAACTCAAGAAATATATGCTTCAAATTCTCAAGAAAACCAACAATAATCAATTATTTATTTCTATTTTTGTGAGAAAATACTATGTAAAGAGTCGTTGATTGATTGATTAGTATTTGGAAATAATATAATGTAATACCCTGAGCTTTTATTAAATGTGAAATTGTTGATTTTACGTGTTGTGCACGTGCAAATTTGTGTATAAATATTTTCTTATGAAATGATTTTTATAACATGAGCAAATAATTAATTTCTTTCCTTCTCTTTTCTTTTAAGCCCATTTTTAGAAACCTAAATTTGTTTTCTAAATAAAGCCCAACCTAATGAATTAATTATTTTTTTCTAAAAGCCCACTATTTTTTAAAAAAGTCCATGAATTAACTACATTTTAATTAACTTGTCATGTAGACACATTTTTTTTGTAGACAATTAATTAATTTATAATGTACAACTTTAATTGGGGGGACACTAGTTGGGACACGTGCTTGCACGTGTGTGTGCTTTGCACACCCTCCTTGACCGGATTGCATGAGAAAGAGAGTGGGGGGGTGGATTAGTGGAGTGGTAGTCTTTGTATTCATGGGTGGTTGCTACAACTTTCCATTGTATCCTAGTCATTCATCTACAACCATCTAATGCAATCCTAGCCGTCCATTCCACCCTAAAACTAGTATAAATACCCCTCCCTTTATGCATACAACACTAAGAAATATTTTGAAAAGAAAGAAACTATATAGGAGAGTAAACGATTGAGAAGGAGTAAAAAGATTGAATGCATTAGTGTGTGTATTTTTGGAGGCCGGCTACTACAACCCACGGCAAGGAGAGGCTCGGTTTCACCAAGTGCAAGGCAGAGAAAACATTGTGGTGGCTCATTCTAGGAGGAGAAGGACCAATCGTGTTCAAGGAGATTCTAGGAGGTTTGTAGTATTTTCTTCAAATAGGTGGGTGTTTTTCTATACTTCTAATATTAGATATCATGCTAGGGATTTTGATACAAATACATGCTAAAAGAACTAATAAGATAATCACTTGTGGACTTTAAAAAAGACTTGCTAGACGAATGAGTAAATACTTGATAAATTGCGTGCTATTGGGTATAATTCATGTCTAATGTAGTTAAATTCACTTATTGCCATGAAATTGTGGAATTGGAACCATGTAATTATAGAAATATTCATGCATTGGTTAGTAGATGAATTACTAAATTTTGTGCTTATTGAACCATTGTATTGTTTGCTCAAGGAATGCAACTTTGATTATAAGTATTATGAATAAAGAAGGGGAAAAAATAGAAATATACAATTTTTAATAAAGTCTTAATGCAAGGAATTGAGTAGAGGATTTGTTAAAGTGAATTTTTGCAATTTGTAAACATAGAATACAAATTAGAGTGAAAATACTTGTTTTAATGTCAAAAATATATCCATGATCTACTCTAATTTGCAACCTGGTGTCATCAATAGTCGACCGAATTAGAGTCAACGGTCAACTGTCAGGTAATAAATTTCGGATTCTAGTTGCAGAACAGTCGACCGAATGTATTGTAACAGTCGACTGCCCTGACTATTGGTTTTCGAGTTTTAAAATCTTTGCAGAACAGTCGACCGACTGTATTGTAACAGTCGACTGCCCTGACTATTTATCTTCGAGTTTTAATTCTCACAGAACAGCCGACTGGCTATGTTTTGACAGTCGACGGCCCTAAAGTTTAAATAATATCCAGTTTTTATGAGATAATTTTCTATAACCTTTGGCCTAGTATATTTGAGATTATTTTTGCAAGAAAGAACTTACTATAAATTGTTAGCTTTAATTGTCTTTGGATAAAGAAAAATATATTGATTAAAAGATGATTTGAAAAGAGTTTTGATAATGAAAGAAAAATGAAAGTATGAATGTTAGATTTAGTATTGATAAAATGAGAATAAGGGAATTGTGTGGAAAGAATGAACTATTGAGTATGACAAATTGAATTTCTTTGTTTATGCATGATATTGTACAAGAAATTGGAATTTTAATGACATGATGAGTTATGAAGGATATTATGAATATGAATATATAAATGCTATGAACATGAAAAGGAATATTATTGTTAATCACGGAAAAAGATCTTATGAGTATGAAATACTCGGTGTTGTAATTATGAGTTGAAATTAAGAACTAGGGTGTAGCTAAGCCTTATACCGGCAATAAAATGAATGTTGAGATGAAATTTAAAATGAAAAGACCAAGATTTGGATTATGAGAAATGATTGAATAAGACTGGTATAGCGGAAGTGCTAACCCTAATGGATTGATTTTGTTCATGATTCAATTAAATTAAGAACTAGATACATAGTGAAGATGTGATGAACGTAAGAGACAAACATGAGTATGAGAGCCATTGGATTGGCGGCATGATAGTATTCACAGGATGTCCCATGATGCGTCATGATTAGGGCGTTGATACTAGTCCAGAGTACCGTCCCGATGGCGACACTTATGGGGTGATCGAATGACTGCGGGTGGGGTCACGTTTATGGTAGGAGGTGAATTACCACAGGATGCCTGTATGATGAGTCATGTGTCAGTGCATTGAGATTCTCTCCAGGGCACCTAGACGTGAGTTCGTAGTTCATAGAATGCCTAAGATACTTACCGTAGTTACAAGAGTAGATTAGGTCATGGCGGGGGATTGAACCCTACGAGATGAGGAAAGATTAAGGGCTTGCCCTCGAACCTATGTAGTATGGACTGCATAGACTCTGAACAAGTGGGCATTAGTGTCATATAATGTAAACAACTGCATTAAGGATTAAGTGCACATCACAACACGACATCAATAGGATAGTCCCTTGTAGTTTGTCTTGTGATCAAGTTTGTGATTGTTCAAGTATGGAAAATCGTTATACTGTTTCCGGCATAGAAAGAATGGCCATGTATAATATTTTGTCAGTTGAATGAACTGACGCACCCACAGTTTTATATGTAGGCTAAAGAGGTTGGCAAATTGAAGTATACATGATGCTCAAAGATTGAATTAAATATTGTAAAATTGTTCTATGTAATTACTGTAAATTGTTTCTGCTGTATGAATGTAAATGTATAATGTAACTCTGATGTAAGAAATGTTTTAATTTTCTTGTAAAATTGTACGAAAGAAGTGTAAAGATCCTGTGGAACTTCGAATTCAGTTGTATTTTGGAATTCGGGGTGTTACATATAAAGTGGATTCACTGACTAAATGTTGAATCTGCACGATAGCGGTCGGCCGTACAATATGTCGGTCGACCGTCGCAACAGTTGATCGATCATCATAGTGAAAAAGATGAGTCATTCGACCGGTCATCGCTCGACTTTTGAATTAAAAGATGAACGGTCGAATGCTCAACAAAGTTGTCGACCGTCCGCGTGTAGTTTTGACTATTTCAGAAATATCTTTTCGTTATTGGAAAGATACATTTCCTCGCTCTATAAATAGAGACGAATTCACTGAGTATTCTTCACCTCTTGCAATTACAATTCTTCTGAACTAAACATTCAATCAACGATCCGAGTGTGAGAGCTTTTATTATTTTTTTCAGTCAAGATCGTTATAGATTTTGATAAATTTTCTTTTCTTCCACTTCGGTGAGTTTTGCAAGATTTGTTTGTAGAAGTCCTGCGAGTGTAATAGGTCTCTCGACCTGAATCTCGAGAATCACTGTACAAGGGTTTAAAGTATAGTGGAATACTTGTGGCGGAGAATTGCTATAAGGAGGTGGTGTGGATGTAGACATGGGGTCAAACCACATTATATCGATATGTCTTGCGTGTTTGTTCTGTTTGTTATCTCTAACTTTATTTTCTTACTTTACGCGTTTTATTTAAAGTTCTTATTTTTCTCACAATCACCCTATTCACATTTCTAAGGTGATTTACAACAAACTGTTCCATTATAATAGTAATGATAAAAATTAGAGATATATACTATTATAACCTTAATTATATATAATTAATTCAAATAAACTCTAACTATTTATAGTCTTGATATCTCCTACGAAGAAGGAATATTATTATATTCCATGATGAAATGAGAGACAGACCTTACCTTTTCTATTTTATTGGTTACTAGGGGAGGTGGCTTCGAATCTAAGAGCATCCACATCAATTGGATAGCCATTTGAATTGCCATTTAAAAATTTTGACAATTTAAAGGACAATTTTTTTAAAAATGAGAGATTATTCTACACTCATGATTGCAATTTAAATTGCCAAATATGTATATAATAGTATATTAATAGTGTATAATAGTGCATATATAATTATAATAGTGTATATATGCATAAATATAAATATACACTATTATATATTGATATGGGTTGGATGACGTGGCCCCTCCTGGGCCACAAGATCCCCTCAGAATACGCGCACCCCCAGATTATCCAGATCCGCCACGTCAGCATCGGAAAACCGCCCGGGCCTCTGCCACGTCAGCCTGGAAACCGCCCGGGCCTTTGCCACGTCAGCCCTATACCGCCCGAGTTTCCACCGCTTCAACCCCACGGGCAACCGGGTCCAGACCCGGCCCCAAACGGGTCCAGACCCGGTTGGCTTCTCCTATAAATACCAGATCCCTACCCCTTATCCAGGTACGTAATCGATCTTTTCCCCTCTAAAACCGTAGTTACTGTTACTCTCCCTCAGTGACTGACTAGATCGTCGGAGGGTCTGCCATCGGGACCAACCCCGGTGTTTCGAGATCGTCTACAGGTACACAAGACCTCGGATCCGAGCCTCCTAATCCGAGCCGAGCATCCAGCCTCCACCTCATTACCACCTACTTCCGTACCGTTCGCCCTGCCGAGGGTCGTCCGCACCGAAGCTTCCTCCACTAATACAAATCGAGTAAGAACACACACCTGGTGCATCCACACGCCTCACAAAAACAAACCGCATCAGGTTGGCACCGTCTGTGGGAAACTCTATTGCAGACGCCGGCCCGAGCTCAGCCGTTAATGGCACCCCGTCAACCCGAGCTCACATGGCGCCCAAGGCCAGGAGAGCTGTTACCTCAGCGCGTCAGTAGGACGTGCCTCCACAGGGCATCGGCGTCGATGCTCAGGCATCCAACAACCCGGGGGTCAGTCATAGACCCCAACCGGGTGCCTCCCGACCAGTCCAGCCCGACCTACGGGGGGTGATCCAGAACCGACAGGCCAGCCGGTCCAGGGGAGGGGCCGCTTCCAACTCGGCCCCGAACCATCCCAAACCTTCGTCCCAAGGGCGAGGGCCGGCACTCAGCCGCGTCGGCCGGCGCCCACCGGCTCAGCAAAACCGAGCCGAGCGAGCCCCAGTCACCCACCAGAAGTTTCAAGACTTCCGGAAAGATATCATGGAGGCCATCCAGGGACCCCCCATCGATGGCAGCATCCGCCGCTCTCGCTCCAGCTCGGATGCCGAGGCCAGCGTGTCCCGCGTCCCGACCGTCCTGCCAGAGTATGACGACGACGTCTTGAAGCGCCTCAAGGAAATGGAGGACCGCCTCGACCACTTCGGGGACGGCGGACCGAGGCCGGCTCAGGGATACAGGCCCATCCGACCTCCTTTTTCCACCGCCATCTTGCGGGCGGAAATACCCCGGAACTTCCACCCACCTCAATTCGAGACTTACGACGGGGAGGGCGATCCGACTGATCACATGGAGGGCTTCAAAATCCTCATGATGATTCACAGCGCATCGGATCCCCTCCTCTGCCATGCCTTCTCTGCCACCCTCTGGGGTCCGGCTCGGGAGTGGTTCTCGAAGCTCACCCCCGGCTCCATCCACTCCTTCAACCAATTGGAGGGCAACTTCCTCACCCACTTTGTGACAAGCCGAAAGGACAAGTGCGTCCCTACTTGGCCTCCGGTAGAAGGAAGGAGAGTCGCTCCGAGTGTTCGTCTGAAGATTCACCGCAGAGGCGAGATCGGTCTCCTCCCTCGACCCAGGGGATGCCTCGCAGCATTCCGACACAACGTCCATCACGGACAGCTGAAGGCCTCCCTGGCGAAGAGGCCCCCGATAGATTTCCCCGACCTCCTCAATAGGGTCGAAAAGTACATCTGGGCCGAAGAGGCCCTGAATTCAGAGGACGAGAAAGAAGTTTCCGGGAAGGAGAAGCGCAAGGCCGACGAGGTCGAGCCAGCGAAGAAAGCTCCGAGATACGGGGGCGCCGCGAAGAAGGTTCCGCTGATCCCCCGCTTCGAGAGGTACACTCCGCTGACGCAGAACGTGTCGACAATCCTCTTAGCGATTGAAGACAGAGACCTCGTGCAGTTCTCCCCTCGACCGTCCAACAACACTAGTAAGAAGAGGGATCAGCAGTTCTACTGCCGCTTCCACCGGGACAACGGGCACGACACAGATCGTTGTCGTGCCCTGAAGGACGAAATCGAGGCCCTCGTCCAACGAGCGTACCTCAGGGAATTCAAAAGAGAAGGTGCCCGGGAACAGAGGGATACCAGAAACAAGAGGGATTCCCCTCCTCCTCGAGCACCCTGATAGCGCCCCGAGCGGGATCCGGAGCCCGAGGAGCCCGAAGGTCAGGCAATCTTGCATTGCGTCCACGGAGGGCCCATGGGGGGGGATCCAACACTTCTCGCAAGGCATTCGTCCGGGATGTCAATACCGTCCAGGGCCCTCTCTCCCCCCAGGTCCAGCAACTTCCTGTCTCCTTCTCAGGGGAGGATCTGGAGGGAGTCTGGCTCCCTCATAGTGACGCACTCGTCATCAGCCTCTGCATGGCGAACTTCGAGGCCCGGTGAATTCTCATAGACAACTGCAGCTCAGTCAACATCTTGTTCTTAGAAGCCTTCGAGAACTTGAAGCTTTCCCGTGAGAAGCTAAAGCCGGTCGGATATACCTTGCACGGATTTTCTGACATCCCAGTAACAATAGAGGGGATCGCCACCCTAGATGTCACAGCGGGTACGACCCCGAACAGAAGAACCGAGTCCATGGACTTCATGGTTGTGAACGTCAAGGCAGCCTACAATGCCATACTCGGTCGCCCCGGACTCTGCTCGCTCCAGGCAGTTCCCTCGGTCTACCACCAGAAGATGAAGTTCCCTACCAACACTGATGTCAGTGTTGTCCGAGGAAATCAAGAAGCCGCACGCTCGTGCTACATGACGGCCATCGGGAGCGGTGTGTTTCCCCTCGATGCCCTCAAACTAGAGCATGAGAGAACCCAGCCAGAACCAGAGCCGGCTGACGAGCTACAGGAAGTCTCATTCGAGACAGGGGACGCGTCGAAGCACATCCGAGTGAGCTGCTTCATCCCGCCCGACCTTAAGTCCGCCCTGATTGCCTGCATTCGCCGCAATGTTGACCTCTTTGCCTTGAAGCCCTCTGACATGCCCGGTATCTCCGAGCATCTCATCATGCACAAATTCAGTGTGATTCTCGGGTCAAAGTCGGTTGTCCAAAAGCAGCGTAAGTTCGCTCCAGAGCGACAGCAGGCGGTAAACGCGGAAGTAGAAAAGCTCTTGTCTGCGCGTTTCGTACAAGAGGTCAGCTATCCTGAGTGGTTGGCGAACATCGTCATGGTCAACAAGGCGAGCGGGAGCTGGAGGATCTGCATAGATTTCACCGACCTCAACAAGGCATGCCCCAAAGATCCGTTCCCCCTCCCCAGCATCGATGCCCTTATCGACACCGCATCGGGTCACGAGCTCTTATCCTTCATGGATGCCTTCTCAGGCTACAACCAGATCCGAATGTTTCCTCCCGACATCACCAAGACGTCCTTCATCACAGACAAAGGACTTTACTGCTACCGGGTTATGGCCTTCGGGCTGAAGAACGCCGGTGCTACTTACCAGAGGCTCGTTAACCGTGTCTTCAAAGATCAAATCGGGTATAACATGAAGGTATACGTCGACGACATGCTCGTCAAAAGCCAACAGGGTCAGAATCACGTCGCCGACCTGAAAGAAGCCTTTAGGATACTTCGAACCCACAACATGAGGCTCAATCCGGCGAAGTGTGCATTCGGCGTCTCCTCGGGAAAGTTCCTTGGTTTCATCATCAGCCAACGTGGTATCGAGGCGAACCCCGAAAAAATCCAGGCCATAATAGACATGGCCCCTCCCAGGAACATCAAAGAAGTCCAGAGGCTAACGGGGAGACTGGCGGTCATCGGTCGTTTCCTCTCCAAGTCTGGAGAGAAGTCCCTTCCGTTCTTTAAAGCGCTGCGCGGAACCGGAGGGTTCGAATAGGATACTCAACAACAGGAGGCCTTTGCCCAATTAAAAGAGTACCTCACCAACCCTCCTCTCCTCAGCAAGCCCAAACCAGGCGAGCCACTCTGACTCTACCTTTCGGCCTCGGAGAACGTGCTTAGCGCCGTCCTCGTTCGAGAAGAGGAAGGGGTCCAAAAGCCCCTGTACTATGCGAGCAAGGTCCTGCTCGACGCCGAGACCAGATATTCCAGGATGGAGAAAGTAGCATACGCCTTGGTCATGGCCACGCGAAAGCTCTGTCCATATTTTCAGGCATATTCGGTCCAGGTGCTCAAGGATCAACTCCTCAAGGCGGTGCTCGATAAACCCGAGAGCTCGGAGCGACTAGTCAAGTGGTCGATCGAGCTCAATCAGTACGACATCGGCTACCAGCCAAGGACGGCCATCAAAGGACAGGCCCTCGCCGAGTTCATCATAGAGGAGTAACCCGCAAGCGAGGAAGCAGACCAGACGTGGGAAGTTTACGTCAATGGCTCCTCTTGCAAAGCAGGAAGTGGTGCGGGCATCATTCTTCGGGGTCCAGATGGTTTCCTCTTTCAATACTGTCTCCGCCTCAACTTCCCAGCCTCTAACAACGAGGCTGAGTACGAGGCCATGATCGCCGGGCTCACCCTGGCTCATCAGGCCGGCGCCAGACAGATCGGGGCCTTTAGCGACTCTCAGCTTGTGGTCAACTAGATCACCAGGGAGTACGAGGCCCGTGACGATAGGATGATCAGGTACCTGGTCGTGGTCCAACGCCTATTAACGTCCTTCGACGAATCGGCTGTATTGAGGATCCCCCGGGAACTGAATGCCCAGGTCGACACCCTGTCAAAATTGGTTTCCTCATCCTTTGAAGGCCTCGACCGCACGGTCCTGATTGAAGTCCTGTTGAAGCAAAGTACAAACTTTTCGGAGGTTCTATGCGTTGAAGACGGAGCCCCTTCCCACTACTGGACCACTCTAATCAAGAAATTTCTAGTCAAGGGAGAGCTCCCCGAAGACCGGACTGAAGAAAGGCGGTTCAGGGTCCGATCAGAAAGATTCGCGATAATCAATACCATCCTCTTCAAAAGGTCCTACACCACAACGGATGGCAGACCCTACCTCCATTGCCTGACCCCCGACGAAGCCAAGTATGCCCTAAAGGAGCTGCACGAGGGGATCAGCGGATGCCACATGGGAAGCCGTTTGCTAGTGCGGAAGGCGTTAAATCACGGGTATTACTTGCCCACTATACTGCAAGATGCCCTCGCCCTAGTGAAGAAGTGCGGCCCCTGACAACGGTTCTCCCCCGTGAAAAGGGCTCCTCAGGCGAACCTCCGTTCAATAGCCAGTCCGACCCCTTTTGCAATGTGGGGGATGGATCTGGTGGGCCTATTTCCAAAAACAACGGGCCAATGAAAGTTTCTCATTGTGGCGATCGACTACTTCACTAATTGGAACGAGGCAGAGCCATTAGCAACGATCACCGAGCAACAGACCCAGCAGTTTTTCTGGAAATACATCGTCTGTCGGTTCGGAATTCCGTAGGTGCTCATCACGGATAATGGGACTCAATTTGCGGATAAGCATTTTCGCAAGTTATGCGAAGGTCTCGGGATCTAGCAGCGCTTACCCTCAGTGTGCCACCCCCAGTCCAATGGTCAGGCCGAGAACGCGAACTGCCAAATCCTCGACGGCCTCAAGAAACGACTCGATAACTCTTCTAAGGGGTTATGGGTCGACGAGCTGTCAATCGTTCTCTGGGCCCACCGAACAACTAAGATAATCCCCACGGGAGAATCGCCTTTCAATCTGACGTACGGTGCGGAGGCTGTCATTCCCTTGGGGATCAGGATCCCTTCACCCTGAATCATGGCTTTCGACGAGGCAGCTAACCCCAAATAGCTGCGAGCCGATCTGGACCTCATAGACGAGGTCAGGGAGAAGTTCGCCATTAGAAGGAGCATCTACCAACAAAGGATTGAGAAGTTCTACAACAAGAAGGTGCGTCCCATCGACATCAAACTCGGAGACCTCGTTCTCCAAAAACTGGCGGTATCCAATCCCGGCCAAAAAAGGCAATTGGCCCCGAACTAGGATGGCCCTTACAGAGTATTGGAGGTCGTGCGCTCAGGGACGTACCGCCTGACCAACACAGAGGGCAAGGCCATCAAGAGGCCCTGGAATGCGGAGCACCTCATCAAGTTCCTAGGAAGAGAGGACTAGCCTCCATCTCATGTAAATTATGAAGAATGTAATCGGCATGTCGTGTCTTATCTTTTGTAAAATTTCAAGTAGTTGTAAATATGCCAGCTTTCTTAAAATAAGTTTTTGGCTTCTTTTTGACTACCATTGAGAACTTGAGGCTCGGCGCTCGGATAGCATCTCGAGCCAGAAAAGCCTGCCTTACAAGCTTGAGACTCGGCATTCGGATAGCATCTCGAGCCAGAAAAGCTTCTCTTACAAACTTGAGGCTCGGCCCTCAGATAGCATCTCGAGCCAGAAAAGCTTCCCTTACATGCTTGAGGCTCGGCATTTGGATAGCATCTCGAGCCAGAAAAGCTTCCCTTACAAGCTTGAGGCTCGGCATTCGGATAGCATCTCGAGCCAGAAAAGCTTCCCTTACAAGCTTGAGGCTCGGCATTCGGATAGCTTCTCAAGCCAGAAAAGCTTCCCTTAGAAACTTGAGGCTCGGTGCTCGGATAGCATTTCGAGCCAAAAAAGCTTCCCTTACACGCTTGAGGCTCGGCGTTCGAATAGCATCTCGAGCCAGAAAAGCTTCTCTTACAAACTTGAGGCTCGGCGCTCGGATAGCATCTCGAGCCAGAAAAGCTTCCCTTACAAGCTTGAGGCTCGACATTCGGATAGCATCTCGAGCCAGAAAAGATTCCCTTACAAGCTTGAGGCTCGGCATTCGGATAGCATCTCGAGCCAGAAAAGCTTCTCTTACAAACTTGAGGCTCGGCACTCGGATGGCATCTCGAGCTAGAAAAGCTTCCCTTACAAGCTTGAGGCTCGGCATTCGGATAGCATCTCGAGCCAGAAAAGGTTTCCTTACAAGCTTGAGGCTCGGCAATCGGATAGCATCTCGAGCCAGAAAAACTTCTCTTACAAACTTGAGGCTCGGCTCTCGGATAGCATCTCGAGCCAAAAAAGCTTCACATACACATCTTTCCTGAGAACAAGTGCGGGAGCTCGGCGTCGACGTCGAGCAAGGCGGGGATTTCTTCAAAGCACTCCGACCTTAACGCTCGGCGCCGACCCTCGGCTACACCTGCTACTGGCTCTCACCAGTGTGGGGGCTCAGCACCTGTCCCTAGCATGGTTTGGATTTCTTCATGCCCATCAAGCTATGCGCGAGGCGACTACTGTCGGCTACACCCGTACCGTCTTTCCTGAGAACAAGTGCGGGAGCTCGGCGTCGACGTCAAGCAAGGCCGGGGTTTTCTTCAAAGCACCCTGACCTTAACGCTCGGCGCTGACCCTCGGCTATGCCTGCTACTGGCTTTCTCACCGGTGTGGGAGCTCGGCACCTGTCCCTAGCATGGTTTGGGCTTCTTCAAGCCCATCAACCTGTGCGCGAGGCGACTACTGCCGGCTACACCCGTACCGTCTTTCCTGAGAACAAGTGTGGGAGCTCGGCATCGACATCGAGCAAGGTCGGGGCTTTCTTCAAAGCCCCTTGACCTTAACGCTCGGCGCCGACCCTCGACTACGCCTGCTACTGGCTTTCTCACCGGTGTGGGGGCTCAGCACCTGTCCCTAACATGGTTTGGGCTTCTTCAAGCCTATCAACCTGTGCGCGAGACAACTACTTCTGGCTACACCCGTACCGTCTTTTCTGAGAACAAGTGCGGGAGCTCAGCATTGATGTCGAGCAAGGCCGGGGCTTTCTTCAAAGCACCCTGACCTTAACGCTCGGTGCCAACCCTCGGCTACGCCTGCTACTGGCTTTCTCACCGGTGTACGAGCCCCTGTCCCTAGCATGGTTTGGGTTTCTTCAAGCCCATCAATCTGTGTGCGAGGCAACAACTGCCGGCTACACCCGTACCGTCTTTTTTGAGAACAAGTGCGGGAACTCGGCGTCGACGTCGAGCAAGGCCGGGGCTTTCTTCAAAGCACCCCGACCTTAACGCTCGGTGCCGGCCCTCGGCTATGCCTGCTACTGGCTTTTTCATCGGTGTGGGGGCTCGGCACCTGTCCCTAAGCATGGTTTGGGCTTCCTCAAGTCCATCAACCTATGCGCAAGGCGACAACTGCCGGCTACACCCGTACCGTCTTTCCTGAGAACAAGTGCGGAAGATCGGAGTCGACGTCGAGCAAGGCCGGGGCTTTCTTCAAAGCACCCTGACCTTAATGCTTGGCGCCAAGGGTACGCCTGCTACTGGCTCTCACCAGTGTGGGGGCTCGGCACCTGTTCCTAACATGGTTGGGGCTTCCCCAAGCCCAACAACCTATGCACGAGGCGACAACTGCCGGCCACACCCGTACCGTCTTTCCTGAGAACAATTTCAGGAGCTCGGCGTCGACCCCTAGCAAGGCCGGTGCTTTCTTCAAAGCACCTCGACTCGTACGCTCGGCAACGACCTACCCCCACGAATGCTTCAACAAAATTTTTCATTAAGGTTTAGGGCGTCCGCCTTCCGCGGATGCCCCGAACTTTAAGTCAATTGGTAGACCCTCCTCTCGCCCTCGTACAACTCAGGGTTTACCGCTTTCATAAGCCAAAACCCCGAATTATTCGAGGATGGCAGGAGAGCCACCGACCCTCGGTTCTCTCCGAACCTTCGAACCGATCGGTTGGCCCACCACTCACCAACTAACAACCCGGGGTTTTGCGGCCCACAAGGCCCGAACCCCGAATTGTTCGAGGGTGATTGGTGTGCCTCCAATCCGGAGCCCTCGAGAAAGTATTAACTTCGGAGCGCCCGCCTACGGCAAGCACCCCAGTCGAGCGGCGGATCAGCCACTCACTTCTTGGCAACTAACAAGGGGGGAATGGGGGTTATATAGCCCTCTGAGGCATGCAGTTATTGCGTCTGGGAATGCCAAATGGCGGAAGGCGAAACATCGCCATAAATGCTTATGGGAAGGCGAAACGTCGCAATTAATGACTTAGCAAAAGACGAAACGCCGCCGCGTATGCGCCCTTTGCAGAAAGTCACCTCGGCGGCGACCTCTTGCGTGCCGAGCTCGGCAATCACTCTCGCCCAACAAGACTCAATGTTTGGGAAAGCGAATGTTCTTATTATTTCTCATTGCTTACAACTTAATGAACGTCGGTACAAAGACAGCACAAAGCTTACAACTCACTCACATCCGGCTTAAAATTCAAATTCGGCGCTCCCTTCGGGGCTACCCTCACGCTCGGTCGGACCCACCAGGGAAGAGACCCCTGCCACCGAGCTTCCCGCATCTTCTGGGTGGGCGCCCTCCAATAAATTGTTGGAGACCGAGCCGGGGTCGAGTTGCTAGCCTCCTCGATCAAACCCGGGCCTAACACCAATTTCAACCTGCGGATCTCTAACTCCTTCTCAACAACGGCCTCCCGAAGGAATGACTCCGATGCCGACCGCCCGCTTGAGGCACCCGAGATAGACCAGTTCGTCTCGATTACCCACCAGTCCCGATCGGCTATGGCTTTCTTCAAACGAGCCACCTCCAGATCGAGCTCTCTAGACTTGCTCATGAAATAGTTTACTGCGGTCGCTCGGTCCCGAGCCTGTTTCCGCTGGCGAGCCAAAGCTGCCTCCATGGCCTCCCTCCCTGCTCGGACCAGGTATTCCTCAGTGGAAACAAGGTCGGCCCCCAAGACCTCGTGCTTCTTTCAAAAGACAAGGGAAAACAAACTATCACAAGGAGAGCGAGAAAATGCACAAGTCACGAAGCCTCGGCCCAAAAAAGTAATTGTTTCATTTCTTTCAAAAATTGCAATACAAAAACTGTAGTGGCCAGTCCGCTCGAGGCATTTACATCAAAAGAGAAAAGCAAAAACTAGTCTACTCTTGAGAGGGGGGGTGGCACCTCTTCTTCGGCATGGACGCCCCCCGCCTCGTTGCCACCCGGGGTCAGCGGAAGGTTCGACTGCCAGCCGTAATGGAGATGATCGACTTTTTACTCCGGATAAATCATCCGGAAGTGCTCCTTGGCCTGATCATATGCCTCGTCCTGCGCTATGATCAGGGCTTCCGCCGAGGCAGTCTCCATCCTCTTTAACGCCTTCTGCCCCTTTAGCGTCTCCACTTTGATATTCTCCTCAAGGCGCTCCACGTCCTTCTTGTGGATGTCTCAGAGCGATGCCATCTGGGTTTCGTGGACGGTCGCCATAATTTAAGCCTCCTTCAAATCATCGGTGGCCTTGTTCACCTCGCGGAGGTACTTCTCCGTGTTCCTCCTCTCCACATAGATCTCCTTCTCCAAGCACTTTTGGAAGTGCTAACCATGGAGCATCGCCTGTCCGAGGGGGAAAAAATCAGAAAAAATTCCACCAAGTTCAAAAACAGAAAAGGGTGCCGTACTAACTCACCGAGATGTGCGTCTGGGACCACCGCATGAAGGCCTAGTCCGCCGTCTGCGCCGCCAGAGACATCCGATCACGGTCGGTGGTGGCTTTCGTGACGAACTCAATTGTCACGGGTCCTTCGAGCAGAGTGTCCCCCTGCACGATCAACCAATCGGGAGCAAAGGGCCGCAACCCCTGTTGGCCCACCATCTGTTCGACTGTGGGCTTTGGCGGGGGAAGCCTCTTCCCCGGGGCATCGATAGTTTTGCCCGAACTACCCTCAGCGTCCCGAGCTGCCCTCGGCATAGGGGGGTGATTCTTCTTAGCCCTCTTCACGGGAGAAGGCTCCTCGACCACCAGGGCTGGTCCCTTGCCGGACCCCCCAGCACTGGCGGCCAGCTTCTCCTGCTTCGCCTTCTTCTTCTGCTCCGCTCTTGCCTTCGCGGCGACGGCTAGCAAGGCTTGCCTTTCGTCCACCTGTTGGGAAGTCATCTCTGTAAAAATTAAAGAAAGAAGGCTAATGTTGACACGAAGGCAGAAAGATGCAAAAATTCAGAACGAAACATACTAGGATCGGCTGGGCTCAGTCCGGCCCGGGCAAGGTGCAGCTCGGTCACTCGAGGCCACGCGATACTGTGCCCCCTTACTATTCTCTCTACCCTTTTCCACTCTTTTGTTGTCAAGTCGCTTCGCTTCGGAGGTTTATGGTTCGGTTTGACAAAACTCTACTTGGTCGGTATCTCCCAAGACCTCTCACTCCGAACCACAAAATGATTCTCTTTCCACCCCTTGATGGAATCCGGATGGCCGTGCATGACCTTCTTGTGTGGCCTGGGCGAAAAGTAGAATATCCCCTCATGATCTCTGAGCGAGCTGATCCCTAGGATGGCTCGAAAGTACATCAACCTCGGCTTCACCCCCTTCTCTTGGCACTTCAGAATGAAGCAAATCAAATAATTTCAAGAGTTTGGGCCGTATTGCATGGGGCATAGCTTCGCCCAGTTCAAAACTCTCTTGACGAAGGGATGCAGCGGCAGCCTCAGTCCCGAAACAAAGGCGTCCTCGGGAAACATGCAGTTGCCCGGTGCAAGAGCTGTGGTGGGTCGAACGCCAGAACTCGGAATGAAGACCTCAAACTCCCGCGGAATGTAGTAGGAGGCCCTCAGAATGTGGAGATAATCTACCCTTAAAATACACGGGATGCTATCCATCTGAATCTTCACACAGCTCTCTTCACCCGGCACAGGGTGGACAGTGTCGATGTCTTTGATATCATCCGGATACATCCGGATCGACCTGGATTTTTGAAGGAGACCCAGGGAAACTCGAGCCCCGGTCTAGGTGCATACTCATCCGGTGGAGGAGGACTGTCCGGAATACTTAGCTTTCTCTTCTTCCAACGGGGATGGGCCTTCCTCTTCGGAGATGGCATCGACAAGGGTGGAAGAGGCGGAAGGTCATCACCGACCTCGACTGACCTTCCTGCTGTGCGTTCTCCACCACCTTCTTGAGCGCCCTCCCTTTCGTCTCCAACATCCTCGTCATCTACGGCGCCCTGACCGTCGGAATTGTCTTCGTCCTCATCCTCGACATCCGGATCCTCCTGATCCTCGTCATCCCCTCCTTCCTCTTCCCCCTCTTTGCCATCAGCGTCCTAATGCTCCTGGTCTTTGTCATCCTCGTCATCCACCTCTTCTTCCTCCTCCTCTTCGAACTTGACCACTGGTTCCTTCCCCGGCCTTCGGGATCTCAGCGGTGATACTATGAAGGATACATCGTCACCACTATCTGACCTAGGGTCTGTCAGGACCTCCTCCTTGACCTTATATTTACTGAGTGACGAAGATGTCTCTGACTCGGATTCCATTGCGGTGCGGCCCGACGAGCTAGCCTCGGATCCGGATTGAGTTCGCGACATTACTGAGCAGAAATTCTAACCTGAAGCATTATCCGTACGATCACCGGAAGAAGTCGCCGACGGCAAGTAAGACCCTGCTCTTGAAAAATTGGAAAGTGAGTAAAGTAAAGGAGAAGTGAGGAAGGGGAGGGGGGATTTATAGGGAGAAAGCGACTCCTCAATTTCCGCAATTAGATCTGGCCGTTGGATCTCAAATCATCAAGATCTAACAGCCGCTAAGATTTGGAGTCACTTCGATTCTTGCGCTCATGACGTCAGCAGTGCGCATGAAATTACCCCACTACCCCAGGCTTTTTTCCAACAAATAGTTTTCGGCACTAAGTCTAGAGTGGTCGACGCTCGGATGGTATCGCGAGCCACAACTCCCTTCTCTATTATCCAGGAAACTCGGAGCTCGGATGGCATCGTGAGCCACGATTCCTCTTCTATTTCACAGAAGGGTCGACGCTCGGATGGTATCGCGAGCTACAATTCCTCTTCTATTTCACATAAAGGTCGACACTCTGATGGTATCGCAAGCCACAATTCCTCTTCTATTTTCACAAAAGGGTCGACGCTCGGAAGGCATCGCGAGCCACCACTCCCTCCTCTATTATTTAGGAAGCTCGGAGCTCGGATGGCATCGTGAGTCACAATTCCCCTTCTATTTTCGCAGAAGGGTCGACGCTCTGAAGGGATCGCGAGCCACCACTCTCTTCTCTATTATCTAGGAAACTTGGAGCTCGGATGGCATCACGAGCCACAATTCCGCTCCTATTTCATAGAAGGGTCGACGCTCGGATGGTATCGCGAGCCACAATTCCTCTTCTATTTCACAGAAGGGTCGACGCACGGATGGCATCGTGAGCCACAATTCCCCTTCTATTTTCACAGAAGGGTCGACGCTCGGATGGTATCGCGAGCCACGAATCCCTTCTCTATTATCCAGGAAACTCGAAGCTCGAATGGCATCGCGAGCCACAATTCCTCTTCTATTTCACAGAAGGGTCGACGCTCGGATGGTATCACGAGCCACAATTCCTCTTCTATTTCACAGAAGGGTCGATCCTCGGATGGTATCGCGAGCCACAATTCCCCTTCTATTTTCACAGAAGGGTCGATGCTCGAATGGCATCGCGAGCCACTACCCCCTCCTCTATTATTCAGGAAGCTCGGAGCTCGGATGGCATCGCGAGCCACAATTCCCCCTCTATTTTTACGGAAGGGTCGACGCTCGGAAGGGATCGCGAGCCACCACTTCCTTCTCTATTATCCAGAAAACTCGGAGCTCGGATGGCATCGCGAGCCACAATTTCTCTTCTATTTCACAGATGGGTCGACGCTCGGATGGTATCGCGAGCCACAATTCCTCTTCTATTTCACAGAAGGGTCGACGCTCAGACGGCATCGCAAGCCACAACTCCCTTCTCTATTATTCAGGAAGCTCGGAGCTCGGATGGCATCACGAGCCACAATTCCTCCTCTATTTCACGGAAGGGTCGACGCTCGGATGGTATCGCGAGCCACGACTCCCTTCTCTATTGTTCAGGAAGCTCAGAGCTCGGATGACATCGCGAGCCACAAACATCATCCCATATCGTTACTACCAAGTGTAGGGGCTCGGACCTCGGATGAAAATGCGAGCCCCGGTGCCATCCCCTACTCACAGGGGGCTCGGAGCTCGGATGAAAGTGCGAGCCCCAGAGCCATCCCCTATTCACAGGGGGCACAGAGCTCGGACGACACTGCGAGCCCCAAGCACCCTCCTTCACTCACAAGGAGCTCGGAGCTCGGATGGCATCGCGGGCCCCAAAAACCCCCCTCCATCCAAAGGGGCTCGGAGCTCGGATAACATCGCGAGCCCCATGAGCCCTCCTCTATTTCACAAGAGGCTCGGAGCTCTGACGGAATCGCGAGCCCCAAAACCCTCCTTTATCCCACAAATGGGGGCTCGTCTACTGCGGCGAACCGAGCTCCAACAAGATTGACCTCGACACCCCCTCGCTCTTCCAACTAGCGAGAGCCTCTTCCGTTGACCCTCGGAGCTCGCCCATCGACCATCAACATTCCTCAGGCAAGAGCTCGTTTGCCGACCCTTGGAGCGGTGTATTTCCTCTATCGATCCCGGACGACTCGGCGAACCGAGCTCCAACAAGATTGACCTCGATGCTCCCTCGCTCTTCCAACTAGCGAGAGGATCGTCTGCCGACCCTCGATGCTCGCCTACCGACCCTCGGTGCTCGCCTACCGACCCCAGACGCTCGGCGAACCAAGCTTCAATCGGACAGACCGTGACGTCCCCTCGCTCTTCCAACTAGCGAGAGGGTCATCCGCTGATCCCCAAGGCTCGTATGCCGACCCATAGGCTGGGCAAGCGTCACTCCGACCCTTCTACACAGCATCCTGCGCAAATTCCGATAAGGGATCCCTTCCTCCTACCCCCTGGCCTCTTCTGGAAGTAGCAGATCCTACTTTCTCACCGCACCCTTCACCCTGCTCTTCCTACAGAGGCAAAGAACCACTCCTACACGGCTGGTTCACCCAGTCCTCCAGGAGTGTGGGGCTTGTGATATGGGTTGGATGACGTGGCCCCTCCTGGGCCACAAGATCCCTTCAGAATACATGCACCCCCCAGATTATCCAGATCCGCCACGTCAGCATCGAAAAACTGCTCGGGCCTCTGCCATGTCAGCTCTATACCGCCCGGGTTTCCACCGCTTCAACCCCACAGGCAACTGGATCCAGACTCGGCCCCAAACGAGTCCAGACCCGGTTGGCTTCTCCTATAAATACCAGACCCCTACCCCTTATCCAGGTAATCGATCTTTTCCCCTCTAAAACCCTAGTTACTGTTACTCTCACTCAGTGATTAACTAGATCGTCGGAGGGTCTGCCACCGGGACCAACCCTGGTGTTCCGAGACCGTCTGCAGGTACACAAGACCTCGGATCCGAGCCTTCTGATCCGAGCCGAGCATCTAGCCTCCATCTCATTACCACCTACTTCCGTACCGTTCGCCCGGCTGAGAGTCGTCCGCACCGGAGCTTTCTCCACCAATACAAATTGAGTAAGAACTCACACCTGGTACATCCACACGCCTCCCAAAAACAAATCACATCATATATACATATATATATTCAGATTTGGTGGGAAAAAGAGAAAAAAGTGTGGTGATGAGACATTTGTCAATGCTATTTGGTTTGCCAAATTTGAGAAAAAAATATCTATTCGCATATTTGGCAACTAAAATGACATGCCGGTGTGGAGGATTTTTGCCATTTGGGTTGCAAAAAATGAAAATGACAACTCAAATGACATGTTGGCAGGTGTGTATGCTCTAATAGGGACTTCATTAAAACAAAACTCAATTTATTTACTAAGTTGTTCATCTCTAATTATTAAAAACTAGTAATTTACACGTGCCATGTACATTTTAATAATTTCAAAAAATACAAATAAAAACTCTGACGTAGAGAGAGTTCGAACCGGAAACCTCTTTTATATTAGTTATGTACGTGCATTGCACATGTTGGTAGAATGACAAAATGACAAGTGACACTTAGGTCTTCTCCCATTATATCTACTAGTATTATACACGTGCGTTGCATGTGGGGAAAATGGGGAGGGGAATGAAAAGGACAAAAAAAAAATCTAGTATTATACACGTGCGTTGCACGTGGGGAAAATGGGGAGGGGAAATGAAAAGGACAAAAAAAAATCTACCAACACGTGCGTTGCACGTGGGGAAAATGGGGAGGGGGAATGAAAAGGACCAAAAAAACTACCAACACGTGCGCTGCACGTGTTGACAAAATGACAAACAATTACAAATGACACTAAGCCCTTCTCCCATTATAATATTAGATATATTATGCTAATAGGAGAGAGAATGTACCCTTTCTCTCATTTCTCCATTTTGAAATAGAGAAATGAGAGCAAAGTAGTAATTCACACATATTTTAACACGTGGACACACCCAGCCACCACCTCCACTCAATTGTGGACCATCCGATCATCCAGATGCACGAAGACATGAGTAATCAAGGCTCCCAATCGTGCCACATTGCCACCCAACCACGTATATCCAATTCACTCAGCGGGCGGGCCCATCACGTGATCTACATCCCAAGTCGCGCCACATCACAACATCATCCTCGCACCTTATTCCACTCAGCGGGCGAGTACAAGCTCGATGAGCAATCCAGATTGCTCAAGAAATTGCGCATGCTCGATAAATCAATAAAATCACATAAAATAATTCAAAATTAGAAAATTAAATTAAAATTTCAAAAAAAATATTATTGAATACGAAAATTTAATTAGAAATTCTAAAGAATAATTAAAAATTTGGAATATATACAATATATTATGCTAAACCACTTTGTCTAGGATTTTTCTCATTTTTCATTTTTAAAATAAAAAATTGAGAGCAAATGTAAGAGATAACTCCCAACTCTTACTCCATCCAAAATGGAAAGAAAATCTTCATTATTATATAGATGTTACCAAATGATTTTTTCAAATTTTTTTTTATTATTTTCTTATTTTAAAAAAAATATGTTCAGTATTGCACGAGTTATACTATATATTATATTATATTATCTAAGTTTGTACAATAATGTACAAGGGTAAACTAGTTATAATATTAAAGATTTGATATTAGAGATTAGAGATTAGAGATTAGAGATTAATAGCAGATGTTACTTGGTTGGTTGGAAACTTGCAACTAAACTTCGAAAATAGATAATTGCATTTGTCCAGGCTGTTGTTATTTTGATCTAAAACCAACCCTAAAATAGAGAATTTTCAAGAATTTTAATGGGTTAATTTTACCAATATGAAAGTGCGGATCTAGGTTGGAAATTGTTAACAGTTAACAGGTTTGATGGATTATAATTCAACTTTATAATCAATAAGTAAATCCCTACGTGTTTTAGCAAGTAAAAAGTGCAATACCGATTCGTACTCTAATCTAGCATGTCGATCACTCAATCTCAGTATTTTGTGGTCGACAGGCAAATTAGATAATATGCTAGATAATATGGCAGTAAAACACAAATACTTAATAAGGGAACGAGTATACCGAATGCGAAGAAAATTCAGCGCAGATCTTGGAGTTGGACAGTACCCAAGAACACAGCAACGCAGCAACAAGATAAGAGTGGCAGCAACAACGGCAAGGGCTGTAGACTTGGCCGACGGGGAGGTGCGACGACGGGTGGGGCAGCATCAACGGCAGAAGGCAATAGTGCCGGCGGAGGATGCTGCGGTGAAGGTGACGACGGCTGGCGTCGATGCTGATGGAGCCGATGGATGGGTTCAGGGGTGATTCGGGGCTAGGTAGTGCGGAAGAAGCAATCGGTGGTGGGAAGTGGGGTGAGGAGGTAGGTGGTCGGCAGGTTAAGGAGAAGACGAAGGGGCTGACGGAGTTGTGGTGAGGGTCGACGGAGTTTGGAGGTGCGGGATTGGGTGGCGTGGGTTCTGGGTTGGGTGTTGGTGGCGGGAGAGGGAGAGGGCAATGGAGATCTGGTGGCGGTAGGGTAGGGTTTGGGAGGAAGACGATGGGTTTGGAGTTTGTGGGGATCGGGATAGGGATGGAGAAGAAGAAGAAGGTGAAGAAGCTGTTACTATGGTGGCGGCTGGTATTGGGGGGATTAGTTTAGGATTTTGGGATTAGGGTTTGTATTAGGGATTTGTATTTAGGAATTTTAAATTTTGGGTAGATTTTAGAGTTTATCACAAACCCTAAAATTTGATTAGGATTTATCACAAACCCTAATGTAGATCTCAGTTGTATCACACAAAAGAGAAGGAGGAAGAGCAAAACTCAACACAAATTTTTTTAATCAATAATGGCATCCTTTCTCATTAATCTCAAGGCCTTTAAATAGGCTCAAATACATCTTGAAACAAATCTCAAAATATTCTCAGATTCTAAAAAAATACAAAAAAAGGATTACATATGGCTATAATTGCCAGAAACAAAAATGGTACTGAAATAAACTAAACAGGAAAGATGTCCTCATCATTCTCTCCGGGTGGGAGAGAGCTCAACCCAGTCGAGTCAAAACCAGTGATCCTGCCATGGTGCTCCAAAAAATCTGGATCCAGCTGCGGGAGCCCCTCACGATCACTGCAACTGTCATCTGACTTCGGTTTGTTTTTCCACCTCACCAAATACTTGTGCATACCACCATCTCTAGTAGAGATTATCTGATCATCTAAAATATTATCCAATTCTTCTGTCGATGGGTAATTAGTATCTGGTAGTGGAGGTGATGGGGGAATCTCACCATTAGGCTGCAGGGTAGGCTCATCTATAAGAAAATTTCTAGGGTTAAATTTTGAGCCTTCATAAAGTACTAGATCCTCAATGTTGAAAGTCTTACTTATGCCAAAACCTTCAGGAAGGTCAACGACATAGGTACTATCATTGATTGCATGTAGAATCTTAAATGGGCCTGCAGCACGTATGTTCAAGTTCTTAACGGGTCCAACAGGAAACCGTTCCGGATGAATCCGAACCATCACTTCGTCACCAATATCAAAAGTTATAAATTTCCTTCTAGTATCTGCTATTAACTTGTAGTTAAAATTATTCTCATTAAGTTCCTTGGAAATTTCTCTATGCAAGTCATGAATGTTATATGCAAATGTGGGTGCAGACTCTGTGACTCTGTGATGTTCTAACACAGGGGTAAAATCTATGGGTTGCCAGGTGACTTGGGAAGGAATGAGTGACTCAGGTATACTCAATGGTGGTGACTGAACAGGCTGAATACAATTGAGAGACTGGTCATCCTCTTTTTCATCAAAGTCATCACTTATATTAGGTTCATAGGTAAACTCATTGTCGGGCTCATAAGCGATGACTGCGGTACCCTCTACTATATTGATCCTACTCGGACTAGGACAGTTGCCAGCAACATGACCGTATCCCTTACATTTATAGCACTTAGTGAGAGGGTCAATTTTACTGTAATCTCTTTCGGTGTTCTTCCCCGTATTGGCATTTCTAAGTGGATAGGAATTTAAAGTATGTTTATTTGGGTAAGACTTGTTAGGGTACTAAGGAGAGGAGTGCTCAGGTCTAGAGGGGTCAGGAGGATTCATTCTAGAGGAATGATCCATCGAATCGCTGGACTTATAATGGGAACTAGCTTTAAGGGAATCCATATCGAGGACTAGAGCGTAGGCTGCCGCTATGGAGTCCACGTTTCTATAGATTAGGTCGTTCCTAAGGTCAGCTCGTAGTCCAGCTCTGAACCTAGAGAGAGTTTGTTCTTCACTCTCTTTACCTAACACATTGCACCGAATAAGGAAGTCATCGAATTTATCAATATATTCTTGTGTGGATTTACTTCCTTGATACAATTGGTTCCACGAATCTAGCAATCGGGTGTGGAACGATAACGGTACATATCTCTCAGTGAGCTTCTCTTTCATGGCCTCCCAAGTGGCTATGGGTGCCAGACCTCGGTCTCTGCGGGCATGTTCAAGATTGGTCCAATGTTGTTGAGCTTTACCCGTTAATTTCATAGTGGCAAATTTAACTTTAAGGGCTTCGCTCATGTCGAACCACACAAAGTAGTGGTCCATGGCACGGATCCAATCGAGGTAAGCTTGGGGTTCCATGTGGCCTTCAAACTGGGGAACGTCAGCCTTAACGTTCTTTTTGTATTGTTTGTCAGGGTCACGTTCTTGACGTCGATCGTCATGAACATTCCTTTGAGGGATCTGACGATGGACATGAAGCTCAGGGACAATGGTTTGATTTAGCTCCACTTTCTCAAGCTTCTGATTGATATTGGAAAGAGTTGCTTGGATGTCAGCTAGGGTAGCGGAGATATTAAAGTTGTCCATTTCAGGTCTGGAAAGTCTAGGGTTCCTAATTGGGTGATTGGAAAGGGATAGGAAAGGCTCTTCAGGGTCTGTGATGGTGCTGCGAAGACGCATTCACCAAAAGTGAAAACTATGGGTCGTGTGTGTCCTATTTTTTTTTTTTTAATGAATCTGAAATGACCTAAAATAAAAGAAAGACAAAAATAAAATAAAAGACTAAACAATCCTAAATGAATGCAAAAATGATGCCTACGATGCAAGAACTAGGGTTTTAAGAACCTTCGCTCTGATACCAAAATGATGTAAAACCAATCCTAAAATAGAGAATTTCTAAGAATTTTAATGGGTTAATTTTACCAACATGAAAGTGCGGATCTAGGTTGGAAATTGTTAACAGTTAACAGGTTTGATGGGTTTTCAAGAATTGAATTAAATGTAACAGTCCTAATTAATAATTCAACCTTATAATCAATAAGTAAATCCCTACGTGTTTTAGCAAGTAAAAAGTGCAATACCGATTCGTACTCTAATCTAGCATGTCGATCACTCAATCTCAGTATTTTGTGGTCGACAGGCAAATTAGATAATATGCTAGATAATATGGCAGTAAAACACAAATACTTAATAAGGGAACGAGTATACCGAATGCGAAGAAAATTCAGCGCAGATCTTGGAGTTGGACAGTACCCAAGAACACAGCAACGCAGCAACAAGATAAGAGTGGCAGCAACAACGGCAAGGGCTGTAGACTTGGCCGACGGGGAGGTGCGACGACGGGTGGGGCAGCATCAACGGCAGAAGGCAATAGTGCCGGTGGAGGATGCTGCGGTGAAGGTGACGACGGCTGGCGTCGATGCTGATGGAGCCGATGGATGGGTTCAGGGGTGATTCGGGGCTAGGTAGTGCGGAAGAAGCAATCGGTGGTGGGAAGTGGGGTGAGGAGGTAGGTGGTCGGCAGGTTAAGGAGAAGACGAAGGGGCTGACGGAGTTGTGGTGAGGGTCGACGGAGTTTGGAGGTGCGGGATTGGGTGGCGTGGGTTCTGGGTTGGGTGTTGGTGGCGGGAGAGGGAGAGGGCAATGGAGATCTGGTGGCGGTAGGGTAGGGTTTGGGAGGAAGACGATGGGTTTGGAGTTTGTGGGGATCGGGATAGGGATGGAGAAGAAGAAGAAGGTGAAGAAGCTGTTACTATGGTGGCGGCTGGTATTGGGGGGATTAGTTTAGGATTTTGGGATTAGGGTTTGTATTAGGGATTTGTATTTAGGAATTTTAAATTTTGGGTAGATTTTAGAGTTTATCACAAACCCTAAAATTTGATTAGGATTTATCACAAACCCTAATGTAGATCTCAGTTGTATCACCCAAAAGAGAAGGAGGAAGAACAAAACTCAACACAAATTTTTTTAATCAATAATGGCATTCTTTCTCATTAATCTCAAGGCCTTTAAATAGGCTCAAATACATCTTGAAACAAATCTCAAAATATTCTCAGAATCTAAAAAAATACAAAAAAAAATTACATATGGCTATAATTGCCAGAAACAAAAATAGTACTGAAATAAACTAAACAGGAAAGATGTCATCATCATATTTCATCCAGCAATTTTCCAGTCGCTTGCAAATAGAAGGAGACTTTCTTAATTTACTTAAAATTAAAGTGAATTTCTTGCTTAATTCGTTGCAAGTAGTTATGTTACTATTCTAGTTATAAGATATTTTTAGTTGCAACTAAAATTAAAAAAGAATTATGATTTTTTATTTGCAAATCTGAGATGCGATTAACAAAATATTGCATCTTAGTTCAAACTGAAAATTGTTACAACTGCATCAACAATAATTTGCAATAAATCTATATTTATAAATGCTGACTTTTTAGCAAGAACTTCAATGTTAAATTGAGATATTCTCTTGTTTCAGCATGAGGGGGAGATGCTCAAGAAAAAATGTTATTTTCATTTGCACAAAAAGGCATAAAGAAGCTTTTTTCTGTTAAGGCTAAAAAAAACTAGTATCATACACGTGCACACGTGCACGTAGAGAAAATTGAAGGGATAATGAAAAGGGTAAAAAGAAAATAATTTCCAAACTGATCCACTTTCGGAAATATTTACCAAACTGGTCCACTGCCGAAAATATTTACCAAAGTTAGTCCATAACCCAACACGTGCGCTGCACGGGTTGGGTTGAGGACAAATTACACTAAGGCCTTCTCCCATTATAGTAGTAGAGATAAAGCAGGTACCATAGAGACATATATAGTTAGTAGGTAGAAGAGAAATTTGCTTAGGAATGAATCTTTGGTTGTTACTTCTTGGATAATTTGCAAATAAATACTTCAATCAACTATCTAAATATATCTACAATGATCTATATTTCGACCTAAAATCTCTAATATTATATTGGGGGTGTTGGGCTGTTATTTGTAGACTTTCAACTATCTAATCTCAATAATTTATTTTTATGTGGCGGTTATATTAACCATTTATTTACTCAACTGTTGTTAGTTATCATAATACCCTTAAATTTCAAATTTATTTATGACATAATTATTTACAAAAGTGTCATTCGTATAAAATAAAAGTTTGTACAACTAGTGATAATTTGTAAAGAGTATGTAATGAGTAAAGAGAGGTATCGGAATGGAGGTCAGATTACGTCTTATTATTTACTAAAAAAAATAAAAAATTAAAACGGACATCGCATGTGCGGATTATTAGTATCTTTAATGTAGATCTATATTTTCATTCTACATATCTAAAATTAAACTGTAGATCTTCATTCATTTTGATATGCATAGATTTGGTTAGGCTTGGTGATTTTTATTAGTTAGTTAGACAGGTTAGGGTAAGCTTTGCAGCCAAAAAAAAAAAAGGAAGAAAAAAAAGTTACTTGGGTTAGGATCCGAACCTCTTTCAATTTGTTAATTTTTGTCAACGAATTTGCTAATTTTCAGCAAAATAAATACATATTTTTTTTTATTTGTATAAAACCTCCAGTACATTGACCATTATCTCATTTCCAGACTCCAGGGATTATTAGAGCATCCACTGTAGTTTTTTAAGAACCCAAAAATAGGAAATCGATTTAAAAATAATGCTCACATTCATTTGCTAAAAATTTAAAATGAACAGTGCCTTACTAAACTTAGCAGCCGCTTTAACCAATTGCTAAATATAGAAGACGGACGATGTTCATCCGTTTGACAAAACGACGGATGAAGGTATGCCGTCTGTTTAAAAAAAAAAAAAAAACCAGATGAGAGACGGATGATGGTGTTCCGACTCTCATTGAAAAAAAAAATTCTTAAATAAAAAAATTCACTGAAAACACCCCAGGCGGATGAAGTTGTTCCGTCTGGTGTGTTTTTTTTTTTAAACAAAAATAAAATAAAATAAAAAATAAAAAATCCAAAAAAACCCCAGACAGATGAAGTTGCTCCGTCTAGTGTGTTGTTTTGATTTTTTTTATACCAAAAAAAAAATAGATGGAAGATGATCTTCCGTCGCTTCTATTTTTTAACTTTGAGACTGCAGCATGGTCCTTCTTTTGCTATTTCTAAATGATATATATAGCAATTGACTTAGCAAACGATAGTGGATGCTCTTATGGGTATGTAAATCCTGTTATCAATTACTCTCATTAATTATTTATAGAGAAATAAGAATACATTAAACATACTAGTATAATGTACGTGCGGTACACGTCTTAAAAAAATAGTCTTCCAATTAAATGAAGATATATTGAATAAGAAAAAAAAGTTTATATTTGAATGTTTTGATTGGGAGAATTTTTTTCCGTACTGACCCACTTTTTGAAAATATTTGGCGCTCTGACCCACTTCCGAAAACAATTAGCGATTTGATCCAGTTTTGAACACGTCAACAAAAAACGTTATTGGGAACAGCGGTATAGGTTATTTACAAGTTGTTGTTCCCAATAATGGCATCTATTTAAAAAAAACTCATATGCCGCTTTTTGGAGTAACGGCATAGGTTATTTTTATTCTCAACCGCTTGTAGTCTCAGTTGTGAGAAATATTGCAAGTGTAAAAATCCTATAACAGATGCAGCTATTTCCAACAACGGCATTCGCATAACTGGAATTATGGCATCAGTTATTAGTTTGTTTGTATATAAATAGTGGCCCCATCTTTTTTTTCTCCCTTCTCAATTGATCTGCTTCCTCTCTCTCTCACTTCCAAAATTCACAAACCCTAGATCCCTAAAACCAAAAATCCCAAGTATTGGAGTGCTCTCAAACTTCCCAAACAAAAAATTAAATACCCATACATAAACCCTAATTGTGATTCCCTCCTATCTCCCTTGACGTTGATATTTGGCACTCATTTCTTTTATAACTCTTCCAAAATCCGAAATTGTGGTAAGTATTCTAAATCCCTAAAAAAATTTTAAAATGTTGATTTTGATGAATGAGAGCTATATATATAGGTAGTATAGTACAAGAGATGTAGATTAGATTCATCGAAGTATTAGATATGTGAAATGTATTTAATGATTGTTGTCGATGATGTGTGAAATGTTCATTTTGATGAATGAGAGCTAAATTGGTAGTATAGTATAATAGATGTAGATGAGATTCATCTAAGTATTAGATATATGAAATGAGATTCATCTATGTGAGATGTGGATGAGCTATATTGGTATCTAAGGGTTTTCGTCGATGATGTAGTCTAAAATTGACAATGTTGTATATTAGAAAAGTAAGGATAAATGGTCATACATTAGAATTGCTATATTTCTAATCATTATATTCATAGTTGGGTATGTATGAATGGATATTGATATGAGATTTATTTATATAGATAGATATGTAGTGTGTGGAGATGTTGTGGTGGTGATTGTTATGAGTAGTATTTTGATACGAGTATTGAGAAGTTGTTGTAATCTTCAAACATCGATTATTAATTCTATTAAAGAAACATGGCTTACAAATTTGATTATCTCCATACATCATCGTTTATTAATATTGTTCTTGACACATGTTTTTTTTTATGTTCACAGAGAAATGGATCCTACACAACCATCTTCTTTTCATGATGTGGGTGCTTCATCTTCGCATGCACAACAAGGAAATATGGGTCCCTTAGACCCGTCCATACTCTATTTGCAAGAAGATCATAGGTCTCAGGCGGTGTAGAATGGAGATATCGAGAAAATGAGTTTCCGAATGCACACCATATTGCCGATGCACCATCGAATACAAAAATATTTGATAAATTACGGGTTCTATGGAATATCCATGTTGGCCAAAGTGAAATGCGACCATTCATTACTTACCGCTCTTGTGGAACGATGGAGGTCGGAGATACACACATTTCACCTACCCGTTGGCGAGATGACAGTCACTCTACAATATATAGCCGTCATATCGGGTCTTCCAATCGATGGGGGTGGCGGTTACCAGAAACCTGATTTTCAATAAAGTGATGTTGGTTAGAGATTATCTTGGGAAGGTGGTTGAAGAGGATGATAGAGGTGTATTCTTCGGGGAATCAATCCGACGTTCATGGCTCTTTACAGAGTTCAATAATAGTTTGGGAGAGGAACCGACCGACTTTGAAATTCAAAATTACACGCGGGTGTATCTTTTGTCGATGATCAGAGGTATTCTCTTTTCTAATTCTTCCGGTGATGTAGTCCATTTAATGTACCTTCCCTTGATTGCCGATATACATAGAGCCGGGTGATATAGTTGGGGAAGTGCGGCTTTGACCTCTCTTAACCGTGCCCTGTGCAATTGTTCAATGGGGTCAACACAAATGACGGGGCCTATAGGGTTATTGCAAATATGGTGATGGAAACAAATACACCTCGGCCGGCCCCGAGTAACCGTTCTTTCAAATAATTGGAGTGTGCTTCATGAGAATCCAGTGTTTAGGGCTCCTTTAGGTGTGTATTGGATGAGTAATCTCGTGTGGAGAGATAACCCACGTGGTGCGTTGACGTATTATAGGGATGAACCTGATCAGCTTCGGAAAGAGTATGTCAATTGGACACCGTACACGGCCGAAAGGCTACAACGTCTAGCCTCACTATGCACGGCCAATAATCAACTTTGGTTGACACGAGCTCCACTTGTAAATTTCTCTGTCGTAGAGTTCTATTATGCCGACCGAGTCCTCCGACAATTTAATGCACAACAGCCCATCCCGGAGAAGACAATGTATCGTCGAAGACTTCACAATATTACCGGTTAAGCTCGATTGCCAAGTATGGATTGGGCCGATCACCACTGCTCTCATGTAGCAATGTGGACTGAGAGAAAATACGATTTGGTGGTAGAAGTGATTGCACCGTACGACGGATCGTTGCAAACAGCTTACATGGCGTGGTACCATCGTATTACACGGTTGTTTATTGCTCCAAGATCGGATATCCCTGCGGGTATCCAAATGCCGATACCGAGGCACCAAGTAGAACCACCACCGGCACATACCACGTCGCAACGTATGTATCAACCCAAAGCGTCCTCGTACTGACTAATGGTAAAATTATGTTATTGTTAACAAATATTAATTTAATTTTTTTTTAAACATTTTGCTTTTATTTGTTTAAAAAGTTAGGTTTACTACTAATTTATTTCGTTGCTGTTGTAGATCGACAACAAATGGGATATTGCGCAGAAATGTACTCGTGTGTTGAAGAGCAACGCTTCGAAGGCTTGCAAGGAGTTAGCCAGAGAAATCCCTTGTCCATGTTGTGGCTCACTTGAAGAGGTTGGAGATGGTTCAGGCTTCGCTGCTCTTTTACCGTCATCTGAACTTCCAACTCAACTGCCCCGACTAAGTGGTAGACAAGCTCAACCTCCACCACCACCAACAAGACAAGTTCAACCTCCCGCACCACCACAAAGACAAGGTCAATATCCACCTCCACCTCCACCTCCACCATCTACTCATTCGGGATCTTCTTCTTCACAGGGGCTATGATGGAAGAGTGTCCGTTTTCCTCCTCCGGGTTCTCAATTAGCATCACGAGAGATTTTAGAAGAAGAAGCGGGGCATGAAGAAGATGTCGGGCCGAGTGTACCTGCGACACAAGATATTGCATAACGTAGGAGGAAAGTCCCTGGTCGGAAGAGGAGGCAGCCTCAACACTATATGCCTGGTTAGGTTAAATGTTGAAATGTGTAATTTTGTAAGCTTTGAATAACCCAATCCTTGAGATACCTTTTAAATGTGTAATTTTATTTTATTTTGTTATGTTATGAAGTACTTGATGAATGTCAGTTTTTGGGCTTTTAACATTTGATGCAAATCGGTTGTTGTATCATTTTATTATATATATTATCTTGGGTTCGTTTTTTTTTTTTTTATCATATTAAAGTTGAGGTCTCAAAACAATGAAAATTATATGTGTAAATGGTTGTGCATGTTTTGGGTGCACAATTTATAAGTAACAGATGCCGTTATTGTAAATAATGGCATTTGTTATCTGTTACGTTATTAGCAACGACGACATCACTTCAAAACATACACAACTTGTTTTGAATTATATTATTACTTGATGCCTTTATTCAGAACAACGGAACCATTTAATTGGATGCTGTTATTATGAATAATAGCATCAGTTGTATATTTTATTTCCAACGAAATGATTATCTGCCAAATCTTCTGCTTTCACAGTCGTTACTCAGAATAACGACATCACTTAAGGATGCCGTTATTCAGAATAATGGCATTAGGCATATATTTTATTTCCAACAAAATAATTATCTGCAAAATTGTCTGCCTTCACAGTCGTTACTCAGAATAACGACATCACTTAAGGATGCTGTTATTCAGAATAACGGTATTAGTTGTATCTTTTATTTCCAATGAAATGAATCTCTGCCAAATTCCCTGCCTTCACAGTCATTACTCAGAATAACGACATCACTTAAGGAAGCCGTTATTCTGAATAATTGCAACAATTCAAATTTGAGGCAGAGACTATGTCAGCCAATTTGGTCCATTCGAAAAAAAGATATGAATGATGTCACTATTCTGAAAAACGGCATCTGTTTAACTGGTGTCGTTCTTCTGAATAACGGCAACAAGTAAGAATATAATTTAAAACAAGTTGTGCATGTTTTGAAGTGATGCCGTCGTTGCTGATAACGTTACAGGTAACAGATATTGTTATTTATAATAATGGCATCTGTTACTTATAAATTGCACCCAAAACATGTACAGCCAATTACACATCTAATTTTCGTTGTTTTGAGACCTCAACTTTAATATGATCAACAAATAAAAGCACGAACCCAAGATAATATATATAATAAAATTATACATCAACCGATTTGCATCAAAAGTTTTGAATTTGCATCAAATGTTAAAAGCCCAAAAACTGACATTCATCAAGTACTTCATAACATAACAAAATATAATAAAATTACACATTTAAAAGGTATGTAATTTAAAACAAGTTGTGTATGTTTTGAAGTGTGCATGTTTTGAATCATTTATCACAATCATATATCTAAAACTCAACTTATATTACAACAAATGTTCATCTAGTTTAGATTCTCTAATTCATAATAACATATGGATACAAGTTACAAAAATGATAATTACACATTTTATGATAGGATACGAACACATTTATATCTTACAATATAAGGCCTACATTGGGATACAACTTCAAATATCGGTCGTTTGGGATGTGCCCACACTGGGTACATTCTTACATCTGCGCCTATTGTGTCCATTTAATCCGCATTTAGAACAAATTATTATGGTGCTCCCACCATCTCGAGCATCCACATCGTTGCGAATACGAGTACTCCTAGGGCGACCTTTCAACCGACGTAACTCGCATCGACTATGAGTATCGATCCACTTTGTGTGGGCCAATAAGATTAATCTAGAATAGGATTAAAAGTTGGTGCTCACAATAGTGTTAATGAACTTGTAGAATAAAAAACATCAATGTAAGGTTGATAATTAATTGCACGAAAGGCACAAACGGCCAATACATGAGAACATGGAATGTGATAAAGCTGGAATTTTCCACAAGTATTAGTACGGCCCTCGAGGTCAACTGTGTGCCACCGTCCACCGTTTTGATGTCCATTATCCATTCTAATGCCCGTTTTAACCCCAAAAATACCAAGCCGGTTATTAAACATTATTGCCTCATGCAAATTGGATTTCTCACGTTGCAAATCAATAATCTTTTGAACACGTGGTGCACATAATTTTCCTTCACTGATAACGGTCTGCGCCGCTTCATGACGGTCACTGAAGTACATGTTGAGACGAAAAGAAATTATTTCCACAATTACCGTGATGGGCAAGCTGCGAACACCTTTTAAAACCGAATTAAACACTTTCGATAGATTTATTGTCATTATACCATATCTACGACATCCATCAGCGGAAAGTGCCTACTTCTCAATCAGTTTCTCCTTCAATCAATTAGCTCCATCAACATTAGCCGCTTCAAGCTGTGCCATCTTTTCCTTAAACTTCTTCAACTGATTTTGACACGCGATCACCTTAAGATTGTTCATCATAAACTTGCAATCAAATTTTTTATGGAAATTACTAGCAAAATGTCGTATACAATAACGACGATAAAAAAGTGGTTCCTTCCATGTTCCGAAATCATTATCCATTTATGATAAAATACCTGCATGATGATCAGAAATGACACATAGACCTGCATGATCCGTGACAAAGCACCGAATACAGTTCATGAACCATGTCCACATTTCTATGCTCTTTCCATTAACTATTGCAAACGCAAATGGAAACAACCTACCGTTTGCATCCGGTGAAACAACAATTAACAAACAATCTTTGTATTTTCCATACAAATGAGTCCCGTTAATACTTATAACTGGTCTGCATGCCTTTAACCTCTCGATGGAAGGCCCAAATGCCCAAAAAAATCCCTTAAAAGTTTCTTCAGCCGGACCAGACACAATCTTGGCCCAATGGACGGTCGTACCCGGATTTGATGCTTGAATTGCATTGAGAAGATAGGGGCAATTTAGTGTAAGCTTTTTCAAAGGAACCATATAATCGCTCAATTGCTTTATATTTTGTCTTCCAAGCTTTTCAGTATGAAATTGAGTAATTGAACTGAAGCTTTACTATCTCAATTATGGATCGTGGTGTTATTCCTAGTTGTGCCTTCATAACATTCAATATGACCGTCGATACAATCGTAGAATCAATTTTCATGTGATCTTGATTCAATGTAGGATTCACACATGTGTGCGGACCTTCAATCTTCTTTACCACGAAATAATTACGGCCTTTTGGAATAATTGAACGCAATCGCCAAGGACAACCCACTACATTTACAAATGGCGGATTTTCTACAATGCCCTCGGCTGAATGGTTGATGGGTGTGTATTTACATTTGACATAGTATAAACTGGGGGTCAATTTTACCGTCACGAATTCTCGATGGTTCTTTACGGAGTACATCTTCACTTGATATTGTATAGAATCTTTAGTTGGAAATCTTTGACCTATGGAGAGTTCATCCGTGTTGGAAGAGTCGACTGAAGACTGTGCATGTTCATGTTTGGTTGCATGAGACATCCATTCACTCGATTGAACCTCATGTACAGTTACACTAATAGACTGATTTGGCAACACCACATTGTTAACCAGCATGTCAACGTTGACATCATTAATTGGAGCTTCATCGGCATCCTCCTCCTCATCAACTTCAAGACCGTGATCCTCATCTTCTTCCTCTTCTACCAAATCGTTATTGACAACGGCGTTGTTAAAGTCTTGCATTACCATATCGGTGTGGAAAATATTTTGTGTCAAGTTCAACGGATGTACCTGCTCATATTCAGTAGTAATAGGTTCTGTCGGAATTGTGCTAATGTCGTGTGTATTTGGTATTCTTGCATGTGACTCGGCAGATGGTTTCAAACTCGGAGCACACCTTGGACTTTTAATAACAACTGACCTAGTATTTAGAAGCCTCATTTGCTCAATATATAACTCCAATGAATTCCAACTACAATTTGGATCAAGTGTTCTACCAATTATGGACCTCAGAGAATTATCATTATCTACGGGAACCACCATGAAATATTGCACTTTCCCTTTACCAACAGCATAACGGGCTTTGATTTTAACACTTATTTCACCTTTATCCTAATTAGTGACTTCAAATATCTTATCTATTAGTTGTGAGTATACAAAGTTGCAGGGAGCCTAAATAATGACCGGTTCAACATCACTATAACAATATCCAATCTTCGAATCTCTAATTATTTCATCTCAAAAATATAACCAAATAGGGATATCATATTCCATACCTAAACATAAAGATTCAAACATATTCAAGTCATTAACTACTCATAAGCATAACTTATGAATACATATCAAACATATGGTTATAATAATACCTTCAAATTAGACGGTATCTTGGGTATCTTGAAAATACGTCGTGGATGAGGAATGCGATGAGAGTGAGAGTGAGGAGATAGGATTTATGAAGTTTGAGAGCACTCCAATACTTGAGATTTTTGGTTTTAGGGATCTAGGGTTTGTGGGTTTCGGGAGTGAGAGAGAGAGAAAGCAGATCGATTGAGAAAGGGGAAGGAGAAGAGGGGGCCACTGTTTATATGCAAACAAACTAATAACTGATGCCGTTATTCCAAATAACAACATCAGTTATGCGAATGTCATTGTTGGAAATAGCGGCATCTGTTATAGGATTTTCACACTTGCAATTTTTTCTCACAATTGAGACTACAAGCGGTTGAGAATAAAAATAACCTATGTCGTTACTCAAAAAAGCGGCATGGAAGTTTTTTTTTTTAAATAGATACCGTTATTGAGAACAACGACCTATAAATAACCTATGCCGTTGTTCCCAATAACGTTTTTTGCTGATGTGTCCAAAACTGGGTTAGATCGGTAATTATTTTCGGAAGTGGGTCAGAGCGCCAAATATTTTCAAAAAAGTGGGTCAGTACGGCAAAAAATTCTGATTTGGGCTACACGTGCGGTGCACATTTATATTTGTTGGATATAGTTTGGACATGTATTATACGTATTTATATAGTTACAAAGTTAGAGTTTGTTTGTTAGAAAACCCAACTCTACCATTAAAATAGTAGAGATATATAACACAAATACGCCGCGCCCAAATCATCCAAACCTATTAACAAATTAAATTTAAACCTGAATCTACATCTGAGTTCAATTTATTTTTTCCCCAATAATAGCTACATTTCTTTTTTACCTCACTCGAATGCTACTTGATTTGTGCAGATAGAGTTTTTATTTGACTGCCATCGCAAAACTGTTGCAATACACAAAATTCTCCCCGAAATACAATTATTTTCTACAAACCAACAAAAATGTCCACAAATTAAATTCAAACCTGAATCTACATCTGTGAGTTCAATTTGTTTTTTCCCCAACAACAGGTTCATTTCTTTTTTACCTCACTTGAATGCTACTTGTGCAGATAGAGTTTCTGTTTAACTGCCATCACAAAACTGTTGCAGTACACAAAATTCTCTTGAAATGCAGTTATTTTCTATAAATCAACAAAGAGGTCAAAATAATAACTATTTACTCGCAATTGTTTGAAATCACTAATGAAAGCCAAAATAATAGTTATTAATTCGGAAATTATTTGACTGTACTCCGGTGTAAAACGTTTTAAACTCCTATTCAACACTTTTAATGAAAACCGTCCCATTAAACCCCACAACCAAAGTGGATGCATACAAGGCCAATACACATCTGGAAAGTTTCCGAGGGACCACCACCATCCACTTCCCTCAATGCCTCCCCTCGCTCTCTCTCTCCCTCCCCAAATATGTAGGTTCTTATATAGGTTCTTCGTAAATCCAAAAATCCAAAAAAGAAAATTTCATCATTAAAAGAGCCCACAAATGTTCCTCCTATCACAGGATAATCCCAAATTAATTTTCATTAATAAAACTAGTATAATGTATGTGCGATGCACGTGAATATAAATCGAATAAGAAAAAAAAAGTTTATATTTGAATGTTTTGATTTGGACTACACGTGCGGTGCACATTTATATTTATTGGATATAGTTTGGACATGTATTATACGTATTTATATAGTTACAAAGTTAGGGTTTGTCTCTCCCATTAAAATAGTAAAGATTTTAAACGCTTTCCTTTTTAATGATATATTTTACAAAATGTTAGTTTTCACGCTTTTGTATGCTCGGATTAACCATACTAGTAATATGCACGTGCAATTCACGTCATAATAATTAAAAAAATAAATGTATATTAAGATGCGATCTAGTCTTGAACATGAGACCTCCCTTTACTCATCACATATTATTTACAAATTACTCGTAGTGGCACCAACTTGTATTTTATATGGATGACACTTTTGTAAATAATTATGTCGTAAATAAATTTGAGGATATTATGGTAACTAACAACAGTTGAGTAGATGAATGGTTAATATAACTCCAACTTAAAAAATGAACGGTTGAGATTAGATGATTGATTGTCTACAATTCATTAGTGTTATCGCTGATTCTGGTGTGGGGGTAAACATATAAGATTTGTGAGTTCGAGAAAGACCTGAACAGCGGATCCAAGCCTTCTGATTCCTGCCGCAACCTGCAAGGAAGTGCGATACACCAGGGTTGATTCCGGCGACGCACCCTCCGACGCTCTTGTCAGTAACCAGTGGAGATTATGAAAGAGCTTAAGGTGGAAAAAGAGTGATTACCTGGTCACAGTGGTAGAGGGGAGGTATTTATAGTCGCCAGGGGAGTGATTAGGGACCTGATTTCCTGTGTAACTGCCAGGAGTAAAAACCTCACAGTCTGTTTAGGAAACTAATCCCTGATTCCCAGTGATAGCAAATCAGGCCCGTTGACTTCGTCAGATCAGTGACCCTGATTTGCCTCTTGTTGGTCTGGGTTCGCCTCGGGTCGGGACCCGTACCCAATTGGAGTGGATCCGTTTGTGGGTTATTGGATCTGTGAGAAGGAGATCCAGTACCCGCTTCAGACCCATTTGTATGTGAAATTACCGTTTTACCCCCGAGCTTCAAGATTCACGCTCAATCTGGACGGTTCCGATTTAACCCCATTTTTAGCCATATCACGAGCCCCCCACTCCTAAAGACTGAGTGTGATCAGCCTTTGAGGAGTAGTTTAACTGTTTTAGTGGCTAGTGGAGTTGTATCGGAGTCCAAATGGAGGATTTTGAATCTCGAAGGGGGTAGTGAGGTAATTTTTTGATGCCATGTGCTGTTCTCTAGCCATATCGAGTATTTGACGACTTTTATCTATTTTTTCGGACTATTTATTTAATTTTGCGATGTGTTAACTAATCGTTCGGGGGCCTTAACAGTACATTCTAGGCAATAATTGTTCGTTCAGGGGCTCAAAAATATCCCCCCGAATTTTTAATTATTTCCTAGAATTTTTAGTTAATTTTCCCGAATTTTTAGCAATTTTTCGCAATTTTTAAATAAATAAAATGATTTAAATAAACAAAAAATGATTTTAAATACCAATTTATGACGTGGCTGGATCTGGGCCGTTGATCATGGACGAGCACGAATTTCTGAGAGATCTGGCAGTTGTTATCGCTCGGAGGCTTTTTTTCTCCGTTTGCGAGCTCGGATGGGCACTTGCTCGGCAGCCAACCGGAGACACAGGGGTTCGGCAGTCCGAGCGACGTGGCACGATCTGAGCCGTCGGATTGTGGCACGAATCTCGAGACGGGCACGTTTTCCAAGAAAATGCTATCTTGTCGTTTAGCGCACGTGGCAAGATCTGGGCCGTTCATCACTGAGAGCGCGAATTTCTGGAAGATCCAACGGTTGTGGTGGTTCGGGTGCTTTTTTCTCCGTTTGCTAGCTCGGAATGGCACTTGCTCGGTTGGCCGACCGGAGCTCCGACTGTTCGGCGATCCGAGCGTGGTATGGCGGTCCGGGCCGTTGACTGGTGGAACGAGTTTCGAGAAGGCTCTGTTCCCATGGGCATTAATGGTGTCCCGGGGTTTGTGCGGCGTTCCAACTTCCCGGGGTCATTAAGAATGGTGCCCTTCAATTAATGCGTGGCGTTTCAACTCCCGAGGTTCATAATGGCCGGTTCTTGGAGGGTAGGTTATAAGTACCCCATTCCCCTTGTCATTTCAGTCGCAACAAATGTTGAGTTTTAGCCCTCGGAGGCGTCTGCTTTGGGTGGTTGCTCTTCGGCTATGGTCTTCTCCTGGTTCTGACGGCCCCGATGCGGATGTCAGGGTCGGGGGAGATCATTGCAGAGGAAGTGACGACCGGAGTCAAGGCGGATGTCTGTCTTGTGAAATTTTAACCTCGAGAGGTTCGGAGGGGTGGTCACTCTTTTGCCTTGTTCTTCTCCCGATCCTGACGGCCCCGATGTGGGTGTCAGGGTCGAGGGAGAACAGGGAAGAAGTGGTGATGACTGTATTCCGGACCCGAGGGACGAGTTGCTTCGGAAGGACGGGTGGTCGTTCTTCCACCATGATCTTCTCCTGACTCTGACGGCCCCGAAGCAGGTGTCAGGGTCAGGGGAGATCATGGTGGAAGAGGTGATGACCAAAGTCCGGATCCGGGGGACAGTGTGCTTCGGAAGGATGGGTCTCTTCCGATCTCTGTCTTCCTTCCGAGCTGACGGCTCCTGATGGTTGTCAGCCCGAAGGAGTTAGAGATGGGAGGTGTGCCGATCTGCTTTTTAACCGGACCCCGCGAGTCGGCGGTTTCTCTCTAATCCCTGGACAATTTGTGGCTTCGGCTCCGAGGCCGCAGGCTTTGTTTTGTTCACGGGTGAGAGGGATGCCGACCGAGACCTGGGGCCTGGGGGGCTCGCCGAGGGCGATGCCTTAAAACTTTTAATCCAAAATTTTTCCTGGCTTCTTTAGACAGAGGTGGAGATCTGAGGGCATGGTTGTCCGAGCGACATTCTGGGCCGTCGGATGGGCACTTGCTCGGTTGGCCGGCCGGAGATCTGAGGGCACGGTTGTCCGAGCGACATGGCGCAACCTGAGCCGTTGGATGGTGGTGCGAATCTCGAGACGGACTCAGTTCCCAAGAAAATGTTATCTTTTCGTTTAGCGTCGTTGGCAAGATCTGAGCCGTCTGATCGAGATCATACACGAAAGTTGAGGAGAAAGTGAATTTTCTCCGTTTACGGGCTCGGAATGGCACTTGCTCGGTTGGCCGACCGGTCCCTTCGCTGCTGGATTCGGATTGCATGTGGTTCGGGTTTAGATCCTGTTGTGCCGAGCCACTTGACTTGGTGAAAAGACAAAGTGGTTTTGGGCCTTCACGACGTTTCGAGAGCGGCCCAAAAGTCGCGCCCTTACGTTTGGAAGTCCAAGGGACTTTTCTTTTTTACTATAAATCTTCACCCCCCCTCAATCCAAGTCTCATTATTCACTTTCACTCACTCTCTCCAGTTTAATACTTTCACCATCGAAGTTTTTAGCTCCTGGGTGGCGCTGCTAGCTGTCGCGGCAAGGTGTTCCTCGGTTTCGGTGAACTTTTCCGACCGTAGTTGTCACTTCAAGGTCAGTCCATCTCCTTTCTCTTTAGAAAATGGTTAAGATTACTTCCTCGGACGAGACCCCCGCCTCGGACCAAGTCGTAGGCCAAGCGGGCAAAGGGAAGGAGGTGGTAGAGCTGACCGATCAGAGCGTTGTCCGGCCAAGCAAGGAGGGCGAAGTAGCCAAGCCACCCCAGGAGGTCGTGGCGAAGTCTCAGAAGGGTAAAGGAGTGGTCACGATCATCGAGAAGCCGAAGACGGCGGGGGAGTTCGGTCGGCAGCCTATTGTTCTGTCGAGCGTGGGAGGCGTTCGGGAGTACTCCGAGGAGATGCTAGAGAAGGTGACCCAAGGCACCTCCAAGTCTGTAGAGGAGAACGAGCCGAGAGAGTTATCCGAGGTGGACCATACCATCTCGTCTCTTACGAAGGCCGATATGCACCGGGTCCGAGCCGGGTTCCAGATTCCGGCCGAGTACGGGCTAGTTCTCCCCGGACCGGGATTCCGAGCCTCCACGTCGTCTTCGCCTGACGCGTGCGTCTTTCCCCTCGACTCCTTGCATGCCGGGCTTCGTTTTCCGCTTCATCCGTTTATTGTAGAGGTCCTCGTTTGGTACGGTTTGAGCCTCGCACAGTTGATGCCGAACACTTGGAGGCACGTGCTGGCATTTTTTCTCCGGTGTAAAGAGATCAGAGCTGAGCCGAGCTTGTTCCTCCTTCGGAGTCTCTACCGCCCCTGCCAACCGAACAGGAATGAGCAGAGGTTCTACCTGTCGCCACGGACGGGCGTGAAGTTGATCGAGAACCCGAACTCGATCAAACATTGGAAGGTGAAGTATTTCATTATCCGAGCTCCTACACCCTGGGCAATTCCGATAGCTTGGAGGAAGGAAGGCCTGCCTAAGCGAGCGAAGAAGGAGCCGGTATTGAGTGACGAGGAGGCGAAAGTCCTCGAGAAGCTCCTCGCCCTGCCAACGCTAAGTTGGAAAGACATTACCTAGGAAGCGTTGTTCCGGGGAGGTCTCAGTCCGATCGGCCCTAGTATGATTCTTGTATTTTATTTCTTTGCGTAAAGTTTTTGAAAAATTCATCTAAGTTTTTTCATTCGGCTCGTGCAGAATCTTCCAAGATGGACTACAGGGCTTTGATGGCGAAGGCCAAGGCGAAGGAACAGGAGTCGAGGAAGAAGAGACCCTCGGTAGGGCCTCAGGGCAGCCGAGCCCTGAAGATGCCTTCGGTCGCGAAGACCGCCGACCAGCAGAAGGTCGTTGTCTCGGAGATCGGTCCCGAGCAGGAGAAGGTCGCGGCCCCCGATCCTCCAGCTTTTTATGCTCCGGCACCAACGGCGGAAGGGGATGCCCTCGGCTCGTCGAGCGGAGCGTTCGGCGTGAAAGAGGTGCTATCCCTCCAAGTTTCGCCCCTCACTGCCGATGCGGAGAAGATCTTGACCGAGAGGCACCAGCGGATCTTCGTCCCCGACTGGCAAGTGATGAATGTCGACGGTTTTTTGGGCGACGGCAACATCTGTATGGAAGCGGTGAAGCACTTGCCGACACCAAAGGATCGAGCAGCCCTTAAGGCCGGGCTGGTTGGGGACGCCACAATGCAGATCGCTCAGAACACAGTGTCGGTAAGTGGACCGAACACTTTCTTATTGAAACTTTTTCTGAAATTTTCTAAGTTCCTCGATTCGGACTCTAACGGTTTGTTCTCTTTTCAGACCCTCTGCCATTTCAAGTTCTTGCTCGAGGAGTTTGCGAGCAAGGAACAGGAGTATGAGCGGGAGAGGTCGGAGCGTGTCAAAGCTACGAAGCTGCTCGATGCTGAGCAACTCCTCTCGGCAAAACGGGGTGCCGAAGTGGCAGGGTTGGAGAAGCAGCTGGCCGACGCCATTCAGCGGTCGAAGGACACGGCAGCCAAGCTCGAGGCCTTGGAGAAGAAGAACGCCGAGCTGAAGGAGGAGCTGGCCAATGCTCGGTCAGAGGCAGAGACGGCTCGGAAGAGAGCCGAGAAGATCATGGCCAGGCACCGGTCTAAGGTGGCAAAGGCGAAGAAGGCCGTCCAGGACGAGGCCGAGCATCACATGTTCAAGAACATGGAGGACGCGTACGGCCGAGCTCTGCTTCATGTCGCCGCTCGGAATCCGGGTTTCAACACGTCCTCCTACCGCTTCTACGACCCCGTGGAGGGGGAGGAGGAGCTTCCCCAGGGGATGCTCAGCCCCGAGGGACAGACTGACGGCGTCGAAGGCCCGGGGGAGACTGAAGCCGAGAATGAGGAGGAGGACGACTCCGAGGAGGAGAGCGGGAGCGAGGACGAGGATGAGGCCGAGGGCGAGGACAAGGCCGAGGAGTTGACAGACCCGAACGACAAAAAGGTCGACCCCTGACTCGGTTGCCTCTTTTAGTCTTTTGTTGTTTTGTTTCTTTTTGTAAGCCTAACTGCGGACTGGCCACCGCTCTTGTAAAACTTTTTTCTGAGTTTTGAATGAAAACACTTTGTTTGGCCAAAATTTATCCAAGTGTTGGGTCTCGGATTTTGTGTTTGATTAGGCGTAAAATTCTCCAAGTGTTGGGTCTCGGATTTATCTCTGCTTTTTAGGTGAAGTTCGGTCTGATCACGGAGGTTGCACACCTTCGTAAGAAGCTGGCCAAAACGAAGGGAGAGCTCTCCAATAGCCGAGAGAGGCGGTTTTTCATGCTCTTGAAGCTGGAGGAGACAAAGGCAGCTGTGAGGGGGTATTGTTGCGAGTTGAAGCAACTGCGGAAGCAACCCCAAGCCCCTTGTCCCGGAGGCGAGGTCGAGCGGCTTCGTAGAGAGCTTGCCGTCGCCGAGCGGAAGAACGACGAGCTCTCGGCTAAAATCCGACACTTGGAGATAGCAGACCAAGGTCGCTCGGCAGAAGAAGAGAAGCTTGCTTCCGAGCTGGAGTAGGCATTGTCCGAGCGCAAAAAGTTGTTGGCCGAGGTCGACAAGCTTAGAAGGATCACGATAGATAGGGGGATCGAGGTCACCCACTACCGACGGCTCGCGACCGATAGCGCCAACGCCTCGGGCTCGTCAAGGCCTCCTCGTTTGAAGAAGTTGGCGAAGGACGACGCTTTGAGAGACAATCATTGAACTGGAGGAAGAGGTCGCGTCACTCAAGCCTCTGCCTAAGAGGGCCAACGTCCGCAGTACATCGTGTACTCGCGAAGAGAGCGAGAGAGGAATTACCTTCTACGAACTTGCGACACGTTTGCCTGTGGCTAGGCGGAGCCCCGCTGACGCTCAGAGTAGTGTTGCCGTCTCGTCTAGTGGTGCCTCGGTCGGCGCCACAATTAGGGTCAGTGGCGAAGGGGGATCACGGTTCGTTGGTTTGGAATCGTGCTCGGAGGTCAGGCCTCGTCGTCCTCGCGTTTCCTTGAACCGAAGCGCACCCCTTCCGAAGAGGCCCTGAACATGTCGTTTTATGTTTCTTCTGGCCGTTGTAAAATTCTGTTGTAGGGTCGGTCTTGTAGTATGTAGAGCTACTATATCTGAATACGAATCTGAGAGTTTGTTTGGAAAATTGTTCAAGTGTTGGACTTCGGCAATGTCTTGAAATTTTGTTATTCGTTTTTTCTTCTTTTCAGCTCGTGATGGCTGCTCAAGACGCCGATTCCAACTGCTCGGACAACGACGTTCGGACTGAGGTTGGCTCAGAGGTGACGAGGTCGCGTTCGGCGAGGTGCCGAGAGCGACTCTATGAAGTTGAGCTGGAATTACGCCGAGCAGAAAGCGAGCGGGGCCACCTTCAGCTCGTCCTCGATCAGCGAGACGCCGAGATCCAGTGCTTGGAGAACAGGATTGCCGAGGCGACCCCTATAGGAGAGGATGAGGATTCGCAGACTGCTTTTAGCAACGCCCTTCGGATTCAGTGTATTCGGCACAATTTGTCGAAGATAATTGCCGAACGGGCCGATTTGCTCTCTGAGATCCGTCACTTGCAGCCCCTGGAGGCGAAGCTTCGGAAGGAGGCAGATGAACTAGCGGCCGAAGTTGCCGGACTGGCGACCGAGCGGGACGGTGATGATTTTTTCGTTTAAAAACCAAGTGTGGTGGGTTGGTGCTGTACTTTTTGTCTTCTAATGCCTTGTAACCGTGGAAGGATTGCTTTGTATTATGTCCCAACCATTAATAAAATTTCTTTCATGAACTAGCATGTCTTTTGTTGCTCTGCGTAATTGTCTCGTTTATGATTGTGTTCGCCGTGCTAAGGTCTCCGAGCTGAACCCTCTTTTGCTCGTGGTTCGGCGCCTCGGCGCGTTCTGAGACGTAGGAATTAATTTCGGATCTCGAGGTGGACCAGCCCCCCCATGGCAACGCTATCTTGTCGTTTAGCGATGCTAACAAGATCTGGGCCGTTGGATTCTGGTACGAATCTCGAGGCGGCTCAGTTTCCAAGAAAACGCTATCTTGTCGTTTAGCATCGCTGGTAAGATCTGGGCCGTCTGATCGAGATCCTACACGAAAGTTGAGGAGAAAGTGAGTTTTCTTCGTTTGCGAGCTCGGATTGGCACTTGCTCGGTTAGCCGACCCGGGGCAGCATGAACTGACCCTGCTTCTTGTTCGCTCTCGTCTCGGCGGCAAGAGTGCTCGGCCGGTGATGCCGAACAGTGCCTCGGTCTCCTTCTTCATGCGAAGTCGAGGGGTGAGTTGAGCCATTCCCCATGGTGGGGCTCGCCGATCATAGCGAGTGTTCGACGGTTGTGGGAGCAATTCCGAATGGCGATCCACTCCTAGCTCGCCGAGAAGCAAGCTTGGGGAGTGGAATTGAACCAAGTGTTGGACTCCGGAATCATCGTGTAGTTCAACGGTTGTGGGAGCAGTTCCGAACGGCGATCTACCTCTGGCTCGTCCGGGGGCGAGCCGAGGAGGTAAAGTCGAGCCGAGTGTTGGACTCCGAACCATCGGTGTAGTTCAATGGTTGTGGGAGCAGTTCCGAACGGCGATCTACCTCTGGCTCGTCCGGGGGCGAGCCGAGGAGGTAAAGTCGAGCCGAGTGTTGGACTCCGAACCATCGGTGTAGTTCAACGGTTGTGGGAGCAGTTCCGAACGGCGATTTACCTCTGGCTCGTCCGGGGGCGAGCCGAGGAGGTAAAGTCGAGCCGAGTGTTGGACTCCGAACCATCGGTGTAGTTCAACGGTTGTGGAAGCAGTTCCGAACGGCGATCTACCTCTGGCTCGTCCGGGGGCGAGCCGAGGAGGTAAAGTCGAGCCGAGTGTTGGACTCTGAACCATCGGTGTAGTTCAACGGTTATGGGAGCAGTTCCGAACGGCGGTCTACCTCTGGCTCGTCCGGGGGCGAGCCGAGGAGGTAAAGCCGAGCCGGACATTGGACTCCGAACCATTGGTTGCATCAAATTAAAAAACAAAAGATAAAGGCGGAGAGACGCAAGCAAATGTATAAGCATGAAAGAGCATTCTTCATTGATAATCAACGGCGAACCGTTTTTACATATTACAACTCATGGAATAGATTACAAGTTAGAGGAGAGGAATGGTTCGACACCTCGTGATACTCAGAGAGGCGCCGGGGCGCTTTCTTGGTATTTTAGGCGGTGGTCGGCATTCCAGGTCCTCGGAATTTCTCTGCCCTCTTGATCTTCCAGACGATATGCTCCGGGCCGAACTACCCTTGTGATCTTGTAAGGCCCTTCCCAGTTCGGAGCCAGTTTGCTCTTCTGATTGGGGAAGGATATGGCCAGTTTTCTCAAGACCAAGTCCCCTTGCCTGAGATTGGTGGGTCGGACTTTCTTGTTATATGCCAATTCGACCCTCCTTCGGTAGTTCTGTTGCCGAATTAATGCTCTCTCCCTCAGTTCGTCCACCAGATCTAAGTTCGCCCTGAGGTCTCTGGCGTTCTGTTCCTCATTGTAGGCCGCGAGGTGAGGGGAAGGTATTCCGACCTCGAGGGGTATCACCACCTCGGACCCATAGGTGAGGTTGAAAGGGGACTCTCCTGTGGGGGTCCGCTTGTTCATGCGGTAGTTCCATAGTACGTTGGGGAGTTGGTCAACCCATAAGCCTTTGGAACATTTGTCCAGCCTTTTCTTGATACCTGTAAGGATCTGCCGATTGGCGTTTTCTGCCTGTCCGTTCGACTGAGGGTGGGAGACGGATGAGAAGCGCTGCTGGATGGCAAGGTCGTCGCACAGAGCTCGGAATGCTGCACCAGTGAACTGAGTCCCGTTGTCCGTTACAAGGACACAGGGGACGCCGAATCTGCAGATGATGTTCTTCCAGAAGAATTGAACCACCTTGTTCTCGGTTATAGTGGCGAGGGGCTCGGCCTCAATCCACTTCGAGAAGTAGTCGATGGCTACGACCAAGAACTTGAACTGGCCCGGAGCTGGAGGGAAAGGCCCTAGTAAATCCATCCCCCACATTGCGAAGGGGATAGGACTTGATAGGGAGGCGAGGTTGGCTTGAGGGAGGCGACGAATGTTGGAGTATTTCTGGCAAGAGCCACATTGCCGAACGTGTCGCTCGGCGTCTTGGAGGAGGGTCGGCCAGAAGTATCCGTAGTTCAAAGCCTTCCGGGCTAATGACCTGGACTCTGAATGTGCTCCGCCGATGCCTTCATGGAGCTCCTGTAAGGCATAGTCGGCCTGTTCTAGGGAGAGGCACCTTAGGTATGGTCGGCCGTTAATCTACGAGAAGGAGTGCTTGTACAAGATCCCCTCGATCAAGACATACCGCTCGGCCCTGGTCCTGACTCGGCGTGCTTCTTTGGGGTCCTCGGGGAGGAGTCCGTCCCTTAAGAACTCCACCAACGGCTTCATCCAATTATCTTGCAGCAGGACCGGCAATGACTCCACCGAGCCGGATGTCTCGTCTTCTATGCTCGGCCTTGAGAGAACCTCGATCAAAACGGTCTGCTCGAGACCTTAGAGGGAGGATGAGGCCAACTTGGAGAGGGCATCGGCCTGTGAATTCTCCTCACGAGGGACCCGTTGGATGAGTGCCTCTTCGAACCGGCTCATGAGGGCTCGGACCTTGGCGAGGTACTTCGCCATCCGCTCGTCTCGCGCCTCGTACTCGTCCAAGACTTGGTTCACAACTAACTGAGAGTCACTATGGACTCGGAGGCGCTGCGCCCCGGCACTTCGGGCAAGTCCGAGGCCCGCGATTAGTGCCTCATACTCCGCCTCGTTGTTTGAGGCTTTGAAGTTCATGCGGAGGGCATACTGGAGGACGAAGTCATCGGGTCCGTTCAGGATGATACCGGCACCGCTACCCTCGCTGCAGGAGGACCCGTCCACGAAAATTGTCCAAATGGGGGGTCCGTTCGGGACGTGGCTAACCTCGGGAATGGTGGACTCGACGATGAAGTCGGCGAGGGCCTGAGCTTTGATTGCCGTCCGAGGTTGGTAGGAGATGTCATGTTGGCTCAGCTCTATGGACCACTTCATTAGCCGGCCCGAGGTTTCAGGCTTGTGGAGGATCTGCTTCAACGGTTGGTCGGTGAGGACCACAACCGAGTGGGACTGAAAGTGTGGACGGAGCTTCCTTGCCGCCATGACTAGGGCGTAGGCCATCTTCTCTATCTTCGGATAGCGGAGCTCGGCATCCCGAAGCACTTTGCTCACATAGTAAATGGGCCTCTGGGCCCGGTCTTCTTCCCTCACCAACACAGCACTTAGTGTCTGCTCGGAAGCAGCCAAATAGATGAAGAGGGTTTCCCCCGGAACGGGTTTGCTGAGCAGAGGGGGGTTCACCAAGTAGGCCTTCAGTTGGTCGAACGACTCCTGTTGTGGTTGGCCCCATTCGAAACCCTTAGCTCCCCTGAGAGCCTTGAAGAAGGGGAGGCACTTTTCCCCAGACTTCGAAAGAAACCGGCCAATGGCGGCGAGTCGACCGGTAAGCTTCTGCACCTCCTTGACGTTCCGGGGCGGTGCCATGTCCAGTATGGCCTTGATCTTCTCGGGATTTGCTTCGATCCCTCGCTGGCTCACCATGAAGCCAAGGAACTTTCCCGATGAGACCCCGAACGCACATTTGTTCGGGTTCAGCCGCATGCTGTGCCTCCTCAATACGCCGAATGCCTCCTGGAGGTCGGCCACGTGGTCAGTACCTCGGATGCGCTTGACGAGCATGTCGTCGACATATACCTCCATGTTGCGGCCTATCTGGCTCTGGAAGACCTTGTTGACGAGGCGCTGGTAGGTGGCTCCAGCGTTCTTCAACCCGAACGGCATGACTCTATAGCAGTAGAGGCCCTGATCGGTGATGAAGGAGGTCTTCGGAATGTCCGGGGGGAACATTCGGATCTGATTATAGCCGGAGAAGGCATCCATGAAGCTGAGGAGCTCATGGCCCGAGGTGGCATCAATGAGGGTGTCGATATTTGGAAGAGGGAATGGATCCTTCGGACATGCCTTATTCAGGTCTGTGAAGTCGATGCATATCCTCTAAGAGCCATTGGACTTCTTGACCATTACAACATTGGAGAGCCACTCGGGGTAGTTCACCTCCTGTATGAACCGAGCCTTTAAGAGTTTATCCACCTCCTCCTTGATGGCCTGCTGTCGCTCGGGAGTGAATTTTCGCCTCTTCTGCTGAACCGGTTTGCACCCCGGTTCGACACTTAGGCGGTGGACTAGCAGCTCCTCGAAAATCCCGGGCATATCCGTGGCTGACCAAGCAAACAGGTCGCGGTTATTCCGGATGCATTGCACCAAGTCAGAACACAGTGCAGTCGGCAAGGACTTGCTGATGAGGAACTTTCGACTTGGGTCCTCGTCCGAGAAGAACACTTCTTCCAACTCGTCCGCCGGCTCGGACGTGGGTCGGACATTCGGCTCGGGGATTTCTAGAGTCTCGAGGGAGAGCACCGGTCCCCCAGTGGAAGTGCCGTCTTTTGGCTGCCCCTGACTTCTCCCACTCCCGACCGAGTGGGGAACTTCATTTTAAGGTGGTACGCTGAAGGGACAGCTTCCAGGGTAGCTAGGCAGGGTCGGCCTAGGATGACATTATATGCGGCCGGGACGTCGACGACCATAAAGTCCATCGGCTCGGTCCGGGTAGTAGGGGTCTTCCCAGCAGTTACGTCAAGGGTAATAACCCCTTCGACCGTTACTGGTACCCCCGTGAACCCGTGGAGCATGTAGCCGGCCGGCTTGAGGCGGTCCCGGGACAGCTGCAGCCCTCGGAAGGCCGAGAGGAAGAGGATATTCACCGAGCTCCCGTTGTCTACCAGGACCCTCTGCACCTTGAAGTTTGCCATGCGAAGGTCGATGACGAGGGCGTTACAGTGGGGAGTTTGGATCCCTTCGAGGTCTTCATCGGAGAAAGTCACCGGGACGCCGAGGCCTTTGGGAGGAGGGGCGCTGTGAACTGAGTTGACCTCTCGGACGAAGGCCTTCCGAGAGGAGTTGGAGGAGCCCCCCATGGGGCCTCCGTGGATGAGGTGTAGAACTCGTTCTTCCTCGAACTCGGGCGTCTCATCGCGCCGCTCGGAGCGCTTGTTAGCCCCCCTGAGGCGGAGGAGTGTTGCGATCCGCCTAATCGTTTGCCTTTACAAATTTGGCCAACTGCCCCCTCTGGATGAGGGCCTCTATCTCATTTTTCAATGCCCGGCAGTCGTTGGTGTCATGGCCGTGGTTCCGGTGGTAACAACACCATTTCTCTTTATTCCTCCTCTTGGCCGGGGTGTTCATTCTCGGGGCCGGAGGTATGACCCCTTCTTCCTCCACTTCCATGAGGATGGTGGAGACATTGGTGGTGAGGGGAGTGAACTTCTCGAACCTAGGGGGAGGACGGCGCTGACCCCCGTTGTCCTTCTGCATCTTCTTGGACCCCTCCTCCTCTGTCGCCTTCCTCTTTGATCCGGAGGCGGATCCCCCGAAATTCAGGAGGCACTCGGCCTCCTCCGCTCGAATGTACTTCTCGCACCTTAGGAGAAGATCGGCGAAGTTGTGCGGGGGCTTCTTGGCGAGGGACAACCGGAGGTTGGAGTTGAGGACGTTCGACTGGAACGCAACGGTCGCCACTGACTGGTCTAGGGAGGCGATAGACCTGACCTCTGCGGTGAATCTCCTCACATAGTCCCTCAGCTTTTCTCCCCTCTCCTGTCGCAGGTTGAGTAGGGAGAGGCTCGTCTTCTCTGCTCGCCTGCTACTCACAAAGTGAGTTATAAAGAGCGTTTCGAACTGCTCGAACGAGAAGATGGAAGAGGGAGCGAGCCTGGAGTACCATTCCCGAGCCGACCCCCTGAGGGTGGCGGGGAAGGTCTTGCAGAGCATGGCGTCGGAAGCTTGATGGATCAGCATTAAGGTCTTGAAGCTTTCGACGTGGTCAACTGGGTCAGACTCCTCTGAGTACGTTTCAAACTGCGGAGGTTTGAAACCCCTCGGTATGGGGGCCTCCATGATTGTCCGAGAGAAGGGGGGTCTGCTGGGACGGACGGTCCCTGCTCTCGACTCCTCCTCTCTGTCCATGCGACCGATGCGCCTCTCCACCTCGTGGAGACGACGGTAGAGGGCATCGTCCCTCCGCTGGTAATCAAACGATCCCATCGACTCCTCTTCATAGGAAGGGGAGCGGGGACTGCGGCGTCATAGTCCTGGGACCGACGAGGACTATAGGGATGCTGCTGGCGACTGGGAGCCGGGAGAGGACTTCTGGATCGGTGGCGAGGACTCGGTACCCGTGGGGGTGTTGGAACCCTCTGGGCATTGTGGTTGTTGGGGCGAAGGTTGAGTGCCTGCAGGACAGTCTCCTGGAACTGTAGGAACTTGGCACGTGTGATCGGTGCCTCATTGTTCCTCGGATGATGCCGATCCGCGGGAGAATGTGGCCTCCTTCTACGGCGCTCGGGAGATTCCGCCCGGCCCCTTCGGTCCGGAGACCTCCTACCGTCTCGGTGATGAGGAGATCGCTCACCATGATGCTGGCGGGAGGCTCCCTCTCGGGCTCGCCTCTCATCTAGGTGGTTGCGAAGGTCCTCTTCCTTTTGGCGATTCAGGACGGTGTTGCGGAGGTCGGAGGCTCGGGGGTGATGGGAAGCCATGGAGTCCGAGGAGGCATTATGAATTGAGACGTGGTCTGGATGGAGTGGTTGCTTCTGCCTCCGCTGGTTCTGACCAGCAGGACCATTTGGGGGTTGTTGGTTCGGAAGATGAGGCTGGCTCTGTTGGGCCGGGGGAGGAAGATGTTCGGGCTGCGGAGCAGGATGGACAGGGACTTCCTCTGGCTGATCGGCGGGATTGGGTCCGCGGTTGGACCCTCTATATCTGACCTTCTTTGGAGGCATGGTTGGAGAAGGGCTGGACGACAAGGAAGAGGCGGAGGCTGTTCGTGTGGTTTTTTCCCACAGACGGCGCCAATCTGTTACCACTGATTCTGGTGTAGGGGTAAGCAGATAAGATTTGTGAGTTCGAGAAAGACCTGAACAGCGGATCCAAGCCTTCTGATTCCTGCCGCAACCTGCAAGGAAGTGCGATACACCGGGGTTGATTCCGGCGACGCACCCTCCGACGCTCTTGTCAGTAACCAGTGGAGATTATGAAAGAGCTTAAGGTGGAAAAAGAGTGATTACCTGGTCACAGTGGTAGAGGGGAGGTATTTATAGTCCCCAGGGGAGTGATTAGGGACCTGATTTCCTGTGTAACTGCCAGGAGTAAAATCCTCACAGTCTGTTTAGGAAACTAATCCCTGATTCCCGGTGATAGCAAATCAGGCCCGTTGACTTGGTCAGATCAGTGACCCTGATTTGCCTCTTGTTGGTCTGGGTTCGCCTCGGGTCGGGACCCGTACCCAATTAGAGTGGATCCGTTTGTGGGTTATTGGATCTGTGAGAAGGAGATCCAGTACCCGCTCCGGACCCATTTGTATGTGAAATTACCGTTTTACCCCATTTTCAGCTTCAAGATTCGCGCTCAACCTGGACGGTTCCGATTTAATCCCATTTTTAGCCATATCAATTAGTATTTAGCTTCGATTCAATTTTAAATAATCACAAAAGCCATTTTAGTACAAAAATAACATTGTTACCGCGAGGAAAAATGGCTCAAAGAAAGTCAGTACCCAAGAATACAATTCTGGTCGACGAACATCCAATTCTAAAAATCATAGCTCGTTTGTAAAATGTGAAAACTCAGAGGAGTTTGCTAAGATCTATCCTTTTAAAAAAATCACTTTCTTACTACTACTACACACAAAAAATAACATTAATACTATTAAAGGTTATTGTAACTTATAAGGTATTGGAACTTATACCCACAACATTAATACTATATAAGCAATAATAATATTGTGTCGTATAAAATGATAAATAAAAATATTGTACAAAAGATCGTGGATATAGCATTAAAAAAAAATTAACTAAAAATGAAGCACTTTCATTGTATAAATAAACAAATTTATTATTAAAAAAATACAAAATCATCCCAGCATCCACATGTATAAAATAAAACCCACTAATCAATCAATCAATCGATCCCCCGATTCGTTCTCTTTCATCTTCCTACTTTTCCATTGATTTATTTATTTTCCAAAAATTCCCTCCTCTACTTTATTTAAGTTTCTCCGCTTCCGTTGCCACTTCCTTTTCCCATCGGATATCACGTGAATCTTACTCCCTCCTTCCCTTCAAAAACCCAAACCCCAAACCCAAATTCAACAACTCAAACCACGATAACATTCGATCCAGTTTGTTTCTTTGTTTGTTTGTTTGTTAGTTAGTTAGTTAGTTAGTTAATGGCGATGAAGGACTCCACCAAGGACAGTTCCAGCAGTAGGGCTGCATCGGCGGCGAACCCCCGCCACCAGCACCGCCACAAGCTCGAAGTCTTCAACGAGGTCCTCAACCGCCTCCGCGACTCCGGCCATCCCGAGGCCCAGTACCCCGCCTTCGATGACGACCTATGGGCCCACTTCAACCGCCTCCCTGCCAGGTCAGCATCCTAAAAACCACCTAATTTTGTTTGCCATCCTCCAGGTTTTTCTTAATTTTCTCGATTGTTTTGTTTTGTTATCGTATTCGAATTCTTCAGGTACGCGATGGATGTGAATGTGGAGAGGGCGGAGGACGTGCTGACGCACAATAGGTTGTTGGAGTTGGCGCATGATCCTGCTAATAGGCCTGCGCTACATGTTCGTCTGGTTCAGGTTCGTCGGATTTTCTTCATTTTAGTTTGGTTCAGATTTTTTGTTTGTTTTTGGATTGTTGCTTGTTGCTTGTTGACATGGATGGTGATACCACAGTGACATTGACATAAAGATTGTATAGATTCGATGGATGAAACACGAGGGAATTTTTGTTGACAGTTGGTTGATGTAGGGTCTAGTGGTAAAAACCATGTAGGGTTTAGCGACTGCAACGACAGCGACTTATATTCAGGATTTGTTGTATGTAGGGATTAGAGTGATTTTTTATGTTGACCATCGGCTACCTAACACTACCGCATTCAAAGATTGGGATTGTATGTAGAAAGTATGGAGATTGTAAAGTCCATTTGGGATTTGGTGAATTTTGCTTTGGTTAGTGCATCTATAGTCTTTCAATCTCAAAATTTTAGTATTTGACATATATATGAATAAGAATTTTGGGTTTGAGCTATAGTCGTTTTAATCCAAAATTTGGATTTTGATTTAAAAAAATCGACGAACGATAGATGATGTCTCATCCCATAATTTTTTTTTAAAATAAAAATGTGTCGGAGATGGATGATTTCCCGTCCATTTAAAAAAAAAAAGAGACGGGAAATCATTTCCCGTTTTAGAATTTTTTTTGAAATTTTTTTTGCTCTCGGATGGAAATGATTCCCGGCCCCTGAGTTGTTTCTTGAAATTAAAACTTAATTAATAATTAATTTAATCTTGAATCTTGATTAAATTTTAATTAAATAATAATCCATTCACATAATAATTCTGTCAGCATAATTTCATAGAATTTCTTCTTTAAATTTTGGAAAGAAATCTCTTGGACGGGAAATCAATTCCCGTCTGATCAAAATTTATTATTTATTTATTTATTATTATTATTATTATTATTTTTTATACGAACGGGAATTGATTTTCTGTCTGATCGATTTAAAAAAAAATTGATCGAACGGGAAATCATTTCACGTCCGATATATTAACAAAAAGGAAGCGACGAAAGATTATATTTCGTCCGATTCTTTTTTTATATTTAAAATGAACGGACGAAAGTTCATCCTTCGTCGGCTATATTTTTCAAATTCCTATCTTCTCCCATATATAGCCGACCATTGTTCCCTTCAAACCCAATTTTTGGGTATTTAGCCAACGACTGCAGCTCGATTTTTGCCAAATTTTGCAAAAATGGTCAACGACTACAGATGCTCTTACTGGTTAAGGATAGTTACTGTTTTGGCTATTTTCTGTGTGGGAGCAAACATATATTGTGAGTTATTTTTATGGAAAACAATAAAAAATATGAGCTTTGCTTTTCGTCGATGTTGATTGCCGTGAACTATTATCGATTCTGAAATTTGACTGCCGTGGACAGTTGGATCTGATCTGAATGGTTGTGTTCGCTCGATTGACGTGCAAAACAACTTGAAACACTGGAATTGACCCCGACGACAGACCCTCCGACATCTAAGTCAGAAAACTTGGAATATATGAAGAATTTTGTAAGCGAAAATTGTGATTACCCGATTTTTGAACAGATCAAGAGGTATATATAGCCGATGGGGGCCATTTTCAAGATAATATCTTTACTTCCTGGTGGAGTGAGAAAGTTTGTCATCTTCTTCCATGTAAAGAGATCGAGTTATGACTATTCTCTTGATAAAGAGATAGAGTTTTGAAAACATCTCTTATGCATGGAGAGATAGAAATAGTTACTCTAACAACTTTTGGTGAACTTGGATTCCTTCATGTTGGGCTACTATGGCAACCCAGTATGGTAGGCCTATTTTGAGTTCCTAGGCTTGAAAGATGACAAACTTCCTCGTACGGACCTGTATCTATTGAAATTTACCATTTTACTCTTGAGAGCTTTAGGATGCATGTCCGATTTGAACGGTCCCAATTTGGTTCTATTTTTACCCATATCAGTTAGGATATATTTGTGATGATTAATCACTTGAATTTTTTTAATCATGTGTGTTAGATACTTGGATAGTGTCATAGTGCCGCCAGCTTGTGTATGGTTGTGAAGGGAAAGTCAATGGCAAGCGGGCTTCATCAAGGATTTATACTAACCAATGAAGTGACATTTGTTGGACAGGAGTTTATTGTCTGACAAATTAGGATGCTTGCCTGATTCGGAGAACGGGGGCAGCATTTTGGTCTTTTAGTTTAAGATAATGGAGAGGACTGGAAATTCGGTAAACTATGAAAGAGTTTTGGTGGAGAGGATAGTTGACTTCTCTATAGAGAGTGACATTCATTTTCCTATTTTGGACTGAAGGAACTGCATTATCTCTTGAGGACGAAAACAGATCAAAGTGGTTCGACTGGATTACATTATCTGACCGCAGTCCAATCACCTTTAAAAGATTATTTAATTATTATTTTTGATAGAAACCTATGATTTTACTAATAGACTATTTTTGAATTTAATTGGTCTAGTGTTTCTTATAGGATTTCCATGAAAGATTCACGATCTGGTCTTTTGTTTTTTTGTCTGACAATTTACTGAAATCAGCAGATTAAGATATCTTGGTAAAATGTTACAGTGGATTTCACTTCTATTTTTCGCCCTTTGCTTCATCATACATATTCATCAAAGTAGTTGGTTTGTCGAGCCGGTTAGTTTGGAATGAGTAGAATTGCTCATGCATATCCCACTCAGTCATTATATATTCAGAAACGCGCTCTTGGCGCTGGTTAAATTAAGTGTGTTGTGCTTCATTGAATATACTTGGTCCTCAAGATCTTCTGAAAGATAATCTTTCTTAAAACTTGAGACATCCTGTTTCCACTTATAGTTATAGATGATGTCTACTCTTGTGATACCGTTGTTAGTGTTGTACCACACAAGTATCCAGACACTAGCTAACCTTTAAGCTTAGATTATTACCTATTATTTTAACTCAGTATCTCGTCTGATTAATGTTTGGTTTAGTATTTGGTCTAAGTGTAGCTACCTCATTAAATTAAAAGAATAATCTTTAAATTCAATGTAAAAAATTGTGTATCTCTCTGTTGTTTAATGAAAGATGAAATGAGGATCTTGGGGAAGATGAGTAACAAAACACTAAAATATAAGATAAGGAGATGCGCTTGCGAAAGTGTTAGAAGTAGCTTCAACTTCAATTGTGTGAGTACCAACTGAGATGGTTTGGGCATGTGCGGTAGAGGCCATCACAGTGACAAATAGGAAGCCTAAATAGTTGTAGTTGGTCGACAAAATCCTAGAGGTAAAACCAAAATGGACATGGATTAAGGCAGTTAAGAAAGTTATGATAGTTATTAATTTAATGGAGGAGACGATCCCTCATTAATTTGATTGGAAAAAAGGATGCATTTTGCGTTCTTCTTGTTGTTGCTTGTGCACTTTTCTTCTTTTCTTTCTCATGTAGTCATCATGGACTCATCCAACCTACTAAAAGAGCTTTTTGGTCTCCTGTGCTTCATTCCAGGTGAGAAAGGTCTTAGAAAGGGCACTCTGCAACTAGGCATTCCCTAGACTCAGCCAGGTCTACCGTGGCATAGTTTGCTCTAGTCAACCATACTCTTGTCCCCTCAAAAGTTAGCTAGATCGCCGGAGGGCTAAATGATGTTAAAACTCAACCAAAGTTCAACCAGTTATCATGTTTGGTTTCACCTACTGCCCCTGAAGAATGATCTTTTATAACATTGATGTTAGCAGCTCTCTTTATTGTTATAAATATGTAAAATAATGCATCCAAAACATTTCTGTATTAGAGATTAATCGAGTTAAAGATTTTTATCAATTTGTTAGATATTATAGTCCCATATTGGTGGTAGAGTTGTTTTGATATTTGTTCACCTCCTATATATAGATGGTATTGTACTTGGTTAAACTCAATTCAATATTCAGTATTGTCTTCATTTTCTCTCAGATTTATCTTAATATGGTATCATAGCCAATTACTCAAATTTTCTTTTCTTAAAATTTTCCCATCCAAAATCCTCAAATTCCAAACAGCAAAAGTTATACAAATTTCTTCCCAAAACCCTAGTTCAAAAAAAAATAAAAAAAAATCGGTAGTCATCTTCTTCCTGAACTCCCGCAGCCATCAACTACTTGGGCATCGAAGTCATCTTCTTCCTTCATCCAGCTTCGAGATCACAGCAGCCAGCATCTTCGAGATCTAGCTTCGTCATCACAGCAGCTAACATCCACAACCCCAGATCCAACACCAAGAAGCACTGTAAGCATCTAGATCCAGATCTGCCATTGTCATCCAAGAAGAAGCACTGGAAGCCATCGACCTCTCCCATCGTCCTCCACTTCTCCCACAACTCGCTGCCCGCGACAACCCATCAACCCGCCGACCTCAACAACCCTCGACCTGCCATTGTCCTCCAGATCCAGCCGCCAAGCCCGCCGTCGTCCTTCAGATCCAGATCATTGTAAACATGGGTAACCCTACTTCTATTATAAACATACCCGAAACCCGAAACTTCTATTTGATTCTGTTGTAACTCAAAAAAAAAAATCGGAAAAAAAAAATCTTCTTGCAGGTACTTGAATCTCTCATGGAGCCTCAATTTCGTCAGTACCTTCCAGTCTCCACTGATTTCCTTCTTTTCTCTGCTAAGGATTGGACTGATTGGTCTGCTTCTGTTGAGGCCACTCTTCTCGGCCATTCTTTATGGGATCACATTGATGGTTCCACGGTTCACCCCAAAGATCCCGATACTACCGCTTCCGCTGCCGATAAGCAATTGATTCATACATCTCAAACCACTTGGGATGATCATGATCGTCGAGATATTTCCTTCCTCATATCCTCTGTTGACCGTAGTCTTCGTGCTGATCTTCTTTGAGTTCGTCCTGCCAAGGCTCTTTGGAAACACTTGGTTACCCAGTATGTTCAGAATAGTGGGGCTCGTGAATATCAGCTCCTTGTTCAGTCCGTTCTTGATCGGCAGGGTGATCGCAGTATTCAGGAACATTACACAGCCATGCGCAATATTTGGTGCGAATTATAGCAACTAGAGAATAGTGAGGTGCATGTCACTGTGAACGTCGTCAGTTTATGTTCTTCATGATGGGTCTTCGACCAGAATATCAGTCTTTATGCAGTCAATTGATTCATCGAGATCTAGTCCCTCGTCTTGAAGCTGCTATTGCTGAGCTTGTTGCTGAAGAAACCCGGTTACGTGCTCTCCCAACTCCTACTTCTCACTCATCCTCTACCAATGAAAGTGTTCTTGCTGTTGCTCATCGTTCATCCTTCTCACGCATGCCTCACCTCAGCTCTACACCTACTCCTCCTGTTCATCGCAGTGTTCCTGATCGTCGTTCCCATTGCACCCACTGTCAGCAGGATGGTCATACTCATAGTAACTGCTTTATTCTTCATCCTCAGCTCCTAGCTTAGGCACAGCAGCGCAGACAGCAACAGGGTTTACCTCCTCTCCGCACACCTGGTGCGATGGTCGTTACTCCAGCCATGCCTTCTCCTGCTCCCTATGATATTCCCTAACACCGTCTAGCTCAGCTGGATCTTCAGACCTCAGATCAGTCTATCAGTGCTGGTTCATCTGCACCTGTTTTCTCTGTCACTCCTGGTATGTCTTCTTCCTGGCTTTTAGATTCTGGTGCTTCACATCATCTCACTAGCAATTGTACACTATTTACCACTTGCACTCCACTTACCTCATTCACCGTCTCTTTACACTGCCGATGGTTCACTCCTTCTCACTATACACTCTGGATCTATTAACACTCCAAATCTCACTTTACCTTTCATCCTTTATGCCCCTCGTTTATCTACGAACCTTATTTTCATTAGTGCTTTATGTGATAGTGGCCTTACCGTTACCTTTACTTCTTTGGACTGTACCATACAGGATCCTCGGACTGGTCATATGACTGGACGCGCTAGCAGACATGGACATCTATATCATCTAGATTTTCTTTATGCTAATGATTCCACTTCTAGTTTTGCTGGTGTTGTCAGTTCTGATGCTGATTTGTGGCACAGACGCTTAGGTCACATTAGTGCATCTCGTTTGAAAGATTTGGTTCGTAGTGGTGCTCTTGGTCGTTTTAATTTTACTTCATTATCTTGTTTGTCATGGTTGTAAGTTGGCAAAACACTTAGCCCTCCCTTTTAATAATAAAGGCACTTCTCATTCTACTCATGCTTTCCAACTTATTCACTCTGACATATGGGGTCCATCTCCCACACCTTCTCAAAAAGGTTATCTCTATTATGTTAGTTTCATTGATGATTTCACTAGACACACATGAGTATTTCTTATGCGCCAACGTTCTGAGATACCTGACATTTACCGATTCTTTACGACCATGGTTCACACCCAGTTTGGGGTTCATATCAAAATTTTTCGCTCAGATGGTGCTCGTGAGTACACCTCTGCTACTATGCGATCGATTCTTCAGTCCCATGGCACCCTTTTTCAGCAATCATGCCCCCACACCCATGAGCAAAATGGTGTAGCTGAACGCAAGCATCGTCACATCCTTGAGACGGCTCGCGCTCTTCTACTCTCCTCTTCTGTTCCTCGCTCTTTCTGGGCTGAAGCTGTCATGACTTCCGTCAGTCTCATTAACATTACTCCTTCGTCTGCCCTCTCTGGCATCACTCCTTATGAGGCACTCTATCACTCACCCCCTGACTACAACATGCTCCATATTTTTGGCTGCACATGTTATGCCCTTCTTCCTCCCACTGAGCGCACGAAACTCATTGCTCGCGCCGCTAAGTGTGTTCATCTAGGTTTTAGTCCTGAACATAAAGGTTATCGTTGTTATGATCCTGCGGCAGGTCGTATTCGTATTTCTCGACATGTCTCCTTTGTAGAAGACTCTCCCTACTACTTAACCTCTCCTCAGGATACTAGTTTTCTCGATCCTTCACCTATTGGGCCTGCCTCCACTCCACCTATTCCTTTTAATCCCACTCCTTTGGCTCCTTTCACTCCTGCTATAGACAGTCCCCCCATTATTCCTACAGAGACACCCCCTGTTTCTCCGCCACCTGCATCCCCACAGTTACCTACACCTACACCCCCTACCTCACCTCCACATACTGCCCCTCCACCACCAGTGCGTCAGTCTGCACGTTCTACTGCGGCGTCCCACTGGTCCCTCTGACCAATTTGGTTTTGCCACACTAGCTTCTTACTCACCCCAGTTTCATGCATATCTCACTGCTATACACTCTACACGTAAGCCCAGAACCTATAAGGAAGCTGTTCAATGCCCCGAGTGGCGGGAAGCTATTGCAGAGGAGTTCAGTGCCTTTGATCAGACTAGTACTTGGGATGTTGTTCCACTGCCTATGGGTGTTCAGCCTGTTAGCTGCAAGTGGATCTTTAAGGTCAAATATCGACCTGATGGCTCCATTGAGCGGCACAAGGCTCGTCTAGTTACCCGGAGATTTACTCAGGAGCATGGCATTGATTATGATGAAACTTTTGCCCCAGTGGCTCAGATGACTACAGTTTGCACTCTTCTTACTGTTGTCGCCGTTCGTCAGTGGCCGCTATACCAGTTGGACATGAAGAATGCTTTTGTTCATGGTACCTTATCTGAAGTAGTTTATATGCATCCTCCTCCTGACCTTACTACTCCTCATCGTCATGTTTGTAGACTTCGCCGTGCTATATATGGTCTGAAACAGGCCCCTCGAGCCTGGTTTGAGTGCTTTCGGCTTGTCATCACCAAGGTTGGCTTCCGTCAGAGTTCACAGGACCACTCTATGTTTATACGGTCATCACCGCAGGGGAGGGTACTTCTACTACTATATGTTGATGATATGATCATTACTGGGGATGACTCTGCCGGCATTGCATCCACCCAGAAATACTTTTACCAGCAGTTTCATATGAAAGACCTTGGTAAGCTACGTTACTTTCTGGGTTTAGAGATTGCTCATGGATCTCAGGGGATACTCATTTCTCAGCAAAAATACACATCAGATATTATTTCCGCTGCATGCCTCTCTGACAATCGATCAGCTGATACACCCTTAGAGCTTCATGTGAAGCTTCGTCCCACAGATGGTGAGCTCCTTCCTGATCCCACTAGATACAGGCAGATTGTTGGACAGCTTGTCTATTTATGCATGACCAGACCCGATATTGCTCATGCAGTTAGTATTGTCAGTCAGTTTATTTCCGCTCCTACATCAGTTCACTATGGTGCTCTTCTTCGGATCCTCAGATTTCTTCGGGGCACTATCACTCGCTCATTATTCATGCCTTCTACATCCAAACTAGAGCTCAGTGCATATTCTGATTCAGATTGGGCAGGGGATCCGACTACCAGAAGGTCTACCACAGGTTTCTGTCTATTTTTTGGTGATTCGCTGATCTCATGGCAGAGCAAGAAACAGGTAGTTGTTGCATGTTCTTCCACCGAGGCTGAGTACAGAGCAATGGCAGCTACTACTAGAGAGATTGTTCATGTTCGTTGGCTGTTATCAGATATGGGTGTTATCCTTACAGGAGCTACTCCACTTTATTGTGATAACCGGAGTGCATTGCATATTGCAAGCAACATGGTCTTCCATGAGCGAACGAAGCATGTTGAGATTGATTGTCATTATGTTCGTGAGCGTTTTGAGGCAGGGACCATCTCTCTCCATTCTGTTACCTCTTCTCAGCAGACTGCAGACTTCTTCACCAAATGCCAAACAGTTTAGAGATTCCAACACTTAGTAGGCAAACTCACATTGTTTGACCCATCGTGAGTTTGAGAGGGGGTGTTAGATATTATAGTCCCATATTGTTGGTAGAGTTGTTTTGATATTTGTTCACTTCCTATATATAGGTGGTATTGTACTTGGTTAAACTCAATTCAATATTCAGTATTGTCTTCATTTTCTCTCTGATTTATCTTAACACAATTCAATCTGTGTCCATAGTGAAGACTGTGAAGCATGAACCACATAACATTTATCCTAATTGATGCGATGTGGAGGAAGGGGTTGATTTATTTATTTTTGGTAATTCAGCAAGTCATAAGCTATTCTGAGTTCTCTAAGAGTTTAGGCAATCTTATTCTTTTCCTTACCCCTTTTCTTCTTCGTTATCTTCTTCCAAATTGTATTATTGAACTAGAATATGATTGGTTTAGTTGGTATCCTTTTCAAAAAGTGAAAATCTTCTTGCTGTAGGTTTCCCTTTGTACCTTAAAGCTTTATCAAGGTATAAACAATCTGATGTTGGCTGAAAAGTAAAGGGTAAGAATAACTAATGTACATAATAAATGAAAAAAAAACATAAGAGCAGAGAGAGGGATTCCACTCCGACATCGACAATGAACACAAACACCCCTGTAGTCGTCAAGGACCTCCGGCGAAGCGAGAGGGAGGGTACAAGAACTATCACCGGGAAAGGTCGCCAGTGAGGCGAGGGGACGAGCGAAAGGACATCGGGTACTCTCCTCCAAGCAGCACCGTCTCCTCTAAGCGGCACCGTAATGTCTCCTATTTGGGGGAAAGGAGGCAGTGGCCATGGGAGGAGGGAGTACTGCTGTCGGAGTCCAAGATCACCGGCGAAAACCTACAATACTGAATCCTCTCCCTGCCACAACAAACACAACAAACCCAACACCCCACCAATATCACCGTCTGCCTTTTCAGAGCACGAGCTCCTATAGGCACTGCGTGGAGTGCAACGCCATGAGGAGGAGAAAATAGGAGAGATGACTGAGAGGATCAAGGATGGGAAGTCTACCGATCTCAATCAAGTGATCAACTAAGAAACAAGAGAAACCAGGAGCATATCCGAAGGCGGAGACTTGTTTATTTTGTGGCGAACATCACCGTAGAGAGGAGTGCTCGTACGGGCGGTTTGTTTGCTTTGAATGTAAGGACCCTGGACACAAAGTCCAGACGTGCCTGGTTAGAGGCAGAAGGGAAGTCCAGGCGTGCTCGGTTAGAGGCAGAAGGATGGGCAGGAGGATGGCAGAGGAGAGAAAACCACCACCAAAGCGGAAAGAGCTTGTTCATGCCATCGTCAACGTCATTGCGTTGATGAACGCTAACAAGGAGAGGTTAAGAACTAGGCTGAGAGTAATTAGGGTTGTTACAAGCTGACCTTCAACTGAGGAAGTCACCATTGGGCTTAGGAACCTCGCCGACTCCTTCAACCTCTGGAGTTGGGAATTAAACAAAATCCACAGTTATTGGGTCGCTGAATTTCTAACCACCGATGGAATTGCTGCTCTGGTCACAAGAAATGAGATTAAGATCATCAGAGTGAGGTGCGGGATTAGCATTAGCCGTGCTCGGGTGAGAAAGGCGCAGTCATGCAGGAGCTCCCGGTGGTGGTGTGGGTAAGGTTCGCCGGATTACCTCATCATCGTTGGAAATTGGGGGGTTTCCAGGACATGGTTCAGAAATTTGGGGTGGTTCTGGATGTGGACAAGTTGACGACAAGACAGAGAGGTGGATACGGTAGAGTGAAGTTGGGCTGCCAGCGCGTTGATAAGATTCCGACGGTGATCCGAGCCATTGTGGATAACAAGTTCTATCATGTTGATATTGTTTGCTTCGAAGTGACTAAGTTGTCTCAACCCATGGATAGGTTTCTCATGGCTTTGAAGCTTAATCACATTAAGAAAAGGTGCTCTAAAGATGCGTAGGGAGCGTCGGGGGGGGGGGGATCTTGGTTGGTATCAATACCAGTAATTTCGTCTTACTGGATTGTTAGGTTGGTAACTTTAACGGTGGTGGTCGAAAGAAGAGCGGATGGGTGGCAAGAAGCGATTATGGCAATTTATGGATTAAACGACAGAGGTAGAAGGCATGAATTCTGGGATGGGCTAGCTGACATCAAAAGATGGAACTTGCCTGGGGTTTTAGGTGGGGATTTTAACGTGGTGCAATTTGCGCACGAAAGGAGGGGAGGTGAAGGTAACAACCATGACATGAGAAAGATCAACCTGCTAATCTCTAGCTTAATGCTAATTGAAGTACTGATCAACGATCGTCGATTTACATGGTTTAATCGTCAAAGGCACCAGTCCTTGCTAAACTGGATAAGATCTTTGTCTCAACCAATTGAGAGGCGAAATTTCCATCAGCTATGACTAATTCATGCACTAGAAACATGTCTGATCATGTTCCAATTATCACTGGCACAAGAGAGGAGGATAGAAGATCGAATAAAGTATTTTGATTTGAGAAGATGTGGCTTTCCAATGAGGATTGCAAGGATTTGGTCAAAGAAAGCTGAGAGGAGGTGAACCACACAAACCCAACAACAAGACTTATGAAGAAACTCTCTAGGTCTAGGTTAAGGAAAAGGCTGAGAAGATGGAACAAGACTACATTCAGCAATGTGTTGCAAAGGAAGGCTGATACTGTTATGGAGATAGAGGACCTAGAGAAGAAGAAAGCTAGTGGTTAATCAATTTCGTTGTCTGTCTGAGTGTAGGCAGGAAATCTTGGACACCTATAACAAGGAAGAGGTCATGTGGCGACAAAGCTCTAGGGTAACTTGGCTACGTGAAGGTGATGCAAATACAAAGTACTTCCACTAAGTTGCCAACGTGCGATGACGAAACAATCACATCCATGTTCTGGAAATTGTGGGGAATATTGCCTCAGATATTAGGGTTAGATCGGAGTATATTGATGAAACCTATAAGGAGCTGTTTGGTAAGTCAAGGAAAGGGTACAACGAATCAGCTGATGATCTCTGGGAAGCGTTCAATGAAGACATTCAGATTAGAGTAACGGCCTTACATGACCCATTTACTATGGAGGAGGTTAAAGCGGCGGTTTGGGGACTGGGCCAAGACAAAGCCCCAGGCTCGGATGAGTTTCCTGTATTCTTCTACAAGCGATTTCGGGATACCATAAAGGGGGATCTTATGGACATTATGAATGCCTTTTATGATGGTACCTTGGAAATGGGTAGAATGAACTACGTAAATATTTGTCTGATTCCAAAGAAAAAGGTGACCAAAGAGGTTGGAGATTTTAGATCAATCAGCCTACTTAACTGTTCGGTCAAGATCATCTCTAAAGTCTTGGCTAATAGGCTTCGGGGATTATAAGGAGATATCATTGATGAGTACCAGACATGGTTCATAGCAGGTAGGGAGATTTTAGAAGGCATGACTTTGGTTCAAGAGGTTATCCAGAACTGTAAAAGGTGACAGGTGTTAGGATTTCTATTAAAATTGGACTTTGAAAAAGCTTACGACAAAGTAGAATGGAACCGTCTTTTGGAGGTTTTTAGAATGGGACATCGGGGAAAGAAACCAAATGCCGAAGGGGATTGCGACAAGTGGATCCTCCGTCCCCACTTATGTTTATGTTGGTGGCTGACACTCTACACAGATGTTGTGCTCGCTTAAAGAAAAAAGACTTATTAACAGGCTTGACATCAGGAGGGGGTCTCCGCTGTAACAAATGCTCAGTATGCGGATGAGACTAATATTCGGGGAATGTGACGTTGCTCAGGCCACCTTTATCAAATGGGGTTTGTGTCTCTTTGAATAGTGGCCCGGATTAAAGGTGAATTTTCAAAAAAGCAGCATCATCGTCCTAAGAGATATTGGGGTAGATGGTACGATGGTGGCTTCCATTCTTAATTGTCCGGTACAAACCTGCCACTTAAATATTTGGATTTTCCAGTTAGAACCAGGACTTTGAAAAGAGCGGATTGGAATGAGCTCATTGAGAGAATCGCTAATAGGCTAGATGGATGATAGGGGAAAATGTTGTCGTTCGGCGGGCGCTTGGTTATTCTCAATTCTATACCACTATATTTCTTGTCATTTTTCGAGATACCAGTATGGGTTACTAAAATAATTGATAGGCTTAGATGCCGATTCCTATGGAACGGGTTTATGGGAGATGGAAAATGTTACCTGCTTATCAAGTGAGGTTTGGTATGACGAAAGGAGTTCGGGGGTTTGGGGTTGATTAATCTTCGCCAAATGAACCAAACTCTATTGTGCAAATGGCGGTGGAAACTCAACGTACGTAAGAAGACAAAGTGGGCAAAGTTTATTATGGCAATTTACATTAGAAGGGGTAGCTTGCACCGAAAGCAAAAGAATCTTACATCCATGTCATACTTCTGGCGCGGGGTCTCGAGCACGAAAGACATCTTTCTCGTGAGAGCTTCTTTTACGATCGGCAACGGAGCAAACATCTGCTTCTGGAAGTTAGGTGGTGTGGTCCCAATAACATAAAGAGAAGATTTCTGGAGGCCTATAAGTATGCAATAGACAAGAACGATTAGTTAGCGAGGTGGAGGAATGGGGCATGGCCAAGGTTGATGGGACAAATGAGCAGGGTGGCATGGGATCAAAAAATGGAACTCAATCAATACTTGCACGACTGGAATCCAACAGGAGAGGTCTCGAACAAGATCATTTGGGAGCCCGGTAACAGAGGAAATTTCTCGGTGAAATCGGCTTACACATGAATCAATGATGGGGGCATGCGGGTGTATGATCCGGTGTGGAAGGTAAAGGTGTCTTTGAAGGTTTGGGCTTTCAATTGGTTAGCCATTCAGAATGTGATCTTAACGAGGGATAACTTGGCAAGGCACACGTGGCAAGGCCCAGGAGAATGCATCATGTGCGATCAAGACATGAAAAAAATAGTGGATCACCTGTTCATGACATGCCGGTATGCTATACTGTTATGGGAGGATTTGATGCACATTTTTTGTATATCTATTGGACTGCATTCAGTCCGTTTGGGGGAGAGTGAAGGGAGCTCAATGTTTGCAGATGCGACATTGAGTTTTGGAGGGTGGGGGTAGCAGCTACCGGTTGGGCCATATGATTAGAAAGAAACAATAGAATATTTAGTCCCACACACAGACATCTCATGCATCAACAACTACTGCACATGATTAAAGCTAATATTGTCTTTTGGGCTCAAACGACAGATACTGAGGTCAGAAAGAGGGTCAAGGAGATGTATGCGGACGTTATGTGGAAGACTCGGAGGACAGGGTGGGGACACAAGACTGCGAGTGATCAACATGTGGAGAGTTCATGGCCACATACACGGGTGTGCGGTCGTTTTGGCAGGTTCGGGGTGGCCTGGGTCCTCTTTTCTTGGTTGCATGTATAGGTAGATATTTTGGGCAGGGAACTCTTGTAGGGGGTTCTTTTTTGGCGGAGAATGAGTATCATGTCCCAGTCTGTTGGGTTACATGAACTTCATACTCCATATTTTGATTGTTTGTTTTGTTAAACATCATGTCCCAGTCTGTTGCGTTACATGAACTTCGTACTCCATATTTTGATTGTTTGTTTTGTTAAACATCATGTCCCAGTCTGTTGGGTTGCATGAACTTCATACTCCATATTTTGATTGTTTGTTTTGTTAAACACCTTATTAATGGAACGCGGGGGCAGTTCTGCCCCACCATTTATGATTAAAGAATGTACATGATAAATGCAGTGGCAAGAATGCCTCGCTGTTTAGTAGTTGAGACAAAACGTTGAACCCGTTTTGTCTTAGATGATCTTTGAACTTATTAAATCTGCTGTTTGTATTTATCGGTACACAATATGTGAACAATGAAATATTATCGAAATTTCAAAACTGGTTCTTCAAGTAATTGTTTTCTGTCTTTTCTTTTATTTCCTAGATTTATTCTTTGAGAAATAGACATCCATTATTTGATGTAATCAAACAAATCTTACCTTTTGGCCATATCAATCATCAGACCTTAATCCATACTTTTGTAGTTCAAATCAGAAATCTACATCACTAACTCAACCCAGTAAAAAGTAGTCTGAAATCAAGCAGATCTCCTATAGAGCTTATACCATGTTGACCGCCTCCACATTCTTTTTTCCACTGAAGCATCGGCAGATCTATTCCTGACTTATTATACTTAAGGTTGCTGATCACACTACTGCCTTCTTTCATATAGTTGGTTCTGGTTTTCTGATGTTTCCCTGCCATGCCTTTTAGCTTACCATAAACATGGAGTTTGCTTAACCTTATTGGGAATTGATATAAGTTGTTCGTTGGGTTTTCTTTTTACAGGTACATCCTTTATATGATGGTAATCAAGTTGATTCTCTTGGTTCCAGCCCAACAGGGGATGGCGAAGCTCATTGTTCATCAAGTTATTTTAATAAACATAGGTGGACATTTGAGTTTCTATCAAAACTATCTTTTGTTCTATTCTCTTACATGTTTCCTTTTGTTTTGCTGTATTTATTCATTAATGCAAAACTCTTTATAATTCAGCATTCACCCTCCTCCTGCGTTTGGATCTTCTCCAAATCTTGAGGCCCTTGCCCTTGACGCGAACAAGCAACATGTTCAAGATGGAGACAGTGCTGCAGATGCCATCCCACAACTCAGCAGGTTTATGTAGTTCATTATTCACTATGTTTCCCAGCATGAGCAAAATAATAGCTAGTATAGTATTATTGTACAATATAATGGCTAGTCCTTCCTAGTCATCTTATTGTACATCACTATTTCATATATTGAATAATGAGAAGTGATTGATTTATGAATTTATAAATATATACCAATATATTTCACCTAACTTATTCTTCCTTAAAAATTTTGAACTATACATTCATCCGAAGGTCCCGAACCATCTGTAAACCTCAGATTTAATCTATATTTATGTTGAATTTTATCCTTTACTGAATTGGGAATAACTTAATTGAACAAACTTGTGACCACCTTTCATAATTAAGGAATATATCTCAAAATCAATGCATTGTTATGTAGCATGTATTTTAAGTCAAATAGTTTTTGTCTACAATTGTTGGGAGGTTTTTGGCTTATAAGGTGCTATGGCTCCCTTTCATGAGTTCATTTTCAGTTCGGCGGTTCTGATTTGAATATTATATATTTCAAATGGAAAGTTTGAAATTGAGTGCTCAATTGCAATGCAGTACAGAAAGGGTGTACGCCATACTTTATCTGGAGTAAAGCTGATTGTTAGAGAGGTGCAGATGAAAGTGAAGACATGGGGGAAGAAAAACAATGCAATGGGTGGATGGCAGGAAGGAGGTGTTTCTAAGCCTAAGAGGGGCTGGCAGATGTACTAGTGAAGAAGCTTTCCAAAGATGGCTGTCAGGAGTGCTGTGGTTATCAAAGAAGACAAAGAAGAGAGAGAGAGAGAGGGGTGCTGATGGCTACAAAGATCAGAGATGTTAGTGAGGATTATTGGGGTGGAGGATGGCGACAGGTAGGGCTGCAATCGAGCTGAGCCGAGCCGAATACCTTCAGGCTCGAGCTCGGCTCGTTTACGAAACGAGCTCAGTTTTGAGCTCGAGCTCAGTTCCAGCCGAACTTTGACCGAGCTTTGACCGTATTCGAGCCGAATAGCTCGCGAGCTTAGCCCAAAAAAAACCCAAGCTCGAACTCGGCTCGTTTATGAAACGAGCTCAGTTTTGAGCTTGAGCTTGGTTCGAGCCGAGCTTTGATCGAGCTTTGACTAAGCTCGAGCTGAATAGCTCACGAATAGCTCGATTCGTTTGCAGCCCTAGCGACAGGTATCAGAATCACAGGAATGGACACTTAAGTTTGGTGGGGGGATGGGATATAGGTGTTAATTTGGCCAAACTCTAATATCCAATTTTCAGGAAACCAACAATACCTAAGAGCATCCACAATGGTTTCTTATTTTTGCCATTTTTCCATATTTTGGCAAAAAACTCTGCAACGGTTTGCTATTTTGCCATTTTGAGAAAGTTGGAACAGTTGCTTCTCATATTTGAGAAACAATTTACTCATTCTCAAAATATAGGGGATTGTTCCGTCCCTATATATATATATATATATATATATATTTTAATAGCATCGGACGGAACAAGTTGTTTCGTCCCGAATTTTTTATAATTTTTTTTAAAAAAAGTATCGGACAGAACATGTTCCGTCAAAAAAAAAAATTTTAAAAATGGACCCATCCGATCTCAAAAATTTGAGAAACGGGACATGTCCCGTTTGAAGATAGGATATGTCATTTTCAATGTTTTAACCCATTAATTAGGCACTAATCACTTTTAGGAAGGATTTAATAAAGGTTTAGTATTATTTTAATAAATAAATAATTAACTAATGACTAATTAATAACTAACACTATTTTAATTTTACTAAAAATTACAAAAATACCTCTCGGACGGAAAAACATGTTCCGTCTGGTAAAAAAATTAATTCTTTCTCAAAACATGAGAAACGAACCTTTGTAGCGATTTCGCTTTTGTTAATTCTTATTTTGCCATTTTGCCAAAAAATATAAGTGTTGCTGCTGATTTCTGGTGTGGGAGTAAACAGATGAATTTGTGAATTCTTCGAGGAAACAAATAAGCAAACCTGTTGACTAGTTTCTCGTTACTACCGTGAACCTGCACAAAGTTCGATACACAGGGATGGATCCCGACAACGAACCCTCCGACGCTCTTGTCAGTAATCTGAAGGATTATGAAAGAGCTTTAGGTAGAAAAGGATTGATTACCTTGTCATGGTGGGGGGAGAGGGTATTTATAGTCGCCTTAGGAACCAGTTTCGAGATAAGGATAAATCTCTACTTCCGGATGTTTATGGATAAGAAGAGAGTTTGACTCGTTTCGTGATAAGAGAGACAGTTGAAACTGTCTCTTAGGGATAACCACAAATTTGAATCACTCCTTATCCATCTGGGTTGGTTTGTAACGGGTTGCCACCCATACCCAGTAGGACAGATCCATTTTTGAGCTATTGGCTTTTGAAGAAAGACCCAGTTCCCCATTCGGACCCATTTGTAGGTGAAATTATTGTTTTATCCCTGAGAGCTTAAAGATTTGTGCCCGATTTAAACGGTTCCGATTTAATCCTATTTTTAGCCATATCACGAGCCCCTCACTCCTGGAGACTGAGTTTAACAGTCTTTGAGGAGTAGTTTTGTTGTTCTAATGGCGTACGAGATTTTATCGGAGTTCTTAAGGGAGTTTGGATCTTGCTCGAGGTGTAACGGTGTCAATATGAGTTTGCAAAGTGCCCAAGATGATTCTTGGAATTTTCTGGATTTTTTCTAATTTTTTGATTATTTTTCGAATTTTTTATTCAATTTTGCAATGTGGTGATCTATTTTCAAAAAGTATTAATTAATCGTTCTAATTAATAATTATTTACCTAGGAGCTCAAAGATATTTCCCCGAATTTATAATTATTTTTTATAATTTTTAATTAATTTTCTTGAATTTGTAATCATTGTTTGCAATTTTTAAATAATTAATCTAAATTATAATTAAAATAAAAGAATTAAATCATGCGAATAATGACATGGCGCGATCTGGAGCGTCGATCATGTCATTGGCGCGAATTTCCAAGTGATCTGATGGTGGATCAGCGACTCAGAGATGTGGCGCAATCTGGACTTTCGGATCTTGAGCGCGCATCGAGAGACAGGTGCTTTCACCAATACGTAGCTCGGTAGCTCGGATTGCGATTCCGAGCTACGTGGCGCGATCTGGACCCATGATCTGGACCCTTGATCAAGATTAAGAGCGAATTGTGAGGCGATAGTTTTCGCCAATTCGCAGCTCAGTAGCTCGGTAGCTCGAATTGTGATTCCGAGCTACGTGGCACGGTCTGGACCCTTGATCAAGATCAAGCGCGGATTGTGAGGCAATAGTTTTTGCTAATTCGCAGCTCGGTGGCTCGGATTATAATTCCGAGCTACGTGGCGCGATCTGGACCCTTGATCAAGATCAAGCACGAATTGTGAGGCGGTAGTTTTTGCCAATTCGCAGCTTAGTACCTCGGTAGCTCGGATTGTAATTCCGAGCTACGTGGCACAATCTGGGCGGTTGATCAAGATCAGGTGCGAATCGTGAGGTGGTAGTTTTTGCCAATTCGCAACTTGGTACCTCGGTAGCTCGGAATGTAATTGCGAGCTACGTGGCACGATCTGGGCGGTTGATCAAGATCAGGTGCGAATTGTGAGGCGGTAGTTTTCGCCAATTCGCAGCTCGGTACCTTGGTAGCTCGGATTGTAATTCCGAGCTACGTAGCACGATTTAGACCCCTCGATGAAGATCTGGCACGAATTGTGAGGCGGCCTTGGTAGCTCGGATTGTAATTCTGAGCTACGTGGCATGATTTGGATCCCTCGATGAAGATCTGGCACGAATTGTGAGGCAGTAGTTTTCGCCAATTCGCAGCTCGGTACCTCGGTAGCTCGGATTGTAATTCCGAGCTACGTGGCACGATTTGGATCCCTTGATGAAGACCTGGCACGAAATGTGAGGCAGTAGTTTTCGCCTTTACGAATTTTGTCGTTTAGCCTTCTGATGGGCCTCATTGGGGGTCGTGGGGGCCCAAAGTGTTCGGAAGCCCAAGTGATGCTCCCTTTTTTGCTCTTAGGTGGCTCTACTAGCGGTCGCGGCCAAGCGCTCAATTCTCCGGCGAACTATTCTAACCGTAGCTGTCACATCAAGGTAATTATATATTTTATTTTATATATTTTTTCAAGATGTCTAGAGTGTCGTCGGGGAGTGAGACCTTCACCTTGGAACAAGGGAGTGATCGGCCGTTGGCAGTTTCATCTGCGGTGGACAAGGGGAAGGAGGTCACTGGGTCGGTGATCGTGTAGACGATAGTGGCGAATGTGAAGAGAGCGGGTGAGCTAGGTAGGCTGCCGTCCACGCTGTCCAGCCTCGGGAAGGTTAGGGATTATTCTGCCGACCTTCTGTCTAAGGCGGTATACGGGAGGTCGACTTCATACAAGGAGAATAAGCCGAGGGAGCACTTCGAAGTCGATGACATTCCCTCGGTTCTTATGGAGAGGGACCTGCTGCGTATTAGGAGGAGCTTCATGATTCCGTTGGAGTTCACCCTCCTCCCCAGTCCAGGGTTTCGAGCCTGCTCGGCGACCTCGTCCGACACGTGTCTTTCCGTACGCACTCAATGCCGGTCTCCGCTTTTCCTTACCGCCCTTTGTGACCGAGGTACTGCAGTGGTACGGATTGAGTCCAATCCAATTCATGCCGAACATGTGGTGGCATGTCATTGGTTTTATTCTCCAATGGCAGGCAGTGGGCATCGAACCTCAGCTCGTTGTGCTCCGAAGCATGTATCAGATCAACTGTATGAGCAAGATGGAGTACCGGTACTACTTGTCGCCGCGGCGGGGCATCAAACTGATCGAGAATCCGGACTCCATCAAAAATTGGAAGGAGAAGTACTTTTTGATTCGAGGTACCAAACCGTGGAACTTCCCGACGAGGTGGAGGGAAGATGTTCCGAGGTGGGCGAAGGCCGAACCAGTGTTGACTCCGGAGGAGGATGAGGTCGTGTCGATGCTCTTTAGTCGTCCGACCTTTGAGTTGGAAAGATATGTCTGAGGAGGTTCTCTTCGGTGGGGGTCTCAGTCGATCGACCCCAGTATGCTTCAAATTATTTTCTTGTCATATTTATTTTGTGATATAGTTTTCTTCTGTCGCTAACTCTTTTGGCTTTCGTTTTCCCAGAGGCCCCGAACATGGACTTCCGAGCAATGCTGCTTGATCGAGGTGTAGGCGGCGGGAAAGGCATCGATAGCAAGAAAAGAATAAGGACGACGGCGGGACCCTCGTCTGGCCAAGCTGCTAAGGGACCATTGGCGAGGGCCCCAATGGTGAACTTAGGATCCCCTTTTCCATCCGCTCCCTCTGCCACTCTTCCTCCGTCTGCCCTTTCTGACCCCTTTGCAGAGGTCCTCTCTGTTGGGGCTGCACTAGCACTCGAGGCGCCCCCTCTTACCGCCAAGGCCGAGACGATTCTCACCGAGGAGATAAGGGGCTCTTCGTCCCCGTCTGGCGGGTAATGAAACATGACGGCTTGCTCGGTGATTCCGTCATGAGCATGTAGGCACTCCGCCACTTGCCGATCCCGAAAGACCGAGCGTGGTTGAAGGTGGGGACGGTGGGCGATAACGCCTTCGAGATTGCTAGGGCGACGATGTCGGTGAGTCATTTTGTTGGTTTCTCAAAATTTCCAAGTGTCTTGCGCCAAACCTTATCTTCCCCTTCTTTCTTTTTGTTTTCAGATCACGTGCCACTTCAGCCACCTCTTAGAGCAATTTGTCCAGCAGGATAAGGAGCTCAAGGCGACGAGCGACAAGGATCGGACGGAGAGGGCCAAGGCCGTGAAGATGTATGAGGCAGAGCGGCGTCTGTCGGAGTCTCAGGCTGCTCAGATCAGCCTTCTTGAAGAAGGAGAGGGCTGATTAGGAGAAGGAGAAGGCTCTAAAGGCTGCCGAGGATGAGGCGAGGGAGAGGGAAGCGGCGGTGGCAGTAGCTGCGGAGGCGATCAGGGCTGAGGTGAAGGCGAACATGCGCGAGAACATGAAGCAGTTTAGGCCCGAGCCCTCAAGCACGTGGAAGCTCGCCTCCCCGGATTCGACAGCATGGGGTATAGCCTGTATACCCCTTTCGAAGGTGAGTATGTCCCTCCCGAAGGCGAAGTTGTTGAGGGGGCAGAAGGAGCCGAAGAAGGAGAAGAAGAAGAAGAAGAAGAAGAAGAAGAAGAAGAAGAAGAAGAAGAAGAAGAAGAAGACGGCATGGCAAACCCTGAGTCGGCAATCGTGGAGGTGCCGAAAACAATTGCGGAGCAACCCCCCAAGGTGGCTCTTTGACTATGTTTGTACTCGCTCTTTTTTCTTTGTTTTTGTACTGGATTATAGCGGACTGATCACCGCTCTTTATATTCTTTTTTTTGTCAATGATATGAAGTTTTTGGACTCAATGTTGCGTTGTGAGGCTCAAAGAAGATTAGAACTATCTTGTAGCTCTGTTCGAAACTTGAGTGTTTGACTTTGCAAAAAAAAAAAAAAATTTAATTGGTTTCCCCAGGGTAGCGAAGTATCAGCTCTCCTCCATAAGCTAGGTGTTACGGAGTTAGGCCTCACCCGATCTCGGGAGATGCTTTATAAAGCGGAGCGGGAGTTAGGCCATGTGAGGTTGACCTTGGCTCACCGAGATGTTGAGATGAGGCGGCTCGAAGAGGTGTCCCCCGACGGCGAAAAGTCTTGTCCTTCGATGGCTGCCAACCAGGGTGTTAGGCTTAAGTTTCTTCGTCACTCTCTATTTGAGGCTAGATCCGAGAGGGACGAGTTGAAGAACGTGGTGCTCGCGCATCTTCGATAGACTCTCTTTAAAATTTCGCGCGGGGGCAGTTCGAGCCAATTGCCTCGCTTAAAGATCAGAGTGACGGATGACTCGCTGAAAGAACGGGTTGTCGAGCTAGAGGCAGAGAACCTTCGTCTGCGACGACTTTCTGAGGGGAGCAACGTTAAAAGCACTTCGTGCCCTCGGGGTGAGTACGCCCAAGGAAGATCGTTTCACGAGTTAGCACTTCGTTCGCCCCCCCTTTTGCGAAACCCTAGGGATGTACAGAGTGGAGTGGCCGGCTCTTCACGCGGGGCATCTGTTGGGGCGACGGTGAGACTCTTGGGCTCTGGTGACGCGACTGAGCTAGCTGGTTTAGAGACTTCTGCGAAAGTGAGGTGAGAGCACCACGGCGCTCGCCATCCCTGGGTGTCACTTAATAGGATCATCCCACTCCCCAGAAAGGGCTAGAGTGAAATTTTGTGGTCTCTTGTATGAATTTTTGGTCTATAATTAGACTTGTATCTCAAACTTTGATGAAATAATATACCAATTTTTCGAGTTTCTTGTAAGAATTTGTGCTTCGCTAATGTATGCAAGAGTGTCAACAGTTGCAGGAGCAATTCTGAATGGCAAGCTACTTTGTACTAGCTCGTTCACAAGTAGCTAAAGTGACATCGAACCAAGTGTTGGACTCCGAACTTGTCGTTTAGAGAGTATCAACAGTTGTAGGAGCAATTCCGAATGGTGAGCTACTTTGTATTCGCTCGTTTGCAAGTAGCAAAAGCGGCATCGAACCAAGTGTTGGACTCCGAACTTGTCATTTTAGAGAGTATCAACAGTTGTAGGAGCAATTCTGAATGGTGAGCTACTTTGTATTCGCTCGTTCGCAAGTAGCAAAAGCGGCATCGAGCCAAGTGTTGGACTCCGAACTTGTCGTTTTAGAGAGTATCAACATTTGTAGGAGCAATTCCGAATGGTGAGCTACTTTGTACTCGCACGTTCGCAAGTAGCAAAAGCTGCATCAAACCAAGTGTTGGACTCCGAACTTGTCGTTTGAGAAAATTTGTGCTCGGTAAAAGAACATTAAGACAATAGTTTTTCTGAGAGAGAGAACTGCTTTTTATTAGAAACAACTATTATTAAAAACAACTACTAAGTGGCTGCTTCTGAGTTGCGAGCCATTATTATATTTGCAAAAACAGACTAAATAAGAAAGAAAATGCTCTAGAGCTGGCTAGAAGTTGCTTGGAGCGGTGTTTTAACATCCTCTTGGTACTTCAATAGGTGTTCCACATTCCATGTCCTTGGTACTCTCTTCCCCCCTGGGTCTTCAAGTTGATAAGCATCAGGCCGGACAACTTTGGAGATCCTGTATGGTCCTTCCCAGTTAGGTGCTAGCTTGCCTTTCTTGCTTGTAAAAGAAATTGATTGCTTTCTGAGCACTAAATCTCCTACTTTGAGATTAGTAGGGTGGACTCTCTTGTTGTAAGATTGCTTGATCCTATGTCGATAGGTTTCTTGCCGAATGGAGGATCTTTCATGGATCTCATCGATGAGGTCCAAGTTACCGCGAAGCTCGTTCGCGTTTTGCTCTTTGTTGTATGCGATCAAGCGGGGGGAAGGTAAACCACCTCAAGTGGGATAACGGCTTCAGAGCCGTAAGTAAGGTTGAAAGGAAATTCTCCCGTGGGAATCCTCTTTGTAGTGCGATAGCTCCAGAGCACATTGGGGAGCTGCTCTACCCATAAACCCTTAGCAGACTTGCTCAGTTTCTTTTTCAGGCCGGAGAGAATTTGCTGGTTGGTGTTCTCTGCTTGACCGTTGGACTGTGGGTGGGAGATCGAGGAGAATCGTTGCTGAATGCCCAGGTCTGCGCAAAAAGTGCGGAAGGCTGCCTCCGTGAACTGTGTTCCATTGTCCGTTACCAAGATTTGAGGCACACCGAATCTGCAGACAACATTTTTCCAAAAGAAGTGTTGCACTCTATTCTCTATGATCGTCGCTAGGGGCTCGGCTTCGATCCATTTAGAGAAATAGTCGATCGCCACAACGAGGAACTTTAACTGGCCCGACGCTGGAGGAAAAGGCCCGAGTCGGTCCATTCCCCACATTGCAAAAGGGGTCGGGCTGGATAGAGAGGAGAGCTGGGCTTGAAGTAAGCGGCGAATTGTTGAAATTTTTTGGCAGGGGCCGCATCGGCAAATGTGTTGTTCGACATCGTTAAGGAGAGTGGGCCAGAAATATCCATAATTCAAGATTTTGCAGGCGAGGGATCTGGCTCCCAAATGAGCGCCACACATTCCTTCATGGACTTCCTTCAAAGCATACTCGGCTTCCTCGGGGGAGAGACATCTCAAGCAGGGTCTGCCGTCTACTTGAGTGTAGGAGCGATCGTACATGACTCCTTCGATGAGTGTGTACCGCTCGGCTCTGGTTCGGATCTTTCGAGCTTCTTTAGGGTCTAAGGGAAGATCCTATCTCTGAGGAACTCGAGCAGGGGCCTCATCCAATTCTTCCCGAGTTGTAAGGGCAGTGTCTCCATTGGCTCGGGATCTTCTTCCTCGATGCTGGACCTCAGGAGAACTTCTATTACGACAATTTGTTCGAGCCCTTGGAGGGAAGAGGAAGCTAGCTTCGATAAGGCGTCTGCCTGCGCATTCTCTTCTCGGGGAATTCGCGGGGAGTTGTGCATCCTCGAAAGAGACCATCAGTTCCTTGACTTTGGCCAATTACTTGGCCATGCGACCGTCTCGCGCTTCGTATTTCCCTGATACCTGGTTTACCACCAGCTGCGAGTCGCTAAATATCTTGACACGTTTGGCTCTCGCCTTGCGAGCCATACACAGGCCGGCTATAAGGGCTTCGTATTCAGCCTCGTTGTTGGTCGCCCGAAAGTTGATACGGAGTGAGTATTGGAGGATGAAATCATCTGGGCCAGCCAGTATGACTCCTGCTCCACTCCTATCGGTGCACGAGGACCCATCAACATACACTGTCCAGAACGAGGGTTCCTATGCTGGTGTCGGGAATCGTGCTCTCTACTATGAACTCCGCCAGTGCTTGAGCCTTGATAGCAGTTCGAGGCTGATAGCTGATATCATGCTGGCTCAGCTCGATGGACCACTTCATAAGGCGCCCCGAGGTCTCGGGCTTGTAAATAACTTGTTTGAGCGGCTGGTAGGTAAGAACGACCACCGAGTGAGACTGGAAGTAGGGACGGAGCTTTCGGGCCACCATGACCAATGCATAGGCCATCTTCTCTAGCTTTGGATAACAGAGTTCAGCGTCCCTAAAGACCTTACTCACATAGTAGATATGCTTCTGCGTCTTGTCTTCTTCTTTTACTAGAACGGCACTGAGGGTGCTCCGAAGTGGCAAGGTATAAGTAGAGGGCTTCCCCGGACTTTGGCTTGCTCAAGACTGGGGGGTTGACTAAGTAGGCCTTGAGCTGATCAAAGGACTCTTGTTGCTGTTGCCCCACTCAAAACCTTTAGCCCCCCTGAGGGCCTTGAAGAACGGGAGACATTTTTCTCCGAATTTGGAGAGAAAATGCCCTATGGCCACGAGGCGTCCGGTGAGTCTGCAAATCTTTAACATTGGAGGGGGGAGCCATGTTGAGTACGGCCTGAATCTTCTCGGGGTTGGCCTCTATACCCTTTTGGCTGACCATGAACTCCAGGAACTTGCCGGATGAGGCGCCGAAAGCGCACTTGTTCGGGTTCAGTCTCATATCGTGTTTCCTCAACACGTTAAGAGCCTCTTGGAGATCAGAGACACGATCCGATCTGTTGACGCTCTTCACCAATGTATCGTCTTCGTAGACTTCCATGTTCCGCCCGATCTGTTCCTTGAAAATCTTGTTAACAAGGCGTTGATAGGTGGCACCGGCGTTCTTAAGCCCGAAGGGCATGATCCGGTAGCAATATAGATCCTGATCGATGACGAAAGAGGTCTTCGGAATGTCTGGATGGAACATTCTGATCTGATTGTACCCAGAAAATGCATCCATGAAGCTTAAGAGTTCGTGGCCCGAGGTTGCATCAATCAGGGTGTTAATGCTCGGGAGCGGGAATGGATCTTTGGGGCAGGCCTTGTTTAGATCCGTGAAGTCAATGCAGATCCTCCAGCTCCCGTTGGCTTTCTTGACCATCACGACATTGGACAGCCATTCCGGATAGTTGACCTCCTGTATGAACCGAGCCCTCAAGAGTTTCTCTAATCTCTTCTTTGATGGCTTGCTGGCGCTCGAGGACAAATTTGCGTCGCTTTTGCTGAACAGGCCTGGCCCCCGAAGCAACACTGAGGTGGTGCATGAGGAGCTCATCGGAGATTCTCGGCATGTCAGTCGCAGTCTAGGCGAATAGATCGTGATTTCCTCTTATACAACAGATAATGTCGGATCGGACGGGAGGGGAAAGGACTTTGCTAATCTGGAACGTCCTGGTGGGATCCTCTTCCGAGAAGGTCACCTCTTCCAGCTCATCGACCGGCTCTGATATAGGTTGGCTACTCCCTTGGGGGAGTTCAAGAGCTTCAAGGGAGAGGACCGGTCCTCCTACCGAGGTCATCTAGCATATACAGGCCGTCTCCTGGCTCCCTCTGACTTCTTCCACGCCCGCTATGGTGGGGAATTTCATCTTCATGTGATAAGCTGAGGGTATGGCCTTGAAAGCAGCTAGGCTTGGTCGGCCCAGGATGACGTTCTAAGCGGCCTTCACATCTACCACCATGAAATCCATTGGCTCGGTTCAGGTGGTCGAGGTTTTGCCAGCGGTTACGTCGAGGGTTATGACACCCTCGGTCGTCACTGGCACCCCTGTGAACCCGTGGAGAGTGTAGCCGGCGGGCTTGAGTCAATCCCTGGACAGCTTAAGACCCTGAAAGGCCTCGAGAAGAGAATGTTGACCGAACTGTCGTTGTCAACTAGGACCCGGCGCACATCAAAGTTGGCTATGTGGAGGTTTATTACCAACACGTTACAATGGGGCATTCGGATGCCCTCCAGATCTCTATTTGAAAAAGTGACAGGGATACCAAGGCCCTTGGGGGGAGGACGGTTCTGCACAGAATTTACTTCCCGGACGAAGGCTTTTCGGGAGGAGTTCGAATCTCCCCCATTAGGCCTCCGTGAATGAGATGTAGGACGACCTCTGGTTCGGAGTCCAAGGTCTCCGCGTGCCGCTCGGTTCGCTTATTAGCCCCCTGGGGGGCGGAGGATCTGCCCTGTCATTTCTCACGAACCTGGAGAGTTGCCATCTCTGAATAAGGGCCTCGATCTCGTCTTTTAGGGCCCGACAGTCATCCATGTCGTGGCTGTGGTCCCTGTGGAAGCGGCACCACTTATTCCTGTTCCTCTTTTTGCCCGGAGTGTTCATCTTTGGAGGTGGTGGGAGAAGACCCTCCTTCTCAACCTCCATCAGGATGGCTGAGACATTCACGTTGAGCGGAGTGAACTTCTCGAAGCGGGGAAGAGGGCGACGCTGGCCTCCATTGTCTTTCTGGAGCTTCTTAGCTCCTTCAGCGCCCTTACGTTTGTTCCCGGAGGACGATCCCCCAAGAGCGGGTCGGGTGAGAGCCTCTTCCGCTCGGATGTATTTCTCATTCCTAAGCAGGAGTTCTGAGAAATCCCGAGGAAGCTTCTTGGCAAGGGATGCTCTAAGGTTGTCGTTAGTGACGTTGGATTGGAAGGCAGCAGAGGCCACGGACTGGTCCAGGGAGGCGATGGATCTGGCCTCTGCAGTGAAACATTTAACATAGTTTCTTAGCCGCTCGTCTTTCCTTTGATGAAGCAATAGCAAAGAGGCGCTCGTCTTTTCAGCTCGGTGGCTACTCACGAAGTGAGTCAGGAAGAGGCCTTCGAGCTGGTCGAAGGAGAAGATGGAGGCCGGAGCTAGTCATGAGTAACATTCCCTTGCAGGCCCCTTCAGCGTATCCGGAAAAGTTTTGCAAAGAAACGCGTCTGATGCCTGGTGGATCATCATGAAAGTTTTAAAACTCTCGATGTGGTCAGTGGGGTCTGACTCCCCGTTGTATGATTCAAAATGAGGGGTCTTGAAGTTCTCTGGGACTGGTACTTCCATTATGGTTTGAGAGAACGAAGGCATACTAGGGCGGAAATTCCTCGCCCGTTGCTCTTCTTCTCTGTCCACTCGGCCAAGGCGCCTCTCCATCTCGTGGAGACGGCGGCAGACCGAATCTTCCTTTCGGTCATACTTGCTGAGGCCCGGGACTCGTCCTCGCGCGGAAGGGGACTAGTAGTGCGATGGCGATAGCTCGAGGCAGGTTGAGGACTGGGAGTACGACGCTAATAGCTTGGGGAAGGTTGAGGACTTGGCGCCCGCTGATCGTGGTCGGGAGCAACATTGAGGGCCCTCATGACTGCCTCTTGAAATTGCTGGAATTCTGCCATTGTGACAGGTGCCTCCGGCTCTCGGTGGTCCCGTAGGGCGGGTCGACTGATTGGAGAGCGACTTCTCCTTTGACGACGCTGGGGTGACTCCCTCTGCCTCCTGGGAGAGTTGGATCTTCTACTGTCACGCCCCGCTTCCCAAAATACGGGAATACGAGCACGTGACATGGCCCAGTGAATGATTTTAATATCATTCATAAGCTGTACCAGTCCTAACTCAACAACATGAAAGGAAATAAACACAACCACGCAGAAAACATAATCACATAAATGAGAATAAAATTTAATAACCAAAACTGGAATAAAAGAACTTACCAAATAGTTCGAGAATATACAATGCGGTAACAGTTCGACGAGTTCCTTTCATTTATCCATCACTGTACCTGAATGATACAACTCAAAAGAAGGGGGAAAAGAACCCGTTAGAGCAAGCTTCGGACGACAAGTAATAGAAAGCAGTAAAATAGGAAATAAAGAACTATATAACAAAACAGAAATTTGGAACGATATTGGAGTCAATAAATGATAAACGACAACAAAATCAAAAGTTGATAATCAATAAATTCAGAAATCAGGAATCAAAGTTTAATAACTAATATTCAGTATTAGTGTCAATGTTCAATGTTCATTTATGTCTATAAGTTTATTATTCATTTTAATCCTAACTAATGCACGTACTACTGCATCCCATACTAAAGGTTCCATGCATACAATCAATTTCGTTTAGACCAAGGTGGTAGATTCTATAGATCATGTACTTGGGAACAATATTCAATAATGACCTATGAGCGATTCAATCGAGATACTGTAGTCAGTAATCTACAATTAAACGATGACCGATATGACCATTAGACCAATAGACCGATAGACCGATAAATAGGGAAACACGGGCCCCTCTTCCGAGTACAGTCACTATGTCATCAACTACTCTAGTCAACCCTTAACCCCGGCTCGATTAACATTTCATTAACAGTCATTTTATGAACATGTCTATGATCAATGTAGACGATGGTATCAATACTCATGCAACAGGTACGATCGATGAGACCGATAACATTAGTACAATTTCTGGATGATATCAAGACTATACAACACATGATATACGTGATACAATTCATTAAATATGGAAAACACGGGCTTGTATGCAAAACATAACAATATATGGACTAAGTGTACCATGATTTCTATGTGCAAGATTTTAAGTTATTGTGTCGGGAATCGGGTCGAAACCTCAGTACAAACTCTGCAATTAACAAGGCAGTATATTTGAAAGTTCCATAATAAAATAAATTTACGGTTCAAGTTTTATTTCAATAGCAATAGTATGATAAGACAACTTTGAATCAATAGCATTATACAATAAGGAAACAGCAGAGTTCAATTAAATGTGATATTCAAATTGATTACTACTTGCCGGATTTCAAGGAGTATTTTTTTTGAACTAGAAACAATAAAAATAAGTTCAAGAGATGCTTGCCTGTTAGGAGACGATTCTAAATAAATAGAATGACGGGATCAGAATCCCGGGCAACGATCCACGAGAACATGGGAATACGTGCGAGGCACATGTGAAGCCAAAATAGCAAGCCAAGCACACAACAGCAAACAGGATCCCAAGTAAAACAGCACACAGCGAAAACAGCAAGCCAACTCTTCTATCCTCTACTCGAACAGCAAACAGCAAGAGTAGATCCCCCTCCTTCAAACACCAAACAGCCAAACCACCCACTCCCGATCTTTCCTCTTCAATCGACATAGAGAGAGTTGGCGGGAGAGACTTTGGCGACTGCGGCGCTGGCGGTGACTGACTGCGGGGGTGCTCGGGATGATGGCAACAACGAAGGCGACAGGCGGCGGTGCTGTGGTCGAGGAGCGACGACAGCGACCGGGGCTTGACGCTCTGTTTCGCTTCGAAAATAGGGTAGACGAAAGATGGGGGATTGGAGCGCTCGACGATCACGACGAAGGGCGAGGGGTTTTGCGGTGGTTGCAGGGGTGCACGGAGGGGCGAGGATGAGGGCGATGGGCAGAGTTGAGATGGGTTTCGGTTGGCGGAGTTTCGATGGGTTCAATGGGGTTCTTCGGAGTTGGGCAATGGCGGAGACGAGGAGAAGCTCGAGTCGAGGAAGGCTCGACGAAAACAGGGGGTGGCATTGGGTTGCATCTGAACTCGAAGAGAAGGAAGAAGATGAGGACGATAGCAATGGCGGGGGCAATGAAGGCTCGACGGAGCGACTGCGAGATGGGGATGACGAGGTGGCGACACGGGGATGAGAGTATAGTGGTGGTCGAAGACAGGGTAGCGACGGGATGAGGGTGGCTCAGAGTGGGTGAAGGCAATGGGTAGAGGGGTTTGGCGATGAAAACGGCGGTGGAGTTTGGGTGAATCAGAGGTAGAGGATGATAGGGTGAGGGTTGGCGGCGGGGTTTGAACAGTAGGCTAGGGTTAGGTTTAGCTAGGTTAGGGTATATAGTACGGTTTTGGGTATTTGGGTAGATAATCCAATAGGAGAATTGATAATGGATTTGGGTTATAAATCAATTAATATATTTAAATCCAATAGGGGAAAAATAAAAAGCATTATAGGGGTTTATAAAACATACATATACATGTACATTAAATCAAATAATGAATACGTATAAAAATAGAGTATGACTGGCTTAAAATAAAATATTAGTAATAATATTAACAATAAAAATAATGATACTGCAAATAACAAAACTAACAAAATAATACTGATAATAGTAATAATAATAATATATGTATATCAAAATGCAAATTCGAGTTTAACAGATTTATTTAAAATAATCGAACCAATATATATTATAAATAGTCGATCACATAGAAATATAAATTAACGTTAAAATATACAATTATTCGAAATAGATAAAATTTACAAGAAATATATATTTACGAAAATAGGGGTTACATCTCCGATCTGGTCTGCCGGGGATCGAGCTCTAGGGGACCGGATTGCTGGACCCCTTTGATGTTCTGGCGGGGTATCCCGTCATGGGTCCGCCTCTCATCCAAGTGGGTCCGAAGATCTATCTCATGTTGCTTGTTGACGATGACGGGCCGAAGATCCTTCAGCGTTGGGGGACTGTGCGAGGCCATGGAGTCGGACGAGGGGTTTTGTATCGACACATGGTCGTGATGAGGAGGTTGCCCCTGTCGACTTCGGCGGGAGGGTCCCGCGGCGGCCCTTTGTGGCCCTTGAGGAGCCTACTGGGGCTGAGGTTGCTGAGGAAGAGGCTGTCCAGGGTGCGGTTGCTGGATGGGTTGAGGGAGAGACTGTACAGGCTACTGGACTTGTTGAGCGGGTTGAGGGGGGACCTCCTGGACTGGGGGAGGAGAAAGAGCGGGAGTGGCTCTGCAGTTAGAGACCGTCGTCCTCTTCTTCTTAGGAGGCATAGCTTGAAACTACTTTGGCTGATGAAATAGGACTGGATTGCTGTTTCTGTTTCCCACAGATGGCGCCAATCTGTTATTGCTAATTTCTGGTGTGGGAGCAAACAGATGAACTTGTGGATTCTTGAAGGAAACAAGTAAGCAAAACATGTTGATTTTCATCAGCATGTTGACTGGTTTCTCGCTACTGCCGCGAACCTGCACGAAGTTCGATACACCGGGATGGATTCTGGCGATGAACCCTCCGACGCTCTTGTCAGTAATATGAAGGATTATGAAAGAGGTTTAGGTAGAAAAAGATTGATTACCTTATCACGGTGGGGGGAGAGGGGTATTTATAGTCGCCTTAGGAATCAGTTTCGAGATAAGGATAAATCTCTACTTCCGTATGTTTATGGATAGAGAGTTTGACTCGTTTCGTGGTAAGAGGGACAATTGAAACTGTCTCTTAGGGATAATCACGAATTTGAATCACTCTTTATCCATCTGGGTTGGTTTGTAGTGGGTTGCTACCCATACCCAGTAGGACATATCCGTTTTTGGGCTATTGGGCTTTGAAGAAAGACCCCGTTTCCCATTCGGACCTGTTTGTAGGTGAAATTACTATTTTACCCCTGAGAGCTTTAAGATTTGTGCCCGATTTGAACGGTCCCGATTTAATTCTATTTTTAGCCATATCAATAAGAAACCATTGTGGATGCTCTAAGGCATTTTCTGCCTGCTAAGGTGGTGAATTAAGTTAACGAGGTTAGGTTAGAATTTTTTCCCAAAATGACCCTATTTTTGAAAGTTTTTCCCAAACTGCCCTGCTTTTTTTTATTCCCTAAACGCCCCACTCGCTTTTTGAACAAACGAGTGTGGGTTAAATCCCCTCGCTTTTTGAAAAAGCGAGTCTTAGGTTCCAAATTTTCAACCTCTCAAGACTGGCTTTTTGAAAAGCGTGGGGATTTAACCCACACTCGCTTTTTCAAAAAGCGAGTCTGGACCTTTTTTGCCCAGCAACACTCGTTTTTTGAAAAAGCGGGGGGAATTATTCCACACACTCTTTTTCAAAAAGCGAGTGTCGTTTGGGACTTAAACGCCCCCTCCCAAACAGATCTCACTTTCTCTCATTATTTCTCTATCGTCCTCCTCCTTTTCTAACCCCGAAACCCTAACCCATCTCTCATCTCAAATTCGTCAAAGTACCACCGAAATTTGTGGATTAACCCATAAAATTGCTTTGGAAACCTTAAACCCATCTTCCGATAGAGGTTAAAATTTTGGAATTTTGGTATACTTGAAGAGGAAAACAACTTCAACTATTTGACCCAAATAATCTTGTGAAGGTATGATGTTTATTGCCCTATCATTTTGTTAATTTCCTTAGGTTTTGTTTATGGGTAGATAATAACTCATATATTGGTATAAATTAACGTAGGTATGGATTTGGAGATTCCTATTTGGTTATACTTTGGTGGTGAAATAATTCGTGATCCAAAGATTGGTTGTTGTTATAGTGTGTTGGATCCGGAAATAGTTTGGGTACCTCGTACCATTACATTTGAAGAAGTAGTTGAGAAAATATATGAAGTTACTAATTGGGATAGGAATCAATGGAATGTGAAAATTTTAGCTCGATACGCAGCAGGAAGAGGAGATGGTCAGTATTTTATGACAGTGCCCGTATCTACTGATAATGCTATGAAGTCAATGATTGCTAGGACTTTTGATCCCAATTGTTCTTGGTCTGCATTAGAGGTATATATTCAGCAAATTCAAAATTTGAATGCTCAGCCACATGATATTCCTAGTTCAAGCTTCGTAAGAGTGGTACCTACACAGCAGATGAGGTCTAACCCCGCTCAATCTTCACAACCAAATCCAGTGTCCTCACAAGAGAACACCTTCACAAATACAACAAATCCGGATTCTACATATGTTGAGTTGCCACGCCAACCTAGTCCGGTTCCTGACTATGTTCCAAATGACAGTGTATTTGAACTCTTTCAAAATGCAGTCATTAACAACAGCTTATTAGACGATGATGAAGAAGAGGAAGAAACAGACGATGAATTTGATGATAGTATTGAAAATGATGATGGAGACGAAGATGATGTAGCAAATGTAAATCCTACGAACAACAGTTCTAATAAAGTCAGAGCTACTTATAGCTACGTCAATGTTGACGCTCATGTTACCGAGGAGATGGCTCAAGGTGCTAGAGTAAACCCAGTTCCACAAGAGTCGTCTGGTTCATCCAATGTAGATGAATTGTACGTTGGACAGGAGTTTGTAAGTAAGGAGTCGATTCAACAGGCTGTGAAGTTGTATTCTATCAAAAAACATCGTGAATTCGTAACCTTGAAATCTACACCGTCACTGTACACTGTTAAATGCAAAATGGCACCTAGAAAATGTACCATTGAGGAGATCGTAGAAGATCCCCCCGGAGTAAGTGATGGTGGCTGCCCCTGGAGATTACGAGCAATGGTTCCAAAAGGCGGGACGAATTTTGTGGTGAAAAAGATAGTTGGGCCTCACACTTGTACGAATTCCACGTTGAATCAGGATCACCATAAAGTTGATTGCAACCTTGTTTGTCATCTGATTGTTGATGTGGTGAAGAAGGATACCGGTTTAACACCGCGGTCAATTATTGAGATAGTGAAATTATAATATAATTATCAGATTTCGTATAAAAAAGCTTGGATAGCAAAACAAAAGGCGATCGAGAGGTTGTATGGTACCTTCGAAGAAGCATACACGAAGTTGCCTTTTCTACTCACAGCAATTCAAGCAGCAAATACAGGAACCGTTGTTCACTGGGATAAATATGAGTCAAGTCCTACCGAGGAAACATTCAAGGGAGTATTTTGGGCATTTGGTCCTTCGATTGATGGTTTCAAGTCTTACAGACCTGTTATCACTGTTGACGGAATTCACTTGTACGGTAAGTACAAGGGTTGTTTGCTAATTGCTAATTGCTAATTGCTGTTTCCCCAGTCTTGAGTCCAGTGTTATCCAGAGATCAAGCCTTCTATGGTTTTCGCCTAATCCACACAGTCGCTTTCCGAGAAAACGTGGAAGTATTGACTAGGCTCGCTTTTTCAGAAAGCGAGTCTTGAGTTTGCTTGTAAACAAGCATACAAACTCAAGACTCGCTTTTTGAAAAAGCGAGTCTGAGTGTAAACAGCTCGCTTTTTCGAAAAGCGACTGTTGAGTGGTTTGTTTTCCAGAGGCTACCTCACCTCTGGAAAATGCAAAACACAACACTCGCTTTATGAAAAAGCACGGTGTTTAAACCCAGACTCGCTTTTTCAATGTATGCAGAAAACACCAACATTTGATCTCTTGGTGGGACATAAACCCTACACAATTCTCGAGCATCAGCTTCAACTCATAATTCACATCAATACCCATGTCAACACCATTCCACATTAACAAAATATCGCACAATATCTCACCAAAATCCACATTTCAACACCAACATCTCACCAAAATCAAATTCACACAACCATAAAATTTCACATAACCATAAAATTAAAACACCACACTCACACACCCCATACCAAATTATGTACTTCATATATTGCATATTTCAAAACTTGAGTACAAGATTGATACACACAATAAATCACATTAACACATTAAAATTACAACCAATAAATCACATCAACAAAATATCAAGACGCTTCACGGGTCCAGGGTGAAGAATGTGGGAGGTCGCCGTTGCCTCTTACCTCGTGGTGATGGAGTTTTCTGTATCACACCGGACATTATTATCGGCTCCTCTTCCTCTTGTTGTTCCACCCCCTCTACTTGCATCTCAGCCTCTTGAATTTCATCCTCTTGTTCTTCCTCATTTCTAGGCCGACGTGGTGGTTTACGGGCGACTTTCTTCACACGAGGAGCACGTGCACTGGTCCGATGAGCGGGAGTGTTTAGGATAGCATCCAAGGTCGCCCCCTCTCCCACAGCATCAGCTTGTGCACGACAGGACGTCAACATCTCGCGTGCGAAGTCCTTAACCGCATCGGCGACGTTGCTACTCAACACAGCAGCACATTTTTTACCCATACTCCAAGTCTGGGCCATCTACAAAACATAATAAGTTGAAATATTAATTGCAGTAAATGTATGCTTGTAAATCAAAATACTATAACAACTTTGATGAATTTAACAGTACTAAAAAACTTACAATCGTACGAATAGCCGATACCTTCGGTTGAAACATAGGCAAGTGCATTGAATGTAGATCTACTGGTTCGGCTGCCAGTCGACGTATCGGTATCACCACACCTGCTGGAGTCTACTCTGTCGGAGAGATGTATCGCCTTGTCATCCTCCCATACCAGCCCGTATAGTTCTCGTGCACGGTTCAATCAAATGGAGGAATGTTCTCAATGATTTCCTCGAACCTGTGTAGATTCCATCTCTCCACATATGTCGAGAAGCTGGCGGCCCAATTATATCCTGATTGACGACCCATTCCAGTGATTGCATGCATGTCCGCATTAAATGGATCGGCAACCGGAATCGTCTGCTGTAGACCAAACTGTCGAAGCACTCTGTTGACAGAATAGAACTCAACTGTGCTAAAGTTGATCAAAGGTGCTTTTGTCAGCCAAAGATCACGCCTATACAGAGAAATAGGCGGCAGTCGAGCTAGACGCGCCTCCGTGTAGGGCATCCACACTACGCAATTATCTGCTAACCTGTCCAACTCATCACGAAAGTAGGTCAGGCACCTGTTGGGGTTGGCAGTCCAAGTAAGGTTACCGGACCAGTATACACCAAGAGGAGGTAGCATGTGCTGGTTCTCGGGGAGATTGATCCAGTGGGGTGATTGCTTCTGCACTACAGGACGTTCCACGTGGATACGCTCCCAACTCCACACTTGAAGTAATATCATCGGTCCATTCATCTGCACAGAACCGAGACTACACAGGCACAAACTCCTGTAGAGGGATGCTAAGGCGGCACTACCCCAACTGTACTGACTGACTCGTCCTAGATCTGCAATTAGCGGGAGGTACATTAAGGGGACAGAGTGTCCGCTGGAATTAGGGAACAACACACCTCCAAAAAGAGTCAGAATGTAGGCCCTGCAGTAGCAATGGACCTCCCCTTCAGTCGAATCATCTCTCAATCGGTTCTTGAAATTTTCCTTTAACCACTTCAACCGAATTTGTTTCCCATTAACTGCTCCAGTCTCCACTTCGACACCGAGATATTGTTCCACTAAATATGTCGGGTCGAAGTCCATTGATCCTGTCACCGCCTGCCCATCTACCGGAAGGCCGGTGAGTACTGAAACGTCCTGCAACGACACAGTCATCTCCCCAACTGTATGGTGGAAGCTGTGTGTCTCAGGGCGCCATCTTTCAAGGAGTGTTGTAAGCAGTGGCCGATCGCACTTGATGGAGCTCATCAGTGCAATACCGTAGAGTCCGCAATCCCTTAAGATCTGGTGGATCCGTGGGTGCATATGGAGTGGATGACCCCCACGGAATGTACACTCCTTCGAATCGCCTTCCCACACATCTCTAGAACGATGCTGGGACTGAAGAGTAAGAAGAGTGGGGTCGAGGGGACCTGGACCTCCAAGGGGAATAGTAGATGAAGAAGGGGCCGGAGAAGAAGTACCAGCCATATTTGGGTTACTTGGGACCTATAAAACAACAACAACATTTACATCAGCAGAGAAATATAACATTTAATTGTATGATAATGCAACAAATCGAATATCGAAAATTATAAGCTTACATTAGTACGTGTGGTACCACCACGACGACCACCACGTCCACCGCGAGGAGGGCCGAAAGATGTACGTGGTCCATCGCCACGATTAGGTCTACTACTAGATCCTACCTCCACATTGCCCATCGTCCGTGCCATTTTTTTAAAAATAGAGTATTCTACAACTAAAAGCAATCGTTATTAACATTACCAAAATATATAACCAATAAATATAGAACACATACGAACATACAATTATTAATAACTATATCCTAATTTTACCCACAAATTCTACAATTATCCACTATTTAAAACTGATACATCTCCACCTCCAACGACACTATCCAAATTTGACACCCAAATTACCCCGAAATTTTATCCCGATTTTTCCACAATATCAACACTATGCATATTGTACCTCCGATAATATCAACCAATTTCTAACTAAATAATTCTAAATATATATACAACATTAAAAAATATAGAGTTTGAGAAATATACCACAATCTTTACGCAAGAAGAGAACCAAGACAATCACCCCCAAATCGTTCAACCCCCAATTTGAAGAACGCCACGGAAATCACCACCAAAATCGAAAGAACCAAGAAAAACGAAGTGGCCAATTGAACGGGGATGAGATAATGAAGAATTTCGGAGTGATTCGACAACTAATTTGATGGGTTAAGGGCTTAAATCGAGGCTTATCGACTATGGGTTAGGGTTTCGCGAGCGAAGAGGAGAAAGAAATGAGAGAAAGAGATCTGTTTGGGAGGGGGGGTTTAAGTCCCAAACGAGTGTGGGATAATTCCCCCCGCTTTTTCAAAAAGCGAGTGGGCGTTTAGGGAATAAAAAAAAGCAAGGCAGTTTGGGAAAAACTTTCAAAAATAGGGTCATTTTGGGAAAAAATTCGTTAGGTTACCTAGGTAGAAAGACGTCTAAAGTTGTCTAGCGCCAAACATAGGCACCCAATTTGGAATGCAGACGTTCCATGGCCCTGGGGCCTAGAGAAGTTTATCTAACACCGTGTTTTAATATCACGAGTGTATATTGCATGAGGTCATCCATCTAAGTTATATATCTCGTTTAGTCATTTTTTTGCTTGATTATGGAGTTTTTATTTGATTCCTCTCTTAGAAGGTTGCATGAGCCATCTAAGAAGTTGCTTTATTATATTTTATCTCTCTCGAGTATTGTTTCCATATATTACTAATTTTATATCTGCAAAGTTTATTTACTTAGTTTGTCAGTCGTCTCTGCTGAAAATCCCTCGGTATATAAGCTTTGAGTGCATCATCTCATAAAAGTGGTCGACCCTCTGTTGACACAAATGTCATAACTCTCATGTTTAATGGGCAACATACTTCCACTAGACGACAGGAGATACTAGATTTACTCCTATAGATTGTAGAAGTGGCTTTCGGTTAACCCTTGCATGATGTGGCACTTGTATTTGCTTGTCACATATTGTGCACACTTTCAGCTGTTTTACGGCTTACCAGTTTCACTTTGGGTGAGGATTTCATACCACTAGGATGTCGCCATCTTTTTCCTTAGAACTAGGATGTCACAACACTTGTACTACTCTTTTCAGAGCATGGTTGGTTAGCTGCAGTTTTTTTTTTCGACGTGCCTTTTTTTAAAAAAATTATTATAATTGTACGATTGTTAGTCTTTAGTTTTTTAGTTTACTGGAATTATTATATTCTAGAGAATTGTCTTGAGTGCATCTGATGTGAGACTAATTTTTCTGCGTCGTGAGAATATGAGAGCCCTTGTGCAACTGCATGCAATTAGATGCATGTTTGCATCGAGTATCCACAAGTGTTTGTAGATAGTCCAAATACTTCTATGTTGTAGAATAACCCCTTTACGTTTAGTAATGTTTGTGGAAAGCATTATTAGATGGCATGCTTTATAGAGATATATGTGTCTGCATACTTCTCCTCCATACATTTGTTTATAGCTCATTTTGCCAAGTATTTCCATTTAAACCTTCTGATTGTGGGTTTCAATTTATTAGAGAAGTTGTGATATGTAAATATTGTGAGTTTGTAATTCTTTTTGTTAGACAACCTTCTGATTGTGGGTTCATAATATTAGAGGAGTTGTGATATGTAAATTCCATTTGTGTTTCTAAGTCTTTTTTTGGTAGACTAGTAGTGAGGGACGCGTTGAACAGTTTACACTGTTCTTACATTCTGTACTCTAATAGTGAGGGGACACTTTTAACAGTATAAAGTAGCTACAAGTTTTTTCTTAAATCATCAAATTATTTATATTTTAGTGAGTTACTTATTCTAGTAATTCTAGTAATGAATTTGTCTTGAATTTTCCTATCCTATTGGTTAAGATATTGACATTCATCTGAACTTTGGAATTTTTTGCAGACCCATGCATGAAATCACTTTTTCAACTGTTGACAAGCCTAAGCTTCTCAGTCAGGTGAAGATGTTTTATTCTTCTTTTTTTAAAAGTTTAATTAAGCTTTTTTTTTAAATCCTTCCTGTAACTATCTATCATTCCACTGAAATTTCCAAGCAATTTTTGTTACTATTCCTATAATTTCAGTAGTTTTTTTTGTGAGACCTTTTGACGTCGGCAAGTATCTCAATGATTTTTGGCAGAAAGTTGTTTTTGCTTGAACCCATTTCTCCACATACTAGATCTATAAAAGTTTATAATTTATGTTTTCAGCTGACTTCTTTACTTGCTGAGGTTGGACTCAATATCCAAGAAGCACATGCATTTTCAACAAATGATGGCTACTCACTAGATGTCTTTGTTGTTGTTGGATGGCCATATGAGGTAGTAACATTTTTTTGCCGTCTTAGAGCTTAATCAATCGTTGTATTCACTGCAGATGACTAGCATATTTATGGAAATATTTCCTGTAACAGTATTCACTCAATTCTGCTAATGATGAATCACAAAATAATAATCATAAAAAACCAAAAGTAAAAATATTAAGCACATAAAATAAAAAACATATGTAAAGATATGGGAAAGAGAATGGAAGAAAATTGCCCAAGCAAGTAATAGATTGCCACAATACATATCCTTATATGACCACTACATTTGGAGTCATTCTCATGAATCATTTTTTATTCACTCAACTATGTTGAGTCTGCTCATGTCAAGCAGGTGGCTATCACCATTCTACTCTGTAATGAAAAGATGATGAACTTAATCTGAAGTGGGTAAAATTGTTGGACATGCTGATATTATTACCTATTCTTGATTATGTCAACTGAGAAAAGCAAACAGATAAATCATTTACCATAGGAAATGGTCCCTTGGAATTTTTGTGATGTAACCTCTAAACTATCTACTATTAATCCCTTGCCAGACATTCTCTCTGGATTTTTTTTGCCTTGAAGAGGAGCCTTATATTCCAAGGTAGAATTTAATTTGACTTTTAATATTGTACAATGGTGTTCTCACTCCCTCTCGCTATCTATGCTCCCTCTCTTTCTCTCAGTTGAAAGAGATTAAATCAACATGCTTTAGAAAGGGGAAAGTGATCTTGTAAAGGGCTTAAGACTTGTAACTTACGACATATTTAGCCTTCCACCTTCATTTCTAGTTTCTTATATTTAAAACTTTTTATTCTCTCTTTTTTTGTGAGTTTGAATGTAAAATATCTACCTGCTTTATTTTTCCTCCATGTTCAGTATGTATATATATATATACTAGATTTGCCCGTGTGCACGTGCCTACGGCACGTCTTCGGAACGATATAGCATATGAAAGTCTTGTAAATAGTAAAACAACAATTATGTAGCTCAAGTTTAAATAGTAAAACAATAATTAATTGTAAATAAAAGTCCATGTTTCCACTAGTATATGTTGAAAAGTAGTTATAAATGGTGGGTGTAAAATCCAACTTCGTAGAACTTTGAGCGTGGAAAATGATGAAATTTAAATGTTGATGAGGTATTTGCTATTTTCAATGTAACATGAGTAATAAAAAAATGCAAACAAAATCTGAAAATTTACAAACCTGAAATCTGAAAATATAAATTACTGAGTAAATAGAGAAAGAATGAGAAAGAAAGAGAGAGAAATAAATAAATAAATAAATAAAGGAGTTGTTTTGGGAGTTTGAATTTGAGTTTGGGGGGGGGGGGGGGGGACTTTTGGGCGAGAAAATATATTTTGTGAGGTTAGATCTAGATCATTGATTTCAACTCTATCGAAGGAGAGCCACTTGATAGCTTTCTTTGTGTTTTATTATATATATATATATATATATATATATATATATATATATATATATATATATATATATATAGGTAAAAGGGATATGAGCAACTTGCTCATCTAGTAAATGAGCAAGTGATGAGGTGGCATGCATGTGATTGGGAAATCTTAAAAGTGGTTAGATACTCAATGTATCACATGCATGCCACCTCATCACTTGCTCATTTACTAAATGAGCAAGTTGCTCATATCCCTTTTACCCTATATATATATATATAGGGAGCCCTTCGGTTGAGAACTAATTTTGGTGAGAACTCCGTGAGAACTCACGAAGTAGACCCCCTATGAAAAATCCGAACCGACCATCTCGTTCTACATGCCTTAGATAGCATAACATAAAGAATTCAAATAATTTGAAGTTCGTTTGCTCATCCATCAAATGTAGTAGAATTTTCAACCATACAATTTTGCGATGATGTAAATCATGGGACAATGAACTTCAAATTACGCGATTTCTTTATGTTATGCTATCTAAGGCGTGTTGAACGAGATGGCCGGTTCGGATTTTTCATGGGGGGTGTACTCCTTGAGTTCTCATGGAGTTCTCACCAAATTAGTTCTCAACCGAAGGGCCACCATATATATATATATATATATATATATATATATATATATATATATATATATATATATATAAAGTCTCCTTCCGTTGTGCACTCGGCCTTCCCGCCTTCGTACCTTCGTATTGACGATCCAAACTGTTCACATTGATCTATACATCTAAATTAGTCTACATATATAAAATCAAATAATTTGAAATTCATTTGCCCATCCATCATGTGACTATAAAAAACAACGATTTTCAGTCATATAATTTTGTAACACTTCAATGGATGGGCAAATGAATTTCAAATGATTTGATTTTACATATTTAAACTAATTTAGATGTATAGATCAATGTGCACGGTTCAGATCGTCAATACGAAGGCGGGAAGGCCGGATGCACATTAGTGCACACGCACTCCGCCTTCGGGCCGTCCTATCGACGATCCGAACTGTTCACATTGATCTACGCGTCTAAATTAGTCTAAATATGTAAATTCAAGTCATTTGAAATTCATTTGCCCATCCATCATGTCATTATAAAAAAAAAATATTCAGTCATACAATTTTGTAACACTTCAATGCATGGGTAAATGAAATTTAATTGTCTTAATTTTACTTATTTAGACTAATTTAGACGTGTAGATCAATGTGAACGGTTCGGATCATCGATACGATGGCCCGAAGGCCGAGTGCACACGGAGTGCACACCATGGCTAGTGCACAACGGAAGGTTTGTCTCTATATATATATATTCAATTCTTTCTCAGCTTATTAATTAATCATTTAAAAGTAAAACATATGCTTACCTACCTCTGCTTTATAAGCTATAGCGCATGGGTTCATAAATGTTGCAATTTCAAGTAATGTTTTAGTGTCATATTTACTGCATATTGCAGTACCTTTAATTTTTGATAATCAAGTTAGTTATCAATGCTAGGCAATTGTTCTTTTAGGATTACTTTTTAAGGTTTATCTTTCCGTTTACACCGATGCTAATATCATGAATAACTTTTAGGAAACTGAACAGCTTAAGAGTGAATTGTGGCAGGAACTTCAGAAGATTGAGGTAATATAATTTTTGCAGGCTGCAGTTGATACTTTGGAATTTGTAGTTTAGATAACTGCAATTGAACTTTCTTTAATTATTGCTTCTTTCCAAGTGAAAGGAAGTCTAATTATTTTTAAGTTGATAATGCAAGAAAATACTTGTTAAATCCATGTTATTCTCTCTTATTTACTTTGAAGATCGTATAGGATTCATATCTCTTAAGATTTATCTATGTGGATAATAGTTTGTAATGTACTTTAGCTTTCTCTGAGAAAAGAATGTCGTTACCTTAGTAACTTTCTACACTTTATCTTTTCCGTTGTGATCTCTTTTTTAGCCACTTTTAGCCATTATGTTAATTTGTATATACTAAGGATTACAAGGTCCAACACTAAGGTCACTGTTGTATATTGTATATACTAAGCATTATAAAAATAGTTTGTAGTGTTGAACATATACTAAGGATTACAAAAATTAACAGTGATCTCTATTTTTATAATCCATTATGTTAATTTGTATATGTTCTACATTATACAACAGTGACCTTAGTTTCTATAATCTGGTATGCTAATTTGTACATATACTACAAGAAAGAAGATATTTTCACTGTTTCATTAGCTAGCAGAGGCTGTAATGATGTGCATATTTGGTATGAGATTTTTCGTTCATTCTCTATAATCTGTGTATTGCATGAAGTCTTCTCATCTAAACTAGTATTGATGGAAGACCTCATACTTAATCGTAAGATTTTCTTTCAAGCTGTATTGGCACTAATCATTTCAACCTATGATAAGTTATTTTTAAAAACATCTAGCAATACATTGTAGTCTATTGTTTATGGTTTTGGCCACAGTTAAAAACTCAGTATTGGCTACGACATACTAACACCTTAAAGGTTTAAACCGAGTCTCTTCTCCATCTCGTAAACTAGTCGACTTGAATATTTGTGTTAACAGTTTCTTGATTAGACATGCTAAATCCGTGGCCATGTCAAAATCTGACCTGAAGTGGCGTGTCTAACATGTGTCGGCTATTTGTCCCACACCTATCCAGTGTGCCACAATGTTGTTGGGAGTGGGAGGGGTGCAAGAGAGAGTGACATAAGAGGCAGTTGGAAAATAGGAGACAGTATTTAAAGTTAGTGGTTATGTCTTCTTAAATCATTTAAGGATGGCTGTTGTATAACTGAATGTTGTATATACAATAGTTAGCATTATAGCGTGATAGGTAATCACTTATTGGTTTGACTTGACCATTATCAGTTGGATGTAAAGCAAACAGTCCAGACTTTATGATCTGTTTGACATGTGATATTTATTTGACTAATAACTTATATTATCTGATTTAAAGCAGTAAACGAGCATATTGTTTGTGTGTCCCAAACTTGTGATCTGATTTACATGTGATATTTATTTGAATAATAACTTATATTATCTAAATTTATAATAATCAATGAGAAAATTGTGTGTATCCTTTTTTGGGATTATTCCTCCTTGTTTATATTTATTTTGTATCTGCCCTTGCTCCATGTCCTTGCATGACAGGGTATCAGCTTCCTCCTTCTAGTATGAGTATTGGCATTTATAGTTTCAAAAATGTCAATTATATTGGATTTGAGTGTCACCATTATATTAACAACTTAATTATTTTAAATAACTATTTCAAGTTTTATACTATTTTTCAAAGTAATTTGTAAATTTTGAGAATGAAATTGACTGGTGGCCTTTGGGTTTAGTTTTATTGAGATTGTGTATAATAACATAATTATTGCTACATCAGTTTTCCTTATAGTAAAGATTAGAAGAGTCATGGCATGTCTATTAAGATTAGAGGAATTATATATAATTAAAATGTTTGCAATCCAAAGAGGATATCTACAAATTTGAATGCATTTCCTTTCCATTTAGTGTCACAGCTAAATTCCCATTTATGACATCCACAATACAAATCAAAGTGTCAATAATGAGATGTAGGATACCATCAAGGAGCAATACCCATTTCGAGGGTGAGACGAGCGGTGTGTACAGGGCCTGGATACATTTCACCGGAGCATGCTGATTGGGAATTATTAACAATTCCAACTTCATGCATAAAAATGAGCTTTAATTGTATGCTCTTTATGATATGCATATTCTGTATTCTTGGTAGCTTAATTTTTCAATCTGAAGGTATATTGTTGCATGTACTCCAAATTCTATTTATTCACAACTAATAATTACTGTGAAAGTCCTCAATATTTGAGGGATATCATATCACTACCAAAGCTGATTTGATTTCCATAACTGAATTTGTAGTTTTCATTACAAACCACAGCGTTCTCTAACTGTAGGCAGACCCTATTTGGCAAAGTATTTGCTCCACAACATACTGAAGTAATTGTTCAATTTATTTGGTTTGCTGGATTTGTAGGTAGTTGGATTTTTCCCCTTATACTAAAGCTATGTGCAATACTCTGAATAACATTTGAAGTTCAATGCAGAAGCAAGCATCGTTAAAATCTCAGCCAAGGACCCCTAAATTAGAAAATGTTGAAGCTCCAGAGGAATCTTTACCAGGCCATGTTAAGATACCTACTGATGGGACTGATGTATGGGAAATTGCTCTCAGTCAGCTGAAGTTTGGAAATAAAGTTGCATCTGGTTCTTATGGTGACCTGTAAGTTTTTCTCTTCACCAAAATGTGTTTTCTTCCTGTCAGGTAATAGTTGTTTGGAATTAGCTGATACAGTTTATTGCTTCCGTTGTCAGTTACCAGGGGACACACTACAGTCAAGAAGTAGCAATCAAAGTACTCAAGCCTGAACGCGTGAGTGTGGATATGCAGCGAGAATTTGCACAAGAAGTCTATATAATGAGGTCAATTTGAAGGAACTGAAATTTATTTCAACTATGTTGATCATTTTTGCTCTCAATCTAATTACCCAATAAATTGCATCACTGAATCCTTTATATGCTGTAGAATTTGCAATTTAAATATACCTGTTTTCTTTCATTCTCTGGTTGCATCCTTCTTTTGTTTTGCTAATATTTCCTATAGCGTTTATTGTTTTCCTGTAGAATAAGTAGAAGGAACTTTTTCAACCAAAAGAAATCATCGGAACAGCCACAAACTATTTTCTAAAAATATGCGTCAAATATATTAGCAAATTTTGAAGACAAGTTGGAGCCTCCAGAATACCAGAAACTTAATGACTCCACTGCTTGCTTGTCTGGGCTTGATGGCCAACTAGTCCAGATCGATATGTCTTTTTGCATGACTTTTTTTTTTCTTTCTGAATTCTTACTATTCAAACCATTACAATCTTCACAGAAATAATATGAGGCACTAATTTAAAAGAATTCCTATGTTCTATTAAGTTCATGGTTATTGCTATTTAGTCTGATGAGAATCTGCCTGTGCTGGTTTTATACTGAATATGTAATATGCTGCAATCTGAGTACAATATGCCACTACAATAAGCTTATAACACTAACATAAAAAACATTTATATTTTATACTACTAAAGGTTCAGGTAGTTGTAAATTTGTAGATCATTTGAATCTTAGACTTGTACTTATTTGAAGTACCATGGGTGAATAGTGTAGACAAAGGAACAATATACAAGTTGACATGACAAGTCCCAAAAGATTGCTCATAATCTCATATTGATTTGAAGCAATATTTAGAAAGTCAATTTATAGAAGTTTTGCTTGTCACATGAAAAGTTTCTTTAACCACTACAAGAGGTGTATGTAATATCTAAAGGATTGTCCAGGGCTGGCTTAATCATGTGAAAGCATGATTATTCAAACTCTAAGAGCAGTATATGTTGATAAACTGGTGTGCATAATCTCACAATTTATTAAATCAGCAGTGTGGTTATGCTTGTGGCTTATGAAAAAACCTGACTTGTTTATGTAACTGACACTTATCTACCTTGACATATTATTGCACAGTCAGAACCATTTATTTTCTTCGTACTTCACAGTTTTGTTCATGTTTGCACAGTGAGGTATTATATTGAAACAATTTTTTGGGAAGTCTGACCTTAAGTAGATTATGTCCTGGAGTTGTAGTTTTTTTTCTTTCTACCCTCCCTTAATTTCTTCCTGTTTTTCTCCTATCGTTTCAATAGGAAGGTACGCCATAAGAATGTTGTGCAGTTTATCGGAGCATGTACCAAACCTCCTATCCTATGTATTGTCACTGGTACTACTTTTAATAAATGATGACACTGGCTTCTTACGTAATTATTGCATAAAATAGAAAGTTTTATATTTGTATCTAATGGTGATATTGAAGTTTTATGTGTATACTCTTCTCAGAGTTCATGTCGGGAGGAAGTGTATACGACTTTCTTCATAAACAGAAAGGTGTTTTCAAACTTCCAGCATTGCTCAGAGTAGCACTTGACGTGTCGAAGGGTATGAACTATTTGCACCAAAATAATATTATTCATCGGGACCTAAAGGCTGCTAATCTTCTGATGGATGAAAATGAGGCAAGTACTGGAGTTCGCCTTCTTGACAACAATGCTTCTACCAGGCTTGCACATTATAAATCTATTTGTTCGCCTCAAGTTTCGTTAAGTTATTTGAAATATGTAGAGCCACATGATTTAGTCCTACAAGGGATATGTAGATGGAGATGAATGAAATAGACTGCCCAGTATAATGACCTTATCAATCAAGGGATCCCAATATATTGTTTTAAAAATGTCCATTTTGCAACTTGGAAGACCTTAAAATGTATATAATTGCATATACAGTTTTGTTGATACACTTTTTTGGGGGACAAGTAAATCAAAGTGAAATTAAATTATCAAGTACACAATCAAATCCATAGTTATACTATCTAATTTATAACTAAGCAGGTTGCTGCTCACTACATGTGGGGTACTCTAGTTATATAAGTAAGGAATGTGTATTTTTGTTCAAAAGATGTGTATGTGGTTCTTCGTCTCCTTTATTTATTTGTTAATTAATAAAAAGTGATCCCAGCTTCTACTTGAGAAGCATTCACCACTTTGAGTGAGCCCCTCCTTTTAATGCTTTATTTAAAATATCCCACACTGTAAAACTTCACCGATACATTTCTTCTGAGATATATTTGTTACGTTAAAAAATAATAAGTTGATCTTCCAATACTATTTACTTTTCAATACTATTTTCCGTTGATTATTGAAAAGAACTTCTTTAATAAATTTTAACATTACATTCTTCTTTTGATTATATTTTGTGGATTTGCACATCCAAATCTTTAGTATATGCATATGTTTGTGTGCGTCAGTTTTCCTTTCTTGTTTATATTCATATATTTATTTAATTGCTCTGTCAACGCTCGTTATATAGGTAGTGAAAGTTGCGGATTTTGGTGTCGCACGTGTTAAAGCTCAAACTGGAGTTATGACTGCAGAAACCGGAACATATCGTTGGATGGCTCCAGAGGTAACTTACTTACAAATCTTCTTAGGGATGTATTTTTCCTTTGTTTATATAATGTGAAAAATTGATGCTACCCATGAATGTAACATATATGACGAGTTAAGTCATGACAGATGTAAAGAAAAACTTATGAAGCTTTGTGAGATATGTTATACAATTAATCCTTGTTATCTATGTTCATTTTACATCATATGTTTCGCATAGTTCTGTTTATATTGAACTTGTCGGTAACAGAAAAGATATACCTATTACATACATATCACACACACACGTATGTGGGTGTGTGTGTGTGTATATATATATATATATATATATATATATATATATATATATATATATAGGGTTATGATCATGTGAGAACTCCTTCGGTGACAAATGAATTTCAAATGACTTGATTTTACATATTTAAACTAATTTAGACGTTCTAAACAATGTGAACGGTTCGTCGTGAGAACTGGTTCACACATGATCACTATATATATATATATATATATATATATATTTCAAATGACTTGATTTTACATATTTAAACTAATTTAGACGTTCTAAACAATGTGAACGGTTCGTCGTGAGAACTGGTTCACACATGATCACTATATATATATATATATATATATATATATATATATTGTGAGAACTGGTTCACACATGATCACTAAATATATATATATATTTCAAATGACTTGATTTTACATATTTAAACTAATTTAGACGTTCTAAACAATGTGAACGGTTCGTCGTGAGAACTGGTTCACACATGATCACTATATATATATATATATATATATATATATATATATGGGTTTTGCTCAGTTGAAAACGGGTTCGTTTTCAACGGGTTGGAAAACAGCCATCTCAGCCGTCCGATCAGCCTTGATCATGATGAGCGGATCAGATCTGGACCCGTTAAACATCCCACTAACGAAGTGAAAAGCGGAGGGGTAATTTCGTCAATTCACGCCAAAAAACGTTTGGGACTTAGCGTTTTTTTTGCGTGGAGTTTTTTTTGTCCAAAAAATCACTTAGGCCGTTGTTTGAGACAACGGCCTAGGTTGTTTTTTTATAAAAAATTTCAACTTAGGCCGTTGTTGGGAACAACGGCCTAAGTATGTACAAGTGTTTTTCCAAACACTTGTACATACTCAGATCTTCATCTCCCTCACTTCGTCACAAACACTATCTCTCTTTCTCTCGAGCTCCCGAAACCCATCCCCAAATCCTAGTTCACTCTTCCAACCCCTTTGGCATCGATTTCTTTCCCTTCTCGATCTCCGTCCCTTGTGGAAAGCTCCCTATCTCTCTCTTCCTCTCCCCAATACAACAAACCCTAACTTCACATCCAAATTCCCAAATCATCTAAACCCTAACACAAATTGTCTTCCTTTGTCTACAACTGCGTGCAGCTGCTTCTCACATCTTCGCCAACTCTCTATCACTCTCTCTTTAGACCAGGTATTTTCTTAATCCTAATTTACTATAATGAACTCTTTGAATTTATTGATTTTTTTTCAATTTTGGAGTTGGTTTTTTTGGTATTATGCGCAGTAGTGTAGTGTATAATTTAGAGAGTATATAATTAGCTCTCATCTTGTATGTTGTATACATTTTGTTGACATTTTCGTAGGTGTAGTGGTAGTTGTAGTGGTGGAATATAGGAGATGAAAAAAAATGAGATGAAAAAATTCAATTTGTACGAGTAGGTCGGACTCGCCGCGTAGAAGGTAACGGAACTTGTAGAGGCGATTTCCGTCTCACGATTTGTGAGATACGTCCGTTTATCATTTCAGTTCAATACAACGGATATAAAGTAATACACGGCCGTATCTTTCAAACCGAGAGTCAAAACTCACCTCTGCAAGTTCCGGCGGCTCGTGTTTGGTGTGCCAGAGGTGACGCCCAAATTTAGGAAATAAGTTTATCATTTTTGTTGTTTTGACGCCTATATAAAAAAGCCTTTAATCCACCTCGGAATTTGTGGAATACGTTATGAGGTGAAAATAGCTTAAACGAAGTCCAAATAAAACGAAACTTTGCGAGTATGTTGGTCTCACCACTCACAAGTCATACCAACCTGGACATGCGAGTTCCGACCCGCGGTTTGCGAGATACGTCTATGTATCGCTTTCCGCTCAGTTTTCAATAGTGAAAACGATACACGGCCGTATCTTTCAAACCGTGGTTCGGAACTCCCATGTACTAGTTGCGTTGGCCTGTGTGCGGGGATCCCGACCCAAAGTCAGATTTTTTGGATTTTTTGCATCTCGTTTATGTTGTTTTTACGCGTATATGAAAATACTTCAATATACCTCGAATTTTTTTTAGTACGGTCGCAATACAAAAATGCTTAAACGAAGTCGAAAAAATTCGAAACGGTGCACGTAGGTTTGTCTAACCATTCACAACGCAATGGAACTTGTATTTGCGAGTTCCGACCCACGGTTTGCGAGATACGTCAATGTATCGCTTCCCGCTCTATTTTAAATAGTGAAAGTGATACACGGGCGTATATTTCAAACCGTGGGTCGGAACTCACTTATACAAGTTGTGTTGGCTTGTGTTTGGTGTGCCCTAGTTGTCGGCGAAATTTAGGAATTTTTGCATCTCGTTTGTGTTGTTTTGACGCGTATAAGCGAACTCTTGAAATTTTTTCATCTCGTTGGTTTATGTTTGGTAATTTTTGGCGAGTAATTAGTTTCATATATGCAAACTTTGTTACAGAGAAATGGCTAGAACGAGGAGAACCGGAAGGGGAAAGACATCCCAGGAAGCACGAGGGGAACATTCCACAGAAAATGTGAGAACTAATAACTTGTATTGTCACTAATTTTGTATTTAGTGATATTTATTTTAGACTAATAATAATTATGTTTTTTGGTTCGTGTAGGTTGGTGCATCCTCTTCGATGACAGGACGTCGTTGTCCAGGACCAATAAATCCCGACGAACTGACCTTGCAAGATCGCCACAGATCCACGGAAGTGTGGGGTGGGACGACGCGTAGGTGTAATTTCCGCACCAACGAGACCATGAAGGTGCATCCACGTATTGTCGAGCACCTTGTAGCGGCCGATTTCTATGGAATTAGCATGATGGGGAATGTTAAACTCGACCGAGCACTTCTCTCGGCACTCGTGGAACGCTGGAGGCCAGAGTCGCACACGTTCCATCTACCGGTCGGAGAGATGACGGTGTCGCTACAGGATATAGCGATGATATCTGGTCTTACAATAAATGGGTTGGCCGTGACGGGTAATATTAACTCTGATAAAATAGAGATGTGCAACGAACTGCTCGGTACAGAGTTTGATGAGTCGGCGGCGGAAGATGATACCATTTTTCAAGGACAATCAATCTGACTATCTTGGTTGAAGGGACGTTTTGATGGGACGCTGACCAATGAATCGCCCGACGACTATGTACAGTCCTACACCAGAGCCTACATCTAACGGTGATCGGAGGGGTTCTATTGCCTAACTCATCGGGCGATACGGTGCACCTCATGTACCTACGATTGCTTGCCGACCTAGGCTTAGCTGGCCGGTACAGTTGGGGAAGCTGCGTGTTGGCAACGCTATACAGGGCGTTGTGTCATGTAGCGCTAGAATCATCAGAAATGACTGGACCGATGGTTTTGTTACAGATTTGGTCCTGGGAGTGACTGCACTTGGGTCGTCCCCGCATTAGGAGACCGGCGGCCGGTTGGATGGCCCAACTAGAAGATCCTGCTATGTTAGCACCCTTAGGGGTATATTGGGCTGGTAGTCGGAGTTACAAAGACAACCCCAAGGGTGTAATAATGTACTACAGAGACGAGCTCGACCAACTACGTGAAGAGTTCGTGATTTGGGCGCCGTATACACCCGAGCGTGTGGGAAGACTACCGCCAATGTGCACCACCGGATCGCAGTTGTGGCTGACGACGGCTCCCTTCATCAACTTCGGTATAGTGGAGCATCCGCGACCGGATAGAGTCCTTCGTCAGTTCAATCTTCAACAAGATAGTCCCCCAAGCTGCGCAAACCTATATGATCATGAGTTACACGCCGTTAGGGGTACCGGCTGCATGCCTACTCATGATTGGGCAGATTACCTTTTTGTTCACGTTGCAGAATGGAACGAGCAATGGTTTGAACTTGTCCTCGTCAATGTTCCAGAGTACGATGGAAGAGTGCAAGGAAAGTACATGACTTGGTTCCGACAATATACACGTTTGTACATCTCTCCCGATACAGTACTACCTGCTGGTATTCAACGAGAAATTGAGGAGAGGGAGATTGAACCATTACCCGCATATTCCAGTTCACAACCCATGTTCCAACCGAAGGCCACAGCTATACGTACAGTGGTAACTTTAATCTTCATATTTCTTTTAATGTTCGTTATACGTGAAGTTCATGAATTCTTTAAATTATTGAATTTGTGTAATTATTTTTGTTGGTTTTTTCTAATTTAGATTGATAACACGATGGACATGGCAAAAGAATGCGCGGAGGTACTAAAAAGTAATGTGGGCACGGCTATGAAGAGTTTCGCTCAGAGAATGCTCTCTTCATGCCGTAGCAATATGGATGCTTTGGGAGTGGCCGAACGTTTGGATCGAGCATTACACGGACCGAGGGGCGGCCGACGTAAAAGTGTGAGGGGTAGGACAGCTGCATTAATGGGGCAACGTGAACGTGAGATCAGAGAACAACAAGCTTCAACTTCACATCCATCTCACGAACAAGCGCAGGGTGAAGAGAGTGAGGAGAGGGTTGTCGGAGACGTACAACAAGAGGGGGGAGGATCTGAACAAATCCCCGACTCGCCAACCACGATGCGGCGCCGAAACCTTGCTCAGAAGAGGCGAGCACCACAGCATTTCACGCCCGGTACTTAGCCAATACATTGTGGAGGCTGTAATTTTTGTTTATTTATTTTGTGGGTTTTATACTGTTGTAACTAAATTAGTGGAAAATGTGGTTCGTAAGTTTAAGTGTAGTTGATGTTGTTGTTATTAATTTGTAATAGTCAATTATGGTTGGTAATTTTGGCAGTTGTAGATATGAATTTATTCGAAGAGTGTCGGTGATGGCAAACAAATGTAGCAGCTTCAGCTGCTTTGTATATCTCTGAATTTGGTGATATTTTCAAGTGTAGCAGCTTCAGCTGCTTTGTATAAATGTAGATTTATTATTATTTTTTTAACCCTAAGCCGTTGTCCCAAACAACGGCCTAGGTAAGAAGACTAAGGTAGGAGGATTTGTCATGCTCTCTGACTTGTTGGCTTCAAAAATAGCAACAAGTCAGAGAGCAGCTCCACTCTATTGTTTATACCCAAGGCCGTTGTTGGAGACAACGGCCTTAGTTGTAGGAGAAAAATATAGAAAATTTGTCTTGCTCTCTGACTTGTTGGCTTCAAAAATAGCAACAAGTCAGAGAGCAGCTCCACTCTATTGTTTATACCCAAGGCCGTTGTTGGAGACAACGGCCTTAGTTGTAGGAGAAAAATATAGAAAATTTGTCTTGCTCTCTGACTTGTTGGCTCCAAAAATAGCAACAAGTCAGAGAGCAGCTCCACTTTATTGTTTATACCTAAAGCCGTTGTTGGAGACAACGGTCTTAGTTGTAGGAGAAAAATATAGAAAATTTGTCATGCTCTCTGACTTGTTGGCTTCAAAAATAGCAACAAGTCAGAGAGCAGCTCCACTCTATTGTTTATACCCAAGGCCGTTGTCTCCAACAACGGCCTTAGTTGTAGGAGAAAAATATAGAAAATTTGTCTTGCTCTCTGACTTGTTGGCTTCAAAAATAGCAACAAGTCAGATAGCAGCTCCACTTTTTTGTTTATACCCAAGGCCGTTGTTGGAGACAACGGCCATAGTTGTAGGAGAAAAATATAAAAAATTTGTCTTGCTCTCTGACTTGTTGGCTTCAAAAATAGCAACAAGTCAGAGAGCAGCTCCACTTTATTGTTTATACCCAAGGCCGTTGTTGGAGACAACGGCCTTAGTTGTAGGAGAAAAATATAGAAAATTTGTCTTGCTCTCTGACTTGTTGGCTTCAAAAATAGCAACAAGTCAGAGAGCAGCTCCACTTTTTTGTTTATACCCAAGGCCGTCGTTGGAGACAACGGCTTAGGTTATACGCCAAAGAGACAGACACTTTGGGATGCTCTCGACTTGTTGGTATTTAAAAATAGCAACTGGTCAGAGAGCCCCCCAATATAATGTTTATACCCTAGACCGTTGTCTCCAACAACGGCCTAGGAAGTAGGCCAAAAATAATTGGTTGTTTGCTTTTTTTAATTTTCTCTTCACTCTTTACGAACAATATCGTCGTACTTTATACAAAAGATAGATGATAATTTGGCTTGTATAACAATTTTAATTTTTTTTATTTTTTAGTTTGGCTACACCTAACTAACCACTACATAATCACGATGTTTTAATATGTACAGAACCAACATTGAAAATATAAAAAAACAAAACTATTTCATTCGTTAGGGTTAGGGTTAGTGCTAACGGGGGTTACAGGTAGGGTTAGGGTTAGGGTGGGTTAGTGGTTTGGTTTGGGTTATTGTAGGGGTTAAGGTAGGATTATTTATAGTTGGGAGTAGATAGGTAATAAGTTTCCAATAAAGAGTTTATAGATATTTAAGTTCTATCATTAATTACATGTGTCTCTCCACTTTTTACGTGCATTGCCTTCTGAACTCTACAAAATAGACATTCATATCTATGTTTTTTTGTTTATATTTTGTATTCAATTCCATTTCTAGCCACGTAACTAACAGATATATTATATTTTTTGGGTTTTTTTAGGCCGTTTATATATTATTACTTTTTTGAATAATAATATATAATCTACAAAATCCTTGTACGTTGTTTACAATGAAGACTTTCCTGAAGACATTCTCCAAACATGCAACTGGGAAGAATTCTACGAGATTGGGTAGAAGAGGTGTGATCACATGTAGTAGAACAAGTTCATTATGGAAAAAACCAATAAGGTAAAACCCCACATGTAAAGGAAAAACCACATGTAGCTCCCCCTATGTGGACCATACTTGGAAAAAACCACATGTATAATGAAAGAGCAGACCTTTTTTTTGAGATTCTCACAGAGATATTATGAACAGAGTGGTGCAGATCCTCTGTTAATAGAGACATAAGGGAAGGTGCAGTTAGAGATGAAGAAGGATAATGATAATTATTGGAGACATTTTAATATGGGAAAAACCTAAACTATATCACAACATGTACCTCCCCATATGCACCTAATATATGGGAAAAACCATATGAACATCCCCACATGTAGTTTAAGACCAAAATCGAAAAAATCACATGTACATCACCACATGTAGTTTTCCCATTTTTTGCACTCTTCCGAAAACACCCTCCTAAAAATACAAAAACCCATCTCCGAATATCAAAGATATCTAATAATTATGATGGAGAAGAAGAAATCAAAAATTAAAAAGATTCGGTTCGTTGTTTGAGCGGAGAGTAATCAGAGCAAACTACTTGGCCATCAAGAACTAGATCTGACTATTTTTTGGGAAAAAACGGTCTAAATAGGGACCATTATGTATTGGGAAACCGTAACAGAAAACCACAAGTATATTTGAACACATGTATAAACCAAAGTGACGAGTATTCCAAAAAAGTTCAAAGATTACTCTCAAGCACTACCGCCAACTGTTGCTTCTGTAGAAATTTTGGATGTGGAATCTCGTCGTGAAGTAATTGTGTGCAGTTCTTCGAGTCACTTTGAAAGGTGGAAGTAATGGGAAAATAAACAAATATACCTATACGATATACAAGTGTAGATTATCTATCTTTGGTATAAATTTCCACAGAGACTGTGCGTAAAGAGTAAAAAGAATATTGTATAAATCCCAAAAATTTCATACCTAGGCCATTATTCATGACAACGACTTAAGGCATTCATATAAAGGGGTCCTATATGACTTTTTGCATTTTAAAAGTATTAAGCTAAAACCTAGGCCGTTGTTGGAGACAACGGCCTATGGTATTTAACCTAGGCCGTTGCAACAACGGCCTTGGACCCTAGGCCAAAAAGAGATAAATTGGGGTGTTCTCGACTTGGCTAGGGTTAGGATTAGGGTTAGGGTTAGGGTATTCAGTTTGGTAATTAGTGTTAACGTGGGTTATGGGTAGGATTAGGGTTAGCGGGGGTCAGGGGTTTGGTTAGGGTTATTGTAGGATTAAGGTTATTGCAAGAAAGACATTTGCGGTAAGATTTGATTTTGGTTTATCATTAATTTGTGGTTGTTGGGAGCAGACAGGTAATAAGTTTCACAAAAAAGTTTATAGATGTTCTGTATATAACCAATAAAAATCATTAAAACATCATCTGTAGGTTAGGGTTAATGTAGGGTTAAGGTTATTGTAAGGTTAGCAGAGTAGGGTTGTGGGTTAGGGTTAGGGTTATCGTAGGGTTAGCACAACCCTAACCTTAACCTTGACCTTATACTTGTAAACCAACCCGGTATATATTTTTTGGATATGTGGGTATTGTATTAGCATAATCAAATCTATATATATCATACTAAAAAGGATCACAAACATATTAGAAATGATCACAAATATAATGCAGGAAAAATCAATACCCCTAAAGCTGAACATATTCCCTTTGCAATGGAACACTAACATATATCCTACTTCTAGTTTATTAGAACCTGTGAATTCTCTCCACTTTTCTCCACCAATGCACACATGATTCTGCCCTACTCTAATTAACCCAACTTCCCATGTTTTGCCATTAGGATTCAACAATGTTGTTGTTTTCCTAGTTTCTTCATTGTTGTTAAGCTCAACAAAATAACATGCCAGCAGAATTTCAACATACACCTAAATGGGAAAAAACACCAAGCTAAACAAGTAGAACTCAATCTCAAAGTAGAACTCAACACCCGCCTACTATTATTGCAGACACTTCAATATGGGAAATACATTAAGTACACAACCACATGTAGTTCCCCACGTGTAGCCTATATATAGGAAAAACCACATGTACATCCCCAAAATGGATGATTATGAATTATTTTTTATCATTTTTTTTACATATTTAACCACCATGATTGTATAATTGGTTTGAAATGTGGTAGTAATCGGCACTTAAAAATAATATTGTGGAAAGATATACAAGCGTAGATCATCTGTCTTTGGTATAGATTTCCACAGAGACTGTACGTAAAGAGTAACTTCAAAAATTATAAAAACAGAAAAAACATCATACGTAGTCCGTTGTTACAAACAACGGCTTAAGGCATTGAATTAAAGGGGTCCTCCATGACTTGTTACTCCTTTTGTCTTCAACAAGTCAGAGAGCACCCCTAAAATCACAACTTTTTGACTATAACCTAGATCGTTGTCTCTAACAACGGCCTAAGGTATTTATAAGAAATGGGGTTGCTCTCTTACTTGTTGCTCCTTTTCTCTTCTCTAAGTCAGAGAGCACCCCAAAAATCACAACTTTTTGACTATAACTTAGGCCGTTGTCTAACGCAACGGCCTAAGGTATTTAAAAGAAATGGGGTTGCTCTCTGACTTATTGCTCCTTTTGTCTTCAACAAGTCAGAGAGCACCCCCAAAATTACAACTTTTTGACTATAACCTAAACCGTTGTCTCCAACAACGGCCTAAGGTATTTATAAGAAATGGGGTTGCTCTCTGACTTGTTGCTCCTTTTCTCTTCTCCAAGTCAAAGAGCACCCCCAAAATCACAACTTTTTGACTATAACGTAGGCCGTTGTCTCAAGCAACGACCTAAGGTATTTATAAGAAATGAGGTTGCTCTCTAACTTGTTGCTCCTTTTGTCTTCAACAAGTCAGAGAGCACCCTCCAAATCGAGGTTATCTTAGGCCGTTGTCTCCAACAACGGCCTAGGTTTATCATGTACATATTGTTTTGCTCTGTGGTTTGTTGCTTTTTTGTAACTAGTTATATTGAATAAAAAACCAAATTCATGAAATAACTGAGGCCGTTGTCTCCAACAACGGCCTCGGTTTAAAAAAAATATATTTACAAATACAGGTACAGCTACAGCTGATACAATTGAGTAACAAACTAACATTTGCGTACAACAACAATATTAACAAACGACACAAACAAACGACACTTAAGTCTCGAGAATTACATTTACAGTTTCCAATCAAAGGTAATTAACCAAGTGGCATAAAGAGTTATAAATATACCGAACAATTACATTTTAAAAATTACAGTTCATAGTGGATCGTCATATCTCGACTCAGAACTGTCATCTCCGGAAGGAATTACTTCTTGCCTTCATTGAAAGATTAGGTTTAGTTAGTAAGAAACTCATTGGCCACAAATAAAGTATAATAAATTTAAATGAGTGACAAACATAAAAGTTACGAGTCATACCCCTCAAATAAAGTTGGACAATTTCTTGAATCATGATTCATTTGGACAATGCCGCATCTTCGGCACCTTCTCGGTTTTTTTATGCGGAGTTGCTCTCTAATCGGCCTCAATCTTTTGGCGCGAGGCTTTCTCTTTGTTGTGCATTGCTGTGGGTCACTAATGCGTGTAGGTATGTGTCCACTCCCTTGATCATGAGGTTGTGCACTTCGATGCGGTTGTGAACTACCTCCAGGTTCGACACTATCATGTGGTTGTGAGGCCTGTTCTGGTTGTTCACCTAATCCGGGTTGTAGCCGAGAAATCCCGTCAATGATCTTCTGCAAATTCTCCAACATGTATTTGTAACTCTCATTGGAGGAACAACCGAGATCGACAATTTGTTTTGCATGGTAGCTCAACTCACAATATCGAGAAGCAAAATTCTCGGTATTGGGTTCGGTTGGAACTGATGTGTAACTTCTTTCATCACATCCCTAGTCCATCTTCTTTTAATATATACATCCGGGAGGGATGTGTGATGGCAGAAACGAAGTACAGCTAAAATATGCCTGCAAGGAATGACAACAGATTCGAACAAGTGACATGCACATGTAATAATTCCATTGATTTTTGATAATTGAAGAAGGCGAGCCGGTTCTGATTCTCCACAAAGTATCACATGGAAGGTTGAACTATCTGGTGTCTCAAGAATCGTTCGAATTTGTAAAATCGGCAACAAATGTCACATTGTACATGAAGCTTTTTGTGACTTCATCTTGGAATTTGTAAAATATTTTCAAAGTATATGTTTTTGCCATATGTGCCTCCAAAGCCCATTCGCTCTTCAACTTCGGTCTCTTCTCACGGCTACGATGATTTTCTTTCAATTAATCATGTCTTTGCCTTCCCAAAAAACGGTCGAAGATGACGGCAAATTCGTGCAGGGAATATTTTTTTTTCTGTATGATGCTTCAGAGCAGAATGTGCCGACTCAACCCGTTGGCTACTCAACATGCCGGCCCAAAATGAATCTTTAGCGTAGATGGGTGCCCAACTTTCCCGGATATCGAATATATCGTTCAACCATTTGTTACTCTCTAATCCGTATTGTGAAATCAAAATATTCCACTTTTCTACAAATTCATGTATATATTCGGAATTGTAGATTACATTCTTCAAGGACTCCCTAAACTTGTCGACATTGAAACCAAGACGAACCTCCTGGGGTAACTTATCCAGAATGTGCCAAATACAAAAACGATGCCGAGTCTGGGGGAAAACTTTCTTAACTGCGGCGGCGATCCCACGGTCTTGATCGGTGACAATACCGGATGGAGCACGATTCATAACCCCTAACCACTTTTCAAAGAACCATTCAAACGAAGAGGCTGTCTCATTTGGAATGAACCCACCTCCTAAGAAAGTCGATTGCCAATGTTGATTCACTCCAACAAACGGAACAAATAACATTCCGTAACGGTTCGTATTGTACGTGGCATCAAAGCAAACTACATCGCCAAATTCTTCGTAATTCATCCTACAAATACCATCTACCCACATACAATGTGACAACCGCCCTTCGGGACCGACTTGGATGTCATAAAAAAATGAAGGATCTGTCTGTTTCTTAGATTCGAAAAAATCAATTAGCATTGTAGAATCGTGTCCTTTCAATGCTTCTTGCAAAGCTCTAACTAAATTTCTAACATCTTTTTCTGTGAATCCTACTTGATCATGACCACCACTAGCACTTTCGAAGAAGAGCATTTGTCGACATGTTTGGATATTAGCTTGGTTCATTTGGTCTATAATCTTTTTGTCCGTATTTGACACGGACCTGTTTCGGGACAAAAGGTGCCTTCTACCGGGTGAGGTGAATTCGTGATTGTGTTCTTCGTGAAATGAATACACCACCCACGTATTACTTGTTTCGTTCAATTTTACACGAACGCAAACCTTGCAACCCGTTCTACTGGTTATTCCACGTCTACCATCACTATGTTGACCCGGCGACGACCCAGCTTTATTACAAAGATATGACTTATCTACTTCCATTCCTTCCTTTAATTTATTCCCACCCTTACGCATTGCAAAACCCCCACAACGAGCATATGCAGAATAAAATTTCTCGGCCTCAACTAAAGTGGGGAATGTCATACCTAACTTTGGTTTCAGATGGTTTTCGACTATCGGCATGGAATCAGTGATTGGTTCTACCTGCACAAAATTATCGCCGGCAGCAGAACTCTCCGTATCGTTGTTCATCTGGGGTAAAAATGTATTATTGGTCAATTAATATACACATTATATATAAAATAGTTTGTTAACAAACGATTGCGATATATATACCTACGAAACAAAAATAAGTGACAAAACGTCGAAAACGACGTCATATAAATACAAAACTCTTCTATTGGGTTCGGCTTGCCGCACACAAGGTAACGGAACTTCTACAAGTAAGTTCCGATCCACGGTTTGCAAGATAAGGCCGTGTCTCGCTCGCATTTCCCTCACTCTTGAACAGAGGTTGTTGTTTGATATACGGTACAAATCCGCACAAACGAGATCAAAAAATTTCTATACTTTGGGAGTGGGACGGCAGCAAAACACATGAGCCAATAAAATTTGTGGAGGTGAGTTTCGGCTCACGGTTTGCAAAATACGCCGATGTATCGCTTTCACTCACGGGAATGAATTGAAAGCGATACACGGTCGTACACTTCAAACCGTGAATCCAAACACACTTCTACGAATTGCGTTGGCTTGTGTATGGCGAGCTCGACGTACTCGCAAAGTTCCAAAAAATTTTGTTCGCTTTGTGCCCTATTACTAACATCGAATAACAACCAACAACAACTAATACTACGTCTACTTCCCCAATTAAACTAGAATTACCTACTTTATAAATACCTACGCATAATATAGCAATTGTATACTCAAACATTGGAGAAAAATTTCCAATCAATTAGCCTAGTTAGATCTACTCAAGTAGGAACAAATTAGTACCTTTAACAATGAGGGTGTTCGGGAGGCCGCTGCGCGCTGCTGTAGAGAAAGGAAGGGGAGTAGGGTTTGGCTAATTTATTCAGGATTAGAGTTTTAGGGTTGGGTAGATTTCTTAAGGGTTAGGATTTTTTTGTAATTGGGATCTTCAAAGGAAGAGGGCTACAGACTGAGAATAGGGAGAGATTTGGTGAAAAGCAACTGTGACAGTGTAAAAATGGCCTGAGGCCCATCCAAGGCCCAATACAATTCCCACTCAGAAAAGCAAGAATACCGATCTGGTTCGGCTCCGGACCCCTTCAGGGTCGGCGCCGAACCTCATGTTTGCCCCCACAGTGCCGGCTTCCTCGTACTGACGAGCCTCAGTATCCCCCGGAGTCCGATCCGGAGCAGTCCCTCGTGCCGTCCCCCCTCTCTGGCGGGGCAGAGGGATGACCTGGCGCAGCCTAGGCCCTCCGATTCCCCCAGATGCACAGAGGACTCACGATGGGCCACGTCAGCTCCAAATACCGCCAAGGGTTTCGCCACGTCAGCCCTATACCACTCCTGGTATCACCGCAACCGCCCTAAACCCCCTGGGCCTTCTGCCACGTCAGGCCCATGGGCTTTCGGATCCAAACCCGGCCCCCAAGCGGAACCAAACCCGGTTGGGATTCTCTATAAATACTAGACCCTCATCCACCTTTTGAAGGTAATCAATCTTTTACCACTTAAATATACCTAGTTATTGCTACTCTCTCACAGAGACTGACTAGAGCGTCGGAGGGTCCGCCACCGGGACAAACCCCGGTGTTTCAGGACCGTCTGCAGGTACACAAGACCTCGGATCCGACCCTTCCGATCCGAGCCCAACCTTCAAACGCCTCTTCGAGCTCATCGTAGCCCCCAGAAGGTCAACCGAAGGTCGGCAGACGAGCGGCAATCTCCTTCAATACAAATTGAGTTCGAACTCACACCTGGTGCTTCCACACGTGCCCCAGAAATAAACAGCATCAGGTTGGCGCCGTCTGTGGGAACCGCTGCTCCAGAAGCCGATCCGACCCAGACCCTCAAAGGCCATCGACAGCCGAATCCTCATGGCAACCAAAGGCAAGGGGGCTGCTTCCTCCGTCAACCAACGGGACTCGCCCCCACCCACCAATAAAGCCAGGCCACGCCCGTCGAAACACAAGGCTCCCTCTCGGGAGTCCCAAGGGAGCGTCGGCCGGCCAGCCCAGCCCGACCTCCGGGGAATAATCCTCAACCGCAAGATTACCCGCAGCAGGAGAAGGGCCGCTTCCAACCCGGCCCCGAACCGCCCGAGGCCACCGTCCGAGGTACGCAGACCCGCGCTCAGCCGAGTCGGAAGACAACCCTCGGACCAGCCAAACCGGGCCGAAAGAGCCCCCGTCACTCATAAGGAATTCCAAGACTTCCGAAAAGAAATGTTGGGAGCCCTCCGACGGGCCCCCAGGGAAGAAACCCTCCATTCGCAAACGGGGTCGGACGCCGAAGCCAGCGCGTCCCGCCCTTCAACGATCCAGCCGGGAGACGATGACGTACTCCTAAGACGCCTACAAGAAATGGAAGACCGCCTCGATCACATGGGGGACGGCGACCAAAGAATGGCTCAGGGGTACAGACCTGTCCGTCCACCCTTCTCCGCCCCCATCCTCCTAGCGGAAATACCCCGGAATTTCCGGCCCCCTCAATTCGAGACCTACGACGGCGAGGGAGATCCTGCTGATCACATGGAGGGTTTCAAAACCCTCATGATGATTCACAGCGCCTCGGATATCCTGCTCTGCCGAGCCTTCCCCGCCACTCTTCGGGGTCCTGCTCGCGAGTGGTTCTCGAAACTCGCCCCCGGCTCCATTTACTCCTTCGACCAACTCGAAGGCAATTTTCTTGCCCATTTTGTCACTAGTCGGAAGGCCGAAAGGACCAGCGCCTCATTACTGGGGCTCAAACAGATAGAGGGGGAATCACTCAGAATGTTCGTCCGGAGATTTACCGCTGAGGCAAGGTCGGTCTCCTCCCTCGACCCAGGCGTCGCTTCAGCGGCATTCCGACACAACGTCCGCCCCGGACAGCTGAAGGCCTCTCTGGCCAAGAGACCCCCCATCGACTTCCCCGACCTCCTCAATAGGGTCGAGAAATACATTAGGGCAGAAGAGGCCCTCAACCCCGAAGATGCCAGGGATGCCCCCGGGAAAGGAAAGCGGAAGACCGAGGAAGGCGAACCACCGAAGAAAGCTCCAAGGGACCCGGGGGCCATAAAGAAGGTCCCGCCAGTCCCCCGCTTCGAGAGGTACACTCCCCTGACGCATAACATCTCCGCCATCCTCTTGGAAATCGAAGACAAGGGCATTGTCCGACTACCCCCCCGATCTAATAACAACAAGAATCGAGACCAGCGCTTTTACTGTCGCTTCCACAGAGATCACGGGCACGAAACCGACCAATGCCGAGCCCTGAAAGACGAAATTGAAGAACTCATTTCCAGAGGATACCTCCGAGAGTTCACCCAAGAAGGCCCACGGGATCGGCGAGACGCTAGGAACCGGAGGCAATCGCCTCCGAACCCTGCTCCAAACCAGTCCCAGGATCGGGACCCCGACTCCGAGGGAGCCGCGGATATCCCTTTCATCTTGCACTGTGTCCACGGAGGGCCGATGGGAGGCGGATCAAACACTTCCAAAAAAGCCTTCCTTCGAGAGGTGAACGCTGTCAAAGACAACCCCTCGCCCAAACTACAATCAAGGCCGGTCTCCTTCTCAGGGGAAGACCTTGAAGGTGTTCGCTTGCCCCACTGCGATGCTCTCGTCATCAACCTCCACATGGCTAATTGTGAGGTCCGCAGGATCCTCGTCGACAACGGTAGCTCGGTGAATATTCTTTTTCTCGAAGCCTTCGAAAAACTCAGGTTACCCCGAGGAAAACTCAAACCAGCTGGATACACCCTGCACGGGTTCTCAGGCGTCCCCGTCGTAATAGAAGGGATTGTTACCCTCGACGTTACCGCCGGGTCGACTCCTGTCAAGAGAACCGAATCCATGGACTTCATGATGGTCAACGTCAAGGCGGCCTACAACGCCATACTTGGCCGGCCTGGACTATGCTCCCTACAAGCAGTGCCTTCGGCTTACCATCTGAAGCTCAAGTTCCCCACCCCTCAAGGAGTCGGCATCGTCCGAGGCAGTCAAGAAGCAGCGCGATCGTGCTACATGACCACCGTCGATGGAGGCGTGTTCCCCCTCGACGCCGGACGAGCGTAGACTATGGCCCGGCTATGTGTAAATCTTTTGTTTTTGGTGTAAACCCTTGTTTGTAAAGGGCTGCCTTAGCGGCCCTCCCTACCTTATACTAAAAATATGCCTTTTTATCCGAACCCCAAATGTCTCGATAATCTCAATACGAGTCCGGACCGAAGGTCCTTCCTAAGGCCCTACTTCGATCCCTCGCGGAACGATGGAGCCAGACCTTGCCTCCGACATTTCATACCGCATCACTGGCCGGAGCAAGGAGAGAAAAGGATTCCTCTTTCATACCCCTTTATTTTTCGTCCCAAAGAGAAAAAATAAAACGAAAGAAAAAACAAAGACCGTTACAAGACCGCTCCACTCTTCTCAAATCAGGTAGTTCAGGGCCCCCCCCCCGGGGCCCAAGGAGGGACAAAGAGTACTTCGACCAAGCAACTAGGGGCCCCCCCCCCTCGCTGTGATATTCCTTAGCCTCAGCCCCAATCGACGGTCCAGCCACCGAACTCTGGGCGTCATCCGGTCGCGCCCACTGCAACAACAGCAACGCAGAGGGAACCCCCTCCGCCAGTCGACCCAAGGATGAAGAGAACGAGGCTCCCAGCATCGCCTTGTAACGAGGCATCTCCGTCTCCTCCTCCACAAAGACGTCGCGAGGTAGCCCCCCAGGGGAGGACCTCGGCTCCAAGGTACTTAGCCCGGCTCGTCTAATGTCCGTCCCGCCGAGCTCCCGATCCCACATCACTCTTCTCAACCGGCGCGCCTCCGCACTCAAGACGGCGAACTTACTTCGATAAAAGTTACAGGCTTCATCAGTGTCCCGAGCCCCCCTTCGGTGGCGAGCCAGCGCAGCTTCCAGGACCTTAACCTTACTCCGGAGTCGTGCCACATAGAAACTACGGGAGTCTCCTTCAGGAAGGCTAGCCGCGACCTACAAGATAACCAACCAACTCAACACTCATTCTCAAGTAGATCCAGAAATGTCCGAGGTCAAACCAACCGGCCGGTCAAAAAAAAAAAAAAAAAAACTTTTCTTGCCACTATAAATCCAAATGTTTCTTACAAAAAATGCGGTGGCCAGTCCGCGGGAGGCAAACACAATCGAGGGAGAGAAAAAGAAAGACGAAAATTACACAACTCATTGACCCACCTCTGCGCCGACGGACGGATCCACGGGAGCGTCGGAAGAGGGGTCGACGGCGGGCCCTGCTTCACCCGGAGTCTTCGACGTTCCCTCGATCTCCATATCATACTCAAAATTGGACAGATCGAGGGCCGGGAAGAAGTGCCTCACGTGGCTGAGGGCCCTCTCATAGCTCTTGTCCTGGGCCGCGATCACCATCTGCTGGCCCTTGCGCAACACCTCCTCCGCCTCCTTGGTAAACTTCGTCTTCAGGGAGGCCACCTTCTTCTCCCACTCCACATCCTTGGCCTTGAGCTGGAGCTCCAGCTGCTGTTCTCTCTTATGCGAACCCTCGAGTTCGATTCGCATCTCCTTCATCTCCAGCTCGCTCTTCTCCGCCCGAGCTCGCTCTTGAGCCAGGGACGCCTCGTACAGGTTCTTGATGTTGGCCCCCTGTATACAGGCCTACAACCAACGACAGACAAAGATGAGACCTCGGCACATAAATCAACAAAGAGGGACAGAGTCGACAGACTTACCTGCACAGTGGCCTGTGCCAGGCGGGCGAACGCCGCCTCTACGGGCTCGCCCTCCATCGCCTTGCGATCGCAAGGGGTCGCCAGCTTTTCCACCACCTCGACGGCTTGGGCCTCCTCTGTCAGGCGGTCCCCCATCCGAACCGACCAGTCAGGAGCCCACCGCTGCCGCAACAGCTCCACCACCGGATCCTCTTCCTCGGCCTCGACCCAGGGACCTTTCCCCTTGTCGAGAACAGAGGCCCCTGCTCGGCCCGGACCCTTCGAAGAAGCCACGCCCTTGCTCGTCTCAGAGCGACCCCTCTTGGTCCTCGGCTCGAGTTGAACTTCCGAAATAACAAGGGGCAGCTCCCTCGACCTCTTCGCCGCCTCCGCCTTCTTCTTCTCGGCGTTTTCCTTCTTCATGGCCAGCCGCCTTGCCTGGATCGATGCCTCATCCATACCTGCAGGAAAAACCATTAAGAGCAATGAGCAAGAAAGTAAGAAAGGACCCAGAGGAAAGGAACAACTACATACGCATAACAGCTGGGCTCAGTCCAGCGTTCGCCAGAGCGGTCTCCGTCACCTCCGTCCAATCAATGCTGGGTGACTGGCGGAGGCGCTCGACAAACCCCCACTCATCTGCCGACAGATCCCCCTGCCTCGGCGGTGGGTGGCTCGGCTTGGAGTGGTTCCATCGAGTGGGAAAGTCCCATGGCTCTTCACTCCGGATCACCAAGTACTTCTCCTTCCATCCCTTGATGGAATCGGGGTGGTGGCGAACGACCTTCCCCCCGCTCCGGGGAGAGATATAGTATACACCCTCGGCCGACGGATTGACCATCAACATTGCACGGAACACGTTCAACCGCAGGGGTACTTGCTGCTCCTCGCACATCAGCATAAAGCAGATGATCTGCTTCCAAGAGTTCGGCCCGTACTGCATGGGCGCCAAGGAGGCCCAGTTCAACACGTCCCTAATGAACGGGTGGACCGGCAACCTCAGGCCAGAGATAAAAGCGTCCACCGGGAAGACACAGTACCAAGCTGACAAGGGATCGGTGGGACGCAGAGTAGGGCTCGGCATCAGCAGTTCGTGACCAGGCCCTATATGATACGCCAGCTGCAGGACCTCTAAATCCCCGTCCTCCAAAACGGTCGAGATCGCGTCCATCATCACCCTCCCCCGGCTCGGCGAAGAGGGTTGCACTCCGAAGAGCTCTTGGTCAGAAAGATCGTCGGGATACTGACGGAAATGCTTCGGCTGGACGGGCGAGCCAGTCATCAAATTACGGAAAACAGGCGCCTTGCTCGAACCGCCGGTCCTCGACCCCGGTTTCCCTGGGGCCCTCTTCTCCTTCTTAACTCGCTCCGACGGTCCTCGACCCTGAGCGGTGGATCTCCTCACTGTATTACCCTCGCCACTCTCCTCATCGGAAGACAGCTCCAGCACGCGAATGCCGTCCGAACCCTCGCCGATTCCCTCCGACCCACTACTCTCCACCACAAAGGGACGTCGAGTACGCGACACCCTCGGCTTGTGTATCGCTTCCCCCTCACCTACGGAGCCCTCCAAAGAAGCCAAGCCAGTATGGCCCACAACGGGCACCGATCCCTCCTCGAACACGGGCTCTTCCCACGACGTCGACGGAGAGTCAGGCTTTACTTCCCCCCTGGACGACGACGCCGACGAACCGGACTGAGCCCTATCCATCTGTGCCTAAAGATAAAACAAACTTACCAAACTAACCTGGGACCGCTTCGAAAAGGCGAACCGAGTACGGCAAACTGCAAGAGCAAACGCTGAAGGGGTGGGAGATTTTTTGAAGAAAGAAGCAGCAAGATTGTAGTGGGCGAAAAAAAAAAAAAGGGGGGGGGGGGGGAATACTTATATAAGGGAAGAACGGCTCCTCGACTTCTGCGATCACTGTTCACTGATTGACGCACAACTGCCGCCTAGAAAATCGCGCCACGTTCTCGAAACCTGCGCGGGGGACGTCATCAGACGCCAGACTGACGGCCTAACTCTGGGGTCGGGTCGGGTGAGATACACGACCGAGAAAACTTTTTTTAATTTTAAAGGCACCGTCGTATGACAGACGCCCCGGGCTCCAGCGTTCGACCAGTTCCCCTCTCACCCTCGAGCAGCCCGGGACTTACAGCCTCGGCAGCCGAAACCCCGAACTGTTCGAGGGTGGAACAGAAACCGCCATCGCCTACAACCCTATCAAGACGGACTGACAGACCCCCGACGGGAGGTGGCCCCCCCATCCGAGGCCCTTCAGCCCCAAGGCCGGTATACGGTGGATGCGTCTTTTCGTCTGGATCTCCCCCGGGCCAAACCTCCATGACAGGGCAGTCTGACCCGAAAAGGGATCCAGACGGCAAAACCACCACTAAACCAAAGCTCCTCTCCCCACAGCACGGATATAGGCCGTCACCCCTCTCGCCCTGATCTACCGTAGACCTGGCCGCCATATCGAGGTCTATCAGATCCAAGAGAAGATCAGGGCGGTAGAGTAACCACCTCTCCGACGCTGCTAGGATCGAAAATATTAGCCAAAGACAGGCGTCCGCCGAAGCAGACACCTCTGAGAGCCAATGGGCCACCCCTGTTTTGATCATACCTACAATGGAGGGGGGAGGTATTTATAACCTCCCCCAGGGACTAACCGTTGGGACGCCGGGAAGGTCAATCAACGGAAAACCATGCACCATCTACATTTATTAGGCGGCGCCATTAAATGCCCCTAGAAAATTGGACCATCACCCCATTCTCGGAGAGCCTTCAATACACCACATGAATGGTGGGATATCCCCGCTCAGTCACTCTGAGGCGCCAACTGGTCGCCATCCCCCTTGATTAGCCCGAAATCCCTCGGCCAGCTCGGGGTCGGGTCTAGCACCAGGGCAGTCTTCTCAGGGAGGCTTCACGGCTCGCCATCGCCCTTGCCTTCCAGTAATCCCTCGCCAAGCTCGAGGTCAGGTCTGGCACCAGGGAAGTCTTCTCAGGAAGGCCAACGGCTCGCCACCCCCCTTGTTGGTCCATAATCCCTCGATCAGCTCGAGGCCGGGTCCAGTACCAGGGGAGTCTTCTCAGGAAGGCTTCACGGCTCGCCATCGCCCTTGCCTTCCAGTAATCCCTCGCCAAGCTCGAGGTCAGGTCTGGCACCAGGGATGTCTTCTCAGGAAGGCCAACGGCTCGCCACCCCCCTTGTTGGCCCATAACCCCTCGATCAGTTCGAGGCCGGGTCCAGTACCAGGGGAGTCTTCTCAGGAAGGCTTCACGGCTCGCCATCGCCCTTGCCTTCCAGTAATCCCTCGCCAAGCTCGAGGTCAGGTCTGGCACCAGGGAGGTCTTCTCAGGAAGGCCAACGGCTCGCCACCCCCCTTGTTGGCCCATAACCCCTCGATCAGTTCGGGGCCGGGTCCAGTACCAGGGGAGTCTTCTCAGGAAGGCTTCACGGCTCGCCATCGCCCTTGCCTTCCAGTAATCCCTCGCCAAGCTCGAGGTCAGGTCTGGCACCAGGGAGGTCTTCTCAGGAAGGCCAACGGCTCGCCACCCCCCTTGTTGGCCCATAATCCCTCGATCAGCTCGAGGTCGGGTCCAGTACCAGGGGAGTCTTCTCAGGAAGGCTTCACGGCTCGCCATCGCCCTTGCCTTCCAGTAATCCCTCGCCAAGCTCGAGGTCAGGTCTGGCACCAGGGAGGTCTTCTCAGGAAGGCCAACGGCTCGCCACCCCCCTTGTTGGCCCATAAATCCCTCTATCAGCTCGAGGTCGGGTCCGGCACCAGGGGAGTCTTCTCAGGAAGGCTTCACGGCTCGCCATCGCCCTTGCCTTCCAGTAATCCCTCGCCAAGCTCGAGGTCAGGTCTGGCACCAGGGAGGTCTTCTCAGGAAGGCCAACGGCTCGCCACCCCCCTTGTTGGCCCATAATCCCTCGACCGGCTCGGGGTCGGGTCTGGCACCAGGGTACTCTTCTCACGAAGATCCAATGACTCACCATCCCATTTTCTACAACCATGAGCACTCCTCCACGGCTAGCTCCCGCACCCCCCGCAGGAGTGGGGGGCTTGTGTGACAGTGTAAAAATGGCCTGAGGCCCATCCAAGGCCCAATACAATTCCCACTCAGAAAAGCAAGAATACCGATCTGGTTCGGCTCCGGACCCCTTCAGGGTCGGCGCCGAACCTCATGTTTGCCCCCACAGTGCCGGCTTCCTCGTACTGACGAGCCTCAGTATCCCCCGGAGTCCGATCCGGAGCAGTCCCTCGTGCCGTCCCCCCTCTCTGGCGGGGCAGAGGGATGACCTGGCGCAGCCTAGGCCCTCCGATTCCCCCAGATGCACAGAGGACTCACGATGGGCCACGTCAGCTCCAAATACCGCCAAGGGTTTCGCCACGTCAGCCCTATACCACTCCTGGTATCACCGCAACCGCCCTAAACCCCCTGGGCCTTCTGCCACGTCAGGCCCATGGGCTTTCGGATCCAAACCCGGCCCCCAAGCGGAACCAAACCCGGTTGGGATTCTCTATAAATACTAGACCCTCATCCACCTTTTGAAGGTAATCAATCTTTTACCACTTAAATATACCTAGTTATTGCTACTCTCTCACAGAGACTGACTAGAGCGTTGGAGGGTCCGCCACCGGGACAAACCCCGGTGTTTCAGGACCGTCTGCAGGTACACAAGACCTCGGATCCGACCCTTCCGATCCGAGCCCAACCTTCAAACGCCTCTTCGAGCTCATCGTAGCCCCCAGAAGGTCAACCGAAGGTCGGCAGACGAGCGGCAATCTCCTTCAATACAAATTGAGTTCGAACTCACACCTGGTGCTTCCACACGTGCCCCAGAAATAAACAGCATCAGCAACGACCAAGAGAGAGGTAGGTTTTTTAGTTCGATAGAGAGAGAGCTACGGCTTGGGAAAATGGGTTTATCGAGCTCCACTAGCGAAGAGAGTTGTGAGGGAGATGAAGATCTGAGTATGTACAAGTGTTTGGAAAAACACTTGTACATACTTAGGCTGTTGTTCCCAACAACGGCCTAAGTTGAAATTTTTTATAAAAAAAAACAACCTAGGCCGTTGTCTCAAACAACGGCCAAAGTGATTTTTTGGACAAAAAAAACTCCACGCCAAAAAAAGCTAAGTCCCAAACGTTTTTTGGTGTGAATTGACGAAATTACCCCTTCGCTTTTCACTTCGTTAGTGGGATGTTTAACGGGTCCAGATCTGATCCGCTCATCATGATCAAGGCTGATCGGACGGCTGAGATGGCTGTTTTCCAACCCGTTGAAAATGAACCCGTTTTCAATTGAGCAAAACCCTATATATATATATATATATATATATATATATATATATAGTTTATCTATTTATGCATGCATGGGGGTTTAAATTTCCGCTCATTTTGGGAAATATGGACATATTAGATTTATTTGTTGGCAAAAAATTCTAATCTGATATCTTGTGATATCTTTTGTGTCTCAGTATTGGCCAATACATATATACGTATTAAATTTGGCCGGAATGCTCGTATCTGTTAAAACAGTATAAATTTTGCAATTTCTTAAGTAGGTCTTGATATGGCTAAAAATAGAACTAAATCGGGACCGTTCAAATCAGGAGCGAATCTCAAAGTTCTCAGGGGTAAAACGGTAATTCCCACTACAAACGGATCCAAAAATGGGAACCAGGTCTTTTCTAAGCTCAATAACCCAAAAAGGGGTCTGTCTTACTAGGTCAGGGTGACCGCCCATTATGAACAAATCCAGGACATTTAAAGAATAATTCAAATTCAGGATTGTCTCTAAGAGACGGTTTAAATCAAATCTCTTATCATGAAACGATTTAAACTCTATTTTTAATCCAAAAACACCGGGAAATAGAGATAAAAGATTATCTCAAAACTGCTTCCAGAGGCGACTATAAATACCCTTCAACCCCCACCATAAAGAAGGGTAATCAGTATTTCCTCCACAAAAGCTCTTTCATAATCTTCATGATTACTGACGAGCGTCGGAGGGTTCGTCGCCGGGAACAATCCTTGTAATGCCCCGACTTCCATACACAGGAAAATCGTAGCACACCCAGAAATCTTTTTTTTCAATTGAGTACATAAACATAATATAATATAGAAAAATGCGGAAATCTTAATATAAATCCAAACCTCTTGGATTGATAAGATGATGGGCACAGGATGTCACAACTCTATGCTTAAACTCCAGGTACTCTTACCTGCACAACACAATCTGTGGGTTCGTCAGCGTGTGAGGCTGACGGTAAGAATCACAACAGCTTTAACTAACTCCAAAAATAACATACAACATACATAGCATAATAGAAATAAAATTTGAATCAATAAATGTAAACAGGAAATAGTCAAATATACAATGTCATATGAGTGTGTATAAACAATTTATTAAAACATTAAACATATATTCATCAGGAAAAACATGCACAATCGAAATATGCTCTTTGAATGCATGCTTGTTTGGAATGATATGCCGCCCATACAACATATTTTCCGAATGCAAGCTACTAGCGTTCCTTCTCATTACAGGGTTCAATCCCTCGTTATGCAGTATATACTCATGTATTCTACACTGTTTCTGACATTTATCTAGTAACTAGTAAGGTTGTAGTTGTTCGGTCAAATTCCGTTACTGTAGTCGGTAGTGGTCAATGACGGCCCTGGTGGTCTCTCCACTCCCGGTCTTACATATTCTACCCTGCCCGAACCCTAGCGATCTTTTTTCACTCCTGAGCATCCATAATGATGCCCAGCCCTGGTGGTCTCTCTCCGCTTTCGGACCTCACTAAAAGTTATCACGAGTATAAGATGCCCTAGCAGGCGTTACCTGCTTTGCCTCATTCGTATTCGATAACATAGAACATCAACGGATACTTATGGGTCCATCCCCGAAGTTCCGACAGGAGTTTACGGCTTATACATTCGCACCCCCGTTCTTAACACTAGATCCCAAAAATTAACAGTCGAAACAATGTCGTACGTGTCCCCTTGACAGGTGAATACAATTTCCAATGATTATATAAATTCCAATACTTGTTAGAAAATTGATTTCTTAGTCTCATATGAAGCCTCAAAGAGTCTACTACAATATTGTAGTTAAGAACCTTCAGTTTCAACCCAATTAAATCTGTCTAAAATCATTTATAAGATAGTAGGTTCAGAATCCAGAAATCGCAGCTCTTCCTACTTTTAAAAATCACAGAAAATCCCACACTTCTTGGAAATTGGATTTCTTAGACTCAAAAGAAAGTATGATATTCAGCCAGAATTATGAAATAAATTCTGTTTCATTTCTAAACCAGTAATGTATTCAGATTTTATTTAAAACCAAACGGCTTTCAAAAATTATGAAATTTTGAGGGGATGTTGTACACACATACATGATACACATATAAAAGTTTCAGTCTCATAATCCATGTATTTAAAAAGAAACGATTTTATGAAGTGAGATCAAAATTTCGGACAAAATTATAATAATGTTTCTAAGATAATTATCATAATCTCACTAATTAATTAACAGCAATTAACACTCATAATCAAACAATATTCATACACAATCTAAGCACGATTACTCAGTTTATTATCTAGCATGCATATATCCTATAATATAAACCGAGTTAGTTAAAGTTGTTACCCACTTTTTATCGATTCTACGATCAATTTGAAGACGATAGCAACACGAACAACGACAATGGCTCTACGGGCCGCAACTGTTCGTCGAATTTGGGAAGCGAACGAAATGAAAATTGTATTAATATATATATATATATATATATATATATATATATATATATATATATATATATATATATATATATATATATATATATATATATATATATATATATACACATATATATATAAAGAGTAGAGTAGGAGAGAGAGCTAGAGAGAGAAAAAGAGAGAGAGACAGAGAGATAGAGTGAGAGAACAGAGACATACGATGAGAGGCTCGGGTGATTGGAGATGGCGATGAAGCTCGGGGGTCGAGTGCAGCGGCGAGTGAGTAGAGGTGCTGGTCGATGGTGGAGGTGGAATGCGGTGGCGGTGGCTGGAGTGCAGTGAGCGACGGCGTTCGTCGGGGGCAGCGGCAAGGAGGAGCTTCAGAGGTGGTGGTCGACTGCGATGGAGCTCGGAGATAGTGGCAGTGATCGTCGATGGTTGGAGGTGATTGGTGATGGAAGTGGCGAAGCTTGCGGTGGTGGTGGCAACGAGAGGGGAGTTGACGGCAACACTGTGGTGGAGGCAGTGGGGCGATGGTGATGTGGCGATCAAGAGCTCAGAGGGAGCTCGGTGGAGTTAGTAATGGCAACGACGATGGCGAGGAGCTTCGGTGGCTTCGGGTTGTCGAGGTGGAGAAACGCAGCGAGGAGGAGAGGAGGGGAGGAGAGGAGGGGAGGAGGAGAAGGTGACTGGCGAGAGGCTCGAGCTGGTCGATGGTGGAGGGAGGGAGCTTGGCGACAATGGCGAGGAGAGATGGAGCTTGGTGGTGGTGGAGATGGCGATGGTGGAGTGCGGTGGCGATGAAGGGGAGCTCGAAGGTGGCAGTCGAAGGCGAGGACGAAGTTCAGTGGAGCTTCGAGGTGGTTCGACGGCAATGGCGATGGAGTTGGCGCTCGGCAATGGCAGCGAGGCAAGGGTGGAATTCGACGGTGGGGTGGCTGACGATCGGAGAGGGAGGTGATGGTTGTGGTGGCGTTGGCAGTGGCGAGGAGTGGACGATGAACTTCGGGTTCGATGGAGTTGGCGAGGCGGGGTGACGGTGAGGCGAAGGTGATGGAGATGGCGGGCGGCGCTGTGGTGGTGATGAGGTGAGGGTGGAGGTTGCGGTTGTGGTAACTGGTGATTGTGATGGCGACAGTGGCGAGGAGTTGGAGGTTGGCGGCGTTTGGGTTTCGGAAGAGGAAACGAAGAGGAAGGAGAAGAAGTGAGAAAGAGAACTGTGTGTGTATATATATATATATATTATATAATATATAAGAGTATATAATATATAAGAGAGAGAGAGAGAGAGAGAGCGAGAGAGAGAGAGTGAGTGATAAGATAGGCAGTGTGTGTGTGTGAGTTGTTCGTGGATGTAGGAGTATGTATAGGGGTGAGAGAGAGTTGCAAAGTGAGAAAAGAAGTGTGTTTTAGGGTAGAGTATAGTGGATAGTAGGGGTAGAGGAGGAGGTGGGTGCTGTGGAGTGGGAAGGAAGAGAGGGTTGAGGTAAGAGCATAGTAAAATAATAGGGAGTAGGCTAGGATTTTAGACGGAGGTGGAAATAAATGAGTTTGGGTTTACGGAAGGAAATAGGATTAGGGATTTAATTAGAGTTAAAACTTAAATTTAAACTCCAATAAAAAATCGGAAAATTTAGAATGGATACAAAGATATTTGGGTTGAGTTCAAATAAGAGATCAAAATTAATTCGAAAGATCGGAAAGATATTTATAAAATAGAAATACAAAATACAAAATACGAAAAATATAATATTACGGATATTATCCGTGACGGTACAAAATAAACGTGTATAACACATGCGGGGCAAAATTGTCATAGTTCAATTTTGCTCGGTGTTACAATCCTGGTGTTTCAAACTTTTTGTAGGTCAGTGGCAGCATCGAGAAACGGTCAACACCGGCCAAAAGTTAGCATCTTTGCTTTTATTGTTCTTAGAAGAATCTACTTATCATTTGTTTGCTCTCATACTAAAATTAGCAGCAACAGATTGGCGCCGTTTGTGGAAAACAGAAAAAACAATCTGACCATATTTCACCGGTGAAAGTAATTTCCAGCGATGCCTCCGAAGGGAAAAGGGAAGGCAGCGGCATCCAGCCGAAGCGCCACCCCTTTTCCTCTACCTCCTTCACTTGAGGATGTCCCCCCCAACAAGATCAACAAGTTCAACAGCCTCAACCTGAGCAGTCGCCTCCCTAACAGGCTTGCCCTATGCCCAGAGGGGTTGTGCCGGGGGGCTCCCGTCGAAGCCGTTAAAACAACATCCTCATATCTTGGTCCACAATCCTTCCACCGACTCGATGGCCTCGCGAGGTCCTCAGGGGTCAAGAGACCTCCGTCAAATCATCGTCAACCGCCAACAAGGGATCGACCTCCGAACCCGCTTGATTGAGAGACGAGCCCGTGATGAGGTCCCTCATCCGGAACACCAGAGAAGTCAGAGGAGTTGTTCTCCCCGAAGGCCGAGATCTAGAAGGTTCACTTCCCCAAGGGGACGAAGGGGTTCTCCTCCCCGTCAACAACGACGGAACCACACTGTTGTGAGCCGATCACCACCAAGGGTTCACCATGATGGAGGGGCACCAGTCACCCAGGCAGAATTCCGAAACTTCAAAGATGACATCCTGCAAACCCTTAACATCGCCCTAAATCACGACCGACAAGCGCACAACCCTCGCCATGCCACCACTCATGAAGGAGAGTCCCGAGGGTCGACTAGATCCGACCAGAGGAACGACTCAGTTCACCATCACCATCACCATCGAAAGATGAAGATGCGCCTTAGCAAGATCAATCCCGAAGAGGGTCAATAGACCAAGAAGCAGACCCCCCTTCTCCAGGACCATCATGGAAGCCCATGTCCCCGAAGCCTTCAAGTCGTCTCATTTTGAAACCTATAACGGGGAGTCTAACCCAGCTGATCATATTGAGGGTTTTAAAACCCTCATGATGATCCATCAAGCCTCGAACGTGCTCCTCTGCAATACCTTCCCAACAACGTTGAGGGGGCCAACGAGAGAATGGTACTCCCGTTTATCCCCAGCCTCCATCTTCTCATTTGACCACTTTGAGGAGCTTTTCCTCATCCACCTCGTTAGCAGCCACCAAGCCGAGAAAACAAGTGCATCTTTGCTAGCTCTCAGCCAAAGAAAAGGTGAATGCCTAAGAGATTATCTTTTCTAGCCCTCTCGTAAAAATAAGTTTTCAGTTTTCAATAAGGCCGCCGCTAACGATATGGCCAAAGCATGTAATAAAGGCTCGCACCATTGAAGTGGCCACTTAGTTTGTTTCAATAAAATTTAACTTTTTTCTTTTAAAAATTATTGCATTGGCCTCATGTCTCTCTCCCTGGGTCACATCTACGACTCGTTAAACGGTAAGTTCGGAGTCCAGCTTGTTCCATAGGGCTGCTCCCACAGCTTGCTAGGCTCAAATGACGAGTTTCGTGTCCAACACTTGGTTCGACGCCGCTTTAGCCGCTTGCAAACAAGCAAGTGCAGAGCAGCTCACCATTCGAAATTGCTCTGACAACTCGTTGAAACCCCCAAACAACAAGTTTGGAGTTCAACACTTGGTTCGACACTGCTTTAGCCACTTGCAAATAAGCAACTGAGCAGCTCGGCATTTGGAATTGCTCCTACAACTCGTTGATAACTCCGAAACAACTAGTTCAAAGTTCACAATCATGGTTCGAAATTGCCCTCACAACTTGCAAGTATGCGGTTTCAGGACTCGAAACGATCATTCAAACTACTCCTACTATTGTTAAATTTTGCAACAACCAAGTTCGAAGACCAGCTTTTTCTCAGGGTTATCTCCAAATTACTCGAACATACCAAATCTAGGGCCTAGCTCGCCCCTTGAGCTGCTCCCTCGGCTCGACAACTCTCATCAATGAGTTCTGTGCTTAGCTCCTCTTCCGAGCCACACCAGCAACTCCCTAACTCCATGCGATGGTGCTGGAGCCCAGCTTTTCCGTAGAGCTTCTCCTGCAACCTGTTCAGCTTCCAGCATTGGATATGACGTCCATCCTACTCCTCGAGTTGCCTCTAATAGCCTGCTGGGTCCAAACGGCAAGGTCGATGTCAACTCCCTCCTCGGGTTTCTTCTACAAATTTGCTAGGCTTAAACGTCAAGTTCGGAGCTAACTCTCCTAGAGTTGCTCCTCAAACTCGCCTCCCGAATGGCTCTCTCCTAGAGCCTGGTGATGCTCTTCACTCTGCTCGTCTTACGAGCGGCCTTCTTACCAACGAGTTCGGAGCTCAACTCTCCCCTAGAGTTGCTCCTCAAACTCGCCTCCCGAACGACTCTCTCTAGAGCTTGGTGAAGCTCTTCGTCACGCTTGCCTCCCGAGTGACCTTCTTCCTGACGAGTTCGGAGCTCAACTCTCCCCTAGAGCTGCTCCTCAAACTCGCCTCCCGAAGGGTTCTCTCCGAGAGCCTAGTGAGGCTCTTCGCCCCGCTCGCCTTTCGAGTGGCCTTCTTCCCAACGAGTTCGGAGCCCAACTCTCCCCTAGAGTTGCTCCTCAAATTCGCCTCTCAAACGGTTCTCGCTAGAGCCTGGCGAAGCTCTTCGTCCCGCTCGCTCTTCTTCCAAACAAGTTCGGAGCTCAACTCACCCTTAGAGTTGCTCCTCAAATTCTCCTCCCGAATGGCTCTTTCCTAGAGCCTAGTGATGCTCTTCATCCAGCTCGCCTCTCGAGCGACCTTCTTCCAAACGAGATCGGAGCCCAGCTCGCCCCTAGAGTTGCTCCTCAAACTCGCCTCCAGAGTGGCTTTTTCCATAGCTCCTCCATGGTGAAGCTCGTCTCCTTAGCCCATGGGAGCGAAGCTCCACTTCGTAAATTCTGGACATCGAAGCTCTTCTCAACCTTACAAAGACAAAGATATTGCGAGACTGTTTTGATCCTAAAGACGAATGATTCTTCAGCAGACTCCTAAAGAGAAATTGTAGATCTTCGAGTCACCTTCAAAACGAGGGGTCACATGCCCCAATCGGACCTCTATAGCACTAGTAAAGTTGGTTACAATACAGCTGCACCGAACCAACAAAAAGTTGACCGAGTCAACGGTCAATGGTCAAAGTGCCATGTGTCGGCATGCCGAAGCATCGATGCAGTTCGGAGTCGCGCGCCGAACAAACGCGCCCCCGATCGAAAATAGACCAAAACTCCGTTGACCGGTCAACGGTCAACGAGAATCGTGTTGTGCAGCCGAACCACCTCTACTTTTGCCGAACTTGCCGAACCACCTCTACTTTTGCCGAAGTTGCCGAAGTTGCCGAAGTTGCCGAACTCCTCGTCGAACTTGCCAAAGCTCCTCGCCGGCTCCGACCCATCTCCGCTAGAGTTCGAATCCTTGCCGAGCTCCAACAGTCGCCGAGCTCCCCTCGCCAAGCTTATCTCCATAACTCCTCCATGGCGAAACTCCTCCTCGTAGATCTCCGACACCAAGACTCTTCTCAACTTCACGGAGGCAAAGACATTGTAGGCCTGTTTTGATCCTAAAGACGGATGATTCTTTAGCAGACTCCTGAAGAGAAATTGTAGATCTTCGAGTCAACTTCAAAACGAGGGGTCACACGCTCCAATCGGACTTATGTAGCACCGAAAAAGTTTATTATATCGCAGCACCATGTAGATCTCTCAAAAGCGCGCCACCAAGTTAAATAAAGTGTGATAGTTAACTTCTACAAGAAAGCAAGTTGGTCAAGTGGTTAGGTTGCTCATCCCCCTTCTCAAAGAGCCTAGGTTTGATTCCGAACAATTCCCTTTTCGACAACTTATTTTGCAGCTGAGCTACATATTACATGTGCACCGCACGTGCTATCAAAGAAAAAAAAAAGCTACAAAAGAGAAAAAATCGTCGGATCTCCTCATGATCTGTGCTCGCACGATCGACGCTTCTGATTTCATCACATCATCAGCTTCGAAAAAGCACGTGTACTGCTCGTACGCTGAGCTTCGAAAAAAGCATGTGTACTGCACGTGCTATGCTGAGCAAACGTACCCCCGAACTGAAAATGGTGCAAATTTTCTTCAAAATTCGTGTTAGATTGTGATCAACGCTTAAGATTCAATCTTCGAAAAAAGCACGTGTATTGCACGTGCTACAACGAGCTTCGAAAAAAGCATGTGTACGGCATGTGCTACGCCGAGCAAACGTGCCCCCAAGCTAAAAATGGAGAAAAAAATTTCCTCCTGATCCGTGCCCGATCTCGATCAATGGCCAAGATTCGATCAAAAAATACGTGTACTGCACGTGGTACGCCGAAAAACGTGCCCCGAGCTGAAAATGGCAAAAAAATTTCTCCTCCCTATTTGTGCCCGATCTAGATCAACGGTCGAGATTTGATCAGAAAAACACGTGTGCTGCACGTGCTACGCCGAACAAACGTGCCCCTGAGCGGAAAATGGTGAAAAAATTATCCTCCCGATCTAGGCCCGATCTCGATCAACGACCGAGATTCGATCAACAAAACACGTGTACTACACATGCTATGCCAAACAAACGTGCCTCCGAGCTGAAAATAGCAAAAAAAATTCTTCTCCCGATCCGCTCCCAATCTTGATCGACAGCTGAGATTCAAAAAAAGTCAACGGTCAGACGTTGACTACCACGAGTCGACGGGGCGAACTATCTCAACAATCGTTCGGCGTGCACCGAGCAGAAGCGAAACCGAATGAAAAATGAGAGAAGTGGCCCTCCTCCTGATCTGCGCTTGATGGTGATCAGCGGCTCAGATCGAGCCACGTGACCTCCTCTCTTCTCAGGCGCATTAGCGTGTGAACCTGATGGTGATCAGTGGCTCAGATCGAGCCACGTCACCTCCTCATCATCTCATCTCATCATGGCTGCTTAATCTCATCAGTGCGTGAGCCCATTCGTGATCGACGACTCCGATCGTGCTAAAAAGCCGGTCGAGGTCTGATTATTCATAAAAAATCCCATAAATTCATTTCAAATTTGAAAATTAATTTAAAAATCCAAAAAATAATTATTTAAATTCGAAAAATTCATTAAAAAAATTCCGAAAAATAATTTAAATTGGATTTATTAATTATAAAATTCGAAAAATGATGAAAAAATCTGGGGAAATTCACAAAAAAGTTCAGAAAATTCTAAAAAAAATTCTTAGTATTTTACAAACTCAGGAAAGTATTGTTACACTCCAAGCAAGCTCTAAACGTTCCGAGAACGCTGATAAATTCTATGAGCCATTAAAAATGGGCGAACTATTCCTCAAAGGCTGTGAAACTTGGTCTTTGGGAGTGGGGGGCTTGTGATCTGACTAAAAATAGAACTAAATGGGACTGTTCAAATCAGGTGCTAATCTTAAAACTCTTAGGGGTAAAACGGTAATTCCCACTACAAATGGACCCGAAAATGGGAACTGGGTCTTTTCCAAGCCCAATAACCCAAAAACGGGTCTGTCTTACTGGGTCAGGGTGACCGCTCATTATGAACAAACCAGGGACATTTAAAAAGTAATTCAAATTCATGATTATCTCTAACAGACGGTTTAAACCAAACTTCTTATCATGAATAGATTTAAACTCTGTTTTTTATTCAAAAACATCGGAAAGTAGAGATAAATGATTATCTCGAAACTGTTTCCAGAGGCGACTATAGATACCCCTCTACCCCCACCATAAAGAAGGGTAATCAATATTTTCTCCACGAAAGGTCTTTCATAATCTTCTTGATTACTAACTTGAGCATCGGAGGGTTCGTCGTCGGGAACAATACTGGTGTTTCGAACTTTTTGCGGGTCAGTGGCAGCATCGAGAAACGGTCAACACCGGCAAGAAGTTAGCAGGTTTGCTTTTATTGTTTCTAGAAGAATCTACATATCATCTGCTTGCTCCCACACCGAAATTAGCAGGAACAGGTCTCAAAAGTGGTTTCTTAATTATCATAAATATTCATACGACTAAAATGATACTGCATTTTAGTATGGTATGTTCCTGCAAAATACTGAAGCTTTACACGTTCCATTCTCCAGCTATTACAGTGTAACTTACCCATCAAATGAATCATCTTAAACACCAACATTTTAGTTTCTCTTGGTTTTTCCATTCTCCATAGACAACCTATTGAATCATTTTAGGGATACTGAGGACAACAAAAATGTATACGTGTTTGCAATTTGCTTTATCCTGGAATTTCATGTGTTTGTCTAACTATTCTTTTTTATCATAGTGGTGTAAAATAATATGGTGTATTGTCCCTGCAATGATGATTATTAGGATTAGTCTTAATGTTATAGCATGGTGCTTACTCTATTTACTGTATAAACTTTTTACCATTCGATTGTAGGTCATTGAACACAAGCCTTATGATCATAAGGCTGATGTTTTCAGTTTCGGTATCGTGTTATGGGAACTTCTTACAGCCAAGGTAAATTTCATTCTTTTCCTGAGATTGTAAGAGCAACTCCACCCATCATGGGTTGTCATTTTCATTTTTGAGAACCCATGGGTTGTCATTTTCATTTTTGAGAACCCAAATGACAACTTTTCTAAAAAATAGCAATAAGTTCTACACGTTGCCATTTTCAATTGTTGCCAAAAAAATGGCAGTTGCCATTTTCAATTGTTGCCAAAAAAATGGCAATTGCCATTTTATTTGCCAAATTTGAGGGGAAAAAATGACAACCCCCATATTTGGCAACATTTTTGAGAGGTTGGTGTGGGGGTGTTTCTCATTTGGGTTGCCAAATATGAAAATGAGAACCCACTTGAGAGGATTGGTGGACTTGCTCTAACAGCTTCTCCGTTTTTTTCTGACATGCAATGCCTCTCATTTTCTTATCAGCTTCCTTATGAATACCTAACTCCACTACAAGCCGCAGTCGGCGTTGTCCAAAAGGTAGACATTTTTCCAACACCATTGGTCCTGTCATTTTTATGCCAATTGCTAATTGGTCCAAGTGTTGTGTGCTAATACTACTAATTGCATAAAATAACATTGCTATAGTAGTAACTTTCTGAAAGCTCCAACTTGGTTCTAGTAGTTTTCTGTTAAAATTACTGGAATAACGGATTGTAGTCATCATTGGAACAATTTGTCAACCAAATTGATCTTTCTGTTAATACAGAAAGAGCTTGATAGATTTGCTACTGTAAACAATTTATTCTTACAGATGAACATGCTGTTCATTGCTGAAAAGTGTCATGGTGTTTGTGGGTGGACATATTAGACATTGTGCAGATATTATGGCAGCAATTGGCACTAGAAAGATTGGAGGAATTTAATTAAATGGGTTCCCAGTAGTCAGGGAGTACATAGACAATTGTATTTAATAAGGCTGTTTTCATTGTTAACATCAACTTGAATTTCAGTTTTAAGCGGAACGATTGGAGCTTAAATAGAAAACTGCTCACTCTTAGTATTTTTGACTACTACTGTCGGTGTAAATATTCAAATTACTGTCAACTTGAGGATAGAAGCTGACATCATTGGCATTCAACTACAAATTAGCCAACTGCCTTTACCTTAAAACTTGCCACAATTTTCTATGCAGTACTTGCTTGTTTATTTTATATATTACCATCTTCAGTGTAACTATACATGTGGCCTATTCTGCTTCAATTCAGGGTTTAAGACCTACCATCCCTAAGACTCATCCGAAGCTTGCTGAACTTCTCGAGAAGTGCTGGCAGCAAGACCCTGCTCTACGTCCAGACTTCTCAGAAATCGTACAGATGCTTACTGATATAATCAAAGAGGTAAAATACCTGATTCTTTTAATTATAAACCACACGCTCAAACCGAAAGTATGAAACAACTCCCTAATCTTTTAGACCTACTGATTTCTAACAAATTTTTTATGCAGATAGGAGACGAGCCTGAAAATCGCCGCAGGGATAAGTCATCTCATGGATTCCTATCAGTTCTCAGACGAGGGCATTGACGGGAAAGAGAGAAAAGAGAGAGGGATACTTGTCCACAATATGACTGATGTACAAACAAGATCTTTACTAGTTCTTTTTTATTGTGCACAATATGATTGATGTACAAACTTTACCTGTACAGCGCATTCATTTTAGTGACATAGTTTCCAAAATTTTGAGTGCAATTCTTTTTTTTTCGGGATTAAGTGCACTTTCACCAATACTTTGCTCAACTTTTTTCTTGACAATCTTCACCGAACAAGTCAGTTTCTGGTTACTCTGCATGTAAGGACAGTGGTTTGTTTACCTCAAGCCTTTTTAATTGTTTTAGCCTCACTTTTTTCCTCCCTTTAATGAAGCTCCTTTGAGGCTAGCATTCTGATGTTGGTGGGTCTAAATTGTAACAGATATTTGTTCTTCTAACCAATATGACTAACAATTGAAGGTATTTATATGACAAAAGCTATAGTTAATGATTGTGAACATGTTCATCCTTCATTTGAAATTGATGTAATTAGCATCATATGCTGATCAATTTGCTCAATTTGCTGGGGGAGGATGGCTAATTGTTAATCTAACGTGCTATGCTGATCTATCTTTAGCCGGAAAGTGTTTCTGCTATTAATTTCACCCATTCGTCCTGATCATTTAGACATTAGGAAGCTGAGGCTTCAGGCATTGACCAATCTCACCAGACCCTTACATATGTGCAATCATGTTGCAGCACATATACTGCACAAATGGTGATGACCGTGTTTAAACTTAGGTTTGTCACCCTTAGATCAAGTAGCTAGACCTGTATCTCACTCTCAGTTCAAACTGCCTATCGGTGGTTCAAGTAGCTTGAGCAATTGAGCATATTCTCGCTCCCCTAGTCATTTAGTTATTTGGGTGCTTACTTGCCATAACGACATCACCATGAATAGGATTGATCAAACTAATCAGGCTATTACCTTTTCTCTGCAGCGAGGTAATTCTGTTTGGTTTTGTACTTCACTCTATGCCTTGCCTTCTTTTGCTAACCGACGTTTGTTATGGGAATATTTAGCCCAGCTACGTAATGTTATTAGTGGTCCCTGGTTGGTTTTTGGCGATTTTAATGAAATTATTTTCTCTCAGGAAGTTTCTGGTGGTGATTTCAATGCTTCTAGGGCATGCCTTCTTGCTGATATGATGGCAGATTGTAATTTGCTAGATTTACAAGTTTCTGGAAGCCTGTATACTTTCAGAAAAAATGTTCAACTTGCTGGTCATGTGCGCAAGAAATTAGACAGAGTTGTGGCTGATGTAGATTGGCAACTAGCCTTTCCTACAGCTAATGTGGAGGTCCTTTCTCAGCATGGTTCTGATCGTAATCCTTTATTTATTAGAGCATCTGTAGTCGTTGAATGTAAAAATATCCATATATGGATAAATGGAAATAGAAATAGAAATCCCACTTTTGCTGCACTCGTGCAAAGCTATTTTTTAGCTATCTACATTAAAATAATAAGCGACGACATGTGAAGTGCCGTCGGAGAGGAAAAAAAATAAAAATAATAATAAATTTTGGACGGACGGCACTCGAAGTGCCGTCGGAGCGCGAAAATAAAAAAATAATTTATTTTAAAGAACGGACAGCACATGAAGTGCCGTCGGAGAAGGGAAAAAAAAAAAAATCAAACCAAAGGGACGGACGGCACATGAAGTGCCGTCCAAGAGCAAGTTGATTTTTTTTTTTGACATTTTCCACTTTTTCCGAAATTACAAAAACATTTCATTAATTACAAAAAAAATTTAAAAAATTACAAAAACAATTCAGAAATTGCAAAAAAAAATTAAAAAAATTAAAAAAATTGCAAAAACATTTTTACAAATTGCAAAAAAAAATTAAAAAATACAAAACCCTTCGGACGGCACTTCAAGTGCCGTCCGAGGATTTGGGGAGCGATGGGATTTTTTTAATTGAAAAAAAAAAAATCAAAGGACAGCACATGAAGTGCCGTCCGAGGGATTTGGGGGATTTTTTAATTGAAAAAAATTATAAAAAATCAAGCGACGGCACTTGAAGTGCCGTCCATGCCGTCCCTCAAATATCGATAAAAGCTATATCGATTCTCATTTATAGCAATCGACTGTAGCGATTTATCGATAAAATGGATATTTCGCAAACGAGTGCAGCACGTTCGTTTGCCAAATATCCATTTTATCGATATTTGGCAAACGACTACAGATGCTCTTAGATGCAGATTTTTTCAGGTCAAGAGGTGCAAGCTCTTTCATTTCCAAGTAGCTTGGATGTCTCACCCTGAATATGAGCCTTTAGTTAAGAGTACTTGGCAGAACTCAAGAGGAGATGCTTTGTTTAAATTGGGGAAAATTAGAGAGAAATCTATCATCTTTAACAAGGAAACTTTTGGTAACATTTTCCGTAGAAAGAGACAGTTGGAGGCGTGTATTAAGGGAGTTCATCATCAGCTGGATTTGTCTGCTACTAGTGATTTAATTCGTTTGGAAAGGGATCTTCAATCTGAATACTCCAACGTTCTAGCAGAAGAGGAGCTCTTGTGGTTTCAGAATTCAAGGGAAAATGGGTAAATTTTGGTAACAAAAATACCAAATTTTACCATACTTAGACTGTGATCCGCAGACGTCGCAATAAAGTTACCCGTTTGAACATTGATGGTGTCATGTGTGATGATGAAGATGTTCTGAGCAGAGAAGCTAACAGGTTTTTCAAGCAACTTTTTCAACACAACACTCATTGTGATCCTCATAGTCTCCATCTCGAGGGCATTCCCAAGATCACTCAGGAGTTATATGATTTATTATTGAAGCCTGTGCCTTTGAAGGAAGTTAAGGATGCTCTTTTTTCAATGGACCCCTATAAGGCCCCAGGTCCAGATGGGTTTCAACCTATTTTCTTCATAAGCTATTGGCATATCATTTCTAAGGACGTCTGGGAGATAGTTGCTAAGGCCTTTCATACTGGCATTATTGATGATTATCTTGCCGAGACTCTCATTGTTCCTATTCCCAAGGTCGATGATCCCATTTCTTTGAGAGACTTCAGACCTATTAGCCTTTGCAATGTCCTTCTAAAGCTCATATCTAAGATCCTTGTTAGGAGAATGAGACCCTTTTTGGATGATTTTATTGGTCCGCTTCAAGGTAGTTTCATTCCCAATAGAGGCACCACTGACAATGCAATGATTGCTCAAGAGCTTGTCCACTTCATGCATAAAAAGAAAGGGAAGGCTGGTTTTCTTATGTTTAAAATTAATTTTGAGAAAGCATATGACAGTGTTGATTGGAATTTCCTGAAACTCACACTTTTTGATTTTGGTTTTCCTCCTCATATTATCAAGTTAATCATGAGTGGTGTCACCACCTCTAAGTTGGCATTGAAATGGAATAGTGAGAAGCTGGAGAGCTTCTCTCCTACTAGGGGGCTTCGGTAAGGAGACCCTTTATCACCTTATCTGTTTTTGCTCTGTATGGAAAAACTTGCCCTCCTCATTCAATCTAAAATTGATAATCAGCAATGGTTACATATTAAGATTAGTGTGAATGGACCTGCTATTTCTCACCTTTTCTTTGCAGATGATTGCTTACTCTTTACTAGTGCCAAGTCTTCCCAAGTGCTCCTTGTCAAGGAGGTTCTTCAATCTTTCTGTTTAGCTTCTGGAATGAAGATCAATATCCACAAATCTCGATTTCTTCCGTCTAAGAATGTTCCTAGAGCGAAGGTCCTCAAGTTCAAAAGAATGTTGGAGTTTCAACATACTTATAATATTGGGCGTTATTTGGGGTTCCCTCTATTATCAGGAAGAGTGACTAACTCTTGCTTTTCTTTCATTATTGATAAAGTCAATAGTAGATTAGCTGGTTGGAAAGGCAAGCTGCTTAGTAGAGCAGGCAGAGTCACTCTGGCCAAATCTGTCCTTACCTCTATGCCAATCTATACTATGCATAACCTTTGGATTCCTGAAGGTATTTGTGATAGCCTGGACTCAGCCTTAAAGCAATTTATTTAGGGTGGGAAGACTTGTCATTGGGTGAAGTGGACCACAACCAGCAAGCCTATGAGTAGAGGTGGCCTTGGATTGAGACAATCTCGGCCAGCAAACATTGCTATGCTTGGGAAACATATTTGGGAGCTGATTCATAATCCAAATAAGTTGTGGGTTAAACTATTGACTGCTAAATATATTCCTGATTCTCATATTCTTCTTGAATCCAATTATACTGGTGCATCATATACTTGGCAATCCTTGATTAAAGCTGTTGATTTTTTGAAGCATGGTTACAGTTTCAGAGTTGGCAAAGGGAACATTTCTCATTGGTATGAGAGGTGGTTACATATGGGCCGGTTATCTGACACTATTCCTTTTGTTCAAATTCAGGATACTCAACTCTTGGTTAGCGATATCTTTGTGGATGGTCGTTGGAACTTTGAATTATTACACACTCAACTTCCTTTGGATGTGAAGCTAGAAATCCAAAGTATTTTTCTGAATCCTGATGTTCCCGATCTTCAGATATGGGATCCCTCTACTACAGGTTCTTATTCTACAAAGTGTGCCTATGCTTGGCTCACTCGCCCGGATGGCCCTTTTGCCTACAACTCAACTGATTCTAACTCAGAAAATTGGTCGTGGATTTGGAAGTTGAGGGTACCCAAGAATCTTAAACATTTTGTGTGGTTAATAATGCACAATAACCTCCCTACTAATTGTTCCAGATTTCTCAGACATTTAACTCAAGAAGCTTCTTGTCACTTATGTGGTTCTTCTGAAGAGAATATCTTGCATGTTTTGCGCGACTGTCCCCGGGCTTATCGCATTTGGTTGCTGCTGCATGTTAATGTCACTTCGGTTTCTGATAACAATGACCCAGTTCTTTGGTTCAAGCATCATGCGCTGGGTGATCATGGCCCTCTCTTTATTTGTTGTTGTTGGTTCATTTGGAAGGCTAGAAATGATGAGGTTTTTAATGACACAAAATGGGAATCTTGGAAGATTTTAAGTCATATCAAAAACCTCTGTAATGATGCTGTCAAGTTTCTTGGTGCAGGCTCATCAAGCCGCGATCCGAGAGTGGTTACTTGGTCTCCTCCTCTTAATAATTTTGTTAAGGTCAATGTCGATGGCAGCTCCTTTGGTAATCCCGGGCGTAGTGGTTATGGCGGCCTAATCCGGAATGCTTCAGGTGATTGGCTTATTGGTTTTTCAGGTGGTTGTGGCACTACTTCCAATCTCAATGCTGAGCTTCAAGCAATTGCCAATGGGTTACAATTAGCTTGGAACGAAGGTTATAGAGAGGTTGTGTGTGAATCTGACTCCAAGTCTGCTCTTATGTTGATTGATCAAGGGGTTGGTGATACTCATCCCTATGCCTCTATTGTTACTTACATTAAGTCCCTCGCTCGCCGCTCTTGGAACTTAGTGTTTGCTCACACCCTTCGAGAAGGCAATTCTTGCGCTGACTGGCTGGCGAAATTTGGAGCAAGCTTAAATTATGAATTTAAAGTTTGGCATTCTTGTTCTCCTGCTGTCTCTACATTCCTGTTAGCTGATGCTATGGGGATAGAGCATGTCAGGATGTAGTTGTAGTGGTGGTTATCGTTTTTTATTTCCCTCTGATCAAAAAAAAAAGTGGACCCTGTGCCTGCCTACTTGGCAAGTGAAGTTGTGTAGCGTATCAATAAAGCTTCCTAGCAGTGGACAAGAAAGGTTAATATTCCACTTGCTACACGTTATAACCTCACCTTCGAGGAAGAAAAAAAGAGAGTTGTTCTTACCTATTGTTGAACACAGCCTATACAGAATTTGTTTCTCTGCACATAGGAAGTGGTTATAGAGACTGATCATTAGATGCTTGTCTACTACAAAGAATCTATATCTCTTTCTTCATACTTAAATATAGCTGTATTATTTCTGCAACTGAACTATTGATGTCTCTGGCTTGGCTATTCTTGGGAATGTTGATTGTTAAGCACCACTTGTTTCATAGATATACTTTTTTTCCTGTTTCTGTGGCTCTCATTGCAATTTCAAATGCTAATACAGAGCATACTGATCTGCATTTTCAAGAAAAATAAACATATTAGTGTTTTTTTTTTTTTATTAAAAGACGACTAATGTCGCCGCTTCATTAAAAAGAAATTAACGAAACAGGAATAGTAAATACATATAGTGCCCGAAGGCGAATGCCACCTAATTATCTCATCTTGACGGAACACTCTGCCGAATATCCAAAATACAACAAACTAACTAAGCATCTAATACATCCGACCAAAAACTGGAGGACCCTTTCTCAGAAATGCAAGGTCCCCCTGCTAGCAGTCTACTCCTCCTCCTGTCCTGATCGCATCTTTTTCCTGGATCTGTTCAGCCCTGCCCATTCATAACAACATAAGTGAATTTTGTGCAACAACGATGAAAGTGAATGACGAACACTATTGAAACAGAAGTCGTTACGGTCTAGCCATAAGTTCCACAAGATGGATGCAACAGAAATGTCCCACTCTAATCTCTTCTCTTTTCTAATCCTGTTAGATCTAATATCCACCCAAACCTCTGCACTAGACCTAGGACAATGTAAAACCCCAAACTTTGTACCCACTTCCCTCCAGACCCAAGTCGCTCTATGACAATTGAATAAGATGTGGTTCGTATCTTCTTCTTGGACCGTACACGTGGTACACATCGCATTATCCACGATTCTCCGCTTCCTCAAATTAACCCTGGAAAGAATTGCGTCATTCTCTACCAACCAAAGAAAAACTTTCACCCTGGACGGGACACTGATACCCCAAATTACATTAGTAATGTCGTTTCTAATACCTCCATCGTTCAGCCTTTTGTATAACGAGGAAACCGAGAACTTGCAATTAGTCTCCAACGTCCACCATCGCTCGTCTTCCGTTTGTAGGGTGTATTTTCCTTCTAAGCGGATGTAGTTATTCACCATCTGTAATTGACTCATCTCTTCCTGATCCAGTTGATCTTTGACCTCTAATCTGAGCTTGTCGTTCCTCCAAACGTCGGACACTAGTGAATCAATGTTCAGAGTTGCCTGTGCCGCTGCAGGGAAAAAGCTCATAAGGGAGTTATTGCCACACCACCTGTCTTTCCAAAATCTTGTACTTTTCCCGTCATTGATCCTACAGATAGTGTTGTCGTGATAGATCTCACCCGTCCTGTACACACCCTTCCAAAAGAACGATTTTCTACTATGGATGGCTTTCCCCCCAAACCTGATTTTTTTTCTAGTCCTGTAGTTAGTTAGGGACTTACACCAGCAATTATTTCGTCGTATAGCTAACTTCGTCAACATATTAGTGTTGACGATGTATGAAGATATGATTAAATTCGATAATTTTGGACTACTGGTTTTTTCTTTTTTTTGAGAAACAGGATAGAGCCTAGTACTCCAGCCCACAAAAATACTATATTAAAGCAATAATACTGTACAACAAACAATTTACAAGAGGGCAAACTGAAAGCAGGAGCACATCAAACAGCCCCGCAACAAAAAAAAACGGGCAACAACAACTCAATAATCAGCTAATGAAAGATTAGCACCCAAACAACGCTTATACAATAAATAAAAAACAAAAGAGCAATCCGCATGTGACCGAAAGAAAGGCAGCGAGAAGGAAACCAGCGGATGGAGGAGCAACACGCGACGCGCTAGAAGTGGCTCGAATAACTCAGCCAAATACCAGGCAAGACTCGGAAGACTCTGCAACGCACGCACCCAAGGACAACAACATAATCTCAAAAGATTTCCCAGAATGCAACCAAAACAACGAATAAACAGTCATAATAGATAATCAATCAACTCATATCAATCACCCAGGCAAAAGTAGGTGAAATAAAAAAAGGGGAGACATAGATATAAGAATGGGGCAAAAAATGCACTGGAGCCAAATATGCACCAACGCCAACGTAATGACTCAAATCAATACCTAGATACCGTAGCCGAGAGACTGAACACTCCCGACTGACTATCCAAGCATGATCTACCACACGGTGAGGACAAAAGAGAGCAGGGAAAAGGTGATTAAAATAAAGCCTCGACACAGGCGTGCATCCAAAAAGAACAAACAATCTAGCCCTTAAGCTAGCAGAAACATATCATGCATATTTGCACCAAATTAGATTTAAACAGGAAGTATTTAGAAAAACGGCATCAAAATAACAGATATCGTTATTGCCAATAGCATTTTATGCTGATGTGTCGCTAAATATAGATAGAAATGACCACTTTGCCCTTGCCTTTTCACCTTCTTCTGCAAACTCTTGCTTTCCAATTTCTCTTATTCCTTATTGTTCTCTCCTTTGCTTTCCAATTTCTCTTATTCCTTATTGTTCTCTCCTTTTTTTTTCTTTCCCGTCTTAAAAACCTCAACCTAAAGAAGATAGATAAATCGAATGCAGTATGTTGGGTTAGGGTTTAATTGAAAATACCCTAACATAAAGAAGATAGTAGAAATTGAATTGAGTTAGTAAATTGGGTTAGGGTTTAATGAAAAATGAAAAGAAAGAAACACTGAAAGAGAAAGAAGATGGTATTTTGGACATTTCAATGTTTCTTATTGGGTTGAGACCGAATGAGAAGAATATCCTTGGAATATTCCGGTCAACTTAACAGCACAAGTAACATCGGGTGTTATTCGGAAATATATTAAATACTTACAAATGCTATTTTGGAAATATGAAAAGTGCACGCGTTATTTTGAAAATACAAATTCTTTTCCGTGTGATTATGGGAGGAAAAAAAACAACTTTACAGAAATAAAATTTAGTATTTTTAATTACATAATTTATATATATATATATATATATATATATACAAATAATGATTTTGGGTGCCCAAATTGGGTTGTAATGTTGCATTGTATGCCACTCAAAAGGTTGATGGCTTTGCCAACATGTGGATATTTTTCTGTATGCGGATCATATGTCGCATTCAGTATATGTTTATACTTGCGACTATGTGCAGCAACTTTCTTGATTCTTTGATTCGTTGCACATATTTATTTTTAGTACAAAATAAACTCGAGCTGTAAGTACACAAAAGGAAAGCGAGCATGACGTTTCCTCATCTAAAATAAATCAAACATATCAAAACATTTTTTTTTGTGTGGATAAAAGATAATATCGTCATCCCTTCATTAATGACTGATTAACGAAACAAGTAATTCAGAATACAACTTTTATAGAATATCAAAACATTTTACCACCACCTCCAATCACACTTCACTTCTTCACATGCGAGGTGTTCCGATTATCTAATACAGTTGTAATTAGCTGCACCTGCACGCAAACTCCATCTGAGTTTTTAGAAGTCATTCATCACGACAAAACAGAGATGAGATGAGAAGTACTTACAGTACATGTCTGGAGATGGGGGATCACATTACGAACTGCTACTCCCAATTTATAGATGAAATAATAAAATAAGCCGCTTATTAACGACTGTTTAACTCTCAAATAAGCCCCTTGGGTTTCCTTTCTCTCTCTTGAATTCCATCTCAATCCACGAAAGATACTATACACACACAAAAATGAGAGGAAGTAATGGCAATTATCCTCATGTCTTCTCTCTCAATCGAAGAAGAAGTGACATGTAGTCGCATATAAATGTACATTCCTTGATTCCCCTCCTTCCCATCTCATTTTCTACTTTCCTTTTTCATTGAGTCATTTCATCAAACATCTTTTCTGCAAAACTTGTGGGTAACTCTTTCCTTGTTTTTTTGTAGAATTATGACAATGATGAGAGTTGCAGGTCGAGAAGGAGAGCTGCCGAGGTCTGCGCGCGCCTGTCCGAATGTCGGGTAGCTACTTTTAGCAGAACTTGCCTTTCTTATTTAAATTTCAATAGAGAACTACAACGCTTGTATTGGTGTGTTTAGCCTAGGCTAATATCAAGCAGAATCACGCTGAGAAACTGTGTCCATGCACGATATCTTATCGGACTGTGTAGGCTGAAATTCAGTGGTATGGGTGATAATTAAATAATTAGATCTGATGGTTTGACTATATTTGAATTCCTAATCTTATGCTTTCTTTCATAAAATTGTGGTTGGTGCCAGTTTCCAATAATGGGATGTTTTTACTTTGTAGCCACTATGCTCGCAGTCATCACGTTTGTAAAAACCAAGTTCGGTTTGGTTGGAAAAACCAATTTGGAAAATCTGATTTCTCAATATCTTAAAGGGGAAAAAAATGCATTGTAATTGGAGGTCATTGGCTGGGCATATTCTGTACATTTAGGAGTTTAACTGACATTTCAAAGTAAAGGACATGCATTAGATTTTGTTTTAAAATTGCAGAAGGAATGGGGAACACTGCGAGTTGTAAATTAAGAAAGCATGAAACATGCAATGATGTAGCCATTTCATACTAAGGTAAACAGATACTTGGAACTTAAATAAAGAAATAGTTAATAATAGATTGACAATAAAACATGTAGGAAAGATCATAAACTCTTAGAGCAAACACACGAGAATAGAATGCAAGAAACCACAAAGAACATAGCCACACACAATCTGAAAATAACATGCACAAATGATGGGTTTATATAGCTCTCATTCTAACCCCTTTTATTTATTATCTCTCCAATTTCTTCCTCCCTAAACCCCTAACCTAGACTCTTAAGACATTTGAAAAGAGAGACCCTCACCCGTCAAGTTTTTCTGTTTCTCCCCTCATGTTTTTCACATTCTTGGTTGTAAAAAATGGTGGCTTAATAGTAGGGCTAGTATCCAATTTCTCCACCCTAAGGTTCACACACATCTACCCTACAATTCACATAGCCACACACATTTGTTCAACTCATCCTATATTCATTCATACTATGGAATTCATGGTATTACATCCCTGCCTTTTGTTCAAGATAGAAAACCTAGAGATTATTTGCTTGGGCTATACAGAAGAGGTCAATGAATGAAAATGTATGCACTAGAGAAGACAATGTAAATAGTTAGTACAACTGTAAACGACGGATTATGGCCTTTTCAGTTATGGTATTGTGGTATTATGATAGCCAACTTAAATGATGATATTATGGTATCCAACGAGAAAATTTGCTATGAGGATCAGATAAATTGTAGTTAACTCGCTAACTTCTTAAGGGCCAAGACAAGAAAAGCTGCATTGCCTACTGTTTAGTTGGCCAAATAGAATTCTACGATAAATATGAAACCCATTTGCTTCGGGAGACATTTCTTTTGGTCTATTTAGTCAATCTCCGGTACTGCCAAGAGGCCACCTAAAAGAAAATGTGAATCCTGCTGCTTAGTTTCCATCCTGCTCCCAAACTCACGACAACTTTCAAGCTAAAAGTATCAGCCTCTATCAAAAAGAAAGACAATAAAGTGTGTAGTGTAACCCTTTAAGAAAGATAATTCAGATTATATATATATATATATATAGGAAAATCTTCCATATATATATATGAAGCAGAGGTAATCAAGGTAGAATTGCATCATAATTCTTTTATAAAAGGGGCACCATAGGCGCCAACCCCTTCACACAAACTAACTGGTACCTCATGCAAAATACATGGGCAACCGACGATACAGAAGCAAATTGACACAATGCAGAATAACGAAAACAGACTTCCAACTCCAAACTGAAGCAAACAACAACAGTGAATGTAAACTGACCAAATCAACTTTTCCTTTCTCATCAATATCAATGCCTGGCTGTTCATGCTTCTGCCAGTGGCTCCAACTGCATTTCCACCACCCTCCTCCATGAAGCCCGGTTTGATATGAGTTGCCACCATCTAGTCACCCTCTTCCTTTGTCTAAACATGAGACTACAGTCCAGGTCCGGAACTTTATTCATGAGGATATGAGCATTGGGAAGGTGGGAAAGATCGGCTAGTGTGAATTTATCCCCTGCAAGGTACTTTGTCTCTTCAAGCCTTTGCTCATAAATATCGAGCACTTTTTCCAACCTTCGCTTACTCTGCTTCACCACGGCCTCGTCTATGTCCAAACCTGCATTTGGTGCGAATGCCAAGTGGAATACCAAAGCCGAGCTTGGTGGATCAAAGCTTTGAGATTCAGTCTGAAGCCACTGTTCGATTGATGCTCTCTCTAGTGTTCCTGACCCCAACAAGTCCTTGTTCCCCTGGTCAGCATATTTCTCAGCTATGTGACGGCATATTGCCCTTGAATCTGTAACCAAGCCAACGTAATCAGATTTCTCTGTCTTTGTCAAATTTAAAAAATTAGAGATAATGGATAAAAGTGTTCTTACCGACAAGGGTGACTGAGCCTTCTTCGTAGGTGAGAGCTTGACCAGAGGGCTGCCATAGAAATTACATTACTACTCTTTCAATATGGTTTAAATTTTTTTTTTAAAAATTTAAAAATCTATATACGGCGACTAAAATGTGATTCTTATGTTATTTCATACTACCTGCATCTTTAGGTACTCAGGCTTCCTCTCGGAACCCTTGAAGTTCTCGACACGGATGAGCTGAAACTCTACATTCTTTTCAAAAAGACATGTAAGGACTCTGGCGACCTCAGCAGATGTGGGGGATCCGAATACCTTAACGCTTGCCATTAGATATTTGGTTGGTCAATAGAACAGAGGTATGTTTCTCTTAGTAAGAACTTACTTAGAATAGAGCACACACTTGGGAGGTGGTGAAAGAGGGGATTTAACATGAGAAACTATAGAGAATAAAATGCTTTCTTATGCGAGAAGAAGAACTAAAGAAAAGGAAAAGAAGAAAGAAAAAGGAAAAGCGAAAAGAAAAAGAATAGCATGTCCTTAGTCTGAAACAAAATTGTATAGAATTACTTTGTTAAAGAAAAGGGAAAGATCTATGTTTTAATTATTTCCCTTCCTTGTGTGATGTGTTTTCCCTTAATCTAAAGGAAGAACGAAATGACATAACTACTATATATCAATCTAGTACTTCTTTTTGAAAGAGAATTTGCTCCTGATATTGTGATTATAATTCACGTGACTGTTATCCTTTCATAAAGAGAGAGTAACTTGCTTTTATCAAGAAAATAAAATTATTGCACTTGTTGCTTCAAATGGAGGTTTTTCATTCAGTTTGTGGTAATCTTTAATGTATTCTGATTTTAGTTCATTTTAGTGCAAGTAATGGAGTCATGGTAGTTTCTTCAAACTTCTTAATAGTAAGCAACCAACAATTTCTTCCCTATAGATATAACAGATATGTTGTTTTTATTCTGAAAGTAAAGTCGGCTTCTAATAAAATAACTTGAGAGAATAATGTATCAGTCATGTCATTGTGTAGGCATTGTCCTTCATCATCCTCAATGAATGTCATAAATAAATATAGGTTTTGTGGCAATAATATTGCTGGTGGAAACCTATAAGTAAACTGTGATATGATTCCATACATAATAATGTCCACCAATTTTCAGTGTGGGCATTGAAAATTGAAATTGGCATATTGTATCTGAAGTATTTTACTGCATTTAGCCAAAATTTGGTGGATGGTAATTCTAACTTCTGGATAACTAAATTGAAACTGAATTGCATATGTATATTCAAATGCTGAGAATCCACAGCTATGCATACTTATTCAATCATTTCAACCTAGTATTGTCTGGAATTTTATTGAATTCTGTCTTTAAATTTTAGACATATGGAGCATCCTGTCCGTTCTTCGTGCATTTAGATCCAACTTTTGCATGACTTAGCTTCATCTCAAACCATGTACATGAGCAGAAAAGAGCACATTCTAGTAAATCTCTTTCTTCATCTTAACTCTCCTGTGGATCATTGAAGCATATTGGATTACACTTGGTAGTTAGTGATGTTGGCTTGGCTTCTAAGCATAGGAGAAGGCAGAGTAAGTTGTTTTTGTGATTCAGTACTTAGCATACATCGAATGTCCCTGAAGATTTGGTAAAATTTATCTGCTTGCTATTTACTAAACCCAAATGTGATTCCACAAATAACTATGGGGTCAAATGACTGGGCATGACGCCATGACCCTCAGGTTGAGAGTAGAATGATTTAGATAATTATAGATTTTAGTAGGGGTTCATCAACGACTAATCTTTCATGTTGGAACTGATATTTTTGTGGATTTTCTTGCTTTGTCTGGACAACATGAACCATAGGGAAGTGAACAAGATGGGAGGAGAAACCATCGAGTGAAGATTAGAGGAAGAACCAAAGATGAAGGAATAGAAGTAACAGCAGAGGGAGAATCATAGAGAGTGATGATGAGAGAGGAGATTACATAGACTTGCTTTGTTGAATGTGAAAAGCACATACCTTTTTTTTTTCTTGGTCCTTACTATGATTTCTTTGTAAATATAGGAGATTTGCTGATACAAGATTTATTTGCACATGCTTTCCTTTTTGCCGGTTCTAAGCACACATTGGGAACCAGCATTTGTTCTTTTATCAAATCATAAATATGGGATTAGTATCATTGTCATGCTCCAAAACTAAACAGCTTAAATTGGGAACACAATAGCGGCAACACGTGTACAAGATAATATTTCATACCCATACTTAGCATTTCAGTAATACAAAATAGAATATGACATTTAAAATAAGCTAATAATTAAAACTTCATTCCAAATTTAGTACATCACATTAATGCCATAAGCTAAATCAGTCATGCTAAATAACATAATATTTGTTAAATATCTTTCAATTTATTCTACTAATATAATCAATCTTCAAATTCAAAGGCATTTAATAATAGCATTCTCCATTAGTATGATACTCCAGAAACATGCTTCATAGAATCATAGCTCTAATTAGTATCTCAAAAATGGTAAAAACAATAAAGTGAGCTACACGTCCAATAAGTATGTCAACGTCTCACTAGTGGATTAGACAAGTTGTATAAATATTGTTCATCCTCAGAATGCATTTGTGATAATGTATTAACAATGCAAATTCAAACTTTACTAATACAAGTGTTAGATATTAAGTTAGATATTATATATGAGAGATATTAATTTAGTCTCATATTAAATAATGTATTGATTTAGTCTTCTCTTCTCTCCTATATATAGGAGACATATTGTACTCAGTTTAACATCAATCAATAAGACTTTATTCATTCCTACCCCTAAATCTATCATGGTATCAGAGCCTATCGTCCTATAAGGCCTATACTATTTTTTATCCTCGTCATCGAAGTGGAGTAGTTCTCGTCTTCATTGAAATCACTCCACCTCCCGTCTCCCACATATCTCAAACCCTAATCCCAAATTCTCCTAATCAATCCATAATCCACAACAAACCCTAATCTCCTTCTCCATTAACAACCTCCTAACTAGGGATGGCGAACGGGTCGAGTGGGCCGGGCCGGGCCCAACCCGTACGGGTTGGCACGTATACTTAGCCGGTCCAGGCCGGGTTGCACTCTTATTCGGGCCGGGCCGGGTCGGGCTAAGTTTTCGTTTGGGTGGCCCGCCCAACCTGTGAACCCTTTAGGGTTCAACCCGGGTTGGGCTGGGTCGACCCGCGGGTTGGCCCGTATAATTATTAATTTTTTTTTTGGTAGCTTAAGTTAAAATAATAATAATAATTATTATAATACTAACTAAGTAGGTAATAATACTAATAAACAATAAAAATCGTAATAATAATAAAAAGATTATTACGATTACTACTCTTTCAATATGAGAAAGAGCATTTAATAAGAGCATTCTCCATTAGCATGATACTCCAGAAACATGCTTCATAGCTCTAATTAGTATCTGAAAAATGGTAAAAACAACAAAGTGAGCTACACGCCCAATAAGTATGTCAGTGTCTCACTAGTGGATCAGACAAGTTGTATAAATATTGTTCATCCTTAGAATGCATGTGTGATAATGTATTAACAATGCAAATTCAAACTTTACTAATACAAGTGTAAGATATTAAATTAGATATTATATTATGAGAGATATTAATTTAGTCTCATATCAAATAATGTATTGGTTTAGTCTTCTCTTCTCTTCTATATATAGGAGACATATTGTACTCAGTTTAACATCAATCAATAAGACTTTATTCATTCCTACCCCTAAATCTATCATGGTATCAGAGCCTATCGTCCTATAAGGCCTATACTATTTTTTATACTCGTCATCAAACTGGATTAGTTTTCGTCTTCATTGGAATCACTCCACCTCCCATCTCCCACATATCTCAAACCCTAATCCCAAATTCTCCAAATCAATTTATAATCCACAACAAACCCTAATCTCCTTCTCCATTAAGAGCATCCACAGTGGTTTTCTATAATTCTCATTTTGCCATTTTTTTAGCAAACGAAGCCTGCAGTGGTTTTTCATTTTGCCATTTTTTAGCAAACTCTCCAAATTTGTTTCTCAAATTTGAGAAACGATTTGAGAATTCTCAAATTATAAAGGACGGGGAATGATTCCCCGTCTCAGAAATTTTAATATAGTTTATTATGGTCAGACGGGGAATGATATACCGTCTGGCTTATTTTATTATTTTTTTATTTTTAAAAAGGGTGATATCCCGTCTGTAACCTTTATTTATTTATTTATTTATTTATTTTTTAAATGAACGGCTCTGATTGGCCGGAAAAAGAAAAAAATAAAAATAAAACAACCAAATGGTCAGACGGGGAATCATTCCCCGTCCACCAAAAAAGTCAAAAAGTCAAAAAAGTTAGTAGGTTAGTCAGTAGGTTAAGTTATCTAATAAGGGTTAAGTAGTTGTATAAGTAAGTTTAGTTATTATTATATTAATTTATTTATTTAATTAATATAGTTTAATAATTAATAAGTAATTAACTATTTTAATTTAATTTCAAACAGTAAGACGGTATATCATATACCGATATCATATACCGTCCCACTCAATTTTGACAAATAGTATAGCAAACGACCACTGCAGCGATCTCTTCTATTTGCTATTACTGTAGCAGTCATTTTTTGGCAAATGAGAAACACCACTGTGGATGCTCTAACAACCTCCCAACCCAACTCCTCACCGGCAACACCAACAACAGCATCTCTGACGAACAGCAACCCGCAACTAACTCCGGCGAACTCCAAACCCTAGCCGCCCAACGAGCAGCAACATCATATTTCCTTCCCGACGGCTGCCCCCCTGATCAGCATCCCACACCCTCCAATCCCCTTCATCTTCAACCTCCACTACAACCAAACCCCAAGCTCTAACCTGACCCAAAGTCAACCTCAACTCGATCCACCATCGCCGTCGATCTCCGTCATCTCCGCAAACCCATCTCTCATCATCCTCGTCGCCATCTCAGTCCCGACGGCAACACATCCAAAACCCATCTCTCATCATCCCCGTCGCCATCTCAATCCCGACGGCAACACAACCGAAACTCTAGCAGCTGCACCTTCTCCGCTGCATCTCTCCGCGACCTAACCACCACCAGACCCGACGACCCTCACATCCACCTCTACAAACCCTAGCTGCCACACTCCTCAACCCAACCCACTAAACTCTATACCCGTTTTTCTATAACTGTCATTCTCAATCTATAGCCAAATACTCAGAACTAAACCCACACCCGAACCCGATTCGACTACCTATAGCCTATACCCAACCTGTAATCAAAAAAAAAAAAAAGAAAGAAAAAGTAAACGACCCAAACCTGAAACCCCAACCTACTCGAACTCAAACCCGCAATCCTACCCATCTGCTGCTTTCCAACCAAAAAAAAGAAAATTCAAAAACTTTCTTGCAAGTCCTTCAGCTTGTCTTCATCAGCAAACTCACACTGAATTTGAGAGGGGGAGATATAGACATCATCTCAGTTCCCGTATCCCTTATCCCACTTTCCGTCGACGTCCACCAACTTCCGCATCCAGTTCTCAGTTTAGGGTTGAGATCCCCACCACTATGAAAATTCTCAAGTTAGGGGCACGATCCCAACCGCTACTACAATTCTCAAGTCAAGAATGAGATCCCAACCGCTCCCACAATTATCAAGTTAGGGATGAGATCCCCACCACTACGATAATTCTCATGTTAGGGGTGAGATCCCAACACTACTGTAATTCTCAAGTCAGGGGTGAGATCCCAACACATGCTGCTAGCCGAGTGCCACCACTACTACTTCTTCTACAACATAGTTCGGGATATGAAGATCTCGAGATCCATCACAGTTCGGGATATTGAGAGATCCCATTACAGTTCGGGATATGGAGATCCCATCACAGTTCGGGATATGAAGATCCTAACATGCGCCATCTACTTGCGCGCCTTCCCTATGTCATGCTTCGTCACCAATTGCATCACCGTGTGCCGTTCCTGCCACATCAACATCGTCAACATTTCAAACTCATGTTGCTTGAATCAACTTTAGTTTGAGAGTGGTGTTAGATTATAAACCCTATTTTCTCTTTTCTTGTATTTTGAATGTATTTTTCTTTTCTGAATATTTTATTCACATTGTACTCTTCTGTTCCTTCTGAACCATGTAATTGCCCTTTGTTCTTAATAAATCTATCTGTCTTGCCTTTGATTCTATTTTGTGGCCTTAAATATTTTCTGGATTTTTTTTTCTGTCAAATTATTGTCTCCAATTGAATTGTTTAATTCTCATTATTATTGTTCATGGCCTATTAAATTGTTATTTAATCCTATACCCTATTATCCTACCTCTTTTTGGATCTCCCTAATATCCAGTTACTGCTAATACCCATCAGACCATATTCTACTTCTAATTGGGTTTTAATAACCCAATTACCCACCAACCCGTTTCACCCCTAAAACCTAATATCTCCTATATATATACACATACTGTTATATTTACCCCATTCATCGAAAAACCCTAGCCGCTCTTTCCCGTTTCCCCTACCTCCTGCACACCCTAACTCCCGATCTCATATCTTCCTCATCCCCTGTGTGCACCCCCCGTCCTCTATCCCGACCACTCCTCGACACCCCCTGTGCCGCGCCCTGCCTCGGCGACCACCTGTGCCGCGCCTCCTTCCGAGTGCCGCACCACTGTAGCGACAACAGCCCAGCCCCCTCCTTCCCTGCCTTCTCCCAAACCAGCAGCGATAGCAGCGCCAGCCAGCAGCCAGCACCGCCGCCCTGTCCGCCTGCCTTTGTCGTCCCCTCCTCGCAGTGCACAACTCCTCCTCCCCAGCTGCCGTTGTGTCTTAGGGTGCTCGCGGTTGGTCTTTCGAGTATTGGGTTTGAGTGCACGTGGGCGATACGTGCGTTGTATTCGTTGTTTGTTCGTGATCCGTTGCGTTGTGTTCATACCAGAGAATTTATTCCCGTTATTCTCTCTTTCTCGTCAGTTCCGTTGTCAATTACAAGGCAAGTAACTGTCACGTCCCACTTCTCAAAAATACGAAATACGAACACGTAACATTGACCCAGCGAATGACTAACGTCACCCATAAGCTGTTTATCCGATTAACTCAACAATATAAATAATACAGAATAATTGCACAGGCAATAATAATAATCTCATGAACAATAATACTTGAATTGAAGCAATACATATATAATATCCAAGTACAATAATCTAACGTCTGAAAACGATAATAAAATTCGAGACATAAGCCCAATACAATAATAATCCAATCCAAAATAATAACAGGTCTCAATACATTAAGTTTATTAAAGCAACAAGCAATTTAAAAGCTGTAGTCTTCAGAATATCTGTTCTCCAATTCCAGCAGACAATTCTCTTTCATTACCTGTAAACACTTCATCTAAAAAGAGGAGAAAAATTGTCCTTAGAACAAGTCATGGACAGCAAGTAGAGAAAGCAGGAAACAATAAAATAACGGTATAGCAATGAATCAATTGATCAATAAGAATCAATAACATGGGACAATAATCATGATAATTGATGCAATGACTATAAACAATGATTCAATAATCAATAACAATAATCAATGATCAATAACGGTAATACTTAGCCAATATTCGATATCAATAGGAACAATGAGGAACAATATGCAATGTCGGTGATGTGTGATCCTTAAGTCTATTAATTATTTTTATCCTAACTAATGCATGTACTACTGCATCTCATACTGCAAGTTCGATGCATACAATCAATTTTGTTTTAGACTCAAGTGGTGGGCTCTATAGTTCATGTACTCTTCAACTTTAAACATTATTCACCTTTCGATGTACGATACGGTCATCGGCAACGATACAATACACGATAGATTGGGTTGCGGCCATAACCACAATCACCGATAAAACAATAGTCGGAATATTATTTAAGAAAACACGGGCCCCTCCTCCGAGTACAGTCCCTATATTGTCCACTACTAAAAGTCAACCCTTAAAATCCGGCTATTAATTATTTTATTAATGCAACAATACAATATGCAAATAATGGACAATTCGGTGAATGATAGTATCGATAGGGAAACAATAGGTTGATAACATGGATAGGACGATTAGAATAGTGACAATAACTCATTGGGAACATGCAATGCAACATACATTCATTAATTCATGCAATAGTACAACATAGGAATTAGTAATTCATTAAAAAGATGAATCTAAAATTCTGGACAGCAAGCACAATCTGTACAAAATGCAGTTTTTCGTTGACTCGGAAATCAAAAGTTGAATCCATTAGAAAATCTGGAAACTAGACTTCCATACGATTCCAACGCATATTTAAAGTTCAAATTCCGACAATAGTAGCTATGTCAAACACAATGTTCTTTACAAATTTTATGTTTAGGCAGAAATTCGACATCTTTTTGTTTTAATTTTTGAATCAGCAAAAACTCAATATTAAATTCAATAAAAATATTTCTGGACTCCTAAACATGTTAAGAAACAATCTGGAAATTTTCATAGCAAAATTTTATCATTTGATCAACATTTTTACTGTTTAAACATGAAGGGTTCGAGAATCTGAAAATCTAAAAGTAAAAATACAGTTGTAGTAAAACGGACATAACTTTTGTTACAAAACTCGAAATTCGAAAATTCAAAATGTTCTGGAAACTAGAAAGATAAGACTATAATTCATATTCAGAAAGTATTTCATTTTAAGGTCGTTTACTGGTTCGAAACAGCGGTCAATATTCAGGTCAACAAGCATATACAGTTTTTAGGGTATTTTTCTTGAAAATAGATTAATTAAACATGATGGGTATCGATTTTTTAGTCAATAAATTGTGTAATCAGCATGATGGGTGTCAAAACATGATAAATAAAACTAGAACACCCTCATACATTCAATTTATCATCAATCAATCATCAATCGATCAAATAACATACAGCCTAGCAATTGTCTCTACAATAGTTTATTTGTGTGTCAATTATATGAACAACCCTAGTATCAATTCTATATGCACTCATGAAAGATCGAAACTTTAGAGTCAAAAGTGGCACGATGTCAAGAATATTGGGGTTAGCTCGTGTAAATCCTCAATAAACCCAACGAAGATAGTCAATACAGCGATATGATAATGAACAGGATCTATTTGCAAGAATTTGAATGAAACTTGAATTTGATATAATTAGCAATTCAAGAGGACGATGAATTTCCTGTTAGATGAAGAAATTGAATACCAAGAATAACGGGATAAGAATCCCGATGCAACGAACTCACGAACTAGCACAAACCACCAATAGCACGTGCAATATACGTGAAATCAAGAGTCAAAGTAACACAGCACACAAGAGACAGCAACAGCAACCAGGAGAGAGGTTCGACCACAGTAGAGGCAAGGGCGACGGGGGTCGTCGGCGAGAGGTGTCGACACGACAGGGCAGGGCATCGCCGGCGACGCTGGTGGTGCTGTCGTCGACGGTCGAACAGGGAATCAGAATGGGTTGGGGCTTTGGCTATCGATCGAAACGGAAGAGGAGAAGGGGGGTTTCGGGGGTACTCAGGCGGCGCGCGTCAGGGGGGCAGCACGACGACGACGGGGTTGGGGGTCGCCGGAGGGTCGCCGGAGGACGAATAGAGAAGAAGCAGGAAGTGGGTTGGGGGATTTTTGGCGGGAAACAGATCGGGAGAGAGAGAGAACGGGAGGAGAGAGGAGAGGAGAGAGAATAAGCGGCTAGGGTTTTAAAGATGTGCAATTTTTAGTGCTTGAAGCAGAGTTGTATTTATAGGGTACAATTAGGGTATTGAGTTAATGGTTTATGGTCCAATAACAGCGGTTTTGGGTCAATAACAATAGGAATTGGGTTTTAGGGTTCAATTAAGAGATAGATCAAAATCAATCGGGTTCAAATAAAAATACCCACAATAAATAAGAGAGCAATATGATCAATAAGAATTGCTCGATCAAAAAGAACGAAGAAATTTCACGGGAAAAAAATTAAATCCAAATAAATAAATAAATAAATAATACAAATGCATTAAAATATAAATTAGGGCTTGAAAATAAATTTGGAATTCGCCAATAAAATCAGATCAAGCACGAAAAAAAAATTCGATAAATGAATTTTAATTAAATAATCACGAAATAAAAATTAATATTTATACTCATAAAAATAATAAAATTACATAACAAAATAGTATCCAGGTTTAACAACTTTATTAAAATAATCCAATAATAATAATATATTTGTTTTCGTGCTCAATTATAAGTAGTTGATCAATAAGTCGTAGAAATATATTAAATTACACAATTATTCGAAATAAATATAATTATTGATAGAAAAATACTTTAATATAAAATCCAAAACGATTTTAACAAATAATGAATTTATAATATCGAAATATTGAAAATATTCAGAAAATATGTATTTACGGGAATGGGGGTTACAATAACTTGTATTCTTTTGTTGTATATACAAGTACTAAATACCGCATGTGGTGTGGCTTTTGTTTCTAGTTTCGTTCTCATGAAAATTTCTTGTTAGATATTGTCTCTATTTGTTGATCCATCCGTAGTCGTCTTTCGTTACACACACGACATGAAATTAACTTAGATCTAATTAATTCTTGATGCATGTATGTATGATGTTCGTGATCTATGATATGTTGTATGAATTTTGCATGCTTGATGTGTTAGTCGTAGCATCTTATGGTAGACTTGTAAAGCACCCATACCATGTTATTTTGGACATCTATAATACCATACTTTGTGTTTCGTTTTAATTTGGATTTGTTGCATATGAACTATTTGATTTAATACATGAAAAGATTTCTATTTTTGTTGTTGTCACATTTTTGTTCAGTATTTTAGACCCTGTTGAGGACAGTAAATCAAATTAATTTGTGAATATAAATTGTAGATCTCGTTGTCTACTTTCTAGAATTTCTGACAGATCTCAGTTTCGGTTTGTGAGTTATGCGTTATTGCTGTTTTGCTACAGATGTATTAGAAATTTCAGATTCGGTTTTATGTTAATTCTGTAGAGTTATTTATTTTAATACTAATGTTAAAAATAAGATTTGTATCTGATATTTTGCTGGCTATGACTAGACTTGACTGGAATTAACCCCAAATTTTTGTAGATTTATTTGATGACATTTATAAACTATTCTATGCTTGTGATCAAAGTACTACATCTCCAGTTTTGCATGCTGCTCAGTAAATAACCATGTTTTCAACCTGATTCTAGTTGCTGTTGGCAAAAACTTTATAAACATAAAATGTATCCTGCTGTATCTATTTTATCACCGTTTTGACGGATTTGGATTTCGAGCTGTACTGTAAAATCTATCATCGTTTTAGTACTGTTGTGTCAAGAGTTTCAGATTTACAAATTCGCTGTATCTTGCTGTTTCCCGAATTTCTTTAACTATGCTATCCATGTTAGAATATTATGAAATTATATTTGCTGATACTAGACATACTAGGGAATACTCTAGATTTTTCTTGGATTTAATCGGTAAGTTTTTATGCCATTTTCATGCTCGTGAATATAACCTTGTGATTTCTGGCTGAACATGATTTCTGTATATAATTCTGTTTTGAGCACTATTTCTGTGATTATTATGTGACTTATATATATGTGCTGGATTCGGCCAAGAGTCTATTTTCTAGATTTTTCTGGCAGATCCAGATTTGCATGTTTGTGGCAATGAGAATCTCAGATTTGGTACAGTAGTGTCTTGTTGTCAAGAACTAGAAGTTTCGTTGTCCTAGCCCTTGATGAGTCGTTTGTCATTCGTTTTTGTCCTTCTTTCAACTTATACTTGTCCCTTATTGTCTTACCATGTTTCTTGACTTGTTTGTGGACATCCATGCTTGTTTTAGGTAATAATAACAAGAAACCAAGTCGGGGTTAAAGGGAAAGATCTAATGGTGGAAAATACAGAAACGTGTACTCGGAAGGGGATCCATAGATCCTACGTGATACTTGATACTTGATACTTGACACGTGATTACTTGACACTTGCACACTTGACACATGATAATTGATGCTTGATACTTGATACATGATTACTTAATACTTGTCCCTGAGCAGGGCCGGCCCGGACATCCGGGTTGCCCTAGCCGAACTCATGTTTTGTTGCCCTTTAGTAAAAAAATTTTAATACTAACAACAAAAAGTAAAAGTAAAAACAAATAAAATTTTACACATAGGCTCCTAATAAAATTTATTTTACTACATAGATATATATATTGAATTTTTTTTAAAAATTTGTTGCCCCCATTAAAGGGGGTTGCCCAAGCCAATGGGCTTGTTGGGCTTACCCCAGGGCCGGGGTTGTCCCTGAGTACACTGCCCTCTATGATCCACTATAAAATCTAAAAAGTAATTTGCATGAATGTAGCAACCATGTGGTAAAAATCTAGGATGCATGAAGTGCTACCTAGATAGGACTAGATACAAGACTTGAAAACAACATAACCACTTGACACTTGCTACTTGCTACTTGTACATGATACTTGACACTTGTTACTCGTTACTTGTTTACATGATACTTGACACTTGTTACATGCCACTTGCACCCGTTTATCTTGCCATGCTACTTGTTTTGTTCTTGACTTAGAGTAAGTTGTTCTATTTTACTGTTACATCTTTCCATGCTATACTTGCTTCCGCTGTTACTCTATTCTTGTATATTTATTTTCTTGTACTTGTTTCCTACAATACAAGCGGCCCGTAACTTACATTAACGGGCATTTATTTTCTCTTTTCTTTTCTGCAAATTTATCACTTGCAGACTTTGGTGACCAGCTGCCCGATGGAGTAGGTGATCAAAGATTATAGTTGGCTAGATTCTTGCTACATTTATTTATTCTTGTTACTTATCTTGAATAATTGTAACTTGTTACATGGATTATTTTGTATTGGGCATTTTGTCACAGACTTGTGTTTTGTTCCGGACTTGATTATATGAAATTTAGTATTCTTGTTTCTTGTTTCAAGTAATCATGTTGACTATATTAATTCAGTTATGTATGCATGGTTGACTATTCCTCTTGTATATCTCTTGTTTATTTTTATATATGTTGTAAAGATTCTGACAGCTAATGAATGGTGAAAGCCATTCGCTGGACTTGTGTCGCGTACTCGTATTCCGTATTCCTTTTTGAGAAACGGGGCGTGACATAGATATTAAGTTAGATATTATATTATGAGAGATATTAGTTTAGTCTCATATCGAATAATGTATTGGTTTAGTCTTATCTTCTCTCCTATATATAAGAGACATATTGCACTCGGTTTAACATCAATCAATACAAATTCATTCATTCTTACCCCTAAATCTTTCAGCAAGTAATAAAATATAGTGCTAGTTCATGCAGTAACAGAATAGAAACAATTCAGAATATCATTATAGTTCGGTTCCGAAATACCCATCGACTTGTCTTTTCTATGGCTACAAACTATAGCCCAGTAACATGAACACAATAATAGTAAAGCTTTCATGGGGTTGAGTGCACTAACCTTGCCAAAGGTTTGCCTGAAGGCTAGTAAAATATTTGCAAGTCAATAAATGGCTTAGGGCAAGTAACAATACATGCAACTCGATAAATGGACGAAGGCCAGTAAACGTGCACACACAATAATTATATGGGAGACTCACAGTAACAGTAACATATTCATAATCATGAGGGTTTATTTTTCATTTTAGAAATATTCATTTGTTATTCCAGTAATTTCAATAAACCATATTTATTCTCATTTGCATAACAGCAAGCTAGGAAAGACTAATCATATTTTCCTTGTGTGTTACATAAATTCTTGCTCAATCATAATCTCAATAACATGTGAAGGCTTATTATGCAAAAACCAGAATCTTTTGAGGCAAATAAAATACCATGCATTTACATAAGTAAAACTCTTTAACTTTTAAAATTAATTCATTTGCGTAATCAAATTTCGGTAGAATAGTTATATAAAATTCTCAACATGTCTGATCCGATTTTATATAGCGAAAATACCATATTTTATAGTTGTCAAAAGTAGATAGTATGATAAGCATTTTACATAATATAGTATCAAAAATACTAATGAGAATAAGTCATTCTACTCACCTGGATATCTAAATCTTTTATTTCAAATTAGTCTTGAACAGTTCCTTCAATAATAATAACAATATTATATTATATTCAAAATAAACTAGAGTTGAGACTATCAGTAAACTTCTAATATTATTAAGGATTTTACCATAATTTTTCTATAACTTATAAGGCCTTTACACAATAAATTAACTAAATAATAATAAGTTTGACAAGATTGGGGCATAGTAGTAATTTTTTTAGTTTCTTCATTTCATTCCCATGGTTGTAACTTTAAAGAGACTAGTAATCTGCACGTGTGATGCACATTCTAATTAATTATTTTTTTAATATAGTAAATAATAAGATGTAATATGACCTCGAACCTGAGACCTACATTTACTCATCACATACTCTTTACAAATTACCCGCAGTGATGCAATCTTTTATTTTATATGAGTGACACTTTTGTAAATAATTATGTCGTAAATAAATTTAAACCTTTATGTCGTAAATAAATTATGTCCTCTATGCTCTTCACAAGTAGAAAACGCGGACCACTTATTCGTGAGTTGCGACTTTACCAGTGCGCTCTGGAAAATTTCCTCGCTAGCTTGGGAAGTGTCAGTTATTCCGTCCTATCTATTCGACTGCTGGACTATGCTTCCTGCGAATAGCAAATATCACAAATCGTGGTATTTGTCTTTTCAAATTATTGTCTGGATTACGTGGATAGAAAGAAACAAAAGAATCTTCCATCATAAGGCTTCATCAGCCAGTGCTATTTACGACGAATTCTTATACCTATTTGACTTTTGGTCATCCTCTCTAACCCGAGAAACCAAGGATTCTCTGCTTTTTCACAGATTGATAAACGCATCTCATTGTCTTCGAAGTCTTAATGCCATCTAATGTTTTTTATGTTTGCGCATCGAGTATTTATCTGTTTTTACATAACTTCTGCGCGTTTCAGCTTTGCTAAACCCTTATTCATCAATTACTTAGTTATGATGATCTTCTTTTCTATTATTGCTCTATGTCTTTGCAAATTCTGATTAGCATGTCTCCATTTCAACTATCTTTGCTTGCAGGAATGAATGTGCATTCCAGTGCTCAGTTGGTTATGTGATCAGGTTTCTTTTGGAAGGGTGATTTACTATCATTTTGTTAGGAGTGTGGTGCGATCTCTGCTACCTCTCCCGAGCTGTAGCTTGTCTTGTATTCGCACCTGCTTCCTATAGTTGCTCTTCTGGTAACTTTCTTAGTTTTGATGAGGCCGGTTATAATTTTGGGAGTTAGGGAGCTCCATGACCTCTTAACCTGCATGTTCTTAATGTTTATGGCTGACTTCTCTACTTTTATAATTTACTGTTAACTCGCTACTTCCTTCTTTATCTAAAGGTTCTAAGTGTTATTTGGTTGTCTTGAGGCTGTACTTGTTTTGCAATTGTTGCGGCAACTTAGTGATGCTGGTAATGTGGGCAATGGATTATTGGTTCAAGTAGTTTCTCCGTATCTATTGCAGTGATTATCAGCGAAAGCTTGATTCATTGCTCAGATTTTCTGTCTTTCTGCTTTTCAAAGGCTGATTACCATTTCTTTCCCTTCCATAGTTGGTCTTACAGGGTGTTAAGGCACTCCGGTGTTCTTTTGTTTGATTCCGACTGTGTAGTGATGATTCAGATGTTCTTTTGACTGTGTAGTGATGATTTGGATGTTCTTTTGTTTGATTCCGACTGTGTAGTGATGATTTGGATGTTCTTTTGACTGATTTTTTTGGTGAGGAGGGGGAACGATCTTCTCCCTGCACCATATTATTCTTCCGTCCGTTGCTCCTCTGGGAGCTTTGTTGTGCTTTTACGGGTTGGCAGTTATACCGGGAGATTCATGGATGCTTGCTTCTCTATTCTATCATTTTGCAGTTAGACTATCTGGAGGGTCTAATTTAATTATGGTAGTTTAGACATATGGATTGGTGTCGCCTTTTATGCGGCCACGGCGAATTTTGTTTCTGAGGCTCATGTCCTCTAAGCCGAGTTTGATCCACCTCTATTAAGCGCTTATGTTGTAGTGGGACGTTAGTCCATTGGGTCCTCTTGTTTTTCGAGACTACTTCGCTGTTTCTCCTGGCTCACACCCTGCATATCCTCTGTCGCCCCGTCGAGGTGTCCCAGTGTATGTATCGAAAGGCCCTCGGATTAGCTTCATCTCCTCGCCGTTTGGTTTTCTTCAAGAGAGCACCGGAGGGGGGTCATCTTCGGTGTGCTCGAAGGCAGGAAGGCGTCTCCCTCGTCATTTTCAGTATCTCGTTTATATTGTCGTTCTTTGCTGGCAGTCTCAGCCTGTATTTGTATTTTTTTTCGCGTTATTTTGTTTTACATCTTGTAAAACCTCTGATTATTTACTTGTATTTTAACACTGATTTTTTATTAATATATTTTGGATGGCTGGAGCCGTTTGGCTCTATCCGATACATCAAAAAAAACTTTTAGGGTAGTATGGTAGCTAACAACAGTTGAGTAAATGAATGGTTAATATAATCCTCACTTAAAAATAAATGGTTGAGATTAGATGGTTGATTGTCTACAAATGACAACCCAACCCTCCCATTATAATATGGGTAAAAAGGATATAAGCAACTTGCTCATTTAGTAAATGAGCAATTGATTATGTGGCATGCATGTGATATATCGGACAACTAATTTTTTTAAGGATTTCTCAATCATATGCCACATCATCGCTTATTTACTAAATGAGCAAGTTACTCATACCCCTTTTCCCAAATAATATTAGAGATGGGTTTTAGGTTTGGTTTTTTTCCTATATTGATTTGACCCGAATTCCACTTAAACCCAATATCACTTAAACCCAATACTACCCACTTCATCTTCTTCCCCGTTCTCCTTCATTCATTCTTTCTTTAATCTAAATCCAAAACTGAGTAAAAGCAACAATAGAATCAACCCTCAATTAGTCAATCATCTCTATGATAAGGTTTACTATGAATTTTAAGAAATGTAAGCTCCTAAATATGTTTGTATTTGACATTATAAATGAAGAATTGTTGGGTTTAAGAAAATTACCTGAGCAAGTTTTTAATTTTTTTTTTGAATCTTCTATCCAGCCTATGCTTCCTTATAATCCCTATTTTTTTCCGGGTGGGTTTTAGAGGATGTGAGGAGATTCCCCAATGGGTTTATATAAACCCATAAGCTTCAACAAACCGCCCCCCCCCCCCCATGTGGAATGTGATAACTCTCTCATTTAAAAACTTCAGTTGAGTAAGAGAAGGAAAAAAGCTTCTTCCTTCCCATGTTTTCCACCCCTCATTTACTCTTATTTAATGCTGACAGAGAAGATGAAGGAAAGCCCCTCATTCTCTTCTCTGGTAGCCTGCAATGCTAATGTTTTAACATAACCTATCTATACTATTATTAAGCAAAGCCCCATTTTGGCGGCTTTTTACTATCTTGCCCTCATAAACATAAAAGGCTAAAAAAATATAAGATCAATATCGGAGGTCAGAAATGTAATTTGCATGTATTGGAAAAATAATTAACATGCATAGATTTGCATGCCTGTCTGCATAGATTTGAGAAAATAATTAATAGTATAGATTTGCATGTACTTGCATGCACAATTTATTCATAAAAAAGTTTTCTCCTATCAAAACCAGTAGGTCTAACACATGCATGTAAATATCAAAATGAATAAATTGTGCATGCCTGTCTGCATGCATGCATGCAACCTCTTCGGTGGCCTGCCCCTTCCTCAAAATCATACACACCTTTATAGACGTGCATCGCACGTGCATTGTACTAGTCAAGTTTTATGGGATACTCAATAATCTAATATTGTATGCTAATCAATTCAACACTTCTACAATAAATTTTTTGCATTCAGATAAGACTAGGAATGGGCCGCGTTTGGATCGGACTCTTATAAGCCCGAGTCTGAATTTTTAAATTTGGTCCAAGGCCGACTCGATTTATATTTAGGCTTAAAATCTTGGGCCTGTGCCTGGCCCCAAATTAGACCCGAAAATGGGTTGGGCCTAGTCTCAACCTACTTGTGCACTTTCAATATATAATTTTTTAATATTAACATAATAACATCTAAAATATTCCTTCAAAAGTAAAAACATCTTGGGCACTACATGATTTAAAAAAAACACCCAGATTAATTTTTGTAAAATTATCTAATTTTATGTATTTCTATTCTAACACTATATTTGTAAAGTATCATTTCTTTCTTTATAAAATATAATACTCATTTCAACTTATACAAATGCATGTCTATCAAGAAAGAAAAAGATTATACAAATGAATAAAAATATTTTTTTTAATAATCATGACTATATATAATATTAACATAAATATGCATATGCCTATGTGTGTGTGTGCTCGCGCGTATGGACGTTTAGATGCACAAATGTACAAATTTGATCCAAGTATGTCACATCCCAAAACCACGCAGCTTAAATTGGGAACGCAACAGCGGCAACATGTGTACAATATTATATCTCATACTCATGCTAAGCTTTTCAATAGTACAGAACAGAATAAAATATTTACATCAAGCTAATAATTAAAACCTCATTCCAAACTTGATTTTTTTTTTAATATGTCACTTTTCGAAACTATTTGCAGAAAGAGGACAGTTGCTAAAGTATTTGCGCTCGTGGACTCAACAACTAAACTCGCCGTTTCCAACGGCAAGTTTAGTTGTTTCATGCTCGCCGTTGGGAACGACAAGTTTAGTGCCAATATTTTGAGAAACTCGTCGTTCTTAATGGCGAGTTTAGTTCAAAATTTTCAATGAAGGCTCGCCGTTCCCAATGGCGATGACATTTATATTAGACTCGCTGTTGGAATAGTGAGTTTAGTTCAAAATTTTCAATAAAAACTCACCGTTCCCAATGGCGAGGACATTTATAGTAGACTCGATGTTGGGAACGGCGAGGATGTAGGAAATTTCACAGAGAGCGAAACAATCTGTTGGACTTAGTGAATTTTCGAAAAAAACTCTATACAATTTTTTTTGAACTAAACGCTGTTCCCAATAGCAAGTCTAGTGTAAATGTCCTCGCCGTTGGAACGGCGAGTCTTCAAAAGAAAATAAAAATCGTCATTCCCAACAGCGAGTCTAATGTAAATATCCTCGCCGTTGGGAACGGCGAGTCTTCAAAAGAAAATAAAAAATCGTCGTTCCCAACAGTAAGTCTAGTGTAAATGTCATCGCCGTTGGAACACGGCGAGTGTAGTTTTTTTTTTTGTTGAAGAAACTCGCCGTTGGGAATGGCGAATTTAGTTGTTGAGTCCATGAGCGCAAATACTTTGGTAACTTTCATCTTTCTGCAAATAATTTCAAAAGGTGGCATATAAAAAAAAAATCTCCAAACTTCGTGCATAACACTAATGTAATCAATCACACTGAATAATACAACATTTGTCAAATGTCTGCAAATTTGTTCTGCTAACATAGATCAATCTCCAAATTCAAAGTCATCTAATAATATATACTCCTTTAATATGATACTCTAGAAATATAATCCATGGCTATAAATGATATATGAAAAATGGTGAAAACACCAAAGTGAGCTACACGTCCAATGAGTATGACAACGCCTCACTAGTGGATCAGACAAGTTGTATAAAAATAATCCTTAACCTTGTAACAGTTTAGAAGGTACAATAACTATAACCATGAAATTGATGTAATCGTGTCAGTAACAATATTTTTAGAAAGTTGATATGCCATTACAGAAATGTGCAATATAACATAATTTCAAAACAATACTTGATTTGAGTTAAGTGATAACAGTACCTCAGAATGCATTAATAATGCAAATTCAAACTTTAATAATTCAAATGATAAATTATGGTGCATTAGCAGAACAGAAACAATTCAAAATATCATTATAATTCGGTTCCAAAATACCCCTTGACTGTCTTTTCTATGGCTACAAATTATAGCTCAGTAGCATGGACACAGTAACAGTAAATGTATCCCGGTGATGAGTGCACCAACCTTGCCATATGTTTGCCTGAAGACCAATAAATATTTGTAAGTCAATAAGTACGTGAAGGCAGTTATCAATACATGCAAGTCAATTAATGTCTGAGGGCCAGTAACCGTGTACTTACAATAACCATATGGCAGGCTCACGGTAACAATAACATAGTCAGACTCATTAGGGTCACTTTTTATTTTAGAAACATTCATTTCTTGTTTCAGTAATTTGAAAAAACCATATTCATTCTCGTTTGCATAATAATAAGGTAGGAAAAGCACTAATATTTTCTCTTTGTGTTATATTAATTTCTGCTAATTCATAATTCAAATAATCTTTTTGAAAGCTCATTAGATATAAACCAGAATCCTTTAAGGTAATTAAAAGACCTTGTATTTTCTTAAGCAAACCTCTCAACTTTTCAGACTAATCCAATTTGCATAGTTGTATTCCAATAGTATAGTCATACAAAAATCTTAACATGTCTGATCCGATTTTATGTAGCTAAAATAGTATGCTTTATTGTTGTCACAAGTAGATAGTAGGATAAGCAACTTACATAATATAGTATCCAAAATACTAACGAGGAGAAACAATTCTACTCACCTGGATAACCAAATCTTCTATTCCAATAAGTCCTCAATAATTCCTTCAATAATAATGACAATACTATATTAAAATCAAAAGAATCTAGAATCATTTAAGACTTTATTTCTATGTCTCTAGAGGAGTTACAACTATCAATAAGTCTCTAATCTTATTAGGGGTTTTACCATAATTTTCTATAATTTATATTACACAAGAAATAGACTAAATAATACTAGTATAATATAAGTGTGATGCACGTCTAAAAAAAGTAAAGTCATCAAATTAAATGAATATATATCGAATAAAAAAAAGTTTATATTTCAATGTTTTGATTTGGGTTACACGTGCAGTGCACATTTATATGTGTTGGATATAGTTTAGACGTGTATTATAAGTATTTATATAGTTACAAAGTTAGAGTTTGTTTGTTAAAAACCCCAACTCTCCCAGTAAAATAGTAGAGACGCGGTCAATATTGGGTCTAACAGTGTAACGCCCTGAATTCCATATACTGAAGAATTCGTGACACACGAAATCTTTTACTTCTAAGTACATAAACATAATATAATACAAGAAAATATAGAGAATATTACTACATGTATAATTCACATGGAGTAATATCGTGACAGGCCCTCAAGATGCTACACTTGTACGCTATCTCTTCAGGCAAACTTACCTGCAAAACGACAATATGTGGGATCGTCAGTTTGTGTGGCTGAAGGTAAAAATCCCTACAACTTTATTGAATTCTTATTCAATTATATTAAATGTGAGTTAACAAGTAATGACAATTCTAAATGAAATAGTCATAACATATAATTGTCAATATTTTTATATCATTAATGGTTGTCAACCAAGATACTACTTCATAAGTGCTATATGCACATATGGATGTACTATTCTAATGCATGCTTGTTTGGAACGCTATGCCGCCCATACAATATAGTTCCCAAATACAAACTACTAAGCATTTTCTTCTCAATATAGGGTTCAATCCCTTGCTATGAATACTTAAACCCAATGACTAGTACTCCAACGTATAATCACGTGTAAGTCGAACTCCCGGGATATTGGACCTCACCGGCCTACCCCTGGCCACACGTGCGGATTTAGGTGTATCCTCAGTCATGAACAATCTTTGGAGTCGTAGCTCTTTACCGGTCATTTCATGGACATTCCCAGCCTACCCCTAGCCCACACACATGGATTTTCCCAGCATATCCTCAGCCGCGAACCCCAGTGTATCGATCTTCTGTGACTACAGACCCTACTAGCATACCACTAGCCTGCATATGTTGATTTACCGGCAAACATTCTTATGAGCCTCAGCTTTCTATCGGCCATATTCGTCATTGTTTCAGTTAAATTTTCTTCTGTTGCAAGTTGTTCACTAAGTGATGCAAAATATAATCTAGACTTAACAATCCATATTTCGAATATATATTTCACAGAAACTGGAATCTTGGCCACACTAACCCTATTCCACTCCTCCCTCGGAGTTCTCTAACTCTACCAGACTCGGGCCTCGCCTAAGTCACAATCATTCTCTTGGATTTGACCGAATCATTCTCTCGGAATCATGGACCTTACCGGCTCACCACCGGGCATATCCTTAGTCATGAACATTCCTAGGAGCCTCAGCTCTTTATCGACCATTTCATGGAACTTCCCGGCCTACCCCTAGCCCACACACATGGACTTTTTTGGCGTATCCTCCATCCAATATATAGAATCCACAGTTTGAATATTCAACTCCATCTTTGGACAGCAACATAGTAGTCTTGCAAAAACCATATAAATTCCAATACTTATTAGAAAAATGGGTTTCTAAGTTTCATATAAAACCTGAATGAGTCTACTATAACATTGTAGTTAAGAACATCTCAATTTAACCACAACTGTTTTGTCTAAATCTACATACATAATAGTAGGTTTCGATTCCAGAAAATTGCAACTCTTGCTACTTATAAAAATCACCGAAAATCTCAAACTTCATGGAAATTTTATCTTAGACTCGAAAGAAATATTAACGAATCTACTTCAAAGTTTTAAGTTTCCTTAAAATACTGCATATCAGAGGTAAAAATGGTCAGAAACTAGAAGTTGTACAAAATTCTAGAACCAATGCAAAACTGTCAACTAGTCATATGTTCGGATTTGTTTAATATACTAAACGATATCCAAAACTCATGGAATTTTATGAAACTATTATAGACATATATTTTTACATATAAAAAGTTCAGCTTTAAATTCCATATATTTGGAGAGAAATAATTTTTAGAAGTAAGCATGATATTCAGGATATAATTATAGAATATGTTTTTTTTCAGCTATTAACCAGGAATGAGTTTGGATTTATTTAAAATACCAAACAACATCCAAACATTATGAAATTTTATGGATATGTTATAGACATATACTGGATACACATATAAAAAATTTTGTTTTAGATTTCATCTAGTTAAAGAGAAATAATTGTTGGAAGTTAGTCCAAAATTCAGGATAGAAACTGTAAAATATTTCCAAGTTAACATTACCGTAATTTCACACCATTAATTATCAACAATTCACACATAATTCAATCAATCTAAGCATAAATCCAATACAGTATAATTGAAATCAGAGTAGTAAAATCATTACTGTAACGCTCCGCCCCAATACTCAGACAATTTTTATTATTTTTAGAAGAAAAATTAATACTTATAGTACAACTGCCCACCACATGTTGCCTCTCAAAAGGTGATTAACCAATTAGGTGACTCTTGATCATAGGCAATTATATTTATATGTCTAGTAATATTCCCGATATGGGACTATATAAATCCATCTCTCCTTCTTTATCCCTAATCCTGTGCACACATAGAAGAAGCCCAGTGGGCCCCTCCTAATATGCCACGTCACCGAACAAACAGAGAGTGTTGTCTTTCTCTCAAACCCGGGTGGCCCACGGTGACGTCAGCATGACGTCACCCAACGGCAGCAGCATTGCGTGCTGTCGTTTCTCAGCATGTGGTCCCCTCTATTCAATATATTTACCAAACTGCCATTCTCATCCATTATTATATATATTATATATATTATATATATCTCTCTTTTTCGAAATTACGGGGTATTACATACACCCCCCTTTAGAAATCAGCGTCCTCGCTAAGTACGGGGCATGCCATCTAACGCAGGATCCTCCTCTATGGCCGATGTGACGTCGTCCTCGATCCCCGAGATTAGTGACTCTCAACACCGCAGATCATACTCGATCCCGGAGATCAGTGAATCTCAACACCGCGGATAATACTGAGGCCCTCTTCCACACCCAGTGTCAAAAATCGGCTCTGATACCATCTATAACGCCCCGCCCCAATACTCAGATAATGTTTATTATTTTTAGAAGACAAATTAATACTTATAGTATAACTGTCTACCACAGGCTGCCTCTCAAAAGGTGGTTAACCAATTATGTGACTCTCGATCATAGACAATTATATTTATATTATTTTATTCTAGTAATATTCCTGATATGGGACTATACAAATCCATCTCTCCTTCTTTATCCCTAATCCCGTGCACACATAGAAGAAGCCCAGTGGGCCCCTCCTAATATGCCACGTCACCGAACAAACAGAAAGTGTTGTCTCTCTCTCAAACCCGGGTGGCCCACGTCACCCAGCGGCAGCAGCTCTGCGTGCTCTCGTTTCTCAGCACGTGTCCCCCCCCCCTATTCAATATATTTACCAAACTGCCATTCTCATCCATTATTAATTATATTATATATATATATCTCTTTTTCGAAATTACGGGGTATTACAGTTACCCACCTATAACTTTTGAATTTGATTGCTTCTAAGCTCCAACAAAGCGTTCCAACACCAACTCGATATACTTAACTTTATGACCACAACAAAACATACACTATTACTATCATCTCTTATGTTAATAATCTACAACTCATGAATTAGAACAGAGTTTCTAAGTTTACCTTATGAAAACTTCTACTCCAAATGTCTTGTTTCTCATCTCTTGAAGGCAAGCCTTATGTGGGTATTTATAACCCTAATTATGCACTATTCCATCCAATTCATTAATCCACCCCCCCTAACTCTAGATTGTAATTAATTCCACCTTCCATAAACCTTCCCTATGTCACTAACCAGCAAGTTTCATGCATGATTAAAAATGGATAATTTTATGTAGACTTTTTTTATGATTCTCATTCACCAATTGCCTAGAAGTCCCTAGTTACCAACTCAATTACTCTTAAGTCCTCAAGTTTACAGAATAGTATATTAAATATGCATATGAATCATTCTTAAATATTCATATTCTACAAACTAATATCTAAAAATATTCAGGGTATTACATAAGATATTGTACACAATGATACAAAATACACGTGAATAACACATGCGGGAGTAAAATTTTTATAACTCAATTTTTTAGGGTGTTACAAATAGTAATTTTCCATTTCTCACATTGAAATTCATTAGTCTTATTAGAAGAATATGGGTTTTGGGTTTGGGTTGTCCCCAGCCGGGTTTGGCCCGAATTTGACCTAAACTCAACCTAATCCTACTTCATCTTCTTCTTATTTCCTTCATTCTTTATTTCCTTCTAAACCAAAAAACCAAAAAATAAAAAAATAAAAAACCCCAAACCAGCAAGGAAATCAACAATGGAATTAGCAATTAAATCGATTCTCAATTCGGCCTATCATCTATGTTAGTAAGGTAAGTTTCTAATCATGTTTCTATTTGATATTACAAAAGAAGAATTTATGGATTTTTATTTTAAAAAGAGAATTACATCTACAAGTTTTTGATTTTCTGAATATGCACTCTTGTTTTCTCTTAACCTTCTTCAAATCCTTAGTTTGCTGGTGAGTGTTAGAGAATGTGAGAAGATTCTCTTAATCCTCATGGGTTTATATAGATCCAAAGATATTAAAAACCCAAAATCAAATCATGTTAGATAAGGGAACTGAAGCCTCAAATTTTGACTAGAATTATCCATATGTTTCACTCCTCTTTCATTTTTGTCATTTTTTTTTTCATTTGAGGGAAGAAGTTTCTTCCTTCATATTTTTCGTATTCAAATTGGTTGTCAAAAATGATAGGTTTTAATAGTATGGATAACCAATTTTCTACCCTATGGTTCACACAGAGGAAATTTCATGGTATTTACAAGGCCCATCGGGCCTAGATCCTTAAGCCCAAACCTAGCCCAAATTTTGTTCGGACCTAAAAAGTTGAGCCCGAGCCCGACTCGAATTGATAAATGATTGGTTCAAGCCCGCAAATTACTAGGTCGGACCTAGTTGACCCGGGTCGGGTTTGGCCAATTGCAACTTTTAATTTTAAACCTTACGTGTATTACATTCATTGCCATGCATGAGGCATTACCTGAATTTCCAATCTCTGCTCATGAAAGAAAAGGTACGTGTATTTATACTAGTATAATGTACGTGCGATGAACGTCTAAAAAAAGTAAAATTATTAAATTAAATGAATGTATATTGAATTTAATACATGCACTAGATATGAGAAACAACATACTAATAGACCTAGTTGACACGTATATACTTGATTATGACCATTGTTTACTAGTACCATTATTGTCCTTGTAATTTGATCTTGATTCATATTCCTTCATGTACCTTACTCCTTTTCTCTTTGTTTTTCACTACTTGTTGTCCGTACTTGCTCTAAAGACATTTCTTTTTCTCCTCTAGTTAACCCAGCTGCAGGCGAGCTAGGGAATTTGCCAGAAGGCATTGGCGAACAGTATTTCTAGTTTGGATCAGGAGATGCATTAGAATAAACTATTTCTTTCCATGTTTTTTTCATCTTATTGCAATTCATTTGATTAAACTTGTATCCCGGGTTTTTAACCATAACTGTTGTTTGTTTTCTCATTATTAGTTATTATGTTGGACTATTAAATTCTTAATTCAGTTGTTGTTTATGTGATGATATTATCTGCGTGGTTGTGATTATTCTTTTTGCATAATATTGAGTTGAGACTGGTACAGCTTATGAATGATGTTAATATCATTCGCTGGGCCTTCGTCACGGGCTCGTATTTCCGTATTTTGGGAAGCGGGGCGTGACAACCACATCCAGTCGATGGCGTCGTCCGGTCGATGGCGTCATGCGGTTGATGGTGACATCCAGTCGATGGTGACATCGAAGGGGATTTGCTTTTGATTTTGATTGGGTTGATTTTGGAGTTGGAGAGTGTAGATAGTGGTGCTAATTTGGGATTAGGGTGGTTTGTTTTGGCGGGGGGGGAATAATGGGTTCTGAATAAAGGAGGAAGAAAAGAAGAAGGGATGAAGAAACAGTCGGGGGTAATTTCGTCATTTTGTAAGCCACGTGCATTACACGTGACTGAAAATTAACAGAACCCTAACAGAGTTAAGGTGTGTTTTTCGCACCCATAGTTGACTGTAGTTTTATGCATAAAAAAAGGTGAGTGAGGTTTTCTGCAGATATGGGATAGTTTAAGGGGTGTTTTTAAATTTTAGCCAAAAAATAATCCTTAACCTTGTAACAGTTTAGAAGGTACAATAATTATAACCATGAAATTGATGTAATCGTGTCAGTAACAATATTTTTAGAAAGTTGATATGCCATTATAGAAATTGCAATATAACATAATTTCAAAACAATAATTGATTTGAGTTAAGTGATAACAGTACCTCAGAATGCATTGATAATAATGTATTAATAATGCAAATTCAAACTTTAATAATTCAAATGATAAATTATGGTGCATTAGAAGAACAAAAACAATTCAAAATATCATTGTAATTCGGTTCCAAAATACCCCTTAACTGTCTTTTCTATGGCTACAAATTATGCTCAGTAGCATGGACACAGTAACAGTACATGTCTCCCGGTGATGAGTGCACCAACCTTGCCATATGTTTGCCTGAAGACCAATAAATACTTGCAAGTCGATAAGTACCTGAAGGCAGTTATCAATTCATGCAAGTCAATTAATGTCCGAGGGCCAGTAATCGTGTATTTACAATAACCATATGGCAGGCTCATGGTAACAATAACATAGTCGGACTCATTAGGGTCACTTTTTATTTTAGAAACATTCATTTCTTGTTTCAGTAATTTGAAAAAACCATATTCATTCTCGTTTGCATAATAATAAGGTAGGAAAAGCACTAATATTTTCTCTTTGTGTTATATTAATTTCTGCTAATTCATAATTCAAATAATCTTTTTGAAAGCTCATTAGATATAATTTTAAGGTAATTAAAAGACCTTGTATTTTCATAAACAAACCTCTCAACTTTTCGATTAATCCAATTTGCATAGTTGTATTCCAATAGTATAGTCATACAAAAATCTTAACATGCCTGATCTGATTTTATGTAGCTAAAATAGTATACTTTATTGTTGTCACAAGTAGATAGTACGGTAAGCAACTTACATAATATAGTATCCAAAATACTAATGAGGAGAAACAATTCTACTCACCTGGATAACCAAATCTTCTATTCCAACAAGTCCTCAATAATTCCTTCAATAATAATAACAATACTATATTAAAGGCAAAATTTAAAAAAAGTACACAAAGTTTTGGGCCAGTTTAAAAAAAGTACACAAAAGTTTTTTTTTTTATAAAAAAAGGACACAATGTTTAAATAAGGTCCACTGGGTTGGTTAGGGTTAGGGTTAGTTCGCAGGGCGGGGGGGTGGGTATTTAAACATATGATTAGTTAAGTGATATTTTTTTAAACACAAATAAAAGATGAATGTGGTTTTTTTAAACACAAATGAAAGATGAAAGTGATTTTTTTAAACCCTATCCAAACCCTAACCCTAACTAACCCAGTGGACCTTATTTAAACATTGTGTCCTTTTTATTTAAAAAAAAATTTGTGTACTTTTTTTAAACTGGCCCAAAACTTTGTGAATTTTTTTTATATTTAGCCTATATTAAAATCAAAAGAATCTAGAATCATTTAAGACTTTATTCTATGTCTCTAAAGGAGTTACAACTATCAATAAGTCTCTAATCTTATTAGGGGTTTTACCATAATTTTCTATAATTTATATTACACAAGAAATAGACTAAATAATAATAGTATAATGTACGTGCGATGCATGTCTAAAAAAGTAAAGTCATCAAATTAAATGAATATATATCGAATAAGAAACAAATAGTTTATATTTGAATGTTTTGATTTGGGCTACACGTGCGGTGCACATTTATATTTGTTCGATATAGTTTGGACGTGTATTATACGTGTTTATATAGTTACAAAGTTAGGGTTTGTTTGTTACAAACTCCAACTCTCCCAATAAAATAGTAGAGATGTGGTCAATATTGGGTCTAACAGTGTAACGCCCTGAATTCCATATACTGAAAAATTCGTGACACGCGGAATCTTTCTATCGTGTCTGGTTTTCTCTCTGTATTGCTTATCGTTTTTATTGTATATGCTTTTAGCACTTGGCGCTTTTGTTTTACATCTTGTAAACCCTCGATTATTGTATTGTACAGTTATTTTATCTATATATTTTTTGATCTGGCTGGAGTCTTTTGACTCTATCTGTTTACATCAAAAATATAATACAAGAAAACATACAGAATCTTACTACATGTATAATTCACATGGAGTAATATCTTGACAGACCCTCAAGATGCTACACTTGTACGCTATCTCTTTAGGCAAACTTACCTGCAAAACGACAATATGTGGGATCGTCAGCTTGTGTGGCTGAAGATAAAAATCCCTACAACTTTATTGAATTCTTATTTAATTATATTAAATGTGAGTTAACAAGTAATGACATTTCTAAATGTAATAGTCATAACATATAAATGTCAATATTTTTATATCATTAATGGTTGTCCAACAAGATATTACTTCATAAGTGCTATATCACATATGGATGTACTATTCTAATGCATGATTGTTTGGAACGCTATGCCACCCATACAATATAGTTCCCAAATACAAACTACTAAGCATTTTCTTCTTAATATAGGGTACAATCCCTTGCTATGAATACTTAAACCCAATGACTAGTACTCCAACGTATAATCACGTGTAAGTCGAACTCCCGGGATATTGGACCTCACCGGCCTACCCCTGGCCACACGTGCGGATTTAGGTGTATCCTCGGTCATGAACAATCTTTGGAGCCGTAGCTCTTTACCGGTCATTTTATGGACATTCTCGGCCTACCCCTAGCCCACACACATGAATTTTTCCAGCATATCCTCAGTCGCAAACCCCATTATATTGATCTTCCGTGACTACAGACCTTACTAGCATACCTCTAGCCCGCATATATGGATTTACCGGGCGTATCATCGGTCCCAAAAATTCTTATGAGCCTCAGCTCTTTATCGACCATGTTCGTCATTGTTTCAGTTAAATATTCTTCTATTGCAAGTTGCTCACTAAGTGATGCAAAATATAATCTAGACTTAATGATCCATATTTCGGATATATATTTCACAGAAACTAGAATCATGGTCACACCGACCCTATTCCACTCCTCCCTTAGAGTTCTCTAACTCTACCGGAATCGGGCCTCGCCTAAGTCACAATCATTCCCTTGGATTTGACCAAGTCATTCTCTCGGAAACATGGACCTTATCGGCTCACCACCGGGCATATCCTTAGTCATGAACATTCCTAGGAGCCTCAGCTCTTTACCGGCCATTTCATGGACCTTCTCGGCCTACCCCTAGCCCACACACATGAACTTTTTTGGCGTATCCTCCGTCCAATATATAGAATCCACAGTTTGAATATTCAACTCCATCTTTGGACAGCAACATAGTTGTCTTGCAAAAACCATATAAATTCCAATACTCATCAGAAAAATGGATTTCTAAGTTTCATATAAAACCTGAATGAGTATACTATAACACTGAAGTTAAGAACATCTCAATTTAACCACAACTGTTTTGTCTAAATCCACATATAAAATAGTAGGTTAAGATTCTAGAAAGGCTTAATATAAAAAAGTACACAAAGTTTTGGGCCAGTTTAAAAAAAGGGCAAAAGCCAAAGTACCCCCCCAACGTTTGGCCCGAGTACAAAATGCCCATACAACGTTTGAAAAAATACAATAAACCCATTCTTCCGTTAACTTAACCCTTTCCGTTAAGTTATAATTATTAAATTACTTTTTTACCCTTACCCTTTCATATTCAATATTCTCTTTCTTTTCTTTCTTCATTCCTTTTTTTTTCCTTAATTTTTTCGTGTTCTTCCCTTTACAACTTTCGTGCAGCCGTCTTCGTTTACTCCTTTTTTCTTCTTCTTCTTCTTCTTGATTCAATCCATTGCCTTGTTCCAGGTTGATCTCATCCACTTTTTTTTTCTTCTTTTTAACCACGTACTACTTCCTTCCCTTTGTGTGGGGCCTAGCGTTCTTGGAACCTGCACTACTACGCTTTGTCTTCTGCGTTTGTTAGCCAATAACTTACACCCTAGCGTTTGTGCCCATATCATGTTCCATTCTTTAATTAACCTTGACTAATCACTTCTTAAGGGACACTAATCAGGTTTCTCACTTAAGATTTTTCTATTTAATCAGTCCATGTATAGATATACTAGTAATTTTCACGTGCAATGCACGTCTTAATAAATATATCTCTAATAATCTCTAATATTATAATGGGAGAGTTGAAGTTGTTATTTTTTAACATACAAATTCGTGCGTTGCACGTGCAACTCTAACTCTTCCATTAATTACAACAAAAACAAACAAATAAAAAAAAATCCACCTATTTAAGTAAGTGTATTATCTATATCTAAGTAATTGTATTATTACCTTTTAATAATTTATGTTATTTTTTTGCATTAAAAAAAACTGTGTTTTGCAAAAGAAATTACAAATAAAATATTTGAAAACCCAAAATGATAAATGGTAGGAGTACATAATGTAAAAGTCCAAACCAAAATAACATATTTTAAAAAAATATGCTAATACGGAAACCAAAAATGAGAATGGAAAACGATTGGAAATGCTCAAAGAAGTAGATGATGATCTTTCAAAAGAAAGAAAAAGTTAATGATCATGCAAGGTCAAATTAATCAGAGACTCTAGTGTCCACTCGTGTGTAGTACTCTACTAAATTAACAGATAGAATCTTATGAAGGGCAGCCAGAACAAGAAAAAATAAAAAATGAAAAAAAAATAACGAAAGGGTAGAAAGAGATTAAATATGAAAGGGTAAGGATAAAAAAGTAATTTAATAATTATATCTTAACGGAAAGGGTTAAGTTAACTGAAGAATGGGTTTATTGTACTTTTTCAAACGTTGTATGGGCATTTTGTACTTGGGCCAAACGTTGAGGGGGTACTTTGGCTTTTGCCCTTAAAAAAAAGTACACAAAGGTTTTTTTATAAAAAAAAAGGATACAATGTTTAAAAAATCTCCACTGGGTTAGTTAGGGTTAGGGTTAGGGTTAGGGTAGGGTTTAAAAAAACCACTTTTATCTTTCATTTGTGTTTAAAAAAACCACATTCATCTTTTATTTGTGTTTAAAAAAACCACATTCATCTTTTATTTGTGTTTAAAAAAACATCACTTAACTAATCAGATGTTTAAATAAACCCCCCGAACTAACCCTAACCCTAACCCTAACCCTAACCCTAACTAACCCAGTGGAGTTTTTTTAAACATTGTGTCCTTTTTTATAAAAAAAATCTTTGTGTAATTTTTTAAACTGGCCCAAAACTTTGTGTACTTTTTGTATATTTAGCCTTCTAGAAAACTGCAACTCTTGCTACTTATAAAAATCACCGAAAATCTCAAACTTCATGAAAATTTGATCTTAGACTCGAAAGAAAGATTAACGAATCTACTTCAAATTCTTAGTTTTAAGTTTCCTTAAAATACTGCATATAAGAGGTAAAAATTGTCAGAAACCGGAAGCTGTACAAATTTCTAGAACCAAGGCAAAATTGTTAACCAGTCATATGTTCGGATTTGTTTAATATACTAAAAGATTTCCAAAGCTCATGAAATTTTATGAAACTATGATAGACATATATTAGATTTACATATAAAAAGTTCACCTTCAAATTCCATATATTTGGAGAGAAATAATTTTTGGAAGTAAGCATGATATTCAGGATAGAATTATAGAATATGTTATTTTCAGCTATTAACCAGGAATGAGTTTGGATTTATTTAAAATACCAAACAACATTCAAACATTATGAATTTTTGTGGACATGTTATAGACATACTGGATACACAAATAAAAATTTTGCTTTAGATTTCACCTAGTTAAAGAGAAATAATTGTTGGAAGTTAGTCACAAAATTTAGGATAGAAACTGTAAAATATTTCCAAGTTAACATTACCGTAATTTCACACCATTAATTATCAACAATTCACACATAATTCAATCAATCTAAGCATGAATCCAATACAACATATATAGCTTCTCTAATAGGCATACACCCTACAATATAATTGAAATCAGAGTAGTAACATTGTTACACGTCTATAACTTCTGATTTCGATTGCTTCTAAGCTCCAACGAAGCGTTTCAATACCAAACTCGATATACTTAACTTTATTACCACGACAAAACATACACAAATACTATCATCTCTTATGTTAATAATCTACAACTCATGAATTAGAATAGGGTTTCAAAGTTTACCTCAAGAAAACTTCAACTCCAAATATCTTGTTTCTCATCTCTTGAAGGCAAGCCTTATGTGGGTATTTATAACCCTAATTATGCACTATTCCATCCAATTCATTAATCCACCTCTCCTAACTCTAGATTGTAATTAATTCCACCTTCCATAAACCTCCCCTATGTCACTAACTAGCAAGTTTCATGCATGATTAAAAATGGATAATTTTATGTAGACTTTTTTATGATTCTCATTCACCAATTGCCTAGAAGTCCCTAGTTACCAACCCAATTACTCTTAAGTCCTCAAGTTCACAGAATAGTGTATTAAATATGCATATGAATCATTCTTAAATGTTCATATTCCACAAACTAACATCTAAAAATATTCAGGGTATTACACAAGACATTGTACGCAATGATAAAAAATACACGTGAATAACACATGCGGGAGTAAAATTGTCATAACTCAATTTTGCAGGGTGTTACAAATAGTAATTTTCCATTTCTCCCATTGAAATTCATTAGTCTTATTAGAAGAAAATAGGTTTTGGGTTTGGGTTGTCCCCAACCAAGTTTGGCCCGAATTTGACCTAAACTCAACCTAATCCTACTTCATCTTCTTTTCTTTTCCTTCATTCTTTATTTCCTTCTAAACCAAAAAACCAAAAAATAAAAAAAATAAAAAACCCCAAACCAGCAAGGAAATCAACAATGGAATTAGCAATTAAATCAGTTCTCAATTCGGCCTATCATCTCTGTTAGTAAGCAGGGGCGGCCATAGGATTTTAGGGGCCTGAAGCAAACTCTCAAAAAGGGGCCCCACATATACCCAAAAAAAAAACGATTCGTGTATTAGAAAAAAAATAAAAAAATATACATGAGAAATCATGGATTTTAGGGGCCTGAAGCTAATATAAAATTTGTTAGGGGCCTGAAGCTAATATAAAATAATGAAAAAAATAAAACGATTCATGGATTTTAGGGGCCTGAAGCTTTTCTTTTCTGAAAACGGGGGCCCTGAAGCTCATATAATTTTTTTTTCTTTTCTGAAAACGGTGGCCACCTTTTTTTGGATGACTTTGGGGGGCTGATGCAACTGCATCAGTTGCATCCATTTTGGGTTGGGCCTGTTAGTAAGGTAAGTTTCTAATCATGTTTCTATTTGATATTACGAAAGAAGAATTGATGGATTTTTATTTTAAAAAGAGAATTACATCTACAAGTTTTTGGTTTGCTGGTGAGTGTTAGAGAATGTGAGAAGATTCTCTTAATCCTCATGAGTTTATATAGATCCAAAGATATTAAATGCCCAAAATCAAATCATGTTAGATAAGGGAATTGAAGCCTCAAATTTTGATTAGAATTATCCATAGGTTTCACTCCTCTTTTATTTTTGTCATTTTTTTTTCATCTGAGGGAAGAAGTTTCTTCCTTCATGTTTTTCGTATTCAAATTGGTTGTCAAAAATGATAGGTTTTAATAGTACGGATAATAACCAATCTTCTACCCTATGGTTCACACAGAGGAAATTTCATGGTATTTACAAGGCCCATCAGGCCTAGATCCTTAATCCCAAACCTAGCCCAAATTTTGTTCAGACATAAAAATTTGAGCCCGAGCCCGACTCGAATTGATAAATGATTGGTTCAAGCCCACAAATTACTGGGTCGGACCTAGTCGACCCGGGTCGGGTTTGGCCAATTGCAACTCTTAATTTTAAACTTTACGCGTATTGCATTCATTGCCATGCATGAGGCATTTACTGAATTTCCAATCTCTGCTCATGAAAGAAAAGGTTCGTGTTATATATACTAGTATAATGTACGTGCGATGCACGTCTAAAAAAAGTAAAATTATTAAATTAAATGAATATATATTGAATTTTTTTAAAAAAAGTTTAGATTTGAATGTTTTGGTTTGGGCTACACGCGCGGTGCATAATTATATTTGTTGGATATAGCTTAGACGTGTATTATACGTGTTTATATAGTTACAAAGTTAGGATTTGTTTGTTACAAATCCCAACTCTCCCATTAAAATAGTAGAGATAGTGCAGGAGTGGTTGACTTCATGCAAATTAGGTGGACTTCATTAACATAACTCCATATCTTACAATATGAAAGAAAGAAATCTTCATTTCTTAGTTAAGCTGAGATAAAGAAAATAACTCTGAATTTGAGCTCCACATATCACGACATAACCCTGACATGAACACAATAGTTGCTATTTGTGCTCCTATGCAAAGGAAAGAAAGAAAGAAAGAAAGAAAGAAAAGAAGTCCTGAAACCAAACAACAAGTACTAGCAAAAGATATCATTCGATTTTAACTTCTGTGATCGGACCAGGATGCTCACTCTGCAACTCAACCACCTTCAACCAAGATGGCCGAGCTGAGATTTTCTGCCACCACCTGTCGACATTCTTTCTTGATTGAAACAGTCTTCTTCCTCTGTTGTTGCTGGCAATAAAGTGGGAATTTGGAAGATGGGAGAGATCAGCGAATGTGAACTCATCGCCAGCTATGTATTCACTCACAGACAGCCTCTGATCATATATATCTAGAATCTTTGACAATTTTTTCTCACTCGTTTTAATCAATTCCTCATCAGGTTTCATCCCCATTGGCAGTGCAAATGCCAAATGGAAGACTAACGAAGAGCTTGGAGGGTCGAAGTTCTCAGATTCTGCTTGCAGCCATTGCTCGATTGAAGCTCTCTCTAGTGTTCCAGTGCCTAACAGTCTCTTGGTTCCTGAATCGGGATACTTCTCCAAAATGTAGCGACATGTTTCCCTTGAGTCTGAAGAAATGAAGAATCATAGTATTAGTGGAGTACATTACAGCTTATTTGATATACGTACATGTTGGTGTAGTTTCCTACCGAAGAGGATGGTTTTCTCATCTTTGAAGGTCACTTGACCCGAGGGATCCTGCAAAGATTGACAGATAAAGAGTTTGGGAATGAGAAGTTGCCTGTAATTAACTTAGAATGAACTTTTGAGAAGTACTTGCCTGTAGACGAACTCAGGGACCTTGAGGTTTCTTTTGTATGTATCGGTTCGGATGAGTTGAAACTCGATATCCTTTTCAAAGAGGCATGTTAGTACTCTGGCCACATCAGTGGATGTTGGCAGTCCAAAAACTTTGGTGCCGTTGTTTCTTTCGGTCCTAGGTATCGTTCAAACTCGGAATTTTCCCACTAATAAATAGCAAACTTGGTTATAAGGAAAGGAATTTGAAGCAATGATGAAAGAAAGAAAGAAAGAAAGAAAGAAAAGGAAATTTAAAAAAAGAGCAAGGCAAAGGGAAAGGGAAAGAGGTAAAGACCTACATATGTAGGAAACAGAAGCATCTATCAAAGCAATGGAATGATTGTTAATGGCTTTAACATGTTAGGCTCGACGACAAGTTTTTTTGAACCTTTTTTTTTTCTTTTTCTTTCGTCGTAAAAGGTTGGTCTTTGCGCCCCCGACAAGTTTTTTTGAACCTTTTTTTTTCTTTTTTTTTCGTCGTAAAAGGTTGGTCTTTGCCCCCCCCCCCCCCCCCCCGCGCGTATTTCATTAAAAAATTAACAAAACAAACACCCAAAAATAAGGCTTATGAAGTTCAGATCCCAACAGACTGGGTTCTGGAATTCATACACCCCAACCAACAAACAAAAATACATCGAAATCTAATTCTATTGATCGGGTGACCTCGTCCAAGTCAATTTCTTGTGCCAATTTGAGCTCATTCTCTCTCTCCGTCCCTTGCTTGTACACCGTTTATCCGCTCTGTCACTCGCACGGACACCTCCGTCGCCCCCATCAGTGATTCATACATCAACTTCAAACATCATATGAGAGACCGCCGACACTCCACCAATCTGACAACTCCCTGTACAGATTGAGTCCTGGTTCTCATCCCCTTGCTTGACCCTCGTTGATTCTCACTGGCACCTCGCAACGAAGGATGTTCTCTCTCTCACTGCTCGCACGGACACCTCTGTCGCTACCATTAATGACTCACGCATCAACTTCAAGCACCATATGAGAGACCGCAGGCACTCCACCAATCTGACAACTCCCCTGTACAGATTGAGTCCTGGTTCTCATCTCTTCGCTTGACCCTCGTTGACTCTCACTATCCCCTCGCAACGTAGGTCGTCCAGTCTCCTGACTGCTGAACAAACGCCACCACCCCCTCCAAGCCCCCGACATGAGAGAGACCGTAGGCACCCCTCACTTTGACCTGAATAGGACAAAGTAGAGCACAAACAATAAAATTGTCAGACTACCGTCGCCCCACCAACTAGGGTACATTTTCTTGCTAATTGTAAGTTGGTTGTAATTTGGATATTTAGGGAGAAAATTTGGATATTAGGGACTCCTCCGCTACTCCTCTCTCTCACACACACAACCCAATCTCCTCTCTCCCCTTCCCCACATCTCCCAACACAGACTCAAGCTTAAACGCCACTTCCCCATTCCAATTGCCTCACCTAACACTCTCCCGTACCAAATCAAACAAATTGTACATGCCAATCGAAGCCGCAAATTGAAACTGCGCGTTCGAGGAACCGTAAACACCAATGACGGTACAATGACCACCCATCCAGAAAAAATCACCCTCACAGTTGCTTACCACCGATTTCTGTCCATAACTAGCCGCAGTCATCTCTTTGTTAACGATGAGGGACACACCCGACAAGATCGCGACTCCACCACAGTCCGAGGAGGGCCCCTGCAACCGACTCCATGACCCAAGTCGACGCCGTCCGACGTCCGGTACCCCATGTCGTCAATCTCGTCAACCTCAACGAAACCCCCTTCGGCTTGTGCCTGAAGCTCTTCCAGAGCTCGTACAATCTTTCCATGATCAATGTTTCCCCCCTCATTGAGCATCTTCCTTAGAAACAGTGGAAGTGTTGCTGGGACAGCTATGACCTGACCGACCACCAGCATCGATGTCGTCGATTTTGTCACCCCATGTCGTCGATGTCGTCAATCTTGTCAGCGAAACCCACCAGCATCGATGTCATCGATCTCGTCTGCGAAACCCACCACCATCTTTGTAGACCTTTTGGTCGAAACTCAATGGTGGAAGACAAACCAAATATTCACTGACCACAACACATTGGTACTCATCCTCATCTCTTTACTGATAACAGTACTCCTATGCTCTTAATGCATGCCTCAATGCATGAACAAGAAGAGACAGAAGCTTACCTTGCCCCCTGGCCGAAGAGGCCTTCCCTTGGTTGGCAACCTCTCATTTCTAGGTCCAAACCTCCACCACTGCTTCTCCAAATATGCTCAAACCTACGGATCGATCATGAAGCTCCACCTCGGCACCAAACTCTGGATCGTTGTAAGCACTCCAGAAATATCAAAGCAAGTCTTTGTCGATTTTGTCGATCCCACTAGCACCCCATATCGTCGATCCCGTCCCACCAGCATCGGAGCCCAGGGATAGGGAGGATGCAAAGAGGGGCGGATGGCACTGGCGTCAGGGTCTGGAGGGGGCGGGGAAAGAAGCAGAGAAGAGAGTTGAGGGGAGCAATGGCGGACGGGACGCGCGGGGGGGGGGGGGGGGGGGGGGCGCCGTCCCCAAAGAGTAGATCTAGGTTTTTTTGTTTTGAGTTTTTTTTTTTGGGAAGAGCTTCTCTCTCTAGAATTTCTAAATTTCTAGGGAGAGAAACTCCAATTTTGATGCTTTCTTGCTTTCTTTGTGTAAAGACAGTGTAGTTAATCGACAAAAACAGTCAAATATGGAATATAATCAGGACGGCAAGTTGATTAGAAAGCTTACTAAGAATTTCGCCTAGCCTCTAACATCACAATCTTTCCCTTTTTTCCTCCTGTTTGGAACAATAATTGAGGTTGAGGCAATGAATTCATTGATCGAAAAGAATCGAGAAAAAGGTTTGAGGATATTCGAAGAAGATGAATCAAGGGAACAAAACACATGCACGAAATATGAAGAGTATTTGACTGGAAGTATTCGCATCAACCTATTTGGTTACTATTTTATCGATGATAGGGACCGAGCTTGTGAGTTGGCTGTAGCCCCAACAGCTACAATTGCAAGCAAAACGCTTTCTAGACTTTTTCGAGTACAATTTCTTTGAATTCCTATTTCTTCTACTTTAAAGCTTCTCATTTTTCTTGTTCTTTGTGCTACATCTGAAATTATAACGACCAACCGGTATTTCACATAAGCTTCTTTACTCGACAACATGCCAACTCAATTTCAAGCACTGCTATGGTTCCATAGCAAATAACACAACTCTTAACAGTTTTGGAGACAGTCATCACTCATCAGTTTATGAACCTTATTGGCTTCTCTTATATAATCCCATAAATTTCCTGATAATCAAATTTACAATAACGAATACAATTTTCTTTTACCCATTGGTGGTGTGCAAGAAAAACAGAAAACGAAAACAAAACAAACTTGAAGCATAAGCATTAGTATTAGCTGCACCGAGTATCTGGGGGTGAACTGAGACCCTAGTAAAAGAAAATTTTCAAGCCGATTTTTTACAAAAAAATTGACGTTAGGTTACACCAACCATTAACCATCGATACCAGAAATGCCATTACAATTTACATCCCTTAGGCTTCTAGTACCATTGAAATTCCTTCAACAAACCACTAGCTGGGAAATCATGCATGAAAGGAAAAATATTTTCCCAGTACAACAAAGTATGCAAGCAAAGTTGATAACGAAACATTTCTGTAAGATCCTTGAACAACAAGTAACTCTTCAAGTTCTAGTAATACTAGTCCACAGAAGATGAAAAGATGGAAGGAGACCCAAAATTTGAATGCTACTCCTAGAATTTTACGCTGTACAAAAACAAACACCACCAATCAGACAACAACAAATGGGAAAGTTCTATCAGTTTCATGGCATTCCATATGCATTCGATTTCATTCAGTCTCTTTCAGGAGCATCCCCAGCATCTTTTCTAGCACTTAAATTTCCTGCATATGACCATACTCTCTCAACTTCATGAGAAACAGTTTTCCCCAACTTCAGATTATGTTGTCCACAAGCACTACCTTTGCTTAGCGTAGAGTGGGGCCTTCCTGGGCTTCCAATAACTGGGGTGGAAGAGCAAAATGTAGGTGTGGCAAAAGGAGAAGCATAAGGAGTGGTTTGAATGGAGAACGGGCTCGGTGAGATTCTCTTCTGAATGGGAAGTCCCCCAAACCCTCCTCGGTTAAACAAAGAGACCGATTCAGCAGCCACACACTTCTTTGTCGCATCATCCACATAGATTAAGTCATCGATCCTTGCCATTATATTGAAGGCCAAACTCTCCATTACTCTTGAATAGCTCTCAAGAATTGACTGCCCCACATCCTATAAAAAAGAGAAAGATTAAAAAAAAATCGCTCAAAAATGAAAAGGAAATAATAGGGGATTATTCTCAAGGAGAAATTATATTCATTTGGAAACACCTTGTTGTACTGAATCTTGTTCATATCAAGAACAGTCTGAGGAAGACCAGGGTACCGAAGTCTTAGGCTTTGCAAGAGGCCTTCTGCTCTTTGTGCTAGTAAATGGGACCTTTCTGAGTCGCTAACAAGTCCCTTGACCTTTCCACCCCATGATTTTTTCCCCTTGGAATGGAGTGGATGTTGTTTCCGATTTTTGAGTCTCCATACATGTACGGCTGCTTCAATTCTGTTAGCTATTTCTAGAGTATGGTGCTCAGATGATAGGTCTAAGCAATCTAGGAGACACTCTGGAGAAAATTGCTCGGCAGTTATGTAGCGATAGATGATCTCGCCTAAACAAGATTTACCGGTCTGTAGCAACAATTAAAACATGGTAAGACCAACAAATTTAGGCAAAAAAAAGCATGTAGGTCATGAAAGACAAATAGAAGCATTAAAAACGGATGAAGACGCATAAAAATCCATGTAAGTCACCGCTGAAAACATATGAGTCATGACTAGTTGACGACACGAATGATAAGGGAGCAAATCATAAAGGAAAAACCTTTGAAGCAGTCATATTCAGAAGTTGCCAACAATTATGGAAGTGATCAATAATGGTGCCATATCTTGAAGAATAATTACACATTAAAATGGACTATGCAGTCAAAATAGAATTATAATCAACAGTAGACTTTAGATATTGCTGCTTTATATGCTCTAAATATGCACTTCAATTATCTCCTTAGTACTGGAAGTCTGGAATGCAAGAATATTTTGGAGATACAGCATGTCAGAAAGACAAGAAAATCAAACAGTTGAAGGGAAAGTATAATATTCAGGTCTCTAAGATACATACTACTAAGAATAATTTGGCATGAGAGATAAGCATAGACGAGTGTTGATGGTCATAATCGTATTTATAAGAGGGTATAAAAAAATTCAAGAGCCCAGCCATCATATAAGAGGATAATCACGTGTACCAGTTCAAATGTTCAAAGTCTATCTTGTTGTTAGGCAACACCTTATGACGACACGCTAATATCCGTGCACAAATTTTAGATCCATAAGCTTGTGCAGAAACCAACAAATCATAATTAGAACAAAAGGAATCAAGGATGATTATGCAGAATAGTAATACAGAGAAATTAGGAGAATTGCAACAATATTCTCATTTTTTTATAACAAAAAAAAACAAGATATGGGGCATGGATAGAGTACAGCGCATCCACGGCAACACAAACTTCCAAAAACAAAAAGAAAGAAGATTATCTATAATTTTCATTTTTTTTAATACAAAATTGATCAAAGTCAGTCTTCAAGATACTAGAGAGTTATAATCAATAGTAGATTTTAGATATTGCAGCTGCATATGATTTAAATGTGCACTTCAAATATATCCTTAGTGCTAGAATGCAAGAATATCTTGAATTTACAGCGTCAGAAAGACAGGAAAATCAAACAGATGATGGAAAACTACAACAAACGAATAAAGTCTCTAATATAAATACTAGGCAATTGTCACTGGTCTAGACAAGTGTTACATGATTTAATCATAATTATAAGAGGGTATAAGATTTTCAAGAGCACAGCCATCATATAAGAGGACATTCACGTGTACCAGCTCCGAATCTATCTAATTTTCTGGTGATACCTTAGGGAAAAACAGGTCATAAGCTTGCACAAACTTTAGATCCATAAGCTTGCGCCGAAACAATCAATCATAAATAGAAAAACAGGAATCAAGGATTATTATGTAGAATAGTACTACAGAGAGATTATGGGAGCAGTTGCCATCATAAATATTATAACAAATAAACAAGATATGGTACAACACATATACTGAAACACAAGAACTTCCAAATAAAGGGGGGGTGAAGGAGACCATGTAAAACTTTCATTTATCTGTCATATACAAATTGATCATTCAAACAACTGTCCACATATGCTTGATGAGAAACCAATGATAAGACTAGATAACTCAATTTATAACTAAATCATATCAGTTGTACTCCATTAGTTTATACACTATATACTCCATTGTTTTGTTATTCAATAGTATTTTGCTCCAAGCCTCCAACATCCCCCAACTCATACTTACTCTCGTATATGCTTCTCTCGTGTTTCATATAATTTTCATTTACTTTTCTATACTAAATTTGATCACATAAACAACTACCCAAATATGTTGGATGAATATCAAATGGTCAGATTGGACGGTTAGATTTATAGCTAAATCATATAAGTTATCCACCAAGGCGGTAATTTATAATACTATATACACCGTCAGATTTGAGGATTAATATTTGGGTAACCAGTGTCATCCTTAACCATAAGTAACCTCTCTCACTACCCAACCCATACTCTCCTGCGTCTCCTATTATCAATGTCAATCTAGCTGTGATGAAGATGACGAAGACTAATTGCTGAGGGCATTGCAACTTACAGCTGAGTTTTGACCCAGACATGGATTAGGGGTGTCCAACACATATCGAGCAAGTATTTTTGTCACCTTGTCTAACTCGCGTATGAGACTCATTTTGAAATTTCAGTGCATTATAGGTTGTTATAAACTCCATTAGACACCATGTAGAAAGAGAGAAGCCCATGACTGAGAAAGTGGTTCCTTTCGCTCACCAAAGTCCTACCCATAGATTTGATCCTGAAGATTGTCACTACCATTTTGGGAGTAATACCTTTGGAAGCTCCAACTACAATAATAACAAAAACAGAACCATCTCAAGTTCAATATGGTTGTCAAATTGCACAATCTATTCACATTTCACAGGGACATAAGTCAATTTTTGACAAAAGTTAACGTTTTTAAATTAAATGATATCAAATTGTGGCCAATGCCAAGTTTATGAGCAGTAATTTCAAATCCCGAGGTTAATCATACCCTGGCAACTTTACGTAATGTAGAGTGAGGCTAGACTACCCTCCACCCTCATGACACAAAAAATCTCTTAGTAGACTCTAAGGCACTAGTCTTAGAATAAAAAATTCTCTAAGTAAATCTATGTAACTGCTAAGAGACACACAAGACATTAGTTAAGAGAAGGAACAACTTTACGTAATGTTAGAGTGAGACACTGAGACTGGACTACCTCCACCCTCGTGACACAAAAAGTATCTTAGTGGACTCTAAGGCATTAGTCTTAGAATCAATCTTTCTGTAAGTAAATCTATGTAACTGCTAAGAGACACGGAAGAGAGATTAGTTAAGAGAAGGAATATCCAAAGTCTAAGTACCCCCTACAGAAAAGGGTACCGATATGGTAAAGCTGTTAGTGGGCCCTTAGTTGGGGTAATGAGCGACTGGGAACCCCTTGGCTGTTAGATAAGCCAGGAACAGCTATGGGAAGAACCAAGGAACTTAGCTCAAGGAGAGCCGAAGGAGGGTTTAACTGAATAAGTATCAAGCAGGCAAGGTGTTAGGTAATAATCCGTAATAAGATACAAAAGTGAGCTAGGGTCGAGTAAGAAAATTTTACGAAAGACAAATAGCTAGCTCTTGCATGAGTATGACTAAGTGCTTTAGTACTTGATCCCTAGCGAAGGAAGCTGTAGTGCTTAATCCGTAATAAGATACAAAAGTGAGCAAGGGTCGAGTAAGAAAATTTTACAAAAGACAAATAGTTAGCTCTTGCATGAGTATGATTAAGTGCTTTAGTGCTTGATTCCTAGCAAAGGAAGTTGTAGCATCTTATTAAAATCATCCCCCCCCCCCCCCCCCCCCAAAAAAAAGTATGAAATAATGCAGATTGTATATTAGCAATTTAGCATATTCAAATGTCACATGATTTAAAAATTAATTTCCTAAAGCATTTCAATCACAAATTGCTAACTAAAGAAATTACCTGTATGTAGAGATATATACCAACTTGTCAATATACTTACATAATATAATAGTTTCTGAACTTAAATTTACCCAGCCAAACAAGTTGAGCTACATCCTTCCTAAGAAAACCGAAAGTTCAGACAGTTCCCATCGAGACAAATCCATATTTACCTTGGGCAAAGACTCCAAATATGCTTCCGGGATTTCCATCTCCGCAAGCACCCCACCATTAATTGCCATAGACGCCTTGAGTATCTGACTCGCACAGTCCCGACATTGTTGCAGTCTCTTCCTCCCTTCCTCCGACAATCCATTTGGTGGGACCCGTGGGCAAGGCAACCACCACTTATCTTCCTGCCTCAACGATGACCTCCCAACTGAAGAAGGCAGATAAGCCCCACTTCCATCTTCATCAGCATCGGCAACCAGAATACCCCGATCAACATACCAGAACTCCGTTTCCCGAAACCCATCAAGCATTCCCAAAAGCATTGCATCAAGCTTCTTGAGAGCAGGTAAATTCATGTGCATATCAGGGCGAGGCCGGGAAACCATCACCTCAAATGTCCCACCACCAGGAAATTCTTGTAGTGACGGGATGAGCTCAACTATGGAATCAGTAACACATAACAACCACTCCATCTCACGATGCCACATTGACTTCTTCTGTGGTGCTAGAGGTTCCAACCTCCACAGCTCTCCAAAAACAGTAGCTAAACAAATTGGCATTACGCGTGATGCAATCAGTTGAACAAAAATAATATGAACTTATGCAAATGACCCTGTTTAATTAAGGAAACCAAACTCACCAGAGAGATTGGTAATAGCATTAGAAATAGCAAGGGCAGTGCAAACGCCCTTTCCCCCACCAGACATGTCTTCGCCTAGTAGAAGCTTGGCGAACCGTTCTTTCATCATCTCTACCTCTAAGAAAAATGAAGTAATAATTCATTACGAAGTTTATATCAACTTTCATACGTCATCTCCCCTCTGAAAAGGAAGGTACATTTTCAAGATTGAATCTAACACAATCTAATTCACTGGCGTTTTCCAAATAATAGTAATAGGAATCAATCCATTCCGAGAACAATGCAAATTTACCAAATCTATTCTCCAATATCTACTTCCAACTACAGTATATAAAAAAATCACTCACTATTAATCCTTCAACTTTTTCTTTTTCCTCCCTTTTTTTGGCAAAAAAAATCAAGTCTACATTTTCCTCAAAGATGATCACAAACTTCAATCAGAAGCTTAAAAAAAAAAAAAAAATCTAATATAAACTAGAAAATAAAAAAAACTCCAAAAAAGAAAGAATTAGATCTAAACCGACACACATTTTCCATTTCTATTTACAAGAAAAAGTGAATAGGAAAGACGAGATGGCGAACCATTAGAATCAGCCTCCCGCTTCTCGAGCTTCCCATCCCAAACCTCCACGTCAGCAACATCCATCACCGCCGCCACCGCCGCCGCGTGCACCACACGCGTCCCCATCGGCGATGACGCCATCGAGCTGGACGCTCCGCAGCATGCGGACGAGGAGGCTGCGCCGCCTCTTCCTCCGGCGAACCTCCGGCCTGAGAAGTCCGATGATGTCTCCGACTCGCTGACGTCAGCGCTGGGACTGTAGCTGCAACGATCGGAGGATGGCTCCTCCTCTGACGTCACGCTCCCCATTGCCGAAACCCTAACCCTACGTTTGGGATCGTTGAGATTCCGACATTGTGATGAGAAAGGGAAAGTCGAAGATGCGAGCGAAGTAGCGGCACTCACTTTCTCTCTCTAACTTTGTTTCTTTCTCTCTCTAGGTTTCTTGCTTTCTCTATCACTTTTTTCTTCTTCTTCCTCCTCGCTTACTACTGCTACTCATTTGGAGTGGTGCTAATGCGGAAAAAGTATAAGAGGAGAGGATTGCAGGTGTCTGCTTCCATAGCCAGAATATTTCACCAAAATAACCCCCCTTTTTGAAAGTATTTACCAAACCGACCCACTTTTAAAAGTATTTATGAAAATGACCCACTCGCTTGGTGAAAATAGCCTTCCTAGGTTGGTTTTTTTTTTTTTTTTAATAAAAAGAAAAATGCGGAGTATGGCCACCACATTTCATTAAGAAGAAATTAAAAAAACAAACCTAGGGTACTGGACCCAAATATAACCTACAGACAGAAAATAAAATATACATGAAGCAACATAACCAGTACAAACAACAAATTTCTCTAACAACCGTGGAGGGTGGGCCGACAAACATGCTCGGTCCATCAAAATTGTATGTATGTCAATTTAGCTTCGTACAATGCCTCCATGGCACATTCACACCCACCTGAAACTAGTCTGGAAGGATTTTATTACCCGTCGATCCCTGCCTTCTCCTCGCTGGGGGACCCCATCTTTGGGCCCAAGCCCCGCATGCCAAATTTTGACAACCGCCGAGCTCAGTCTACTCGCTGGGGGGCATCTTTGGGCCCAAGTCAAGTAGGCAGAGTTTTGACAACCGCCAAGCTCGGTCTACACCTCATATCCTCTCACAATCTTGCTATTATTACTCCCCTACCAAAAATCGCAGTCAAGGAGAGAGCCGTGAAGAGGATACCTTCTGTAACGCCCCGAATCCCAAATACACTGAATTCGAGATGTTCTACAGGATCTTTTCACTTTCTTTAGTACAATTTTACAGGGAAATTAAAACTTTTCATCATACATCAGAGATTACATCATAATTACATCTTTCTTTTGCACAGCGGAAGTAAAATACAACAATTAAATACAAGTACAACAGCTTGATATAATCTTTAAGCATCCAAATCCTCTTTAATCTTTAGCATAACATTCACCTGCATGTCAAACTGTGGGTACGTCAGTTTATTCAACCGACGATCATTATACACGGCCATCCTCTCTATGCCGGAAATAGTATAACTTAACATTTCATATTTAGCAACCACAAACTTGTCACATTTTAAACTAAAGGGACTACCCTATTGATGTCGTGTTGTGATTGTGCACTTAGTCCTTAATGCAGTTAATTATGTTACATGACACTAATGCACACTTGTTCGGATTCTATGCATCCCATACTACATAGGTCCGAGGGCAAGCCCTTATTCGTTCTTCATCTTTATAGGGTTCAATCCCCCGTTATGATTTAATCTACTACTGTAATTACGGTAAGTATCCTAGATGTTATCTGACCTACGAACTCATGTTTAGGCACTCTGGAGTAGTATCCTCACCCAGACGCATCATGGGAATTCCTGGGATACGCTCTCACCATAAACATGACACCACCCGTAGTCTTCAAACATCCCACGAGCGTCGCCACTGGGACGGTACTCTGGAACAGTATCCTCACCCAGACTCGTCATGGGAATTCCTGGGATACGCTCTCGCCGCTACCCAGGGCCCTCATACTCAGTGTTTTTCTCTTACTTTCATCACGTCTTCACTATGCACTAGTCCTTAGTTTTATTAAAAATCATGAACAAAATTAATCTCTAGAGTTAGCCTCTCCATCAACCGGACTTATTCATTCATTTCATCACGACCAACCTTGGTCTAATTTCATTTTATTTCATTTCTCGGTGCCGGGGAGACTTAGCTACTCTATTTCAAATTTCATTTCACAATCTTTAACTCATAGCAACTTCCATGTCAAATTTTCATACTCTTTCTTATTCATGATTACACTTTGTTCACAAGTCCATAGTGAATACTTATAACTCATAAAAATTCATATTCATGGCCAACAATTTCTTTTTCTTTCATCAACATGATTTCTAAATTCCATAATCATACAATGGACTCATGCACTTCATAAGTAAACACTCATACTTCATATTTTACACAATATCCTCAAGTGAGAATTAATAATATCATGTCACACCACAAAATTCTTTTTGTCAATTACTTTCTAATAAATCCATTTCAATATATCTTTATAAACTGAAAATTTCCATAAGTATGTGTCTTAGAACCATAGCTTTAATTATACCTTTTGTTCACAAACTACATTACATTTTCTTCAAATAATACCCAACTCAATCCCATAAAATTCCTTGTATTTTTATGAAAATTACCATATTTTTCTCACATTTTTTGGACATCACAATCTCACAAAAAAAATATTTTTTATAAAGTGCTAAAGGGAGGAATCGAACCCAGCACGGTAGAGAAAGAGCCCAGAGCACCCGCCAACAGGCCAACATGTGCTAGCGATATAAGTAGGGATCAAATGGTATATAGGGTGTCCAGACCGGTAGTTATAAGTCCTCAAAATTTGTAGAAAAATGTTGGCATCGCTGGGACTCGAACCGTTCGACCCAGAGAAGCAACCCGCAGTCATTGACCGCCTGAGCTACTAGCTCAGGTTGTCACAGTACTAAGTTAAAATCCATATGTTTCATATTCGCACTGTTTTAGAAAACAACTCGATGTTCAAATCAATTTGGTTCATATTGCCTTTATACAAACTACTGAAAAATTCCAGATTTAATCTCCTTTGCCTGGTCTTCATAACAGTAAGTATAAAATAATTTTTTGTACTAAAAACATAATTTTTTCCACCCAAATTAATAAATTGTTCATTAAGACTACCATATCTTTTATTTTCGACATTGAAAAATCAATTGGTCTTCTAATCTCTTTTATTCCCAAATTTCCTATGATAATTTACTGTTTATTAATCTATATTCACACCACATACATCTTTGGATTTTCCCATACTCATATTAGCAAAAGGATTCATGTAGCACATGAATAGGTAAAACTCAAAAAAAAATACTAATTTTTGGGTATTTCTATTTTGATGACAACAAGCAATTTCATTGGTTCATTTATGCCACTTCTACTCATGAATTTAACATACTCATCACTCAAGCATTCAAGATACTTTCTATTCAAATTTCATAGTGTGTCATTATCTTAATCAATTGTCATGTTTCAACCATACAATTTACAAGCAATTAATGGAGATTTTCACACATCATACTAGCCATATTCCATCATCATTCAATTAAATTAACCATCATAGAAAGTGCTACATATAGTTTAATTTCATGCTAGAATTTCACACACAAATTAATCACATCATTCCAATCCATTCATATACTAACTTTTCAATTAAAGTGGACTCTTATTAGTATTTTCCATGTATAGTGTTGACAATAAAACTAGCATGGATCCTACATTAGAAATATGAAATATTTTACCCACCTTAATGGAGAGAAACACAAAAGGCAACAAGTCCTAGTAGATGAGAACACCTCCTCCTAGCCAAAAGAGTGCACCACTCCAAGCTTCCAAGTCAATGCCGAAAGCTTCTCAAGTCCTAGCCGAATGCTCCCTTCCTTGATGCCGGCCACTCCAAGCAACCAAAAGAAACCACACACTCTCTTATCTTTTATAACTCACACAATTATAATACTATAGCTTTAGAAATTATACTTTGCATATGAAAAATTAGCCATGAGAGGGGGGGGTATTTATACTCAAAGATGAGTAAAATGGAGGGCCCAAGATTGTCTTGGTGGTTGTAAAATGAAGGGCTTAGATCAAAGTAGGAGTTAGAAGAACTACCCACCTCCTTGAAACTACTCCCATGTTCTCCACACCCAAAAACCAAATTTCCCTCCAAAAAGAATGCTACCCGGCCACAAAAATGAAGTGTGCAATGCACGTGTACGTGTAGTGCACGTGCATGCAACTAGGCCAAATTTGTACATTCTAAAATTGTATAAAAATATTTTGTGGAAAAAAAGTCTTCTACATGACAAGTTTAATTAAAATAAATTAATTCATGGGCTTTCTTTTTGGGCCAAAATAATTTTACAAAAATAATTAAAATAAAAATGTTTTTGGGCTTTTTAAGAAAGAGGCTTTTTAATTAAATCGAATAAGGCTTTTAAAGAAAGGCTTTTGTACTAAAATAATTTGAGAAAAATATATTAAATAATTATACACATTATGATAAAACAATTCAAACAAAATATTGCACGTGCACAACACGTGCAAAATAAATAATTTTTCATTTATTGAAAAATCAGGGTATTACACCTTCGCCTCTCTCACGCCCTAGCTATCTCCAGTGATTTCTCAAAAATACAGACCACCATCAACATAGAGAAGTGATGAGTAACATATTCACTCACTCACTCTCTTACACTCTCTCTCAATTAGAAAACCAATACAAGACCCAGCTGAATGAAGTATCACCTTCTCCTCTCGCCACAACGGGCGATGGCATTGGGCATCAGCTTCCATTAGCGTGGTGGTGGTGGTGCCCCATCGATTGTGGTCATCAGGTGAAGCAGCCCGGATGCAGCCCCCGCCCCTCTAAATCACACCCCAACAGAACGGGGTACAAGCTCCAGCCACTATCTATGGCACTGCCATCATCACCAACCCCGACTACTTCTGTAATACCCCGTATTTCTGAAATGTATATATGATTTGAAAAATATATATAAAATGATTTGTGACTTGGTCCTATAGAGATTTCTATAGGAAAGGATTTATATAGAATTAAATTGATTTGAAAATGGGATTCATTCTCATCCCGGATTTGAAAGCAAGGTGGGGGGACCCACCGATTGGATTATGAAGCACAGCACATGCCGTGCTGTGTGTGTTTGTTTGAAAGCTGACGTGGCACTTGGGATTAATTCCCTAGGTGTGCACGGGTTTGATTAAAAACCGGGGTGTGGGAAAAAAGGATTTATCCCATATCGAATATTTCCAAGAATAAAATATAGTATAAATAATAATTGCCAATGATCATTAGTCACCAATTCGGTTAACCACCTTTTGAGAGGCAGCCTGTGGTGGGCAGTTGTACTACATAGTATCTAATTTGTCTTATAAAATTGTATAAATTGTCCGAGCCCGGGGCAGGGGTGTTACAAATGGTATCAGAGCCGACTTTCGACGCCGAGGGTGTGAGAGCAGTGAGTTATGGACTCCAGGATGATCGGCGGAGTGAGACAGATGGACAGAGATCCACAGAATGATCCCGGCGGAGTGAGACAGATGGACAGAGATCCACAGAATGATCCCAGAGTGGGGTCGGTCTCCAGAATTCCAAAGACGAGAGTGATGCTCACAGAAATGCTCTACATCGGCTAGAAAGTAGATCCTGCACTAGATTGTGCATGCCCCGTGCTCATCAGCGAGGACACTGATTTCTGAAGGGGGGGTGTGTGTAATACCCCGTATTTCTGAAATGTATATATGATTTGAAAAATATATATAAAAGGATTTGTGACTTGGTCCTATAGAGATTTCTATAGGAAAGGATTTATATAGAATTAAATTGATTTGAAAATGGGATTCATTCTCATCCCGGATTTGAAAGCAAGGTGGGGGGACCCACCGATTGGATTATGAAGCACAGCACATGCCGTGCTGTGTGTGTTTGTTTGAAAGCTGACGTGGCACTTGGGATTAATTCCCTAGGTGTGCACGGGTTTGATTAAAAACCGGGGTGTGGGAAAAAAGGATTTATCCCATATCGAATATTTCCAAGAATAAAATATAGTATAAATAATAATTGCCAATGATCATTAGTCACCAATTCGGTTAACCACCTTTTGAGAGGCAGCCTGTGGTGGGCAGTTGTACTACATAGTATCTAATTTGTCTTATAAAATTGTATAAATTGTCCGAGCCCGGGGCAAGGGTGTTACAACTTCGCCGACTACACCAACCCTGGAGGCCCAAATCATGGCTGTAGATCACCGTAATCGGCCCCGAGAGCGTGGACATGGTGGTGGCGGCGGCGGCGAAGGAACCATTCTGGCACCACTGAAGGATACGGCCGATGGCGTCGGTAGAAGGCATAGGGCACAGGAGTAACGAGTGAGCACATCTCATGGGGGGATCCCGTCTTCGAGCCCTAGCCCCACAACCGTACTACACCGCAATCTTCACACCGAGTCAAACCCCCCTCACAGATAATACCTTAAAAAATCGTTGTCGTCTCTCACAACGGCACTGCCATCCTTACATACTCTCTCATCACAGCGTATCACAGAGAGAGAAGCGAACCTCGGCTTCTTCGCACGCACTACCAACCCTTGAAAACCAAATCATAGCCGCAGATCGCCATGATTGGCCCCGAGAGTGTGGACATGGTGGCGACCGCGAAGAACATCTGGGCCCCAAGAGTGGACAAACAATCAACAAAGACATCAAACCCCAACCTAACCCAAACCCCAACCACCTCACCCCCCATCTCCAAATCAACATATCTGAAGGTTGACGCAGCATCGCTCGACGGCAGGACGCGTCGCTCAACATGGATGGGAAGGCATCGGTGGCTGTAGGCGTTGGTGGAGGCGCCGGAGGCGTGCAGTGACGGGTGAGGGCAGATTGCGAAGAGACACTTTGGGGGAAGGGGGCATCTCCGTCGTAGGAACACTTGGAGGAGGGCCGGGTTGGGTTTGCAAGGCGGTAGTGTGCGACACTGTGGAAGGAGGTGTCACGTGGATGAGGGGAGTTTGCGAGTAGAGGGAGGGGAGTTTGCGAGTAGAGGGAGGGACGGCGGAGGGATGAGGGGGCGGCGGCGGCAAGCCCTATCTGCCACCCCCAGACTTTCTCAGATCTAGGATTTGTTTTTTGAGATTTGGGTTAGTTTCTCTCTCTAGACTTTTCTAGAGAGAGAAACTCAATTTCTGCTCCTTGATAATACCATTCCTAGTTGAAATAGCGAGTGTAGGCTTAGGTGTTTCTAAAAAATATCAAATAAGGCTCGCTGTCTCAAACGGCGAGCATAATTGTACTACACTCACTGTTTGAGATACCGAACCTGCCTTTGAAATATATTTTTGTAAGTCACTCGCGGTCTTTTTCTCTCACTTTTTTGTTTAGTTGAGTTTTCAATTTGATTAATGATAGTGAGATGACCACAAAAAGTGTTAGAATTGTAGTGAGAATCTGGAAATGAACTATATATGATGTATACAAGGAAATACATTGCTGCAGGTTGCACTTGAAAATGTCATAACTACACTCCGTTCGATATCTGAGATAGAGAGTGCATGTTTTTTTTATTTTTTCAGAGACTTCAAAGTCATTGTAAAAATCTCTACACAGTCGCTATCTAAGATAGCGAGTGTATGTTTTTTTTTTTTTTTTTTCCAGAGACTTTGACGAGGGGAAGGAGAAAGCGAAAGAGAAAGCGAGAGTTGAGAGTGCGATTAAAAAAAATTAAAAAATTAAAAAAATTAAAAAAAAATTTAAAAAACGCATAAATTCGTTATCTCAAACAGCGAGAGTTTTTCACTAAACTTACAATCTTAAATAGTGAGTAGGTTATTTTGGTAAATACTTTTGAACGTAGGTTAGTGCCGAACATACTTTCAAAAGGTGGTCATTTTGAAAAAATATTTCCTTTGGCCAGAGGTGGGCCCCACTTTTTGTTGTTTGGGTTTTCTCTTTCTAATTATGATTAAGATTTTTTTTTTTCTCAGGTGGGACCAGTCATCGTGTTCTATGGTTGAGTTGAGATTCTGTTGGTAAGGTTGGTTTAGTATAATATCGTGCATTAATCACCAAAGTTAAGTGACCGGATTTTTGGCATGTAGAATTGACATGACGTCAATAATAGCAAAGAATTTAATATTGGTCTATCTCTTAGGAAGAAATTTAATATGCTGCCATCTAGCAAGTAGCAATCTCTATGCACAAATTTTATTCGACCAATACTTACTCATTTTGACCAACATGCAATGCCTTGATTGATATTAGATGGAATAGGTAACTGAGTAGCGGTTTGAAACCAGAAACCCTAATTCGAACCAAAGTTTTTCTATAAAAAAAAAAAAATCTCAGAGCATCGGTAGTCGTTTAAAGTCAATTTTTACATATTTGGCATATAGCAATAGCAAAAATTACTTTTGTCTGTAGTCGTTGTTAGCCAAATTTTGGCTTTTCGAAATCTTAATTGGACAGACGGTAAATTATAACCCGTCCGACGTTTTTTTTTATAAAAAAATCCTTTAAAAAATTTCAACCCAGTCTTAATAGTGACATTTTCACACAAAAAAATTCACAAAAATCTTCCCCACAAAATAGGACGGGAGATGATAACAAGTCTTTGATTTATTTTTTTTAGGTTTTAGACTTTTAGTTATGGGACGATAGATTATCTATCGTTCAAAGCAAATTTTTTTTTAAAATTTCGGACAGGAAATTATCTCCCGTCTGATTTTTTTAATTAAAAAAAAATGGGACGGTGTATAATATCCCGTCTGATTATTTTATTAATAAAAAAAATCGGACGGTAAATTATTTACCGTCCGATTAACAGACGAGAAATAATGTTTCGTCGGGCTATTTTATCCATTTCGCCAAATCGTCTGCCAAATATAGCTCGCAAATGTTCCTGAAATGCTAAATTTTGACAAAATAGCCAACGATTGCAGCACGCATCGAGCCAAATTTTGTATATTTTAGTTAAATAGCCAACTACTACAGATGCTCTTACTCATTTTGAAAAGAATAATATTATATACAGAAACTTTGTATATATATGATTATTCTTTTCAAATAACTAAAGAATGTTCTTTAATGGAGATCAGTAAGAATTATTAGATTTTCAAATAATATCCTCAATAATTGATATTTCCATGAGGAATTCATCTAACAGGGATTATTAAAAAAATGTTTACGAAACGGGAAATTATGGGTAGACCCAGGGCGGGCCCTGGGCCTGTGCGACCTGTGCGGTCACACAGGGCCCATCAATCCGGAGGCCCATTCGACGTCATTCAACATCAGATGTAATTAATATAGTTTTTATACTAAATTTAACTCAAAAGTTGATCTGTCTGAGTGGTTGGGATAGACTATAAATCTGTTGGGCTTTGCGCATGTTCAAACCCTGCTGTTAACAAAATTTTTTCGGTTTTTTATATATAGCGATTTCTTTCGTTAATTGTTGATATTATATATATATACTTTTATATAATGTTTTTTAATGATTTTTATGTTGTTTCTTTCATTAATTGTTGAGATTGACTTAATATATGAAGCTTTTTTTAGTTGTGTATTTCATGCGTTGTAAGAATATGAATATCCCTAACCACATTTATACTATTTCGTCTTAATTGATGAGACGTCCCAGGTATTGGAGCCTCTAATGATATAGAATTTGAAAGGGGGTTTTCAAATGAATTCATATAAAAAAAATTAAGATATAGAATGTACCCTACTCATATTTTTCAATTGAATTCGTATAATATATATAAATATATGTATAGATGATATCAAAATCAAAATAAAGTAGAATTAGTTTTAGAATATTTAAAGAAGGGCCATTTTTTTCTTTCCGCACAATGTCCTATAAATCTCAGGACCGGCGCTCAGTAGACCTACATTAATTCTTAGAACAATATGGCAGAAATTCTTAAAATAATATTGATTTCTTAAATAAAGGCACACCCAACCACATTTTCAACTCTCCGATTACACTACCAACTTTTCCGTCTCAAGAACAACAAAAATTGCCAATAACTACACAAGTATAATTAGATTATTAATGTGTGAGGTGAGGTGCCTTCTTCTTGTGTTCTCACAAGGGGAGTATGCAAAGGATGAGTAATTAGCAATTGGATTTAGAGAAAGTATAGTAGGAAAGAAAAAGTATCAGGGGCAGCGCCAGTGCGAAAGCTTGGAAGCAGAATGCCAGAAACGACATGTGTAAATCATCCTAGGAGGGTAAACATGGTGATTGTGCGGAATTAAAAAATTAAGTTGCAAAATAAATAAGAAGAGATAAGAAATACAAATACAGCAAGCACAAGTGACGCGGCGATATAACGTGGTTCAACCCGCAGGTTTACGTCCACACCACCTACTTGTAGTAATTCTCCCGCACAAGCGTTCCACTATACTCAAACCCTTGTACAGTGATTCTCGGATTCAGGCCGAGAGGCCTATTACACCCACGGACTTCTAACACAAGCCCCGTCAATCTCTGTGAAGCTTTTTTTAATCGTGTATTTTATGCGTTGCAAGAATATGAATATCCTTAACCACATTTATACTATTTCGTCTTAATTGATGAGACGTCCCAGGTATTGGAGCCTCTAATGATATAGAATTTGAAAGGGGGTTTTCAAATGAATTCATATAAAAAATTTAAGATATAGAATGTACCATACTCATATTTTTCAATTGAATTTGTATAATATATATAAATATATGTATAGATGATATCAAAATCAAAATAAAGTAGAATTAGTTTTAGAATATTTAAAGAAGGGTCGTTTTTTTCTTTCCGCACAATGTCCTATAAATCTCAGGACCGGCCCTCGGTAGACCTACATTAATTCTTAAAACAATATGGCAGAAATTCTTAAAATAATATTGATTTCTTAAATAAAGGCACACCCAACCACATTTTCAACTCTCCAATTACACCACCAACTTTTCCGTTTCAAGAACAACAAAAATTGCCAATAATATACTACACAAGATAGGTAACAACTCCTACCAACTCCGCTTCCCCTCCTCACCACCACTCTCCCTCTCCTCTGTCCCTCTTCCCGGCACCCCATCCCAGCCACTCTTGACCCTCATCCTCTTCTACCCGAAAGAATCCCTACTACTCTCTTCCCCCTTATCCTTAACAGTTCTGCCTCACCCAACTTTCTCAATACCATCAAGCCCTTTGAAGTTACACCAAGATGACATCCACCTTCCTCTCGATACTTGAGCTCAGTGGGTGCGGGCCAAACGAGGGGGTCCGCCACCCACCGGCAACACCAATTGCTACTACCACCATGGTTGCACACCCGGAGTTGATCACATCTGTAGCAGCTCCAGTGCAAGCTCCGTCTACGTCAACACTTGCCAAAGTGGTGTATGCTGCGGGTAAACCACTGCTACCTCCCAATCAGGAAGTCCCTCACCCCCATGGGGGTGGTGAGCGTGAGCTCAGTCGTGTTCGCTCCCCGACGCATGTACACCAGCGTGCACAGCCCCGTCGTGAAGGGAGGAACCACGATCATCACCGCTACGATCATCACCACCAACATGAGGGGCGTTACGGGGGGAGGGCCCAACGATGGGGTCCCCCGACCGGCCAATATAGGCGGAAGAAGACCCCACCATTACAACCACATCACTACCACGCCAGGGACCACCCTCAGAGAGATACAGAAATTAACAACCAGCATTACCAACCAACCAACCCCAACAACATTCCAATCACCAAACCAATGGTTCAAACTTTCCCCCGACCACAACATCCCCCACCGCATCACAAACATAGCTCATCCCATCCCCCCCACCATCACAACAACCAACTGATTCACAAAGAATCAAACCATTCTGCCACAACCACCCAACCAAACCACACCACCTTATAGCTCTCTGATCCTACACCAAGGGATTTCCCTGCCCCGAAATCCTGTGACAAGCGAGCCCTGGGGGCAGCGCTAGTCGGGATTGTTGGGGATGGGAACTCCGGCAGTGAGGAGGGAGAGGGGCAATGGGTCCAGGTTAGGGGTAAGAGAAACAAAGCACAAGACGGGTCTACTTACCTTGAGACTGAGCAGGTCCACCACAAGAAGAAGCAGAGGAAGGGCAAAAGAAAGCCAGCTCCGTGTTTCAACTGCGGGGACCTTGGATATTTTAGGAACGAATGCACCAAAGAAGTACGGTGCATCAAATGTTTGAAATGGGGACACCTTTCCTATGATTGCACCAATGTGATAGAAACCCACAGCGATGAAGAGCGTCGAGTGAACCGGGGAAGGTCACCCGATAGCCCCGCCGTAGTGAGATTGACTAAAAGCCTCGACATTATTAAAAGCGAAGAGCGATAGCTACGGCAGTGGTGTGCCATTGCCAAAGTGAGAGCTGGTAGACCGTCGGAGGCGCATCTCACGCAAGCCCTCACCGACAAGTGGCCTTTGAGAGCCCATGGGGATTGGGTTGCTAAGAAACTTTGCCACTTGCAATTTCTGGTCTCCTTCCCAATGCCAGATAAAGTCAAAGAGGTTGTAAGCATGGGAGTTGTCGACTTTAGGTTTTTTCAAATCGAGTTCAGCGCTTGGACACCGCACTTGGGAGCGGAGCTCCCACAGGGTGATTCATATTGGATTTGGATCCATAACATCCCACTACACTTTTGGAAGAGGGAAGCTATTCAAGAGATTGTAGCGGAGTTTGGGAGCGTGGTTGAGATAGATGAGAAAACAGTCCGCCGATCTGAGATAGTCTCGACAAGGGCTCTAATCAGGAGCGCCGATATCTCCTTGATGCCGAGATTCGTGAAGATGTACTCATTCAAGGAATCGTATTTGGTTAGATTTGTGCTAGACAAGAGAGTAGAAACACACAAGGAACAGGCGAATGTCACCTCCCCCAAGCACTCAAACTCCATCAGAGATTGCAGATCATACAAGCAAGTGCTCTCGCCTTCAAAGCCCCTCACGTTAGATGGATCCCATGAGGTAGAGAGGGCTCACCGGGAGATCATCAAGGCGGCGATGGGGTAGAGCGAAGCCGACATGCACAGGAGGAGAGCCCTCCGTCCAAAGAAGATCGACGCAGTTATCACTCCTTAAGATCCAAAGATCAGAAGCCAGGTAGGACCCCCAACTCAGTGGATCGGTCAGAGGACCAGCTCGATACGTCCGTGTTGGAGGGCCGCACAGCGGCTCAGAGGGGAGGGCCAGGGACCACAGACTACTTTCAGGGCAAAGCTCCAGTCTGCACCAATATGCAGGGTAAGCGACAGGAGTTGGTGGAGAACACCCCCAGTCTGGGGAAGGCTACAGGTGCACAGGCACTGTCGACCAAAGAGTGGGTTGAAAAGAGTTGGTTTGCATCAGAAAAAGAAGAGGAAAAAGAAGCTCTGTTGAGGCAAGCGCGACAGGAGTCTGTGCCAACTTTGGGGAGAGAGAAGCGCGACGATCTGCACAACCCCAGCAAAAAGAACCCAAAGGAGCTCGTGGTTGGCTCTGAGGGAGTGGGTGGCAAAGAGAGAACTTTTCAGAGAGGCGATTTGGGGAAAAAAGACAGGATTTTTGGAGCGGTTGAGAGCAACGAAAGTGAGGCTAAAGACGAAAATGGGAGAAATGGTAGCGCTTTGGTGTTATCGAAGACAGTATCGAACCTCACGCCTTCTGAGGCAGCCGCTCAATCCACGAACCCGGCTTTGCCACCTGGCAGTGGGGGTAGCATTACCGCTGCCCCCATCAATGCTGCTTGCGCTCTTAACGAGGCAAGCAGTATGGTGGAATGCTGGAGCACGTTTACGCACTACCATGGGCCTTCAGAGAGTATGACACTATATCCTTCTTTTATAGGCATTGGTGGGCCCAAAAAGGGGTCCATAATGCAATCTACTGCCTCTAAAACGTGTTTTTCGCTACAAAAAGGTATTCAGACAATCTCTCAAATGGGGAGCGGGCCCTATGAGGGGACCGTAAAGGAGAGTACAGACACTACTATTGAAATGCTAGTTTGCGGGCCCAATGAGGAGTCCACAATAGGCGAGCAGCAGCTACCGCGGGGAGCTCAGCATTTAGACAGTGATTGTGACGAGCGCCTAAACCTTGACGTTGAATTTGACTTCACAGATGAGGACTCAGAGGACTTAGAATTTATTGCTGATACACAAAAGGAGCTCTCGCCAGAGATGGTGCTGTCCACTTTGCCAGAGTCGGCCCCACGATTCAGTACTGGATCGTCTCGCAGGATGGTTGGTTTTAGGGTACAGCGGTTGCCTAAGAGGGCTCATGCAGAGTCCTTGGATGACTTTCTGGAGATAGCAGCGGTCGCCAAAGCGGCTAAACACGACGATGGAGGTACAAAAAATTTTCTTGCTAATATTTTAAATTTCATGTCAGACTCAGAAGTTTTCCTATTAGCCATGACTTGTGGTTTGGAAGTTTGTGATAAAGAACGCAACACGTTACTTCTCAACAAAATTAGGAGTTGGGAAACAGAGAGGGCTAAGTCTAGTGTTCTTAAGGAACCAGGAGCCAAATCTAGGGGGATAACGGTCTCTGAGGGCGAAACCCTCCTGAGTCCCTCACTCACAGTAACTTCGGACATGGTTCCCCAATGAATACGCTGTTCTGGAATGTCCGGGGTTTGGAGAATAAAGGCAAAAGAGATATGGTTAGGGACGTTATCACTAAGTCCAAGGCAGAAGTGGTTGGGCTTCAGGAGACCAAGCTTGTACATGGGTCCAAACTCAAGAGAATAGGGGGGAATAGAATCAAGGAGTGGGTATTACGCCCATCCACGGGAGCCTCAGGAGAAATTGCCATTGGCTTCAACTCGGACCTGCTCACTGGCTTCGAGGTTTATAATGGTACATTCTCCCTAACTACTCGGATGGAATGACGATCTGATAAGTATTTGCATACTATCACTATCGTTTATGGGCCGAATATGGCCTCAGAGCGTGATGCTTTTTGGTAAGAGCTGGTCAATATTCGACTCCGTTGGCCGAGGCCCTGGATTGTCTGGGGGGACTTCAATATTACCAGGTTTGCTTTCGAACATAAGGGTAGAGGTTCCAGTGACAGACACAGAGCAGAGTTCAATAGGGTGATCACGGACCTAGAGTTGATTGATATCTCTATTAATGATAGACTATTTACGTGGTCTAACATGCAGTCTGCTCCGATAATGGCAAAACTAGACAGTGTTCTAGTATCGATGGATTGGGAGGCTCAATTCCCCTTAGCAATTGCCAGATCGATTCCTAGACCCACGTCAGATCATACTCCAATCCTTCTGGACACTGGGGTACAGGGAGCCCAAAGGCATAGGAAATTCTGATTTGAGAAGGCCTGACTGGAGATTCAGGGGTTTCACCACCTGGTAATGGAAAGCTGGGCGCTTCCAGTGACTAGCTCTGATGCTACGGAGCGATGGTGTGAGAAAATCCGAAGATTAAGAAAGCGCCTACGTAAATGGAACCGATCTAGGTTCTCGACCATCTGGCGCGCAAAAGATGCCTTTTTGGAAGGAATTGATGAACTAGAAAGAGTGGAGGAATCGAGAGACCTATCACAGGAGGAACGAAACAAACTGCTTGAGCTCAGAGGGAACATAGCCAATCTCTATAAGCTGGAAGAAATCAAATGGCAACAAAGGTCTAGAATTTCGTGGCTCAAAGAGGAAGACGCGAACACGACTTTCTTCCATCGAGTGGCAAGTGCGAGACGCAGGTCCAATCTTATCCTTTCCTTAGAAACGTGCTTAGGGACAGTGCAAGATGAACAAGTGATTTCCACAACCTTCCAAGGATACTATAAGGACCTCTTGGGAAAGAAGAATGACTTCCGGATACCACTAAGGGATGATTTCTGGCAGAGTTACCAGATCGAGTCCTCGCCTTCGCTAGACTGCCTGGAGTCTCCTTTCTCAGAGGAGGAAGTTAAAAAGGCTATCAGTCACATGGGAGCTGACAAGTCGCCAGGGCCAGATGGCTTCCCAATGATGTTCTTCCAAGTTTTCTGGGAAGAAATTAAAGGGGACTATATGGCAATACTGGAAGACTTTTTTAACAACAAACTCAGATTGGGTATGTTTAATTTTGCGGAAGTCGTCCTGATACCCAAATGAGAGGAATCGACGAAAGTGGGCAATTTTAGACCGATCAGCCTCATAAATTGTTCGGCGAAGATTATTACAAAAATCCTAGCTATCCGCCTGAGGAGTATTATGGACAACCTTATCAAAAATCTCAATCGGGCTTCATTAAGGGCAGAAATATTCTAGATTGTGTGGCCACGGCAGAACAAGTTATTCACCGCTGCCATACGACCAACTCTAAAAACTTCCTCCTTAAGCTGGACTTTGAGAAAGCTTATGACTCGGTCGATTGGGAGTGCTTACTGGAAGCTCTCAGGGGAAGGGGCTTCGGGAATAAATGGATCTGCTGGATCAGGCTGTGCTTGCAAACTAGCAAAATGGCCATATCAATTAATGGACGGTCGGGGCAGTCGTTCCCTTGTAGGAAGGGACTCAGACAAGGGGACCCGCTATCACCTCTCCTGTTTACTATCGTAGCGGATGTATTGAGGGGTATGCTGGAGAAGTGTCAGGAAAAAGGTTGGATCATGCCGGTGGCCAGGTCCGTGTCAAATCGAGGGTGCTCGATCCTGCAGTACGCAGATGACACCCTACTCTTTGGGAATGGGTCCAGGTGAGAAACAATCTGCTTTAAAGGGATCCTATATTATTTTGAGGCCTGGTCAAGCCTAAGGATTAATTTTCACAAGAGTGTGCTGATCCCAATCTCTCTGTCAGATGAGGAAGCATGGGAACATGCTACTATTTTGAACTGTATGACGAATGGCTTCCCTATCAAATATCTAGGACTACCACTCAGACCAGGAAAATTATCTAAAGCAAACTAGCTGCCCATCATAGACAGGGTGGAGGACAGACTGTCTGGATGGAAAGGTAAGTCGCTGTCTTTCCGGGACAGAGTGGTACTCATCAACTCAGTGCTATCTAACCTGCCAATATACTACATGTCATTTTTTGAGCTTCCAAAATGGGTGATCCAAAGGATTGACCGGATTCGAAAATGATTCCTATGGAAGGGGGCAAACTCGAATAAAGGAGGTTACCACATAATCAAATGGAGTATCGCTTGCATGAAGAAGAAACACGGTGGACTAGGAATCATCGACCTCAGAGACATGAACCTCGCCCTGCTAGGAAAATGGTGGTGGAAGGTTTTCCACAACAGCGGGGAAGGTTGGCAGGACTTCATTCAACCTTATCCAAGGGGTAAAGGCACGAGAAGCCTTGGCTTCCGAGTAAGGGCTAAAGTCTCGCGACTCTGGAAAGGGATTACCAAGGCGAGTGGCCCCTTCAATTCAGCGGTTACGTCGAGTATCGGCAATGGATGGTCCACCAGATTCTGGTGGGATAGGTGGTGTGGTGACCATACCCTGAAGGACACGTTCCCAGAGCTGTTTGAGAGGTCGAGTCGACCGAATATGTCTGTTGCTGAGGGTTGGAAAAGGGATAGTTGGAGACTGGCGTTCCGAGGAACGCTTTCCCCAGGTCTACACCAGCAATTGCTTGACATGCAAGCACACATCACTCGGGCAGGCGCAAGGTGCGCCCAAGGCCCAGATCAGATGCGATGGGGACAGAGAGCAAGGGTGCTTTCTCAGTTAGATCTCTGTATCATCGGATCCACTTTCGAGGATGCAGACCCAGCTGGGCACAGGTGTTGTGGAAGGCAAAAACCCCCCTTAAAGTTAGAGTCTTCTTATGGCTAGTACTTAATAATGCTATCCTAACTAGGCAAAACCTTGCCAAAAGACAACCACAGGTGGCGACCAACTGTGATTTCTGCGACGTGCATGTAGAAGATTTTAATCACCTCTTCATTCACTGCCCTAGAAGTAAGGCAACTATGGTTGAGGTACTCAGAGCCTTAGGAACAGATGACTACCCCTGCGAATATGAGGATTTGTGGATTGGCCCCAAATTTGCCTCAATTTGCCATGAGATGAAGGATGCATGGTACATTGCAATTGTGGCAACTACATGGGTGTTATGGCTTGACAGAAATAATTTTTATTTTCGTGCTTCATGTAATAGTATTTCTGGTAACCTTACTCACATCATGCATCTTATCTCTTTTTGGGCCACAGCTGCGGCAACGGGAGCACGAGGAAGGATTGCCAGGGTTTTCCAGGTAGAGGAGTTCGACGATGAGGAGATAGAGTTCGGGCCGACACTGGACTAAGGGACTGGCTTCACCATTCATATCAGAGTTTATGCCAGTTTGCATGTTGTCCAACCTATTGTACTCTTTGGTTGCTTGAGGTTTGGGTAGTTAGACCCACCCCCCAGGGTTTGTTGGGGGAGTATGTTTGTTTTCTTTCATTTTCTTCCTGCATTGTACTTTTGTTTTCCCTCGGTACGCCGGGGTTATTTTATTAACCCCTTATTAATGAACAGGGTGGCTTTATTCCACCTTTTACTTCAAAAAAAAAATATACTACACAAGTATAATTAGATTATTAATGTGTGAGGTGGGGTGCCTTCTTCTTGAGCTCTCACAAGGGGAGTATGCAAAGGATGAGTAATTAGCAATTGATTTAGAGAAAGAATAGCAGGAAAGAAAAAAGTATCAGGGGCGGCGCCAGTGCCGAAGCTGGGAAGCAGAATGCCAGAACGACATGTGTAAAGCACCCTAGGAGGGTAAATATGGTGATTGTGCGGAATTAAAAAATTAAGTTACAAAATAAATAAGAAAAGATAAGAAATAAAAATACAGCAAGCACAAGTGACGCAGCGATATAACGTGGTTCGACCCCCAAGTCTACGTCCACACCACCTACTTGTAGCAATTCTCCGCCATAAGCGTTCCACTATACTCAAACCCTTGTACAGTGATTCTCGGTTTCAGGCCGAGAGACCTTTTATACCCACAGGACTTCTAACACAAGCCCCATCAATCTCACCAAAGTGGAAGAAAAGAAAAACTCAAGATCCTTAATGATCATGACTGAAGAAAGCAAATAATTATCACACACACTCGGATTGATTATTGAATTGATTAGTTCAGAAGATTTTGCTCAGAGTAATAGGTGAGGTATACACAGTGGGTTCTCCCAAATATATAGACGGAGAAGTATATCTATCAAAAATAGAAACGATACATTCTAAAAAAAATGGACAGCATGAGTTACGGTCGACCGCAATAAAGGAACAGTCGACCGTTCATCTTTAAACGAAAAGTCGAAAGATGAATGGTCGACTGCTTCATTATATTGCTATAACGTGAGGTCGACTGTGGTGTGGTCAACCGACACTGAAGTACAGTCGACCGCAATCATGTTGTTCATGATGAATCCACTTTATATTCTTACCATATACTAATCAATTCACAATCAACTAAATACATATAAAATCTCACATATATAGAATCCCAATAACTGATTTTGCTGGCTTTCTTGGGCACTAATTAACATGTGTTTCTTTTTGAATAACTTATTCTTTTTCTTGATCTTGCAATTCTTCTTTATTGCTTTCCTTCTTTACTAATTCTTGAATCTCTTTTGAATCTTTTATTGATATTATTTAATTCTGAAAAACCAGAAAAACTCAATCTAAAATTACTAGTATTTATAGGTACGTTTTGTGCATACCAAACTAAGAGTCAACAATCTCTCCCTTTAGGTGTGAACAAAACATGCCTTTGAATGCTGAAAATAAAAAGTGAACAATAAAGCATATAAATACTCCATCTTAATTCAACACTTCCTGTAGCACAGATTTTCATAGATAAAGAGCGTTTAAGAGAGATTTGTAAAGATTAAATTTATTTTCAGTAACTTTGAGTTAAAAGCATTCATAAAAAGTTCTCCTCCTTTTTGGAACACACCAAGAGGGGGCAGAAGAATATCATAAAAGAATATCACATACTCCCCCTAAATCCATTAAAAGAAATTAAATTAACATACATTAAGCAAAACAAGAGATTAATTTGGGGAAGATAATACTTTTTAATACGTAAGAAAGGTCTACTTACATGATACCCTTGATCGCGACACTTTGATATACAGTGAGAGCTCTTCATGGTATCATAGATTTCAGATTTTTCCAATACAGACGAGTGACACAGAACAAAGACAGAAGAAGATTGAATTTCAAGAAATCAAAATCATAGAATACTGTAAATAGATTTTTTTCAGCACAAATCGGAAATGAGCAATCAGTGAAAGAACCGATCGATCGAAAACTAATTTAGCTTATATAATGAAGAACTAACCCGGGAGCAAACCGGTCGACCGTAAACCCTGTAAAAAAATTGATGGTATAACGAGAAACAGTGAGTGAACCGGACGACCGCAAAGACTGAAACCCAATTTTTGAAACCAAAATTTGTCCTACACCAAAACAGAATTTAGATTTCTAGGGACCAGAAGTGTGACCGGTCGACTGAAATACTGATATAGAATAAAAATGAACAACCAAATATGTAAATGTTTTGTAAGCATGATAAAAGTGATTCCTGCATAACATGTTAAGAGTGATTACATATCATCAGGGAGCATACATGAAACCATTAGTTCATATTACATTTATCCATTACAATCTCTGCATCAATGATCTATTCCTCATCGTCACCACCATCATCTTCATCGTCATTGTCTTCATCATCTTCATCATCATTTTCCTCATCATTAGGAGGAGGAAGAAGTTCCCAATCGTCTTTACCTTGCAAGTACTCAATAGTGTTTACATAGTAACCATATACTTGCATTTGATGAGTAGCAAATTGCTCATGCATCACGAACGAAGATGAGGAAAAGGTGAATAGTGTTCTTGCGACAAGAGGAAGAAAAGGCTTGTGGAGGTTGTTCGGCTTGGCGCTCTTGATGAGCTTGACGACTACGGGCCCATTGAGTAAACGGAACATCGATACCCATTTGTTGAGGAAGGATGGGCATAGGATTTTTGCTCAAAAGGAAATCCACAACTTCAATACGGGAGTCAATAGCAAGATTGTAAATGAGAGAACTATAGGGAAGGCCACGATTTCTAGAAGTAGCATAATTCATTGTGCGAATGATGAATGTGGCTAGGTCAAATTTATGTTTGCCAAGAATAAGAAAGATGATGAACGATTGATCGGCCCGAATTTCTGTCTTATCGTTCTTTTTAGGCCAAATATTGGCGTTAACAATTTTATTAAGAGCACGGGCACTATCAGTGAAGTTAGTGGGAGTGGGACGGGGAATATGAGAAAATTCGGGTTTAACGATCATGGATTTGACGGTTGATTTATCATGGCCGTCTTTGTAATCAATTATCTTGAAGTCAAGATGGTAGGCATCAAAATCCCCTACGGGCAACTCATATCTCCTATGAAGATATTCGGGGGATAATTTTGACTCTTTTACCAAGAATAATGGACGAGAGGGTGAGATCATTGTCTTGAATACCCTCTAGATCTGCAAAGAATTGGTAGGTTAGGGATTCGGAGTGGGTGCTAGATGTATTAAGATAATTTGCCCACCCAAAACCACGAAGATTTCTAACCATCTCACTAAATTGCCCACCTAAGTTTTCTAGGTGAATTTCTCGATTAGCAACCATCGGAGTGGAAAAGAGTGTAGAAAAGTATAGATCAGCACAATTAGAATTTCTAAAAGTAATACCATCTCTAGTGACAAATTTTGAGGCTATAGCTTTCTTACCCTTTGATTTGTGAGATGAGGAAGCCATGGATCAAGGAGGAAGACAATGCTCAAGAAATTTGAAGAAAATAGCAAGAGATATGAAGTTTATTTGATGGGTTTGAGTGTGGAGGCTAGGATTTATCGTGAGGCTTGAGAGAGAGGGAATGATGGAGTACTTATACTAGATGGGAGGGACCCGACTGTCACAGAAAGAAAAAGACCAAAGCGGCCGAACGAGTCGGTAGACCGGTTCAAAGAGACGGTCGACCGCACCACGAGAGAGGAAGAGTTTTGGTTAAGTAATTTTTGGCAGAGAGGTGGACAGTCGACCGTACGGTTGACCGGTCTATCTTCGACAGATCAAGTTCCTACGTATAGCACAGTCGACAGGTCGGTCGACCGAACATGCAACCGACTTTGCAAAGTCATTTTTTTTCTCAAATCAACATATTACTTTTAGATCAGGTTATGACATATTTATATGTTTTAAAATTCACACAGTGCATGTATTTTTTTGGATAAATAACAGATACTTTAGACATTTGCTTACCAGACAAAGAATTAAACTAAAATTGTTTTACCTTAAAAAATATGTTCTTCCCTTTTATTTTCTTAATAGTGATGCAAAAGTGTTGTTTTCATCCTTTATGAGCTTTAGGCATCCACTATCAAGGTGCTACCAATCTTTAGGTGAAGTGCATTGATATACCTACATTAAGATTGGTAGGTATCTAAGTAGGTACTGTTCCTGCACTTGTATTCTTCTTTATCCAAACAAAGTTAGTATTCCTTTTTAAAGCACAATTATAAGAAATATGCCCTAGTCTACACCAGTAGTGACATGTGATACGATTATGCCATGGGTCACGCACACTTGCATAATTTTGAGTTGGTTTGTGATTATGTTGGTGACTGTGCAAGTGTGTATGACATGATGATTTAGATTTTTGATGGTGTATTGGCTTTTCATAACTAAGCCCTCGATTATCATGATAAGATCTTGAATTATTTTTAATAAGGTAACTGGGCCCTTCATATTTTTCAACAATTTTCTCGAGCTCAATTACTCTTTTACAAAGTCTTTTCCTAGTCATCTCATCGTCTTTTTTGTTCTAACGAACAGTGTCTAGTGTGGCATCAAGTATTCTAATTTGCTCAAGGGCTTCATTACAACCTTCCACTACCTCATCAAATTTTCTTTTACATTCTTTTAAATCATCGTGAGTTTAGCAATATAAATAGATTTCTCATGAATTTCTCTTAAGTTTTCATTATGTGTTGCTAAGGATTCTTGAATTTGTTGTTTTAAAAGTTCATTTTCCTCTAGCAATACATCATGATCTTTTCTAAATGACTCGAATTTTTCCATGATTAAAGAATTTTTATTTTTCAGTTTTTAATTTTTAGCAATGCAAGAGTCAGGAGATTCATTTGAAATTTCTTTGTATTGTCTCAATTCACGACTCAATTTCTTAGCATAATCTTTTAGTCCATTACACATGTCTACTAACTCATCATAAGTGGGTTCTTCGATTACCTCTTCTTGAGATGGTGATTATATCTCACCATTTCCAAGAGCCATAAAGCCAACATTGTTGTGATATTGCTTATCCTCACTTGAATATGAGTATAGCCATGTTGCCTTCAGCGCCTTCTTTTTCAATCCCGGATTAGAGTGGTAGCGGCTCCTATTCCTGTCCTGTGAGACGGGACAATTTTTCCAAATGTGTCCAGGCTTCTTACATTCGTAGCATATGTCTTCTTTATCCTTTTCTCTTTCTCCTTGGTACCTGCCATATTTTTTATATTTGAGGTACTTACGAAACTGCTTAGTCAATAAGGCGATATCTTCGTCTGACTACCCACGGTCTGATTCTGCTTTTGATGGTCGGGATTTTTCTGCTTTCAGGACGATGGTCCTCTTTTCGGTTTTTGGTTCAATCCCGATGTTCTGCATATATCTTTTAGTTTTTGTCATTTCCATCTCGTATGTCTTCAGCTTTCCTTAGAAGGTGTAGTAACCGAATCCCTTTTCCTCAATGGTCTCCCTCATTGCAGCAGCTTTTATATCCCATTCAGGCGTGAGATAGCTTATGAGTTTTCCGACCTTTCGGTCATCATCCAACCCCTTACCTAAGCTCTCAAGCTCGTGTGCAATGATATCGAAACGAGCAAGCATTTGATCTAGGTTTTCTCCTAGCAACATACGAAAAACATCAAACTTATAAAAGCACAAATTTACTTTAACTTTTACCTCAGACGCAGTTCCCTCATGCCGTTTCAGCATGTTGTTCAAAATTTCGTATGCTGTCTTACAATTTCGCCCGCATCACATTAATTCTTCATTGTTCAATCCTGCATACAGAGCCGCCATAGCTTTGGAATTTGCAGTTTTTAGTATTAGCTCTGCTTTTGAGAAGGCCGTCTTTCTATTGCTGACCGAAATATCTATTTTGTTTATACACACATTCCAAAATTCTTCTCCAAGCATCTGTAAGAAATGAGACATACGAACTTTCCAAACACCATAGCATTTTCCATCAAAATATGGTGAGCGTGTAAGACTTGTCCCATTGGAGACGAATGGCTCCGATGAGTACAAGTTTTCAGGAGGAGGGATTTCAGCCATTGAACCTTTTGCTTAAGCTTTTAATCTTTTGATAAGCACCTCGCTCTGATACCATTGTAAATCACCCTAGGGGCGGGGTGAATAGGGTGATTGTGCGGAATTAAAAAATTAAATTGCAAAGTAAATGAGAAGAGATAAGAAATGCAAACACAGCAAGCACAAGTGATGCAGCGATATAACGTGGTTCGACCCCCAGGTCTACGTCCACACCACCTACTTGTAGCAATTCTCCACCACAAGCGTTCCACTATACTCAAACCCTTGTACTGTGATTCTCGAATTCAGACCGAGAGACCTATTACACCCATAGGAATTCTAACACAAGCCCCATCAATCTCACCGAAGTGGAAGAAAAGAAAAACTCAAGATTCTTAATGATCCTGACTGAAGAAAGCAAATCATTATCACACACACTCGGATTGATTGTTGAATTGATTAGTTCAGAAGATTTTTCAAAGTAATAGGTGAGGTATACACAGTGGGTTTGTCCAAATATATAGATGGGAAAGTGTATCTATCAAAATAGAAACGATACATTCCAAAAAAAAATTGGACAGCGTGAGTTACGGTCGACGGAATAAAGGGAAAGTCGATCGTTTATCTTTAAACGAAAAGTCGAAAGATGAATGGTCGACTGCTTCATTATATTGCTATAACGTGCAGTCGACTGTGGTGCGGTCGACCGATACTGAAGTATGGTCGACCGCAATCGTGCAGTTCATGACGAATCGACTTTATATTCTTACCATATACTAATCAATTCACAATCAATTAAATACATATAAAATCTCACAGATATGGAATCCCAATAACTGATTTTGCTTGCTTTTTTGGGCACTAATTAACATGTGCTTCTTTTTGAATAATTTCTTCTTTTGCTTGATCTTGCAATCCTTCTTTATTGCTTTCCTTCTTCGCTTATTCTTGAATATCTTTTGAATCTTTTATTGATATTATTTAATCCTGAAAATCTGAACAACTCAGTTTAAACTTATTAGTATTTATAGGTACGTTTTGTGCACACCAAACTAACAGTCAACAACATGATACAAGCACAACAAGAAGAGGACGAGTTGAAGGGTTGTCGGCCCACCTAAAAGGCAATCTTCTTCATGCAGAGCCCACACATGACATCACCACATTAACAACAACCATCACGAACACCGTCCCTCACCACCACCCAGCATTACCTACCCAGAGATTAAGTCATACAACGCGTACCAAAATAGGGCGCCTCAATGTCAATTCAACTATCAATGGAAGTTGAGGGTGATTAGAATGTGGCAATGAAGAAAAAGAATAGGAACCAGCTCAAGGAATCTGAATCGGAGATCCACTCCGATCATGCACCAATTCAGGCTAATCGAAAACCTAAAAAATGAAGGAAATCAAATGCCCCTTGTCGCAAGTGCGAAGATGTGGAACACTCCCACTCAGATTGTCTGCTTGATCCTGGATGTCGTTGCTGCCTGACCTGGGGCCACCGCTCATTTGAATGTGAGATGGAGGATGTTAGGTTTCGAAGAGAATCACAGATTAAATACAAAAATATCGAAACCTAGCAATGAATCCATGCGAAAATCATAAATCGTGTTTATGAGTCATACCTTAAAGATGGATCTTCTTTCTCCACAGTATGCTGATTACAACACATCAATATTGCGGTGCCTCTACGGTATCCACACGAACGGAACGAAAAATGACTCTCCCTCAGACCAGGTGCTAGTTGCGGGAAGATGATGTTCCTCCTCACGATCTCTCTATCTCACTTTTTGTGATGGCTAGGTTTTTTTCTTTTACGCGTGTCTTTTCCACAGATACATATCATATATATAGGTGCATAAAACCAACCCTAAGAGAGTAATGAGACTGTTGGACGCACAATCTGACCTGGGTCAAATTCGCGTGTGGGCCTTTGAACATTAGTCGGTCCATTTAATCTAATTAAATTTCCAACCAATGTTAGGAGTCCAAGTCTTACTTGGATCCCTGATTAAATTCATCTTATGAATTTAAATCTCAATTTCGATCAATTATAAGTGTGTCACCCTGTAGGTTCTCATTACGTTGACAGTAATACTAAAATCATATTCTAGTAATACAAATAGTGAGCAGTTTCTAACAATATATCACTGCTACTCAAGTAATGGGAATGTCAGTAATTTGACATTACCTATTCGTGACCAATGTTACCATGTGGTCTAGTCCCTTTGTCCAGATATCTTAATTGACCATAAGGCATAGAATGTGTCACCCTTGTATAGTTCAATCTTAGGTTTCTCGATGTTCGAGTAGACTTACTAAAACAAATTAGATCAATATATCATATTTACTCATTTGAGCACGGCCATACATTTTGCAGTCTCACTCAATCAATGGGCTCGTAGATATTGCTCCTGTTATGTAAGAGGGTCAAATCCTATCTAAATCACTCACATCCTTTTGCATGATTTGTAGTATATCCAATAGTCGACTTTATAATCACATTATTATAGGCAACATATAACTTCTCATGTAGGGACTGTAGTGACTTTAAGTCAAATGACTACATACATCATTGTCAATGTGAGAACCGCTTATGACACTCACGCAAGGATCCATGCAGCGTTCTCATAGTGGGTCAGTCCAGAACATTATTACTCTAATATGTACCCATGTGAAGGCTTGATATCTCATATCCATGACCCGTGAGAATAGTCATCAGTCCACACACACACTAGTCTCTATGTATTATCGTTGTCCTAATTCACAATAATACTTGACTAGAGATATTTAAGAATAGTGTTCTGATTTGTTCTGATTTCAGCCAATAGGATCTAACAATCAAGTCATGCACTTGATATCTCATGACATTGAACTTACTATTCTAAGGACTTCATTATGTTCATTTAATTCATAATAAATAACACAATATATGAAATGCCTAAATATAAAATAAATATTATGATACAATATAAACTAGTAATGTCAATACAAAACTGGCCTCTAGGGCATACACCAATTGACCTGGGGCCACTGCTCATTTGAATGTGGAGTGGAGGATGTGGAAAAGAAGAGGCGGGTGAAACATGGAATCATCATTCATTATCTTATTAATTTTTCCCTTCTCTTTAAACATTGACACAGACGAAGGAAACATCCAGATGCTTCAGGAATGGTTTGCAATAGTTACAGTCACAAAAGGGAATGCAAAAGGACACCACGTTGTGGATGAGTTTTCTAGAATCTGGACGGTTTGGGAGTGGTATGCTCGTCGGCTAGCCCATGGCCAGCATTTAGTGACCTTCCCTTCCTTGGATAAACATGAGGAGGCAATGGTTGTCCAATCCAATTCAACCACGTTCAACTCCGGTTTGAAATATAGTTAGAAAGCTTCAATGCAGAAGAAGTAGAAGGAGAATTGCATTGGGTGAGGATATATTGTCTCTCTCTCCATGTTCGGCATCATTCGGTTATCACAGGCATAATGTCCGAATTTGGGGAAGTTGTTGTGTTAGATCGACACACCACTGAAAAGTCGAATGAAGAAGTGTCAAGAATCTTACTCCGGTGTGGGAATCTAGCGGCACTTCCCCGATATGAGAGATTCAGGGCCTCGCAGTCGAACCTAAACTTGCCACCATGCCGGAAAGGTTGTCGAAACCAACCCCCTCCACCACCTTAAGGGATGAAAGGACTTATGGGGAAGTCATGAGTCCACAGTGACGTCAGCATGGGAATGAAAGTCAGAACAGGGAGAGGGGCGGTGGTCAACAGGCCCAAAACCTTACTACATCAAAATCCACATTTGGATTGCAACACAAAAATGATTCTCTAGATCGAATGGTGGCGTGTGAGATCCAAACTTCATAGTCAAAAGTAATCGACTAAGAAAGGGAAAAAGAGAAAGAAGATAGTGGGAGCTCTGTAAGGAGAAGAACTTTAGCACAGAGAAAGGACGATTGACAGCTGGCAATCAAAAAATTAGTGCTTTGAATTCAAATCGAACCCAGCCCCCAGCGGATTATTCTTGAGAGGCCCACCTTTACTGAGCCTGACCCGAGACACCCCTCAAATAACACTCTCCCCCTAACTCTAACTCTTTTTTGGGCCTGAACACCCATAAAGCCCAAGACTTAAGGATTAAACCTACCGATCAAAATATCTCCATTTCCAAGTGGGCCAAGCCCATCCTAAAACCCAACATCCAAATCCAGTGCACATCCAACTCAAATGTGGTGGGCCCCTACCACACAATCCTATTCAACACACTGTCCCCATCACCAACACTGTGGACCCCCCACCCCACCCCACCCTAAGTCGTCCTCAGCCAAATCCACCACCACCACTACCACCAACAACACCTTCAACACCACTATCACAAATCGACACCTCTACCTCCCCATATCTCAAAAATAACACCTCTACATCTCCACCCTCCATCCCGCCTCCCACTTCTACATCCACATGCACTCCAACAACCACATATCCACCTTATCAAATGCCCCCTCATCCGGAGATGACGGGAAGCTCGATTTAGATGGTTGATGTTTTGAATTTAGTTTGGACAATGAAGGCATGGCTAGCGAGGAGTCCGGTTATTAGAGATTGTGTACGTACAGGGAATCATATGAAGTGAACACTTACTTCTCTTTGCAAGCCAATGAGGTGGTTCCCTCCACCTTTCCAAATGAGAAGGACTCGGGCCTGAGGGTAAGAATTGTGAGAGAGGTGCCTTCGTTGATCTCTTGGTGGTAACTACAACTTCGGGCGACGCCGGTGGGGGCATGCAAAAACTTTTAGCTTCAAATTTTAATTTCATGTCAGATTTTGATATTCTATTTCTAGGCAGAGCTTGCCATTTATAGAGAAAAACGAAGAATGGATCTAAAAGACAACCCCCCCCCCCCAAACGAACTGCATTTTTTTAAATATCAGGGGATTGAGCATGAGAGAGAAGCGAGAGATGGTTATGGAAACCATCTACTATGATAAACTCAACCTAATTGGGCTTCAAGAGACTAAAATCCAAAACATCAACCGCCTCAAATGAATTGGTGGTAACAAGATTCATGAATGGCGATTAAAGTTGGTCGTTGGCGCATCTGTTGGGATCGCCATTGGCTTTAGCCATACATGTTTGAATGTATGGATGAGTGGGTTGGGATGTACTCCATTTCTGTCCTCCTCAGGCTACGGAGTGATGTATGGACTCAAGTCATTAATAACGTTTATGGACCCCATAACTCGAACGAAAGATCCCCCTTTTATGCGGAGCTCCATTCGATCCAAGCACAGTGGCCCGCAGCGTGGCTGATAGGAGATGACTTCTTCATCATGTGATTTGTCTTTGAACATAGATGTAGGGGTAGCAGTGATGCATATAGATAGGAGTTTAACCGAATGATTGCTGACCTGGACCTAATTGATATCTCAATATCAGATAGGTTGTTCATGTGGTTGAATATGCAAGGTTCACCAATCCCAGTGAAACTAGATCGTGGTCTAGTATTGTAACTCCTGTTTTCCCAAAAACGTATTTTTTTGTATTTTCTGTATTTAAAATTTTTGTAAATTAGTTTTCCAATTTCAAGTTCCTTTTGTTAAAATGTAGTTTTTTCTTCCATTAATGCCTAGTTTCTTTCTCAATAATTTTATTTGTAACTATTTGTAACTATTTCTTATAATATTATTGATATTATTAATTTGATTCTTTTATTGTTACTATTCCTGTTATCATTATTATTGTTATTGTTATTGTTTTTATTATTATTATTATTATTAATATTTCTATAAAATCTAATTGTATATTTTATTGGTTATTTTATTTTTCCAAACCCTATTTCTACTCTTATTGGATCTTTTGCTTTAAACCCATTACTTTATTGGATTTTAAACCCTATATCCTGTTTTAACCCATTAACCCATTTATTTCAACCCATACACTGTTTTAAATACCCAAACCCATTTAATACCCATTCACTTAACCAACTACCCAATATATCCTACCCATTAAACCCCCTGATACCCGAAACCCAAAAACCATCTGCACACCCTAAACCTAATCCCTACCCTATATATAAGAGCATCCACAATGGTGTTTCTCATTTTTTAAAAAATGGCTGCTACATTAATAGCAAATAGCGAAGTGTTCTGCAGTCGTTGTTTGCTATATTTTTCTCATTTTTAAAAAAATTTGCATGGGACGGTATAACATATACCGTCGTGCTTTTTTATAAAATTTAATTAATGATTAACTATTAAAATATATTAATTAAATAAACTAAATAATATAATAATACCTAAATCTAATTAAAAACTAACTAAACCTAATTAATTAAACTAACCTACCCACTAATTAATTCCCCAATTCAAGGACGGTACAACATGTACTGTCAGAGATTTTTTTTTTTTTTTTTTTTCAATCTGGTGAATCTCCGTCGTTGATTTGAATTTTTAAAAAAAATAAAAATGGGACGGTACATGTTGTACCCATCATCTAGCTTCGTTTCCTCCCTACCCCTATGTGCAGCCATCGTCTAGCTCATCCCCCTGCTCTCCCTCTTCCCCGCCTTCTCCTCCTCCCGGTACCTCGGCAGCCTCCCTACGTCGCCCTGCTCCCTGTCGCGACTCCTCTCCTCCACAGCGGTGCAGTCCAGACTTCGATGCCACCCTACAACGCCTCCCTGTGTCGACCACTGTCCAGCTGCCCCCCACCGTCTCGCGACTCCCAGTCGTCGCGACCCTGTGCCCATGTGCTGCGCCTCCCTCCAGCGCGCTACACGTCTTCAGCCTTGCCATGCACTCCCCGCCACCTGGCCACCCCTGTTTCGACACCCCCATGCCGGCATGCCCTGCCGCCCGACTGCAGCAACCAGTGCAGCAGCCTGCAGCTCTCCTTCAGCCGACACGTAGCATGGGCAGCAGCAATGCGACCAGCACTTGACGGCAGTGCTCCCCGCTGTCCGTTGCCTCCTCCGCGGTGCAACCAGTCATCCCTCCTACTGTCATGTTGTTGTTGTGCATGTGCTGTTTGATGTTGGTTTTTGATCATGTTGGGTCTCGACCATTGGATTGCTTCATCATCATCTCGATCATCATGATCTCAACTTCGATTGTGGGCCGTCCGTTTGATTGTGATCATGATCTCTTGATCTTGATTGATTGATTTCTAGCCATCCGTTGGATCTTGATCATCATGGCCTTGGATGTAGGTTGTCGATCTCCTCTTGATCATCTGATTAGATCCTAGCCGTCTGATCTCTCTTTGATCGTCACGATCATGATGATCATCAACTTCCTTTGATCACAGCCGTTCGATCGATCGATCTTGATCTTCATCATTATCTTCATTATTAGGGAAATCTAACCGTCCGATCTGATCCAATCATCTTGATCTTGATCTTTGATCTCAGCCATCTGATTGTGTTCGTGATCTCGATCGTCTTCATCTTGTTTGTGATCGTGTGTTCGTGATTGGTTCGTGATCTGTTCGTTGTGTTCATGTCCGGGAATTCGTTCTTGTTATTCTTGTTCTTGCTCTGTTCCCATCATTGTCTTCCAGGCAAGTAACTTGTACTCAATTCCTTTGTATGATACAAGTCATAAATACCGCTTGTAGTGTATTTGGGTTCTAGAGACAACTCGTGTGTGATGTATCTTGATGAGTATTGTCTCTATAGTGCTATTGACCATAGTTGCCTCACGACACATATGACATGAATTAATCTAGGAGTGACTGTTTCTTGATGTGATGTATGTGTGAAACAATTATGAGAACTCGTGTGCTTGTGAGATCCATGTGAGATACGTGTTGTGGACATGTTGTATACCCTATTTCATGTCGTTTGGACACTTAGTAGACTCTAATTCATGTTTAGTTATGTTTCGATCAAGTTTCGTGTGATTCATGTTGATTTTGTTCCTAAAGGAAATTCTGTATTTTTCCACTTTCCAACCCCTCTGACCTCAATCGATTTTGATTTCGTATGTGTGAGATATGGTGGTTTTACTACAGAGGTGTATTCCATTTCCAGATTTTGTTTGTTGATGATTTCGATGAGTAAACTATTTTGATACTAGTGTTAAACATATTATTTTGATATGAAATTTTGGTTAGTATTTCTATACTTGATTAGGGATTACCTATAATCTCGGTGGATTTATTTGATAAGATTTACATACCGTTTCATGCTTGTTTATAAAAATTGTACTTGCTGGATTTTACCCGCTGTTCTGCAAAGATTTGTACTTTCACCCTAATTCTTTTTCATGTATGAAAAATGTTTATGAAATATGAAAGTTAGCTTATTTTTTCTATTTTCATATCCTTTGGTGGATCTAAATTTCGTTTCGCGGTTTACGAGATATTACTATTTTCATACAGCAGTGTTGGGAATTCCAGATTTGCAAAACTATCATTTCTTGATGTTTTCTAATTTTTGTTGACTGAACTAATCTTACTGGAAAATTATGAAACTGTATATTCTGATACTAGACATATAGGGGAATACCCCAGATTTTTCCTGGATTTGTTTGAGGTGTTTTGATGCTGTTTTCCTGACTGTAAAGTCGATTTCTTGATTTCTGGCTGAACTTATTTTCTGGATTCAAATCGGTTTTGAGTTATGATTTTGTGAAATACTATATAACTTATTTATATTCATCGGATTTGGTTGGGAGTCTATTTTCTATACCTTTTGACGGATTCAGATTTGCATATTTGTAATAACAGAAATTTCAGTTTTACTGCACTGTGGTCTTGTTGTCCAGAACTAGAGATTTGGTTCTTTTATTCTTTTATGAGTTATCTTGCACTCGTACATGTTTATCTTGCAACTTGAACTTAAACTTGTTACATAATCATGCCATGTTATTCTTGAGATGTTTTGCACATATACATGCTTGTTTGATATTAATAATAAATAATTAAGAAGGGGTTTAAGGGACAGATCTAATAGTGGATAATTCAGAAACGTATACTCGGAAGGGGATCCAATGATCCTACATGATGACTTGAGATATGATGCTTGACACGTGATTACTTGACACTTGCACGCAAGACACGTTACTTGCCACTTGCACAACTTAACACGTGATTACATGATACATGATACATGATACTTGGAGCTTGGAGCTCGATTACTTGATACTTGTCCCTGAGTACACTGCCCTCTATGGTCTACTATAAAATCTAAAGTGAAACTGTTTGTTGTAGCAACCATGCGGTGTAGGATGCATGAAGTGCTACCTAAATAGTAATCACTACAAGACTTGATACATGACACGTGAACTTGATACTTGAACATGATACATGCTTACTTGATACTTGATCACTTGATACATGAGACTTTATACTTGATACTTGATACTTGGCTACTTGATACTTGATCCTTGACACATGTTTACATGATACTTGATCACTTGAATCTTGATATATGCCACTTGTACTTGTTCACCTTACCATGCTAGTTGTTATACATTATCATCATGCTTATTCCATGCTATTAGTTAGTTTTTCCCTATGTACTTGTATCCTGTATTACAAGCGGTCCGTAACTTGGAATTGCGGGTACTTGTTTTCTCTTTTTCTATCCCTGCAATTGTTAAATTGTAGATTTTTGGAGAACATGTTCTAGATGGTATTGGTGACATAAAGTCTGGATTTTATTATTATTATTTTTTGTAGCTTTCTTGAACAATATTGTATTTGATTACTAGGATTTATTCTTGTATTTGGGCAATGTGACCCAGGATATTTGACTTATTCAGATCATGACTAATTAAGATTTATATATTTGGTTCAAGTATTCTTGTTGGTATTTTGGTTCATATATGCATGTTGGTTGATTCTTTTGCTTCCGACTCTGATTATCTCGTGAGATGTTGTAAAGATTCTTGAACAGCTTATGGATGATTAAAATCATTCGTTGGGCTTTTGTCGCGTATCCGTATTCCCTATTCTTTTTGGGAAGCGGGCCGTGACAAGTATCCATGACTTGGGAAGCCAAATTCTCACTTCTCAATGCTAGGTCACTACCAAAACCTACTTCAGACCATGCCCCAATCATTCTCGCTAATTGTGGTACCACCCAACATGGCATACAAAGTTCCATTTTAAGAAGACATGGAAATTGAAGGTTTCCACCATATGGTCAGAGGAAATTGAGACCTCCCTGTAACACCCCGTAACTTTTAATACAATATTTTGAATTAATAAATAATTTTTAAATCAATTTATTTAATTATTTTGAATTTTTGTAAAATTAACATTTTCACACGTGTAAATATTTTCGAAGTGTAAATTTAGAATTATGAGTTTATGAACGACTTCTATTATTTGTTATTGGGTATATTTGAATTTTTGGAATGTTTCTGAATAAATAAAACTACTTTTGTAAATTTTTGAAACAAAGGGGTTTTTTTTGTAAAAAGTCATTTAGGGGTGAAAATTGAATTTAAAAAATTGTTTGACTGCATTTAGGGCCGGATATTCAGTAGAAGGCTCTAAGGAATTAGATTATATCCATATTTGATTGATTTGTATTGATTTAATTGAATAAATATATAAATATGCAATTTTGAGATTATTGGGAACCTTATTGAAAATATTCTTCCTGGAGTGTAAAAGTGAGAAAATTTTATTTGGAAAATATAATATTTATTATTAGATAATAATTCTAATTTTTCTGGATTTTAAAGAATATTTTATGGCTTGTTTGCAAATATTACAAAGAGAATGACTTTTGTGCAAAATTTCCGCTTGGAGTAAAAACTCTAGATTTCGGTTTTTCTGTGATGTGCGTATTGTCCGGCAAAATCAGGAGAGTGAGGGGGTTTAATTTTATTTTATTTTAAATCAATTTGATTAACCAATAATTGGAAGGATCCATATATGTAAATAAATAATTTCCTTGAGGAGTATTTTTGTAAACTTTGTGAAACCCTAAAACACTAGATCCCGACCTATATAGGGTGCTTTGGGGGGGGGGGGGGGGGGGGCAGCCGCTATTCCCACTTGGAGGGCAGTAGCCGCTATTCCCTGTTGTGAACTCAAACCTATTTTTCTCATTATTTTCTTGGAGTTTTTCGTGGCTTGGATCTTAGATTTTCGCAAGGAGGAGGATTGAATCTTTCTTTTTTATTATTCTTTCAACTTAGGACTTCTTCAAATTGAGGTGAGTAGTTATTCAAATTTTCTTGTTGTGTTTCCATGGTAGAATAGAATGATGTGCTAGGTTTTGGATGTGGACCTATTGAATGAATAGCATGCATTGTTGATTCCTATTATGAGATGAAGTTTTAATGAAATATTTCGTTGTGTTTTTGGAGAATTTTTAGTGGGTTGAAGTTTGAATTTTTATTCACAATATGGATTGAAATCACCACAAAACACATGTTGAAGTATTAAGAACCTAGGGTTAGGTTTCGGGGTTAAACCCTAGAACTAGGGTAAGGGTTTGGGGGTGTTTTGGCTCTCGGGTGAACAGTAACCCGCGGGTTACTGTTCAACCCGCAAGAGTAGTTGTTGTTTGTTCGAGTTTGGAACGAGATTTCGGCACAGTTACTGATGATATTAACTAAAACTTATTAAATAAAAATTGTAGCTCACTGTGTCCAGTTTTTAGAACATCTGACGGATCCTTAATCCGACTCATAGATTGTAAATTATGCAATTTCTACCACTGTACCATCGTAGTTTCATATTTTTTTCAAATAGCGGTTAGTTTGCAGAATTTGCTGGATATGAACCCCTTGAATAAATTTATTTGAGTTCAGATTTTTATGGTGAATTCCTCGTTATGTGCTGAATTTAAATTGATTTTTCCCAGAATTTAATATTAACTATAGATTGTACTGTTTTGAGGAACGCAATCATGTAACTTTCAGATTTTTGGATGAAAGATAGTTTTCAAAATTTATTGAATATCAACCCTTTGAATTAATTCATTTGAGTTAAAATTTATATGATGAGTTCCCTGTTATATGCTGGACTCAAATGTATTTTTTCAGAATTAAATAATGATTTTAGAGTGTACTGTTTTGAATAACGAAATTATGTAACCTTCAGATTTTAATAAAAGATAGTTATCAGAATTTGTTAAATATGAACCCTTTAAATAAATTTATTTGAGTCCAGATTTTTATGGTGAATTCCTTGATATGTTTTGGAATTAATGGACTTTTTCCAGAATTTAATAATGATTTTGAAGTGTACTGTTTTGAAGAACGAAAACGTGTAATTTTCAGATTTTGGTGAAATTTTAGTTTCAATTTTCGGTGCATTCAAATAATGGATTGTGGTAAATAAATTTTAAATTTTGTAGATGATATTCTCAGCTTTTAAGAGATTTATTTCAGTTTTGGTCGAATGAAATTGTAGTTGAATTTATAGAATTTTACAAATAAATGGAGAGTGATGTTTAAAAGTTGATTTTTAAGGAATTTCGTAAGTTGAATATATTACCATGTATGAAAGAGTCCTTCGTGACAACATTGGTTGGTTTATAAGAATGTGACTAATGAAGAGTATTTTTTTTTTGTATAACAAAAACCAAGATGGGTTTGATTTGAGACTTAGGGTTATGATGTGGACCCTAGAAAGACTATTAATGATATTTTGAGTTATGAAACTCTAGAGATTGAGTGGGACCCTAGCACGTCGGTAGATGAGATTTTGTGGAAAATTAGCCAGTGGGGCCTTGTTGAATTACTTAAGTCCGGCAGAGTACACCAACTCTAGGGAGGCTGTGATTTAATTAGCAGAAATAAACATAAGGACAGGTACTAGTGGATCTATGATAGATCTTGGGAAACGCAAGTAGGGGGGCCTCTATAGTGGACAGACGAGGTTCGGGACTATTGTCGTAGTTGGGCGGTTTGATTCCGAAGGCTACGATTATCATTGCCATCTCCCGGGTTCGCACGTTGAGGGTCTTTTACAGTTGGGCAGTTTTATTCCGAAGGCTGTGACCTATTCTTAGAATTTTGGCATGGAATGTTCAGGGCGACGCTTACATGAAGCTTGCGTGTTGAGGGAGCTAGTCTGGCGGGTAGATACCGGGACGTAGGCCTATTCGCAGAGTATTCTAGATCTTGTTTCTATCACCGTTGTAGGTTAGTTGCATAACAAGGGATTAAACCCTAAAAAGTGGAGAACGTTAAGGACTTGCATCGGACCTATGTAGAATAGGATGCATAGAATCCGACAAGTTTGCATTAGAAGTCAGCATATGCATTTGTGTTTTCTTGACTTGGTTTCATGTATGCTTGCATTTTGTTTTCACTCCATACGCTCGACACTTAGCCTAGTTCCACTTGTTGATTTCTGATTTTTATTCTATATGTTTTCATTTAAGTTTGTACTCTTTTGAATATTACTTACACCGTTATGGCTGACCCTTGTAGTTTTGGGGGTTAAGGATATCTCTAGCCCCATGTTTTACAGGTAGATACCATTAGCATGGAATTGGGAGCATGTGGTAGAACATTTAAATGTTCATGCATATTTTGTAAAAGGAATGATTGTAAAAAGAAAGCTATATTTATAGTGCCTTTAAATACTGTTGTGTTGTAAAAAGAAATGTAATTTAAAGTGTTTAAATTCCGCTGTGCTGTTGTAAAGAGAGTTAATGAAATGAAAAGTTTTAATTTTCTTTGTGTTTGTACTATGTTTGTAATTGCAATTGAAGTTGATGCTGGGAATTGTGCCACTTATTTCTAATTTTATTTATTGAAAGTTCGGGGCGCTACACTCCCAACCAGGGGGACTCAAGCAGTGGCCATCTGGTGTGAGAAGATTAAGCGCTTATTGTCAAGACTTAGAGTCTAGAACCGTCAACGCTTTGTGTCCATATGGAGAGTTAAGGATATCCTTCTAGAGGATAATGACAATCTTGAAAAGACTAAGGAAACCAGAGACCTTACCCAAGGGAAAAAAACTAAGCTGCTAGACTCACTAAACGAAAAAGCCAGAATCTAAAAACTTGAGGAAATCAGGTGGCAGCAACGTTCAAGAATCCAATGGCTAAAATAGGGCGATGCGAACACAACATTCTTCCATCGTGTGGCCAGTGCTAATAGGAGATCAAACCTCATTCAATCCATTGAAACAGATTCTGGAACCCTCTAGAAGGAGAGACCAATTACAAATGCTTTCCAGGACTGTTACAAACAACTCTTTGGCAACAAGCAAGAATTTCGTATCCCCATACAAAATGATTGCTAGCCAGAAACTTTTAAGGACATGGTCAATGCCATAAATCTGTTGGAAGACACATTCTAAATTGAAGAATTTAAGGAAGTCGTCTTACATTTGGGAAATGAGATAGCTTCGGGACCATATGGTTTTCCTATTCTATTATACCACATATTCTGGGATGATGTCAGGGACGATTTGACAGTTATTAATGAGTTACATAGCCATCAGCTGAAACTGGGTCGTCTCAACTATGCAGAGATAATGCTCATTCCCAAAAAAGAAGATTCGCGGAAGGCGACCGAATTGCCTTCTTAACTGCTCAGTTAAGAACTTTACCAAAATCTTGGCAACAAGACTTGGTAAGGTTATTGATAGACTTATCGGGAATGAGCAAACATGATTCATTAAACACAGGTGTATCCTTGACTGTGTGGCCATAACAGACGAAATAATTCAATTGCCACTCTACAAACTCTAGGAGCTACCTTTTGAAATTAGACTTTGAAAAATCCTACGATACAGGCAAATAGGAGTGTGTATATGAGGCTCTAAAGGGGATGGCATTTGAGGAAAGATGGATTCGATGGATCCAGACTTGCTTCAACACTAGAAAAACCTCTATCATGAACAACAGGACTGCAGGGATGTCTATCATGCAAAAAGGGTTACGATAGGGGGACCCACTATCTTCGCTCCTCTTCACCCTGGTAGCAGATGTCTGAAGATAGATGACACTACAACGTAATAAGATGGGTAACACTGGTGCATAAATGCATAAATAGAACTAGTTGCTCCATTCTGCAATACGCTGATGATAACCTACTATTCGATAATGAGATTCTTGAAGAAACAGTAACCTTCAAAGGAATCATATACTGCTTCGAGCTTTAGTCGGGGCTACAAGTGAATTTCCACAAAAGTAGCATCATTCCCATGCTCTTTCGAATGAGGAGGTATGGGACCACGTAGCAACACTGAACTACAATGTGTAATCTGCCCCTATCTGCTAACTCGGGTTACAACTTAGACCAGGCAAGCTAAACAAGACTGATTGGCTTCCAATCATGGATAAGTGGAAGCACGACTAGCGGATTGGAAAGGGAAATCCTTGTCTTTGGGTGGTAGATTCACCCTCATAAACACGGTCCTCTCATGTCTACTGACATATTACATGTCCTTCTACGAGATACCAAGGTGGGTGATCCAGCAGATTGATAGAGTTCGTAAGTGATTCCTTTGGAAAGGGGATGACCAATCCAGAGGGGGCTACCACCTCATACGGTGGGGGAAGGCATGCATTCGAAAAACCAATGTAGGTCTTGGTATCATAGTAGTGCCCCGAATTTTCAATAAATAAATTTAGAAATAAGTGGCACAATTTCCAGAATCAACTTCAATTACAACTATAAACACAGTATCAAATACATGAAAAAACTTTTTATTACAATTGTTCTTTCTTACATTTGCACAGCGGAAAATTTTAATATATTTATTACAACACACCCAACACTTAAACTTTAATCATCTTAAATCCAAGCTTCCACTTTACTTGGGCATCTCATTTGCAAATCTTGCGAGATAAACTGAAGGGTGGGCATGTTAGTTGAAGGCAACTGACGTCATCAACTGTAGTAATAGTGATACTTCTAAATCTCACAATCACAAACTTGATGCATATCAATAAAACAATAATAAATGATGCATAAACAATAATAATAGAACATAGAACAACATGTGAAGCATATTAACACAACAATAATAAATGGAACATAAAACAATGATAAATGAAAGTGTAAAACAACAAGTGAAGCTAGGCTAAGTGTCAAGTGTATGAAATGAAAACAGAAAGCAAGCATGCATTAAACAAGTCAAGAAACACAAATGTATATGATGATTTCTAATGCATACTTATCAGATTCTATGCATCCCATACTACATAAGTCCGGTGCAAGCCCTTATCGTTCTCCACTTTATAGGGTTCAATCTCTCGTTATGCAACTAACCTACTACGGTGACAGAAACAAGATTAGATACTCCGTGAATGGACCGCAGCTCCAGTACGCAACCTGCCAAGTCGTACAAGTGTAGACACGCCAGTATCCCGCGAGCATCACTCTAACTCTAGAGAATCACCTCCCTGTCGTGTACCCCGCGAATAGGCTTGCCAACCCTCAATGCGCAGATACACCGTGCATTCCGCGAATAGGCCAGCCGACCCTCAACGTGCGAATATATTGTACATCCCGTGAATAGGCCTGCCGACCCTCAACACGTGAACATACCAAATTCGCCTCATTTCTAGACATTCCGCGAAAAGGCCTGCCGACCCTCAACGCGCGAACATAAGAGACACAACAAATGCACAGCCCCGGAATACATCCGTACGGCTGACAATAGAGCTCATACTTATGTTGCCCAAGTTCCGTCACAACTCCCAACTTAGTGCATGTCCTTATGTTTATTATTATTAGTTAAATAAAATCACAGTCCCCTTAGAGTTGGTGTACCCTACCGGACTTAACTCTACTAAATCAATAACAAAAGCCCCACTGGCCATAATTTCACAAAATCTCATTTGCCGGCATGCTAGGGTCTCACTCAACCTCTAAGGTCCTCACACTTAAAACATTACCACATTCCATCTCTAGGGTATCCCACATTAACCTTAATCTTAAAAATAACCCTCAACGGTTTATTCATAATGTTCTCAACTTTCATAAAAATACGATTTTCCACAAAACCACACTAATCTCAACTTAATGCATCTCTATTCATAAATCATTAATTATAGCAAACAAATAGCTTGTTATAAAATATTATTTCTACATTTTAAAAAAACACCCACTTCCATAATTATTCAGTTTCATTCATGGAAACAAATCCAAAATCACCAAAAATATTCTCATATCATTTTATAACATTTCTTTCCATATTTGAAACTTCAATTATTAAATTCTGGGATTCTAATCAACGTAGAACTAAAATAACTCATTTAAAAATATGGAATTATATGCCTTCAAAATCTGAAAATAAATTCTCAAAAAATTGAAGTCTTAGAATCAATAATCTATAACATCGAAATTTATTAAATTAATTTTTCACCCAACACATTTTTTTTATTTTTAAAAGCTTTAAAAAAAATTCAAAAGAAAAAAAACAAAACAAAACAAAAGCTTTTAAAAAAACTCAACAGTGAGAAACAAAACAAAAGCTTTAAAAGTAAAAAAAAACTCAAAAACTCATAAAAAAATAAAAAATAAAAAAAGCTGGGCCTAACCGAGTTCAAACCCGTGTGACTCAGCGCCTAAACGCCATGGGCTAGCCAACTCCCTAAGTGCCCCCACTATCTTAACTGGCGTTAAAAATAAATATAATTCAAAGCACTGTACAGGCCCTAGGTCTTGTACAAACCTCAAACCCTATAACTCCAAACCCTAATATACAGTAACCCCAGTTATTGTTCACCTCATGAACAGTGAACCCGAACCCCATATGTCCCAATTCAACCATGCAACAATTATTCAAATCCTAATATTAAGCTTGAGTTTCTAATAATCAAAAACAACGAATAAACATGGAAGGAATCTCACTTTAAAACCAATTAAGCATGAATTTAAGAGTATACAATGAGTTCTAATTATCTCTACAAATTCCCATCATCTACAATTTAAATCTATGACCATCCAATCAATTTCATAGATCTCAAATTAAATCTTTATCAACTAAAAATTTGCATTAGTATGTTCATGATAATCTCTAGGCTATAATATTAAAAACCCAATATTTAATACACAATCCATCATCATACAACGAGTTCATATATCAAGATGAGTTCTTCTATGTGTCTAACATCAATAACATTCTTTCTCTTTTTAACATGATAATCATAACATCAATGGAGTTCTAACCCATGAAAATATCAATACCACATTCATTCCTCATGCATACATCCATCAAAAATCTAGAATCTAATACATGAAATTAATTCTAATTAATACAGCGAATTTTCATATAAAAATTTCAATTTTTAAATCAACCAAGCAATGAATTTGTGTGTATTCAATGGTCTATAAATTATCATAACAAATACTCATCAACTATTGTAAACTCCATGATCATACAAGTATTTTTTTTGTAAATCAAAACAAGTTTTTTCATCCATCACCAATCTCTAACATCAATAAATAATTTATACATGGTAATCACAACTCAATTAGGGTTCTTATTCATGAAGATGTTATTTGACTACTCATTCATTGAGATTTATCCTCTAATAGATCTACATCGGGTTTTATAATCATGCAAGATCTTAATATATACCATACTTAATCAATCATCATCATATTCCACCAGCATATAACAATTCAAGATATAAGAAATACCACCTACCTCAAAGAAGATCAATTGAAGAGTAGTAATAATAAGAAAGAAAAGCCCTTCTCCTTCTTGCGAAAATCCAAAGATCCAAGCCTCCAAAACTCTAAGAATGATAAAGAAAATAATATTTTTGTGAACTAATTAAAATAAATGGCTGTTGCTGTACATATATAGGCCGGGATCGGTTGTTAGGGTTTCTACGAAGATTTTACAAAAAAAAACCTCTCAAGAATCAATTATTTACATATATATATATAGATCTTCTAAATCAAGTAGTTAATTAAACCAATTATGGTAAGACTCAATCTCCCCTAAACATTCCTAATTGACCTGCCCCCAATGCATCCAGAAATTTTCAAAATTTGAAATTTGCCTCTAAGTGGCAATTTTATATAAAAGTCATTCACTTTGAAATATTTGCAAACATACCATAAATTATTCATAAAAATCCAGAAAATTTAGAATTATTATCTACTAATAAATATTAGATTTTCCAAATAAATTTTCTAACTTTTTGTTCTTTAGGAAAAATATTTGCAATAAAGCCCCCAACAATCTCAAAATTGCACAAATATATATATATATATATATATATATATATATATATATATATATATATATACACTAGATTTTCCCGTGGGCACGTGCCTACGGCACGTCTTCGGAACGATACAACACACAAAAAACTCTGTAAACAGTAAAACAACAATTATGTAGTTCAAGTTTGAATAGTATGATAATAATTAGTTGTCAATAAAAGTCTGTGTTTCTATTAGTATATGTCGAAAAATAATTATAAATGAGGGTGCAAAATCCAGCTTCTTAGAACTTTAAGTATGGTAAAATGAAGAAATTTAACTGTTGAAGAGATATTTGTTATTTTCAATATAACATGTGCAATAAAAAAAATATAAAAATTCTGAAAATTTTACAAACCTAAAATCTTAAAATCTAAATTTCTAAGTAAATAAAGAAAGAATGGGAGAGAGAGGGGGAGAGAGGGAGAGAGAGAAAGAGAGAAATATGAAAAAGTGAAGAGAGATGAGAGAGATAGTAATAAAGTAATGAGTTTTTTAGTTTTGGAGGGGGGGGGGGGAATTTAATTTTGGGATTTGAAATTTTGGGCGGGAAAATATGTTTTGTGAGAATCAATTTAGGCCATTGATTTTAGGGGAGATTGAATGAGAGCCACTTGATAGCTTTCTTTGTAATTTATTATATAGATATATATACACTCAAAAAATCAAATAAAATAAAATTAGAGGGATAAAATCCCCCCCCCCCCCCCCCCAATCTTTCCACTACCAAACAGGCCTACCAAAATAGTCCAATCAAATTTTGAATTCGAATTTACCTCCAAGCGAAATTTTGCACAAAAACCATTTTCTTTCAAAGTATTTACAAAATTAGTTTTCTTTATTCAGAAAATTCAAAAAATCTAGAATATACCCAATTATCCATAGGGGTTTTCAGAAATTCAAAAGTGGAAATTTGCACCTCAAACATATTTGCATGTGTAAAAATGTCAATTTTACAAAAATCTAAAATAATTAAATAAATTGATTTTAAAATTATTTATTAATTCAAAATATAGTATTTAAAATTTTGGGGCGTTACAATCATTGACCCTAAGGACATGAATCTAGCCCTGCTAGGAAAGTGGTGGTGGAAGATATTCCATCCAAACAGCGAGAGTTGGCAGGAGTTAATCCAATAATATCTCCATGGAAAATGAACCTGAGTGGAATGGTTTCATGTAGGATCTGGAACCTCATGGTTCTGGAGATAAGTGTTTAAGACCTACAATCCGTTCAGTAAATGTACCTCAACATTCATTGGAAATGGACATTCCACAAGATTTTGGTGGGACAGATGGTATGGAGGCGAACTTCTGAAATCATTGTTCCTAGAATTATGCCAAATTCTTACACCTGCACTTATTGGATGCCAAGGCCTGGAGGTAAGGTGATTGGAACCCCATTCCCAACACTAGACTATCTCAACAATTGATCACCAGGGCAGAGAAACTTAAACAGCTTATTCATGCTTCATGTGTAATATGTACCTCCAGACCAGATAGCCGAGCCTGGGGTTAGAAAAGAATGGACAATTCTTTGTCTGGTCACTCTACTCTAGAATACACTATCATAGGTGTAGTCCACCTTAGGCGAAGATCGTTTGGAATGCGAAGATCTCTCTAAAGGTATGTGTGTTCTTATGGCCAGTTCTCAATGACGCGATCCTTACTCGCAAGAACGTGGCCAAGAGACAACCGAACATCATCTCCATGTGTGATTTTTGCAACACACACACGAAAACGTGGAATCACATATTCATCGAGTGCCCCAAAAGCAAAGTCGTGTGGCACGAGGTCTTACGAGCCCTAGGGGTAGATTCATTTCATCTAGGTAGGGAACACATTTGCTAAGTATAGGCATGACATGAAAGAAGCATGGTACAAAGCAGTTTCCGCGACAAGCTGGATGGCTAGACATGAAAAATCTATACTTTCATGGTTGTTGTATAAATTCCATTCATGGCAAACTCACCCATATCATGCACTTGATTTCCTTTAGGATAGAGGGAGTAACCGTAGGTGCCAAGGAGCGCATCAATGGCCCATTCCTGTAGGAGACCTATGACAAGGAAATGAACGAGATTGGCCCTACCATCAGATAGAGCATACCACTTAGGGCTGTTGGGGGTCTTCTCTGGAAAAATCCAAATGATACGCTCGCTATCACAGATAGCGAGTTTCGTTAAACTAAGCTCGCTATCTTTGATAGCGACTGTGAGATTGAAAAGTTTTCCAGAGACTTGAAGTCTCTGGAAAAATCCAAATTATATGCTTGCTATCTCAGATAGCGAGTCTCGTTAAACCAAGCTCGCTATATGAGATAGCGACTGTGAGATTTGAGAATTTTTCAAGACTTTGAAGGTTTTGGAAAAATCCAAATGATACACTCGCTATCTCAGATAGCTAGTTTCTTTAAACCAAGCTCGCTATCTGGGATAGCGAGCCTTTGTATGTTATTTTTCAGAGTACAGCCACAATCTCAATTTTGACCTGTATATATATAAAATCTCAAAACACTCATAAAGTTGACATATACTATCTCAAATACAAATAAAGTATCTGTATCTCAAACACATACAAACAACACAATCGACCAAAATAATACATAACAAAAGTCCACAATTTTAACATAAGTCCAAACATACATGAGTACGAAACATGATTTGATATAAATGCTAAATGTACATAGTTTGATGGTTTTGAGAAGTTTGCCTTGAGTTTTTCCAGCATCGGTGCATATTGTGACCTTTCAAACCACATTTGGAACAAGTCATCCTCGTACCGGTGCTCGACACATCTCTTACATCCATGTCATTACGAATTCTCGAAGTATTCGAGCACCCTTTCTTAGCACTTCTCAGGCTCGTATCAGCTATGAGTCGTGGTCCATTATGAACATGTCAATATGATGGATCTAGTGTAGGATGAAAGGTGGGAACCCATGTTTTTGCTAAGGCACTAATAGCATACAATATATCAACATACGGTGTGTAATCAATTGCACGATATGCACAAGTCGCCAACACATGGAAACATGGAATATGATACAGCCGAAATTTCTGACAAGTACATATTTTAGTACCCAAGTTAATGTTGTGCAAGTTCCCACCCTTTCGATTGCCACCTATTGTTTGTATACCTATTTTAACTGAAAAACTCCAGGTTGATGATGCATCATTATAACCTCATGTAAGTTAGCTCTCTCACGCCGGATATTTATCAAATCCTGAACTCTTGGAGCGAAATATTCCCTTCACTTATAAGTGTGTTGGCTAATTGAAGACGGGTAGCAAAATAAGAATTAAGACGATAAAGGATCATTTCCACAATCGCAGTTACGGGTAAACTACGCACACCTTTCAAGACTGAGTTGAAAACTTCTGATAGATTCGTAGTCATTATGTCATATCATCGACCTCCATCTGCATAAAGAGCCCATTTCTCAACTAGTTTCTCTTTCAACCAAGTAGCTGCCTCCATATTAACAGTTTCCAGCCCAGCGAGTTTGCTATGAAAATTTTTGGGTTGGTTTTGACATGCTACAATTTTAGTTTTTTTCCTCATAGCCTTACCACCAAATTTGCTGAAGAAATTTGGAGCGAAAATGTCTCATACAATAACAATGATATGCATTTGGTTCGTTCCATGCTCCGTTTTGTGATTCCATGGCAGCCAAAATATCTGTATGACGATCGGAGATAACACATAACCCAAACCGATCGGTAACAAAAAAATGAATGCAGCTCATAAATCATGTCCAAGTATATACACTCTCTCTATCAACTATTGCAAAGGCAAATGGAAATAAGCTATCATTCGCATCCGGTGAAACGACATTAACAAACAACCCTTGTATTTTTCATACAAATGTGTTCCATCAATACTAATAATATGTCTGCATGACTTTAACCCTTCAATTGAAGCACAAAATGCACAAAATACTCCTTTGAATGTTCCTCGTTGGGACCAGACTCAGGCTTATTCCAATGGACAACGGTTTCTAGATTTGCTGTTTGTATTGCTGATAGAAGATAAGCCAACTTAGTATATACTTCTTCAAAGGAACTGAACAACCTCTCAACAGTTTTCTGCTTTTGCAATCCAAACCTTCCTATACGAAATTTGATAATTGAATTGTAGCAAGACTCGCAAAAATGGCCCGCAGTGTTATTCCTATCTCAGCCTTGACAACATTCACAATTAAATTGCATATAAGTTTAGCGTCAACTAATTTATGATACTCTTAATTCAACATCGGATTCAGACATGTATGCGGCCCTACTATTTTCTTGTAACACCACGGCCTCAACTCAGACAATTTATTTATTTATTAGTACAACTGCCCACCACAGGCTGCCTCTCAAAGATGGTTAACTAATTATGTGATGCTTGATCATAGGCAATTATATTTATTATTAATTAATCTTGCAATTCTCCCGATATGGGATCAATTTAATCCACATCCTACTCCTTTCTCGTGCGTGCTGACGTCACCAGGCCTCCTCCCTCGAGCGGGCCCATGCCCACGTCAGCACACACCCAGGACATAGTGCACAGGATGCCCCCTCCTTCTATTGGCCCCCCTCCTCCTGGGCCCCACAACACCAACTACCCCCCATGGACCACTCCTATAGAATCTTCTATAGGACACAACCCCCAATTCTATATTATATATATATATATATATATATATATATATATATATATATATATATATATATATATATATATAGGGGGTTGTTCGGTTGCAAACGGGCCGGAACAGGTTGGTTCGCACGGACCCGTGCGAACCGAGATCTTCGATCCAACGGTTCAGATTTTTTTTCATAAAATCTTGCCTTAACCCGTTCTTGCCAACGACGGGTTAAGGCAAAATTTAATAAAAAAAATTGGCCTTAACCCGTTCTTCGGAATAACGGGTTAAGGCTATATTTTTCATTTTCGTCGACATACAGTTCGTCTTCTTTCGAACGCTCACTTCTTCTTTCTTCGACGAAAATAAACCCAAACGACGGAAAAAGGAAAAAACCCTAGTTCCGACGCTCGAAACCCTCGATCTCCCTCTTCTCTCCCAACTCCGAAGATCGGAACCCTCGATCTCCGACGATCCAAACCCTAGATTCTCTTCCCCTCTTCGGTACGAAATCGGAACCCTAGTTCTCTTCCAAAACCCATTTCTTGGCTCGATTTCGACCTACTCCGTAAGGTATACACTATTTCTTTACCCCAATAATCTACATTTGTATTTTTTTTTGAATTTGTGTGTAGTAATTTATTTAGAAATTGGAAAAAAAATTAAATGCGTTAGTAGATTTTGGATGTAGATTCGGGTTGACCTTAAGTATATTCAATTGCCGAATTACGTTGCTTGCATTAGTAACTAGTAGAATTAGAATTGTATATACGAAATTAGTTATAAACTTTTCAGTGCGGTTATGGTTGAAAACCCTGCGAACGACCGTAAAAAAATACGGACTTTCCCAGTAGGTTCGTCTCACGTAGTACAAGCCAAACCCACTTGTAGAAGCGAGTTTCGACTCACGGTTCGAGAGTTACGACCGCGTATTGCTTACGGTTGGAAAAAACCAAGTATTGCGGTGCACGGCCGTATATCGCAAACCGTGACTCGAAACTCGCTTCTACAAGTTCGGGTGGCTTGCCCTACGTGAACCTGACCAACTCTGAAAGTTTTAAAATTTTCGGATGCCGTTTGTGCGGTTTTCTCAACTTCCTCGCATTATAAGTTTCAGACTTAGAATTCTTTAACTTTTTGTAGATTAGAAAACCCTCCAAACGGCCTCCAAAAAATACGAAACTTTGCGATTTGGTTGGTGACACGTACGAGAAGTGACCCGAAGTTGTAGAAGTGAATTTCGACTCACGGTTCGAGAGATACGGCCGCGTATCGGTTTTGGTTGGAAAAAACCAACTTAAGCCGGTACACGGCCGTATCTCCCGAACCGTGAGTCGAAACTCGCTTCTACAAGTTCGGGTGGCTTGCCCTACGTGAATCCGACCTAGTCGGAAAGATTTATAATTTTCGGGTACCGTTTGCGCGGTTTTCTCAACTTTCTCGCACTACAAGTTTTAGACTTAGAATTTTCTAAGTGCGGGTAGATTAGAAAACCCTTCAAACGGCCTCCCAAAAATACGAAACTTTACGAATTGGTTGGTGTCACCTAAGGGAACCCAAATGAACTTGTAGAAGTGAGTTTCGACTCACGGTTCGAGAGATACGGTCGCGTATCGCATTCGGTTGAAAAAAACTATTATAAAGCGGTATACGGTCGTATCTCGCAAACCGTGAGTCGAAACTCGCTTCTACAAGTTCGGGTTGCTTGCCCTACGTGAACCCGACCAACTCTGAAAGTTTTAAAATTTTCGGATGCCGTTTGTGCGGTTTTCTCAACTTCCTCGCATTATAAGTTTCAGACTTAGAATTCTTTAACTTTTTGTAGATTAGAAAACCCTCCAAACGGCCTCCAAAAAATACGAAACTTTGCGATTTGGTTGGTGACACGTACGAGAAGTGACCCGAAGTTGTAGAAGTGAATTTCGACTCACGGTTCGAGAGATACGGCCGCGTATCGGTTTTGGTTGGAAAAAAACAACTTAAGCCGGTACACGGCCGTATCTCCCGAACCGTGAGTCGAAACTCGCTTCTACAAGTTCGGGTGGCTTGCCCTACGTGAATCCGACCTAGTCGGAAAGATTTATAATTTTCGGGTACCGTTTGCGTGGTTTTCTCAACTTTCTCGCACTACAAGTTTTAGACTTAGAATTTTCTAAGTGCGGGTAGATTAGAAAACCCTTCAAACGGCCTCCCAAAAATACGAAACTTTGCGAATTGGTTGGTGCCACCTAAGGGAACCCAAACGAACTTGTAGAAGTGAGTTTCGACTCACGGTTCGAGAGATATGGTCGCGTATCGCATTCGGTTGAAAAAAACTATTATAAAGCGGTATACGGTCGTATCTCGCAAACCGTGAGTCGAAACTCGCTTCTACAAGTTCGGGTTGCTTGCCCTATGTGAACCCGACCAACTCTGAAAGTTTTAAAATTTTCGGATGTCGTTTGTGCGGTTTTCTCAACTTCTTCGCATTACAAGTTTAAGCCTTAGAATTTTCTTAGTGCGGGTAGCTTAGAAAACCCTTGAAACAGCCTACAAAAAATACGAAACTTTGCAATTTGGTTGGTGTCACCTACGAGAAGTGAACCGAAGTTGTAGTAGTGAATTTCGACTCACGGTCCGAGAGATACGGCCGCGTATCGGTTTTGGTTGGAAAAAAAACAACTAAAGCCGGTACACGGCCGTATCTCCCGAACCGTGAGTCGAAACTCGCTTCTACAAGTTCGGGTGGCTTGCCCTACGTGAATCCGGCCTAGTCGAAAAGTTTCTTAATTTTCGGGTGCCGTTGCGCAGTTTTCTCAAGTTCCCCGCACTACAAGTTTTAAACTTAGAAATTTCTAAGTGCGGGTAGATTAGAAAACCCTTCAAACGTCCTCCAAAAAATACGAAACTTTGCGGGTAGGTTGGTGTCCCCTATGAGAAGCCCCCCAAACTTGTAGAAGTGATTTTCGACTCCCGATTCGAGAGATACAACCGCGTATCGCTTTCGGTTGAAAAAAACTATTATAAAGCGGTATACGGTCGTATCTTGCAAACCGTCAGTCGAAACTCCCTTCTACAAGTTCGGGTGGCTTGCCCTACGTGAATTCCACCTAGATGGAAATTTTTGTAATTTTCGGATGCCGTTTGTGCGGTTTTGCTCTATTTCCTCGCATTTTAAGTTTTAGAATTAGAAATTTCTAAGTGCGGGCCGTTTATAAAACACTTCAAACCACCTCCAATTAGTACGAAACTTTTCTCCTTTTCAAGTTGTGGTGGCTTGCGCAGTTATAAAAACACCAAATACAGCGGTTTAGTACCCCTAACTATTCTCCTCTTCACCGTTTCTTAGGTATGGACAGTTTCGAAGGAAGTTCTGTTGCCGGGGATAAATTTGTTCGTGCACAACCACTTGGCGAGTATCTTCCTCATGTTGACGAGCACCTAAAACCGAAGATTGGTATGACATTTCCCACCCTTGATGATGCGGAAAAATTTTATTCATCATATTGCAAATGTGCGGGATTCGCTATGCGTAAGGGTGGAAATAAATATAAGGGAAACGATGTAGTAGATAAATCATATGTCTGTAATAAAGCCGGGGAGTCACCGAATAGCTATAATGAAACCAGACGAGGTACAACTTCTAGAACGGGTTGCAAAGCTTTTGTCCGTGTGAAAATAAACCCACATAGTAGTTCACAAAGTAATACGTGGATTATTTATTCGTTAAATGAAGCACACAATCACGAATTCACTTCACCCGGTAGACGTCACTTGCTACCTCGAAACCGTGAATTGACTAAGACAGTTAAAAATGTAATTGGTCAAATGACCGAAGCTAATGTCCCTGTATGCAAACAAATGCTATTCTTTGAAGCTGCAAGTGGAGGTAATGAGAAAATTGGATTCACCGAAACCGATGTAAGAAATCTCAGGAGAGACGAGATGGAAGGTTTAAAAGGTCACGACGGACAAATGCTACTTGAGTTTTTTGAATCGAAAAAGGCGACCGATCCCTTATTCTATTTTGACTACCAATGTGACCCCGAAGGGCGATTGACACATTGTGTGTGGGTGGACGGTATCGCCAGAAATAATTACAAAGTATTTGCGGATGTTCTTTGCTTTGACGCTACCTACAACACAAACCGATACGGGATGTTGTTCGTACCATTTGTTGGATTCAACCATCATTGGCAATCAATATTCCTAGGTTGTGGGTTCATCCCCAATGAGACGGCATCCTCATTTGAGTGGTTCTTTGAAAAGTGGCGTGCCGCAATGACATGTGATCCGATCAACATCGTGACAGATGAGGATCGCGGGATAACTTCTGCAATTTCCAAAGTTTTCCCAATCACGTCACATAGATATTGCATTTGGCATATTTTGGATAAGCTACCGCATGAAGTTCGAATGTCGAATAACGTTGATGAGTTCAGGGATGCTTTGAAGACTATTATTTATACGGCGGAATTTAAAACAGAATTCGAACAGAAGTGGAAAAATTTGATCTGTTAGTACAAATTAGAAAATAACAGATGGTTGAAGGAAAAATTTGAGATCCGTGAAAAATGGGCCCCGGTGTACGCAAGAGACTCATTTTGGGGGGGCATGCTGAGTACCCAACGTAGCAAATCGCTACATTCATCCTTGAAGCACCATACTCATAAAAAGTACTCACTACATGAATTTGCTATCATCTTTGACCGACTCTTAGTAAAACAAAGACACGATGAACTTAAAGAAACACATCGTAATCGCGAGGAGCGGCCAAAATTGAAGACCGAGTGGGCATTGGAGTCACAAATGGCAGGGACATACACTTTGAAGATTTTCTACAAATTTCAACAAGAAGTGGTCAAAAGCTTATTACTTAATGTGAGTTTAATTGCGAGTATGGATACACCGGATAGTGCAGCTTATTCTGTAACAGTTTGTGGAAATTCAGAACCGGGGAGGGTGATTTCTTATTGTAAAATCAGTAAAATTGCTAAATGCCCTTGTTCCATGTACTACTTCGTAGGCATTCCCTGCAAACATCTACTTGCAGTTATTCGGTTCACAGATCACACCGCACTACCTGAACAATATATTTGTAGGCGATGGACCAGGGATCAAATGAGGAGAAGCAGTATACCGGTGGGCAATAATATGGGTGACAATTTTGCATCGCGTTATTGCGAACTTAGTATGCACTCAAGACATATGGTCGATCTTGGTTGTTCTTCAGAGAGAGGATACAAGTACATGCTCGACCACATGCTGAAGGGAATTGAAGGCTTTGCTAAGATTGATCCAGTGAACAGCACACCACACGAAGGTAGCGCACAACCTGAGAGTGGTGGACAAGCACATACACATGCACATGTAGGTGACCCTGTACAGTGCACCACAAAGGGTAGGCCTAAAGGGAAACGGTTGAAGTCGGTAAGAGAATGCCAAAAAACGAAGAGGCCAAGACTTTGCAGGACATGTCTTCGTGTCGTAGGTCACGATTCACGGAATTGCCCCAAAAATTTAGCAAGGTATTATATCAGAGATTTTGTATTTGTTAATTGAACTCAAACTTTGTTATTTTTGGTCAGTACTAACTCATTCTTCCTTCTTTTTTTAGTGGATCGGTGGGCAATGAAGAAGCTCCAAACGCGGTAGAGAGTGATGATGACGAAGGCGAAGGTTCGTGCTAAGGGGGCTTTAAGAAATTTATTAATATGTATGTCATGTCAAAATTTGAAAATAATCACCGAATAATTGCCAAATTTTATATTGATTCGTGCCGATTTATTTGAATTTCGACTGGGTTGTTAACCTTTTTTTTTTCCCTGGTATAGGTCCGGAATGAAACAAGTTTAACGCGCCCAAATGGAAAGACGCAATGCGTTGAAAAGTTGTGTTATTTTTGGTTTGTATATATGTGTGAATAATTGCCGTGTTCTTGTTTGGTACAAGTAAATTAACCATGTTTTTAATTATAATGTAATTTCTGTACGTCAGTTTATTTTGTGTATTTGTGAACAAAGTTATATTACTATGCATTTTGACCAGGCAATTTGGTTATGAATGCTTATTGCAGTCGGAAAATGTAAAATTAGTAGATGTATACAATTTGGGGAACTCGTTCTGTTTGGGAATTTTCTGTTAAGGAAAATTGTCTGCCTGCTAATGTGAACAGTTTTTTATTTGTGTTGGCGATTGTGTATTTCGTGCATAACCAATACTGCAACTGTAAGTTCGGCCAATATCTCTTTTCTTAACCCGTTCTTGACGATAACGGGCTAATACAATCTAATCCGTTATCAGAAATAACGGGCTAAGGAGCTAGATATTGGCAGTCCTTTGGTTCAATACTACACATGTAGGGATTTAGTTCGGCCAATATCTCTCTACTTAAGCCGTTCTTGGAGGTAACGGTTTTATACAATCTAACTCGTTATTAGCAATAACGGTCTAAGGAGACAGGTATTGGCAGTACTTCGGTTCAATACTTCACATATAAGGGTGTTAGATCGGACAATATCTCTCTACTTAATCCGTTGACACATTTTAGAAGCAAGACTAAAACTGAGTTGTTCCAAACGAAATAAATACTGTGTAATTGGCATCCAGATGATTGGTAGTAAACTTGCATGGTTAGTGATGGTAACTATCTAGTTGATGTTATCCAATCTTAAATTTTAAATGTAGGTACACACAGTCAGAATTCAAGTGTTGTGTGAATGCATTACTATGTAATTTGCTTTCAAGATGATGTTAGTAAACTGTCAATGTTAGTGATGATATTCAATTTTTAAATCGATATTCAATTCTCACTGTCATTGTTAGTCATAGCACCAAGGTTGGCCGTTATGTTTTACACAAAGTAAATTCACTTTTCTCCTTGCAACTCATATTAGTCCTGTGTGATACGCTATTCGCTGTGCCATTTTGGAAATACTAACTCTGTTGCGGAATTTATCTATTGTTCTACCATCTAATATGAAGGATGGCACTTCTCTTATTGCTTGAAATATTCATAAAATTTATCTTTCATTATTCATAAAATTTATATACCATTACCTTCACTTAAATTTATATACCCTTACCTTAACTTAAATTTATATACCATTACCATTACCTTCACTTAAATACGTGCCGTACGCACGTCTCACGGGCAATCCTAGTCCTCACATACAATCCAGAAAACTCATTCTCACAATCTCTTAAAAGTTCACAATTTCACAATTCTACAAAATGTACCACCTACAAAATATTCAAGCTTCAAGTGTACCACCTACAAAATCTTTAAGCTTCAAGCCGTTAATGATCCTACAAAATCTTCAAGCTTCAAGATACAAAATCTTCATCTTCACTGAACCTACAAAATCTTCATCTTGAAGCTACAAAATCTACAAAATCTTCAAGCTTCAATCCTGAAAGCTTCAAGCTTCAAGTGTACCACCTACAAAATCTTCACTGAACCTACAAAATGATGACAATTTCACAATCTCAAGTATTAGGAAAACATAATAGATTTAAAAAAAATTTGACAGAACCTCCCCTAAAATATTAGCCCTTTTACAGAAATTCCTTACGGAATTCTGCTAACAGTTAAATATATGACATCACACGCAATAAATATAAATCCTCCCCAGGCTCAACCGAGCAACATCACACAGGCAACATATATATATGGCTCTGGGAGAAAAAATCAGAATATAATGCAAGATACAAAATAAAAACCAAATATTCCTTTGAAAATGTAATATTTTTTTTGAAAAACCTTCGAAAAACATTTAAAAAACCAAACAATATACCCAATACTCCACAAAATTGCGGGTACGGGTATTAACATAACTATATTATATCATTATTATATACAGTTACTTACATCATCTCCCAAAATGCTAAATATTACAATTTTTACAACCTCCACCATACTAAACACCAACCGAATGAATGAAAAAAAAAAATTACATGGTTGTAGAAGAACACAATGGTTGAAGTCTTCAAAATAGAACACAATGGTTGAAGTAAACATTAAAATGAGAACAACTTATTACTAGTATCAAGTGTTGTAGATTTTATTTTAAAAAAAAGAAGATACTTACATGGCCATATATAGTGATGTCATCCATTGCTGTTCTTTCATTAGAGCAATTGACCTGTATATAAAGGAGGGGAAACATATTAACTAACCAATTGAAGTTCTTTAATTGGAGCAATTGACGTTGTAATTATTTTAACAAACCAATCAAGAAAACGTATTAACTACTATTAATTACTATGACCTATCTTCTTTGATGATTAACTACAATGAGATACTTGTGTAAAATTGTGTAGATTATTTCAATTCCAGAAGTGTTATAGAGAAAGATGGAGCTATAGAGAAAGATCGGAAGAAGCGGTAAGACAGTAAAATTGTGTAGCTATTTCAGTTTCAGAAGTGAATCTGACAGTCAGGAGTTTTTCAAAGATCACTTTCTTTTAAGGAAAGAATGTAAATGCGAAGAATTCAAAGGACAGATTTGAAAATATAAATCATTTTAGGGGAGTGTGTAAGAAGCCTTTTAAGTATAATGGAAATAATATGCAATAGAAGCACAGTGAGCATTGGTACAAATTTCGGGCACGGTAACATAGTTAACTCAAGTCTATCATAAGGCAATCTCAAATGAGACCAAAGAACTGCTTTGTTATTAATACCATCATACTATTTTCTTCTAAGTATCCATGTGACCTAGTTCATATCTAAAATTTAAATTTAGTTAATCAACCTTAAAGTAAAACTCTTCTACCTCAGAAGCTGGATCTAAAAAACATTTGCAATTGACAATTCTCACCTTTCTGAAGAGAAAAAACTAAGGTGTGCAGACAGCTCCAAATGCACGGGCAACTTCTTCAGACTGAATGAGAAGGACAATCCGGGTTTTTTATGAATGTTGAACATTTATGAAATAGGTTAGATTTGTGATGTATACATCAATGTTTACCATAATTGCAGCCTCAATGTGTTTTTCTTTACAGGAAATTACCTCGACGTTTTTTTCAATATACAGTTTAATAACTTCAGAATATTCCCATATGATTACTATGTGATGCAAATTAAACAACTTTGCCTTTACACATAAATTAAAGGACCCCCCCCCCTCCCCCCCCCCCCAAACCTTCTTCTTCTTTTTTAATAACACTCCAGCCTAAAAAAAATTAGAAAAATTGCTTTTAACTCAAAAAAAATAAGATGAATCAAATTGTATTATTTACTTCTGTCCAAAATTAGTGTTAAGTAAAACACATGGAGGTATATATATCTTCAAGGGTGGTACAGCATTAGGGTATTAATCACTAAATTAGCCTTTTAAACATAACTTTCAGTTTTTCCCGCAGATGAATCCCTTGAAGCATTAAACTTGCTATTTTAATGTGATTTTTTTTTTGAAGCAACACCTGAACTATGCTATCGACAGCTCTGTATGCGGCATCAACAGGGCCTGTCCCAACTGAACATGCAATCTTCTCTTCATTATCTGAGTTAATAAGCGCTTAAAATTCAAATTCAAAAATACACAAATTATTATGCTAAAAATAATGTTAATGTTGAAATAGCAAAATTCAATAAATGTGTGCATAAACGATAATAATGTGTGCATAAGAGATAATATTCAAAGGTGCATGTCTAAGAAAATATTGCTTAATTTAAACTTGTTAATTTTGTGTAATCTACGTTTATCAAATGTGCATGTCTAAGAAAGTAATATACAAATTATTACTTTTAGCTTGCGTTGACGGTTCTTCACCTAAAAAAAAAGTATTATCATAATATCATACATCATAATTGGAAAGTCAAATAATTCTGAAGTATTCATAAATAAGTATAGAATTTTGTTTTTAATAGGTTCATGGTTTTAACCTAACCCGTTGTTGGCAACGACGGGTTAGGATGACCCATATTGGCAGCACTTTCGCCTGTATGAATTATATTGCTGCCAATATCTCTCTACTTAAGCCGTTGTCGTCAAGAACGGGTTAAGTTAACCTAACCCGTTGTTGGCAGTGACGGATTAGGAAGACCCATATTGGCAGCACTTGTTTCATGTACTACTTGAGTAGTTTTCCAAAGGACTGTCAATATCTCTCCACTTAACCCGTCCTTGCTGATAACGGATTAAGTAGAGAGATATTGGCAGCAATATAATTAATAATATGTGGTTCACAAAATAACAAATGAAAGCACATCAAAGTAAATAAGACAACAGATATATTCAAAAGAAACTTGAAGGCGTACAAAAGTCCAATAACGACCAACTACTTAATTACTTGAACTGAATTCAATATTCACAAAATCCAAGAATTTACAACAAAATTATACATATAAGACTGCACATGGCCAAAAGACAATTATTCACAAATGAAGCCGTTCTCGAATTTGGCTTGCATCCGGCGCCCCAAAATTCACCTACAACAGTTTATCAACGTAGAAACAAACAATACGTTAGTTACTGCAGTGACAAAAACACCAACCAAAAGATACGCTATTACAGAGTATTACAGATTACCGTCTACGGCCAGTCCGCTTGCGACCGCTTGGTGTGAATTGATTGGGAGGTTGCCTGGTCCTTTTAGGATTTCGCCGTGCGCGATGTGTTTGGGGAGAATCAGAATCATCCGACGACTGTTCCTCATCAGTACCCTGTTGACGACCAGGGATTATAATTCCCCTACTAACAACTTGTTTTCGCCTTAAGGGTGTTGGCGGCACGTTGGCGCTCAAATAGGCCTCAACCTGTGGACCTTCACCCGCGTCCTCCAGAGTACGACGGCACGGGGCTAACATCTCCCGGATTACCGTCTTGAAGCTCTCGGGTATTCTAGTCTTCAGGTGGCGGGCAGCTGTTCGAACAACCTCCCATGCGTTGTCAATCTACAGTTGGTGAAAAATTCCAATTTAAACATCATTCAAAATTAGTGTACATCAATTGAACACAGTACAAATATACAAACTATATGAAATTGGACTGACCGCTTTTCGATGTGCCTCAGCCCTTGGTTGGTACATCGGCTGGGAGGAGGAATATGCTGGAGGTGGTTCTACCTGGGCTTCGGGAATCGGAAGTTGCACCCCAGCTGGTACGGCGGCCGTTGGAGAAACGAACAACCGGGTTATTCGCTTGTACCACATCATGTATGCCTGCTGGAGGGACCCATCGTATGGTCTCGCGACAAACATCAAATTCAGTATCATTTGATGTCGCATGGTGTTCCAGTTGGCTACATGGTAACGATGAAAATCAGCCCAATCGAAGTTGGGCACCCGTCCCGTTCCCCTAACCTCGTGCAACTTTTTATCGTACGACCTGACATCGGGAATCTTCTGTTGATATCCGAATTGCCGCAAGACCCGGTCAGGATACTGGAACTCCACAACCGAAAAGTTCACAAGAGGTGCTGCCGTCAACCAAAGGGATCTGTCTAGGCAGACTGGAGGAACGCGTTGCAACCTATCGGCCGAGTACGGTTCCCATGTGACGAACTCGTCCCGCATGTTGTCCAACTCATCTCTGTAGTAGGTCAGCGAATGGCGTGAGTTATCGGTCCACGTGTGTCGGCCGGCCCAATATGCTCCTACAGGAGGTAACAACTCTGCTGCCCCTGGGTCGGCCAAAAATTCCGGTATAGGCTTAGTAATACGGGGACGCCCGATGTGGATGCGTTCCCAACTCCATATCTGCATCAGCACCATTGGGCCACCCATCTGTGCGCCACCTAAAGAACATATGCACAAACTCCTGTATAGTAGCGCCAGTGCCGCACTCCCCCAACTATAGCGACCCGCATACTGGAAATCCTCCAACAACCGTAGGTACATCAACGGCACGGTTGATCCGGATGAGTTCGGGAAGATAAGTCCCCCTATCAAACTAAAAATGTATGCACGTGCATAGCACACCAGGTCAGCCTCACCCGACTCGGGGTTCAAATATCCCTCCTCGAACTGGTATTTTAACCAGGTGATGTAAAGTGATTTACCCTCGAAAGCGTCATCCATCACTTCTTCCTCCGCTTTTTGTTTCGCAGCTTCTATTTGTTCATTCAATACATCTTCATCAGAATCTGCGGGGGCATTTTTGCGGATATTTTTTTCAGCCTTCTCTTGCATTTCAAGAACTACCAACTGCAGGTCGATACCGAGTAAGTCCCGAACGACTTCAACTCGATCGAAGTCCATGTTCCCCGTCACGGCAACCCCATCGATTGGTAGTCCTGTTATCATTGCCACATCCTGCAGGGTCACAGTCATCTCACCCACAGGCAGGTGGAATGTGTGGGTCTCCGGCCTCCATCGCTCGACTAGAGCTGTGAGGAGTGGCCGATCTAGCTTCACAGAATGAATGAATCTTGCTCCGTAGAAACCGGCCTCTACCACATACGGCGTGATACGTTCATCCCAAGGAAGAACTGTGTGCTTCCGAAAATTTAGTTTTCTATCAGACCCATTCCACACGGCTTCCGATCGGTGTTTGGGTTGCAGGGTGAGTACGCTTGTGTCCACGGGTCCGGGTGATGTAACCGAGGACGACGGACCTGCCTCAGCCGATGTGGATTGACGGCCACCAACCTACACGAATAAATATAACAAATATTATTATTGAGATAATGTTACATGTTTGTATTTAAAACCAATAATAGTAATCGATCTTACCTCAGTAGTTGGTGCGCCACTGGTGTTCCCGGACTTAATTCTCGGTTGCCTTGTTCTAGCCATTTAGCTACCCATCTGTAAAAAATTAAAAAGTTGTTAATAAAGATGACAACAAAACAAACATACCGAGATTATACTGAAAAACGCACGAATGAAAACAAAAAAATCTATAAAACTTTACGACTATGTCGGATTCACGTAGGGCAAGCGACCCCAACTTGTACAAGTGAGTTTCGACTCATGGTTTGCGAGATACGACCGTATACCGCTTAATTAGGTTGTTTTCCAACCTCCAACCGATACGCGGCCGTATCTCTCGAACCGTGAGTCGAAATTCACTTCTACAACTTCGGGTCACTTCTCATAGGTAACACCAATTAACTCGCCAAATTTCGTATTTTTTGGAGGTGGTTCGAATTGTTTTCTAATCGGCCCGTTTTTTAAAAAATTCTATGTCAAAAACTTCTCACTTGAGCAATTGACGCAATACCGCGCAAACGGCATCCGAATATTTTAAAACTTTCTGACCAGGTCGAATTCATGTAGGGGAAGCCACCCGAACTTGTAGAAGCGAGTTTCGAGTCACGGTTAGCGAGATACGGCCATCTACCGCTTTACTCGGTTTTTTCCAAGCATAAGCGATACGCGGCCGTATCTCACGAACCGTGAGTCGAAACTCACTTCTACAAGTTGGTTTGGCTTCGCATAGGTGATACCAACCAAATCGCAAAGTTTCGTATTTTTGGAAGATCGTTTGGAGGGTTTTCTAATCTACCCGCACTTAGAAAATTCTAAGGCTCAAACTTGTAATGCGAGGAAGTTGAGAAAACCGCCCAAATGCCATCCGAAAATTATAAAACTTTCCGACTTGGTCGAATTCACGTAGGGCAAGCCACCCGAACTTGTAGAGGCGAGTTTCGACTCACGGTTTGCGAGATACGGCCGTCTACCGCTTTATTTGTTTTTTTTCGAACCAAAACCGATACGCGCTCGTATCTCTCGGACCGTGGGTCGAAATTCACTTCTACAACTTCGGGTCACTTCTCGTACGTGACACCAACCAAATCGCAAAGTTTCGTATTTTTTGGAGGTCGTTTGGAGGGTTTTCTAACCTACCCGCACTTAGAAAATTCTAATTATAAAACTTATAATGGGAGGAAATAGAGCAATACCGCGCAAACGGCACCCGAAAATTTTAAAACTTTCCCAATTGGTCGGATTCACGTAGGGCAAGCAACCCGAACTTGTAGAAGCGAGTTTCGACTCACGGTTTGCGAGATACGACCGTATACCGCTTTATAATAGTTTTTTTCAACCGAAAGCGATACGCGACCGTATCTCTCGAACCGTGAGTCGAAACTCATTTCTACAAGTTGGTTTGGCTTCTCCTAGGTGACACCAACCAAATCGCAAAGTTTCGTATTTTTTGGAGGCCGTTTGAAGGGTTTTCTAATCTACCCGCACTTAGAAAATTCTAAGGCTCAAACTTGTAATGCGAGGAAATTGAGAAAACCGCCCAAATGGCATCCGAAAATTATAAAACTTTCCGACTTGGTCGGATTCACGTAGGGCAAGCCACCCGAACTTGTAGAAGCGAGTTTCGACTCACGGTTTGCGAGATACGGCCGTCTACCGCTTTACTCGGTTTTTTCCCAACCGTAACTGGTACGCGGCCGTATCTCTCGAACCGTGAGTCGAAACTCACTTCTACAAGTTGGTTTGGCTTATCGTAGGTGACACCAACCAACTCGCACGGTTTCGTATTTTTTGGAGGTCGTTTGAAGGGTTTTCTAATCTAATCTAACCGCACTTACAAAATTCTAATACGAAAAACTATCGTGCGAAGAAGTTGAGAAAACCGCGCAAACGGCCTCCAAAAACCCTCGAAACTTTCCCACTTGGTAGGATTCACGTAGGCGAAGCCACCCGAACTTGTAGAAGCGAGTTTCGAGTCACGGTTTGCGATATACGGCCGTGCACCGCTATACTTGGTTTTTTCCAACCGAAAGCGATACGCGGCCGTATCTCTCGAACCGTGAGTCGAAACTCGTTTCTACAAGTTGGTGTGGCTTGTACTACGTGAGACGAACCTACTCGGAAAGTTTCGTATTTTTTTACGGTCATTCGCAGGGTTTTCAACCATAACCGCACTGAAAATTCTAACTAATTTCGTATATACAATTCTAATTCTACAAGATACTAATGCAAGAAACATAATTCGGCAATTGAATATACTTGAGGTCAACCCGATTCTACATCTATATACTAACACATTTTAATTTTTTTTCCAATTTCTAAATAAATCACTACACACAAATTCAACCAAAAAAATACAAATGTAGATTATTGGGTTCAAGAAATAGTGTATACCTTACGGAATAGGTCGAAATCAAGCCAAGCAATCGGTTTTCGAAGAGAACTAGGGTTCCGATTTCGTATCTAGGGTTCCGAAGAGGGGAAGAGAAGCTAGGGTTTCGAACGTCGGAGTTAGGGGGTTTCAATCTTCGGAGTTGGGAGAGAAGATGGAGTTCTAGGGTTTCGATCGTCGGAGCTAGGGTTTTTTTAGGGTTTTTTTCTTTTTTCCGTCGTTTGGGTCTGGGTTCGTCGAAGAAAGAAGAAGAGAGCGGAAGAAAGAAGACGAACTGTATGTCGACGAAAATGAAAAATATAGCCTTAACCCGTTATTCCGAAGAACGGGTTAAGGCCAACTTTTTTTATTAAATTTTGCCTTAACCCGTCGTTGGCAAGAACGGGTTAAGGCAAGATTTTATGAAAAAAAATCTGAACCGTTGGATCTTCGATCCAACGGTCCAGATCTCGGTTCGCACGGGTCCGTGCGAACCGACCCGTTCCGGCCCGTTTGCAACCGAACAACGCCCATATATATATATATATATATATATATATATATATATATATATAATATTGTATTATATCTCTTAAAATTACGAGGTGTCATATTTCTTCACCACGAAATTTGTCCCACCTTTTGGAACGATTTCACGTAATCTCCACGAGCAACCACCCCCAGTTATGACTCGGGGGATTTGCACCACCTCCTTAAGGGTATGTTTTCTATGTGCTAATTTACAGTTCACGATATATAGGGCCGGTATAGATTTCAATGTGACAAATTCTGATATTTTTTTATGGAGTATAGCTTCACCGCCTGCTGGATCGATTCTTTACTTTGAAACTCCTACCCAGTATACAATTCGTCTATGTTGGATGAACCGGACGACTCTTGTGGAACTTAATTTACTCTCACACTTTGTGTCATCTCCTCGGTAACATGAACATTAACATTATTATAGTCATCATTATCACGTCATTATCGTTCCCCTCATTTATATTAACATTTGCATATTCATCTTCTTCCACTTCGTCATCATTTTCTAAACTCTCAACAAGTACATCATCTGTTTCTTCCTATTCTTCGTCATTCTCTAATAAGTCGTTGTTAACGTTAGCATTTTCAAATATTCCAAATACATTATCATTTTTAACATAATTATGAACCAAATTAGGTTGACGTGACAACTCAATTCTGTAGGATCTGGGCCTGTTATATTTGTGAACGTGTTTTCTTGTTGGGACGTTGGGATTGCACGTGATGTTTGAACTGTGTTAGAACTCATCTCAGGTGTCGGTACTTCTTGTACGAAGCTTGAACTAGGATTAGCATGTGGCTGAGCATTCATAATTTGGATTTGTTGAATATATAACTCTAATAAAGACCAACTATAATTCAGATCAAGTTTCCTAGCAATCATAGACTTTAAAACGTTATCATTTGCTACAGGCACAGTCATAAAATATTGACATTCACATTTTTTTCACTGCATAACAAGCAAAAATTTTAACATTCCATTGATCTCTATCCCAATTAGCAACCTCATAAATTTTATCGACTAGTTTTGCCATTGTAATTGTACGTGTAACATCCCGTATTTTTATTTTAATTGAAAATGCATTTTTCAATTTTTTGCACGTATGATGCACGCGCTAATTTTTCCATCTTTATTTCTCTTACTGTCATTTACTATTTTAGCATGCATAGTGTTTTTATTTGGCCTTTTATTAAACCCATGGACCTAAGATTTGATTCTAGCCCACTAGCCTAATTAATTAATTAATTAAAAGAAAGCCCACAAGACAAACCCATTAATAAAATCTATTTTTAAGTTGTGCATGAACTCACACATGATATGTAACAACTTTTAATACACATTTTTGAATCATAGGAATTGTATTTATTTTTTTGTATGTGTGTGCACTAGTGCACAACACGTGCACGTGCACTTTGGAGGTAAAGTTGGCTGGTTTTGGAATGAAGAGGTTGGGGGTAGGATTTTGAAGAGGTGGGAGTTAGAGAGTTGAAGAGTTGGTGGAGTTAGGAAAGTGAAGAGTTGAGTAATTTATTAGGTGGAGAAATTTGCACTTTAGCCCTTCACTTTGTACTATAAATACACCCCCAGTCTTCTTCACATTTCACACCGAAAATAACAAAATTTAAGAGAGGAAAAATAAAGAGAGAAAGAGAGTGTTCTTGTGCATTGGAGAGCTCTTGCTAGGAGGAGAAGGACTAGGAGTGTTTGTTGGAGCTAGGAGTGGTGTCTCTTCATCTTGTTTGTTTATTCTTCATTAGAGGTGGGTGGTCTTTATACTTTCTATTTCATTAGTTGAGCATGCTAGAATATGACATTAGTAATGTAGATCAAATTGATGTGATGTGGAAAATCTTGTGTTTTCTAAATATAAGACATGCATGTTAGAAATGATTAATGAGTGGTATAGATTAAATTTGAACAAATCCATGCTATGATGTTGTGCCATGAATTAAGGAAATTTTATTATGAAATTAATTATCATCATGTTAGAAATGAACAAATATGCATGTTAATATAAATGTATGAAAATTTTAGATTTTTCCTTATGATTAAAAATGAAATTTTGTGAGATTAAATTGTTACACATAGAATCATTTTAATTGATTGCAAGAGATAAACAAATTGCTAGTTTGATTAAATTGAAGGCAGACAATTCATGTTCATAAAAGAGAAGAAATAAATTTGAAATTTAGATGTTTTGTCTAGAATATGAATTATAAAATTGTGAGTTACTGTTGGAAAAATAAACTCAGTATAGATGAACAAATTACAGTCTAATGAAAGATTAGATCAAATGAAAAATTGAGTTTGTGAAGATAATTGAAAAACAGAAAGATTGAACAAAAGCCTATTAATATAACTCTATATCAGTAATCGCACATGGGTTTCTTGGTTAGTCGGTGCATAATAAGGCTAATACTGTAGCTGTGGGTTAGCGGTTGGTTCTGGGTTCGAAACTTGGCTCCCTCTTTTTATTTTGTTTGACTTTTCTAAATAACCCCTGAACCGAAGTATAGAATGTATTACTTTCGGCCTACCTTAATAACACCAAGTCCATATGGACTTATTGGCTAGCGGGTTGGGTCTTGGGCCTTTACTGTAGCCGGCAGGGGGGAGTTGGGTTCAAAACCCGATGGTCTTAAACATTTTTTTTGGGTTTTGTTTTGTTAAACATTTTTTTTTGGGTTTTGTTTTGATCAAAATGAGAAGTTTAAGTGCAATAAAAATTTGGAAAAATTCTAATATTTTGCTAAAAATATTTAGAGTTTATTAAAATTAATTTCATAATTTTTCATGTATATTTTGAGAAATTGAAAGAGGATTTGAGATAGAAAATGAACTGATAATTTCAAAATTATTCATTTAAGAGTGTGACAATTATTTCTTTTAAAAAAAAGAAAAAAAGATTGTTGTGTAAATTGATTTTTCTTGAAGAAAATTATACACTTATTTTGGTGTAAGAAATGCTTGATATGGGTTGAGATATGAAATTTGCTATATGAGCTTAAATTGCTAATGGAACTTAGAGGATGAATCTATGTTCATAAAAAGAAGTATTGTTTCATTTTGAATTATGAATGAATAAAAGAATCATGAGTAGTGCTAAAATAAGACATTGTGAAAAAGTTGAAGATGAGAATATTTAAGTTTGATACATGGTTATTGAGGGGTATGAGTACCCATGGATTCTTGTGCATGAAAGATTGTGATTTAGAGTTAGTAAGACATCGGGTACCGGCATTGTTGAAATAAAAAAAAATTGAATTATATTTTTGAGATATGGCCATGGAGCTATCTCGGTATTTGTGGTTAAGTCCGGTAGGAGGTAAAACTAACTCTAGGTATGATAATTTATTCATGTCTTGAACTTAAGAACTAGGCACATAAGTGAAGACGTAGTAAAACTTGGGCAAACGTAAGTGGGGCACTCTATATAGTCGGGTAGTGGATTCCGGGACTATAGACCCAGTCGGACAGTGGATTTCGGGACTGTGGTTGCTTCGTGGGAGACGAGCTTTTATTTTAAATCCGGAACTATGCATAGTCAGGCGAATAATTTGTCGTACTCCAATGTATATACGTATACCGAGACTAGAGGGGCGCTTGCGGGATGATTCGAACGTGAGGAGTCTGTTATAACATTTGGGTGGTAGACTCCGGGACTAGGATCCGTACTCATGGAATAATCTAGACCCTGGTTTATTACTGGGTATTTTTCATGGCAAGAGATCGAACCCTATAATGTGGAGTACGTAAGTGCTTGCCCTCGGACCTATGTAGTATGGGATGCATAGAATCCGAACAAGTATGCATTAGTATCATCTTAGTATAAAATATCTGCATTAGGCATTAAGGCATTGCATACACTTACATGTTTAGTGTAGTCACATTTTAACACTTTATTTACATTCAAGATTGTGGTTTGTTAAAGTACTGAGATCGTTATATTTCTGGTATAGAGAGGATGGCCGAGTATAGCATTTTCGTCAGTTGTAAGTAACTGACGTGCCCACAGTTTTTATGCAGGAATTGGATTTTTGTTATGAAGACATAAAGTGGATACGATGCTGTTGATTTATTACATGTTGAAGATGTTGCAAGTTATTTTCATTGTTGTACATTTATTTTATCTTCTGCTGTGTAAAAAAATGTAAAGACTCTGTTGTATGATGAAAAGTTCAAATTTTTTTGTAAAATTGTACGAAGTGAAGTGTAAGAATCATGTGGAACTTAGAATTCGGTCTTATTTGGAATTCGGGGCGTTACAATACGAGGTGCCCAAATTATTTCATGATCAACAACACTATAAAAACAAGTTAGCTTTCCATCACAAATAATTTTACCACCAAAATAAAACCAAATAGGAATATCGTAATCCTTACCTATATATATTTATACAAAAATGAAAGTCATTATCTAATCTTAAACTAAACCTACCCAAGTGTACACGATAAAAGGTAATACAAATCATACCTTCAAATCAATGATCGAAAAGGTTGAGCAATTTTGAGCGTGGAGAAGACCTCTTTAAACTTTCCCTAATTCAACAAATTTGGAAATCTTGGGTGATGGGTTTAGGATTTTTAGAGTTGAAGTTTAAAGGGTTATGAGGGATGGGGGGGATCTAAAGAGCTTTTGAAGGAATTTTATGGGTGGGCCCCAATTTGGGGCTAGGATTTGGGTTTTAGAGTTGGGAGAGTGGATGGAGAGAGAGAGAAGTGATGAGAGATGAGACAGCGAGTGTGATTTTTAAAAAAATCAAAGCAACACTCGTTGTCTGAGATAGCAAGTCTTCGTCTTGTATTTTCCCCCAGTTTTCTTGCCAAGTTGTGCAGAAAGAAATAAACCTACACTCGCTTTCTGAGATAGAGATTATCGTTTCACCAAGCTCACTATCTGAGATAGCGAGTATGTTTTTTTGATAAATAATTTCAAAGTGGGTCAGTTTGGTAAATACTTTGAAAATGTGGGTTATTTTGGTAAAAAATTCGTGATAAGTTTTTTTTTTTTTTGAAGGAAAAGGTGGAGTATGGCCACCATGTTTCATTAATAAGAAATTAAAGGAACAAACTCAGAGTACTGAGCCCAGTTACAACCTACGGACAGAAAAAAGATTATACATGAAGCAACATAACCCGTACTAACAACAAATCGCTCCAACAACCCTGGAGGGTGGGCCGACAAACGTGTTCGATCCAACAAAATTGTATGTACGTCAGTTTAGCTTCGTACAGTGCCTCCACGGCACGTGCACACCCACCTGAAACTAGTCTGGCAGGATTTTATCACTCGCTGATCCCTGTCTTCAACTCGCTGGGGGACCCCATCTTTGGGCCCACGCCCCACAGGCCGAGTTTTGACAACTTTCGAGCTCATTCTACTCGCTGGGGGCCCTAACTTTGGGCCCAAGCCTCGTAGACAGAGTTTTGACAACCGCCAAGCTCAGTATATACCCCCTATCCTCTCACAAACATGCTATAATTACTCCCCCACCACAAATTCGCGATAAGTTCCCCTTTCTTCTTTCTGCATTGCTAGTACCGGACTCCTCCCCAATCCACATAACTATCATCCTTCAATCTTCAAAATCCAGCTGTCAATTCCCTAATCTTGAGGGAGAATAAATGACATCGAAAACCAAAGGACACTCTTTTGCTATCATGCATCACCCAGCACCTCTCCTCAAACAGCGTGCTACATTAGGGCTAGGTTTTTTTTCACAGCACGCTATGTTTCTGATAATGGGACCTGAAAACTGCAGTCCTTTAGGTATCCATAACAAGCTAATGGGATAGTAGAGTAATGTTACACACACTACCAATTTCACTACATTTTTCTTCACGTCCTAAGGTAGCACACTCCAATAGGTCGGGGAAGAAAGAGTAGGTGGGAAAACTCTACAATAAGAGTGTGCCACCTAAGGTAGTGAAGAACGGTAGTGGATTTGATAGTGGAAGAAGCATTACTCATAGTAATAATGACCTACAAATGCTATACATACCTCAAAATTTTTTCCAAATATATTCCGACTACTAAAAGACAAACCCCCCTGTTATTAAAACATAAATAAAAAATAATTTAAATATTACCCAAACTTTTGTGACTAAAATATTTTTAGTATACAATTTGAGGTATGTGTTGCTGAGTGTTAACTGCGGAATAAAGCACCAACGAGATGCAAAACAATAGAAACAAGAGCAAGAGAACAAAAAACAACCAAAAGCAACACACGAGATTTTTTCGAGGTTCACCCAATACAAGGGATACTTCCTAGCGCAGAGGCACTCCTACGATTTTCACTAGAAATATGAAGAATAAGTTTATAAATCTCTCAAGAACTCACCACCAAGGTGTAGGGTTTCTCTCTATCTCTCCTTCTCTTTCTCTGACGGCTGATAGAACTTTCTTTTCTCTTCACATTATCCTAAAATCGTATACTATATGACATATATAGGTTTACACAAGATCTAATCTCAGCCGCAGATCAATCAGCGCCGCAACGGTCGACCATAACACTTGGACGGTCAACCGGTTCATGCCTTCGACTGTACAGGGTCTAACAGAGAGTGAATCGGTCGACTGCGCGGTCGACCGATCGTTGCTTCAGGAATATTGGGTGGTAACAGCAAGCGGGATAGTTGACTGCGATGTCGACTGTGTGGTTGGTCGAGTGTGCGGTCAAACGCAACTTCGATCGGTCAACCGCAACTCTGCCTGCATCTACATGCTGCTTTGAGCTGCTTGCTCTTCTTCAACTCATCTTCTCGTCTGTCTTCTTCAACCTCATTACTGTGTATTTGGATCCACAAACCCCAACAATCTCCCACTTGGAGACATATACACGAAGTCTATAACCTATTCTTCATTCTTCCATTGGCCTAATCTATGCATGTGCCTCTGCGAGTCTCCTCATCTATTAACCTAGAGACAGTCCAATAGCGTTATAGCAGAACTGATGTTTCCTTCTATCCATTACCTTTGTGAGCATGTCCGCCGGATTCTTAGTGCCAAGAATCTTAGATAGCTTCAACCATTTCTTCTCAACCGTCATTCTAATAAAATGATACTTCATTTGAATGTGCCGAGTCCTAGAGTGATATGCCAAGTTTTTTACCAAGAAAACTGCACTTTGACTGTCACATCATAGCTCACCTATGGGTTGCTCTCTGCTCAACTGTTTCATAAGCTCTGAATCCAAAGCATGTCTTTTGTCACTTCTGTAAGTGTCATATACTCTGACTACGTGGTTGTGCTACAACCTTTTGTAACTGTGAAGCCCAACTGACAGTTGTTCCTCCAACTATAAATACATACCCTGCAGTACTTCTGCAACCATCACGATCGCCCAAAAAATTTACATCCATATAACCATGTATTTACAAAGAATGTCCCCCGAAACAAATAGAAAAATCTGAAGTACCTGCTAGATTTCTAAGAATCCACTTTACTGCATCCCAATGTTGTTTACCTGGATTCTTCATATAACGGCTGACAACTCCCACTGCTTGAGCGATGTCTGGTCTTGTAGACACCATCACATACATCAAACTCCCAATGGTTGAGGCATGAGGAATAACAACCATTTCCTCCTTTCTGCCTCCATTTTAGGACACAAGTTCATCGATTACTTTAAGTGAGCGACCAAGGAACAAGTGGCTGCCCTCGTGCCATCCATATTGAATCTCTTCAACACCTTCTTCACATAGTCCGCTTGAGATAACCAAAGCTTCTTACTTTTTCTGTCTTTACTGATCTTCATGCCGAGAATTTACTTTGCTTCACCCAAGTCTTTCATAGAAAACTCCGAAGCTAGCAACTTTTTCACTTTCTTGATCTTCTTCATACATGAACCTGCTAATAACATGTCGTTCACATACAAAGCCAAGGTAATTATATCATTGTCCATATCTACAAACATACACAGAATGATTTGTTTCGCATCTATCGAAATCTTTTCCTCTCATAAAGCAATCAAACTTCAAGTACCATTGTCGTGGTGCTTGTTTGAACCCATAAAGACTCTTCTTTAGTCAACACACCATGTCTACTTTTTCTTTAGCTTCAAAACTTGTGGGTTGTTTCATGTACAACTCTTCTTCGTCATCACCATGGAGAAATATTGTTTTCACAATCAACTACTCTAAGTGCAGGTTTTCAAATGCCACAATACTAAGCAAAACCCTAATTGAAGCCATCTTCACAACCGGTGCAAAGATCTCACTGTAATCAACACATTCTCTTTGAGAGAATCCTTTCACAACAAGCCTTGCTTTGTACCTCTTATTGTCATATGCCTCATCCTTGACTCTAAAAATCCATTTGTTCATAAGAGTCTGTTTCCCTACAGGTAACCTGATCAACTCTCAAGTTTGGTTTTGTTCCAAGGAGTTCATCTCGTCCCTCATGGATAACTCCCACTGAATTCAATCATCATCCTTCAAAGCTTCCTCATGCGTCTCTAGCTCTCCTGAATTCGCGTACAGAACATGCTCGTGAATAATACTAGTTGATGGATCAAATATCTTGGTTGTCCTTCTCTCTCGCATCGATCTCCTCAATGTGGGTACCGGTTCGCTGACCGGTTCAGGTTCCTCGAATTGCTCTTGCTGTACCTGTTCGTCTTGGATAACCTGCTCATTCCCAAAAGGCTCACCATGAGCCTCTTGTGCTGCATGTGATACTTGTATCTACTATTGCACTATAGGGCCCCCACCACTAGGACTGCCATTAGAATCTGAATCTGAATCTGAGTCTGAACCACAATCTGACTCTGAACTAGTTGTACTGTCTTATCCTGTGTATTTGTCCTTGTACAAGACTTCTTCATTGAACACTTCATTCCTGCTGCGAATAACCTTGTTATCCACAAAGTCTCAAAGTCTGTAACCTAACTGATCGCCAGCGTAGCCAATGAATACACACTTTCTAAATTTAGAATCAAGTTTCTTCCTTCCTTCCCTATCAATTAGTGAACATGCAATACAACAAAAAACTTTCAAATGAAAATAATTTACAGTTTTACCTGCCCATAGTTCTTGTAGCATGGCACAATCAAGGGCATTAGACGGACAACGATTAATCAAGTATACTGTTTTATCCACTGTAGCGGCCCAAAGATTGACCGGAAGACCCACATGAAGTCTCATGCATTTCGCCCTTTCGAGTATCGTGCGGTTCATTCTTTCTGCTACACCATTCTCCTGCAGAATCTTAGGAACTGTCCTTATTTCTTTGATATATTTCTTTGCCAGATAGTCAACAAACTCTTTACTTGTGTACTCACCTTCATTACCGGACTTTAATGCTTTCACTTTGCAACCCGTCTCATTCTCAACTCTGGCCTTCCAAGCTTTGAATGCATCAAACACCTCTGATTTCTCGTGAATTGCAAGAACCCAAACTTTCCTTCTAGCATCATTGATAAATGTAACGAAGTATCTCTTACCACCATAAAAGAATTCTTGAGCTGGACCCCACATATCTGTATGTACCAACTCTAGCTTCCTAAGCTTCTTCTCATGTCCACTCAACTGAAAGCTAACTGACTTATGTTTACCCATCACAAAATTCTCATAGAAATCCATCTTAACCTTCTTAAGCCCCGACAAAAGATCTCTAGAACAAAGTTGCTTGACACTCTTTTCACCAAGGTGCCCCAACCGGACATATCACAAAATTGAAGAAGAACTACGTGTGATGCTGTAGATATGATAGCATCTGAATCACCTCCTCTGGGTAAGTACAATGTGTCGCCACTTTTTCCTTTTGCCACCGACCTGGCACCTGTAGTAACTTTCCATTCTCCATGCCCAAAATTTGTTGTGAATCCTTCTTTGTCTAGTTTGTTAGTTGAGATTAGGTTTTTTTCAAGCTCGGTATATGTCTTGTGTCATTCAAGACCAAGATCCATCTGTTTAAATATCATCATATACAAAATTTCCCACCATTGCGAGCCTTCACTCTCACCATGCCTCTACCTACAACTGGACATATTTGCCCATTGCCAACTGAAACTGCAGCAAAATTACATGTCCGGTAATCCTCAAAAACATCCTGCATGGCTGTACAATGATAAGAAACACCTGAGTCTATACATCAATCATCTTGCATAATATTAAATCTAGCAGATAAACACAATTCATCTAGACGGGGTTCAATATTTACCACATTGGCTACCTATGACCCTACTTGTGCTTTCTTGTACTCCTCTTATTGGTCTCTCCTGTGTCCCGACTTTGTAGTACCAATACTCACCTTTGCGATATCCTGTTCTTGACTTTGACTTATGATTCTTGCTTTGCGACCTTCCTTTATTGTTACTTCTACCACGATTATCAACTGATAGCATGGCATTGCTAGGATATGACACCGAAGTCTCTCCATTTCTCTTCCTTCATGCATCCTCATTCGTGATGTTGCTTATGACATCCTTTAGAGTTATCATATCAGTCATGGTGCTTGTAACAGTTTGCTCTACTGTGCCGTAACTATCGGGAAGACTGGATAGCAACTACAACGATTGTGCCCTTTCCTCAAACTTTAAATCGGACGATTCCATCTAATTGTAAATCATACAAAAATTGTTGCTGTGCTCTGCAACCGGAACCCCTTTCCGACAACTTCATGTTGAGCAACTTCTTTAGGTGGAGAATCTGGTTCGCGGCATTCAGTTTCTCAAACATATCTACCAAGATCTCCATTGCCTCCTTCGCGGTCCTTGCCTTCTCAATGTGAAATAGCGACTTTGTCACCCCTCGCTTCCTAAAAATACGGAATACGAGTACGTGACAAAAGCCCAGCGAATGACAAACATCACCCATAAGCTGTTTATCCGATTAACTCAACAATATAATCAATACAGAACAAATGCACAGGCAATAGTAATAATCTCATGAACAATAATACTTGGAATTGAAGCAATATAAAATATCCAAGTACAGTAATAATACAACGTCTGGAAACAAATAATAATATTCGGGACATAAGCCCAATACAATAATAATCCAATCCAAAATAAATACAGGTCTCAAAAATATTAAGTTTATTAAAGCAATAAGCAATTTAAAAGCAGAATCTTCAAAATGTTTGTTCTCCAATTCTAGCAGGCAATTCTCCTTCATTACTTGTATACACTTCATCTAAAAAGAGAAGAAAATTTGTGTAACCCCTATTTTTCCAAAAATGTATTTTTGTGTATTTTTTGTATTTTAAAATTTTTTGCAAATTATTTTTCTGGGTTTCAAACTTTTTTGTCAAAATGTATTTTTTTGGATCTTCTATTTTAAAATCTGTTTTCGATCAATAATTTTAAATTGTAACTATTTTCTATGATTTTATATTGAAATACAATTCCTAGTTTTGTTATTATTTCTCTTATTATTATTATTGTTATTATTGTTATTATTATTACTAATTTTGGCAGGTTATTGAAAATCCATTTCTAAGTGCTAATTATATTGTATCTATTTTAAATAAATACTATTTTGTAATGCAAATTACATTTTTTTTGTAAACAATATTTTTATTTGTTATTTAATTTTCCTATTTAATTTTAAACCCATTAAAACCCACCTAAACCCATTAAAATACCCAAACCCATTTGAACTAAACCCAAATCCCATTTCTAATTTCCCCAGACCCATTTAAACCCTCAAACCCGTTTACCCTATTTCATGTTTAACTCAACCCGAAACCCAAACCATTCATCTAAACCTAAACCCTACTCCTATATATTCACCCACAATCTGTTCATCTACTCCGTCACCCAACACCTAGCCGCCTGAATTTTTTCCCAAACTGTCCCACTTTTTGAAAGTTTTTTCCAAACTGCCCTACTTTTTTTTTAATTCCCAAACTGCCTCACTCGGTCTTTGAAAGACCGAGTTTAGTTAAAACTAACACGGTTTTTCAAAGACCGAGTGTTAGTCTTTGATTTTTCGTAGTCTAACACTCGGTCTTTCAAAGACCGAGTGTGTCATTTTGATAAATACTTTCGAAAGTGGATCAGTTTGGTAAATACTTTCAAAAAGTGGGTCATTTTTGTAACAAGTTCTAGGAAGAGTAATAATAACACATCTACATCAGCACTTTTGAGATGGCTTGGCCCATCAAGAATTACAATTGCAAGCCACTCTTCTTCCTTCTGTGGAGTACCTGAAAGATTTCAAAATAGGTTTGGACCAATAATCCGATGAACCATGATCAAGTAATGTCCCTCCACGTATCATCTCCTTGAAATTCATGATTGTATGACTCACTTGTTCCCTATAATGTTACTCCATTAGTTAGTGGAGGTTTGTCTCTAGATGTTAAAAGCAATAATACAAAAGTAGAAGCCATCTTTACACAATAAAAATAAATAAATAATAATGATATAATGAATAGGATATATGTTTCGTTGCTTGACCAAACAATCCACGTTCTCAGCAATGCCAATGCAATTGCCTTCTTTGGAGTGATAACTGTCACATCATAGCTCGTCAACAGATCCACGAAACTGTTTAAATTTTGTATTATATATGACAATATGACATTATCATTCAATATGGTCATGCATGCAAATCTTCTTATAATCTCTTTATGGCCTTTGGGATTATCATAAAATCCATGTATTCTTCAAGGACGATCTCTTTTATTTATAGCTGCGTTTGTCACTTTTTGTTGTTTTTTTTTATCCAGTTAACACGACAATAACCTTAAGATAGAAAATATTGTTTGGATATCAGACACTAGAAAACCATTGTTTAGGATTCTCTTTCATACGATCAATCTTATCAAATATGCATCAAAAAAGGAATTCTATGATCAATCTTATCAAAGCAAAATTCATTACGATCAAGCTACAATCCCCACAAGATTGCAGCTATAGTAATATCCCACGATTCTCTATTCTCTTTCTTAATTTTATTTATTCTGTAAACTCCCTAGACATCTGAACACGACCTAGGACAGTCTGAACTCCCCAGACAACCCAGACAGCTATATTAGTAGATCTGTAAGCGATCTTTAGGATGCAACTCTAATCTTAATATTTTCACCCAAAAAAAAAACTAGAATCTTACATTTTGCTATAGGTTATTCATGGAGTTGGATTTTACCGGAACCTAACTCGTAAATATAGAGTTAATAACTCACTTAAAACCCTTTCAGACCTGCCTCATCATGACCCAAAATTTTTCTTAAAATCCAATTGTTCAATGTGATATGCTCCGCAAAATCTATTTCCATATAAAAATTTAAGAATTTTATACAAATGATAGCAAATTATGTAATTTTGGATCGATTTATATGTTGAGCGTTGAATTTATGGTTTGACAAAGTTATGATCATTTATTTTTGATTAATTCTCATGAAGTTGATGACATCTAAGGTTGAATTTTCAATTTTAATGCTCAATCAGTCATTTTCATTTTTGTTACCAAAATGACCCACTTTTTGAAAGTATTTACCAAACTGACCCACTTTCGAAAGTATTTACCAAAATGACACTCGGTCTTTGAAAGACCGAGTTTAGTTAAAACTAACACGGTTTTCAAAGAACGAGTGTTAATCTTTGATCTTTGTTTGACCGAGTGTCAAACACCGTGTTAGTTTTAACTAAACTCGGTCTTTCAAAGACCGAGTGAGGCAGTTTGGGAATTAAAAAAAAGTAAGGCAGTTTGGGAAAAACTTTCAAAAAGTGGGATAGTTTGGAAAAAAATTCTAGCTGCCTTCTCTACTAAACCCAACTCCCGATCATCTCATCATTGTCCCTGTGCACCCCTCACATCCTCCGCCTCGGCGTCACCCTCGCGACCCTCCAGTTGCATCGCGCCATAACTGCACCCCATCCGTCGTCTCGCCGTCATCCCGTAGTGCTCGCCTCTTACTGCACCCCATCCGTCGTCTCGCCGTCATCCCGTAGTGCTCGCCTCTTCCCTGGCGCGCCCCTGTGCTGTACCCCCCCTTCGACTGCAAACAACCAGCAACGACAGCAGCCCACTGCTGCCTCCTGGTCGCCAGCAGCCTATCCCGCCGATGTGTCGCCACCTGTTGCCAGGTCGCAACTGCAGCGCTCCCCTGCATCACGCCGTGCACGCTGGTTCCCCTCTCCTGTGGTGCTCAACCCGATCGCCGGCTGCCTTAGCCTTGGGTTGGGGTGCACTGATCTCGTGCATGGGGATCGGGTTGTGGTTGTAGCTCTTGTTCGTGGCTTGTGTCGGAGTTCGGTTGTTTGGTCCGTGTGCTTGTTTGGGTTGGCGTGTTCGGAGTTGATTCGTGGGTTTGTTGGAGTTTGAGTGTTCATTGGGTTTCGTCCGTCGTTGTTCGGGCGTTGGTTCGTGGTGGTGCGTGAGTATCGTTCTTGGTTCGTGTGTTCTTGATTTGGTTCGTGGTTTCGTTGTTTGCTCATTCGTGTTCATTGTTGGGTTCTTGTTCGTTTGATTCTTGGTGCACGTGTGTCTCGTGCACGTGGAGTTTTGGTTATTCCGTCGTTCGTTCTTGGCTCGTGATTGTTCGATCGTGCTTGTGCCTTGGGAATCTATTCCCGTTATTCTTGATTGTTGGATCATCGTTTTCGTCATCTCAGGTAAGTAACTTATACTCCAATTCATTTGTTTGATACAAGTCAAAAAGTTTACCTATAGTGTAGTTGGGTCTAGAGACGACTCTTGTTTGTGTTTTCCTTGATGGGTTTTGTCTCTATTGTGAAAACTTGACCATAGATGACTCACGACACAAATCTTGACATGAATTAACTTAGGTTTACCCGTTCTTGATTTTGTTCATGTATGTGAGAATTCGTGATTTGGGAGAATTCGTGATTTGGTTGAAACACATGTGTTATATTTGGTGTGGACATGCTAGATACCCTAATTCATGATGTTTAGACACTTGGTAGACTCGATTTTATGTTTAGATGTGTTTGGATCAATTTTCTTGAATTTATGTTAATTTTGTTTTTAAGGGAAAAATCTGTATTTTGTCGTTATTCTGTTTTGTTTGCTGTTTTGGACTATCTTGAAGTCAGTATCTTAATTTCGGTATAAAATGTAAGTTTTAGATAATTTTGTCTACTTTCAAATCCCTCTGACCTTGCTTGATTTTGTTTTCGTATGACTGAGTTATTACGGTTTTACTACAGAGGTGTCGACCTTTTTCAAATTCTGTTTTTCAGTAATCTTGATGACAAATCATTTTAAAGAACTATGCTACGTATATTATTTTGATCCAGAACTTTGGTCAGTGTTTACTTATCTAGTTAGGGATTACCCAGAATTTTGGTGAATTTTATTGATGAGTTTTATGTGACGTTTCATGCTCGTTTATGAAATCTATACTTGCTGTATTTTGCTCGCTGCTCTATAAAGAACCTTATTTTCACTATGTTTCCTTGTACTGTATAAAAAATATTTGTGAAATATGAAAGTTATTTTGTTTTATCTATTTTCATCTCCCTTTGGCGGATTTGGATTTTGTTTCACGGCTTGCGAGATATTTCAGTTTTCGTACAGCAGTGTTGGGAATTCCAGATTGGCCAAAGTATCGGTTCTTGATGTTTTCTTATTTTTGATGACTGAACTAATTTTACTGGAATATTATGAAACTTTATATTTTGATTCTAGACATATAGGGGAATACCCTAGATTTTTCCTGAATTTATTTGAGAGGTTGTGATGCAGTTTTCCTGACTAAGAATTCGTTTTCCTGATTTCTGACTGAACATATTTTCTGTTTTCAAACCTGTTTTGAGTTATGATGTTGTGAATTACTATATGACTTATTTATATTCCCTGGATTCGTATGGAAGTCTATTTTCCAGATTCTTCGACGAATCCAGATTTGCATTTCTGTAGCGACGGGATTCACTATTTTAGTACTTTATTGTCTTGCTGTCTTGAATATGAACATACACTGTTTTGCTCGTTTATGTGATTGTAAATTATCTATGCATGTTTATTTATTTCCCTGTACTTAATACTGATTATACCATATTAATTTGACATTATTCCGTACACATTCATGCCTGTTTGATGACCATAATAAAAGTAATCAAGCCGGGGTTTATGGGAAAGATCTAGTAGTGGAAAAGCATAGAAATGTGTACTTAGAAGGGGGCCCGTGTTTCCCATATGATTATCTGTTATCTGTTATCTGACCCTGTCTACATTACTTCTTATATGAAGGTGTAGAGGAGAAGAGAACCACTATGTTCTATCTGTCTGTCTGGATCTGTTATCTGACACTGTCTACATTACTTCCTATAGAAGGTGTGGAGAAGAAGAGAACCACTAGGTTCTATCTGTCTGATCTGTTATCTGTCTGAACCCTGAGTACACGGCCCTATATGATCCCCTACGAAATCTAAAGTAAAATTGTTTGTTGTAGCAACAATGTGTTATATTTTTGGGGCGCATGAAGTGCTACCTAGATAGTAATCACACAAGACTTATAAGAACATGACATCTGTATCTGAATCTGTTATATGTATCTGGCTATCTGTTATCAGATTATCTGATTACCTGTTATCTGTCTGACATTATCACTTGACACTATATTTGATACTATCTGTAAATCTGTCTGCATGCAATTTGATGTTGACACTTGATACATGTTAGTATACCACGCTAGTTGATTCTGCTATACCATGCTAGATCTGTTTCTGCTATTATTTAGATTTGTTTAGTTTTTCTCATGTACTTGTATCCTACATTATAAGTAGTTCATAACTTGCAATTGACGGGTACTTGTTTTCTCTTTCCTTCTCCTGCAAATTGTCAAACTGCAGATTTTGGTGATCAGCTGCCCGATGGAGTATGTGATCTAAAGTTCTAGTTGGCTGGAGCTTTTGCTATCTTCATTTATTTCTTGTTGCTCATTTTTAACATTGTATCTTGTACTCGGATCTATTTTGTATTTGGGCAGTATGACCCATAATTTTGACTTGTTCAGATCTGATTTATTTGAGATTAATAAATTTTGTTTCAAGTAAATTCTGTTTGTTTATTAATTCAATTTTGCATGTATGTGTGGTTGACTTTTCTGGGTTCCGACTTTGATTATTTCTGTGATATGTTGTAAAGATTCCTGAACAGCTTATGGATGATGAAAATCATTCGCTGGGCCAATGTTACGTGCTCGTATTCCGTATTTTTGGAAAGCGGAGCGTGACAAATTGTCCTTAGAGCAAGTCATGAACAACAAGTAGAGAAAGCTGGAAAACAATGAAATAACAGTATAACAATGAATCAACAGATCAATAAGAATCAATAAAATAGGACAATATCATGATAATCGATACAATTCGCTATAAACAGTGGTGCAATATTCGGTAACAGTAATCATTGATCAATAATGGTAATACTTAGCCAATATTCGATATCAATAGGAACAATGATGAACAATATACAATGTCGGTGATGTGTCAATCCTTATGTCTATTAATCATTTTAACTCTTAACTAATGCGCATACTACTGTGTCCAATATGTACCGTACCACAGGTTCGATGCATACAATCAATTCCGTTTTAGACTTAAGTGGAAGATTCTATAGATCATGTACACGGCACGATAACGGTATTTGCAGCATTGCTGCACACTGGTTGGCTCAATAAAAACAATACACGGTTAATTGGGGATACTGTGTCAGTAGTCCAACAATAAACCGATAACAATAACTTTTGCCAACACACAATATTTTGGGAAACAAGGCCCACACTTCAGTGTACAATCACTATGTCATCAACTACTCCAGTCAATCCCTTAAACCCCGGTTTATTAATTATTTCATTAATGCAACAATACAATATGCAATCTAGAGATATGAGATGAACGATAGTATCAATGGGGAACAATAGGTTGATAACATGGATAGGACGGTTAGAATAGTGACAATAACTCATTGGGAACATGCAATGCAACATACATTTATTAATTCATGCAATAGTACAACATAGGAATAATTAATCTATTAAAAAGTAGTATTCAAAATTCTGGACAGCAAGCGCAACCTGGACAAAAATATAGTTTTCCGCTGACTCAGAAATCGAAAGTTAAATCCGTCAGAAAATCTAGAAACTAGACTTTCATACGGTTCCAACGCATACATAAAGTTCAAATTCCAACAACAGTAACTAGGTCAAACACATGTTTCTTTTCAGGTTTTATGTTCAGGCAGAAATTCGACATCATGTCATTTTAATTTTTGAATCAGCAAAAACTCAATATAAAATTCAGTAAAAATATAATCTAGACACCTAAACATGTTAAGCAACAATATGAAAATTTTCATGGCAAAATTTTATCATTTGATCATCTTGTTTACTGTTTAAACATGAAAGGTACGAAAATCTGAAAATCTCAAAGTAAAACACAACTGTAGTAAAACGGGCATAACTCTTGCTACAAAATGCAGAATTCGAAAATTCCGGATGTTATTGGCAACTAGACACTTGGGGCTACATTTCGCATTCAGAAAATATTTCATTTTAAGGTCATTTACTGGTTCGAAAATAGCGATCAAAGTTCAGGTCAGCAAGCATGTATAGTTTTTAGGGTATTTTTCTTGAACATAAATTAATTAAACAAGATGGATATCGATTCGATAGTCAATAAATTGTGTAACTAGCATGATAGGTGTCCAAACATGATAAATAAAATTAGAACCACACACGCATACAAGCCTAACATCAATCAATCACCAAACAATTAAACGACATACAACCTAACGATTGTCTCTACAATAATTTATTTGTATTGTGACTTGTATGAATAACCCTATTATCAACTCTATATGCATTCATGAAAGATCCAACTTTAGAGTCAAAGTGGCACGATGTCAAGAATATTGAGATTAGCTCGTGTAAACCCTTAATAGACCCAACGAAAGAGATAACAAACGATAATACGATAACAAAGAGATCTACTTGCAAGAATTTCAATAACACTTGAATTTGATACAATTAGCAATTTAAGAGGACGGTGACTTGCCTGTTAGATGGTGAAAACAAATACCAAGAATAACGGGATAAGGATCCCGAAGCAACGAACCCACGAACTAGCAAATTCCCAAAGCAGCACGTGCAATATACATGAAATCAAAGAACCCAACACACAAACAACACACAAGAGACAGCAGTAACACCAACAAGGGAAGAGGGAGCAGGGGTAGCGCAGCCAGGGGTGGCGATGCTGGCAGCCAGGGGAGACGACGTCGACGGCGGATAACAGCCACTCAGTCGAGCGGCATCGCACAGGGGCGGCAACGGCAGGTAGGGGAACGGTATTTTGGGGTTGATGGGTTTAGGGGTTTGGTGCTTGATAATGGTGAGAGCGGGGGATAGGGAGGACGGGGTCGGGAATAGAGCAGATGGGTGTCGAGGGGAGGCACCGGAGGTGAGTAGTTCGCCGGAGAAGACGAACCAAAGGGGATGGGTTCTATTTGGGGAGAGAGAAAGAGGAGAGAGAAACTCGAGGTTGCATTTATAGGGTACAATTAGGGTACTGGATTAATGGTTTAGGGTCCAATAACAGCGAATTTGGGTCAAGAACAAATAAAATTTGGTTTTAGGGTTCAATGAGAGATGGATCAAAATCAATAGAAATCAAATAAAAATACCCACAATTAGATAGAAGAAAATAGAATCAACAAGATAGTCCAATCACGAAAAACGAAGAATTCCACGAAAAAAAAATTGAACCCCCATAAATAAATAAACAATATCAATGAATATAATATAAACTGGGCTAAAAAATAATTTGGGAATTCGCAAAGAAAATATGATCCGGTATAATAATAAAATAATCTAATATATGAATTTTAAATAGATAATAATGAAATAACAATTAATAATCATAATCATAATAGTAATAGATTATACAATAAAATAGTATTCGCGTTTAGCAATTTTATTAAAATAATCCAATAATGATAATATATTTGTTTTAGACACAAATATAAATATCCTATAAATTAGAAGTAGAAAGTGAGATCAAAATAAACCATTATTCAAAATAAATAAAATTTTGATTAGAAAATATTTTAATAAAAGATCCGAACAGAATTTAGCACAAGATAAATTTACAAAAAATCAAATTATAGAAAATACACGGAAAAATACCTATTGTCGGGAATGGGGGTTCAGACTTTTTACTCAGCAACAATTGAATCTGTCCAAGTGCTTTCTTATCCAATCTATTCCAAGCCGCCAATGCAACCGGATCGACCTTCGCCCCTTCTGGCTTCACACCAAGCAATGGATCATTTAGATCAATCTGTCGGAGATACGCAATTATTTGGATCTTCCACATTGTGAAATCTGTTCCATCGAACTCTTTGACCCTATTCTTGTCCCCCATCTCAATCAATACTACCAACCTGGTGCTCTGATACCACTCTGTTGAGTTTTAACTGCAGAATAACTCACCAACGAGATGAAAAAATAATAGAATCAATAGCAAGAGAACAAAGATCAACCAAAAGCAACACACAAGAACACACGAAATTTTTTCGAGATTCACCCAATGCAATGGCTACTTCCCCGCGCAGAGGCACTCCTGCGATTTTCATTAGAAATATGAAGAACAAATTTACAAATCTCTCAAGAACTCACCACTAAGGTGTATGGTTTCTCTCTATCTCCATCTCTCCCTCTGACGGCTGATAGAACTTTCTTTTCTCTTCGCATTACCCTAGAATCATACACAATACAATATATATATGGGTAAAAGGGATATGAGCAACTTGCTCATTTAGTAAATGAGCAATTGATTATGTGGCATGCATGTGATACATTGGACAACTAACCCTTTTAAGGATTTTTCAATCACACGTATGCCACATCATCAATTGCTTATTTACTAAATGAGCAAGTTGCTCATAACCCTTTTCCCCTATATATATATATATATATATATATATATATATATATATATATATATATATATATATATATATAATCTCAGCCGCAAATTAATCAGCACTGTGACGGTCTACCGCAACACTTGGACGGTCAACCGGTTCATGCCTTCGACTGTACAGGGTCCAACAGAGAGTGAGTCGGTCGACTGTGCGGTCGATCGGTCGTTCCTTCAAGAATACTGGGTGGTAACAGCGAGTGAAGCTTTGAGCTGCTTGCTTTTCTTCAACTCTTCTTCTTGTTTGTCTCTTCAATTCTATTATCGTATATTTAGATCCACATGCCTGTCCAATCCTCCTCATAAAGACCACTCCCTATGAGAAAGATTCCTCGAGTTTCAAGCCTACGGTACTGCTCTTACTTCACAGTCACTAGCTAATGCAGTGTACTGGACCTACTGTATAAAGTATACTCCATATGAAAGCATCTTCGTTACTGGATAATGAGAGCTAACTGGAGTTTGTGTCCTCTAAATAATTATTAAAAACTGATCGCAGTATGATTGCAGCACATGCATGGGATTAATTGAAGTGCAGTTGATAAACAGTGTCGGCTACTTTAGTCACTTTGATCAGTGCGTGGGAGGTAGTGCTGGGTGTTGTGATTGTTGGTGCCTTCTTCCTGAATGATATTTTATTATTATTTATGCAGTAGTTAATAGGCATATTAAGTTCTTAATCTTTACTGTTCTAACTGAGGAGACGTAATTTTAATTGCTTAAGTAGATATTGTCCGATCGTGTGGAATAAGAGTACTACAATTCAGGAATTTATAAGTACTATAGGCTTACAAGTCCAGGATCCGGGGAATCAAAACCTACATAATAAGGCCCAGCCCATATAATAATTTAGGCAACACCAACAACTGGAATTTCGTAACACATAGTTATTTTAGTTTGTTAAAATAGATAAAATGGAGATCAATTAGATAATTTTGCTAGCAAAAAAAATTCACAGTCTTAGCTATTTTAGCTAGCAATATTTTTTTTTAAGGGTGAAAAACAAAGTACCTCCCCTCCCTCCCAAACGTTTGGGCTTAATACAATATGTCCATATAAGGTTTGAAAAATACATTTAACACATTCCTCCGTTAACTTAACCCTATCTGTTAATTTAGAATTATTGAATTACCTTTTTACCCATACCCTTTCTGTAACCCCTGTGACTCATTATGGTATTTTTATTTGTATTTAATTAAATTCCTTGTTATTTTATTTTATTTCTAAATGTATCTCTTTTTGTCCGTTCTGAATTGTATGTTGTTGTTCTCCTTATAATTCATTTCTGTTTGATTCAACATTTATATTCTCAATTATTTGATCTACAAATTTGTTCTTGACCTTGTTTATTATCTAAACCTAATTCATGGCCTATTTGTCTCATATTGAACTCTTTTCTTCCTATTGGATATTACCCAATTCACCCAAATCTGTTTTGACTCTATATAACCCTCCTATATACTCTCTAACCCTAATTATCTAAACCCTAAATCTCTATCTCTCTCCCTAGCCGTCACCCCTACCCCTCTCTCTCCCGACCTTCTCTCAAATCTGTTTTGACTCTATATAACCTTCCAGATTCTGAACTATGTGAATTCTATATGAAATATTATTTTAAAACTGATAATAAGAGTAGAATTTGAACTATATATTTTATTGCGTATGTTTAGACATGACTGGGATAAATCCCAAATTTTTGTGAAATTAATTAATGACTTTTGTATCTCATTTCATGTTTATGAAACCAATCGATATATTTACAAATTGCATGTTGTTCAGTAAAGAATTATGTTTTCAACCTGATTCTATTCGTTTTTTTATGAAAACTTTGTGAATATAAACTGTAGCCTGATTTATCTATTTTATCACCCTTTTGAAGAATCTGGATTTCGAATAGTATTTTATGAATTATCTCCGTTTTGGTACTACCGTGTCTGAACTTTCAGAATTGAGATTTTTTTGCATTACTTTGTTTTTCCAATTTTATTGACTATACTATCTGTAATATAATTTCATGAATAATATTTTATATATTGAGACTAGATATACTAGGAAATCTTTCAGATTTTTCTCAGAATTAATTATGATGTTTTCAAATCCTTTTCATGCTTATAAATAAGATCTTGCATTTTCTGGTTGAACATAACTTCTGTATTGAACATTGTTTTCAACCCTGTTTTTGTGGCTGATGTGTGACTTGTATATATGCGCTAGATTCGACGGAGATTCTAGTTTCTGAATTTTCTGAAGAATCTAGATTTGCAGTTCTGTAGCAATGGAAATCTCAGATTTGGTGCAGTAGTGTCTTGCTGTCCAGAACCGAAAGTTTTGTTGTTTTGACTATTATGAGTTGTTTTGGTCACCCGTTTGTGCTTCCTATCCATCTTAGACTTATCCTTTGTTCTTGCCATGTCTTTTAGCCATGTTTGTATTCGTCCACACCTGCTTAATAATAATAAAAACTAATCAAGCCGGATTTTTTTTAATGGAAATGATCTAGTAGTAGACAATATAGAAATGCGTATTCAGATGGAAACTTGTTCTCCCCACTGTTACTGTGGTACCCACTGTTTTCTCTGGATGCATGAGGGCATGTCCATGACACTGTTACTGTTTGCTATTACTGTTACTGTTACTGTTTGTCCGAATATACAGCCCTATATGTTTCACTACGAAATCTTAAAACGAAACTATTTGATATAGCAACCATGTGGTATAATTTGGGATGCATGAAGTGCTACCTAAATAGTAATGAACATTAGACATAAGAATAACTATCACTGTCATCTCGTTACTGTCACGGTCATCCTGTTATTGTTACTGTTGACTTCACTATTACTGTTACTGTTATACTCTTCACTGTTTACCTTCTGTTAACTGTTATTTGTTGACTGCTATCCTTTGTTGCTTTTATCCATGTTAGTGTTTCCTGTTTGGTTTTATTCTTTCCTTTTCCATTTTCTGCTTGTATTACTTGCGACCCGAAACTTGCATCCAACGGGCATTATGATTTTCTGTCTTCCTATTTTTCCTGTAATTGCTATATAAGCAGGTTTTGGTGATCGCTTGCCTACTAGAGTTGGTGAGCAAAAGTTTTGCTGCGCATTGAAAAATTTGCTTAATGTTTTGTTTGAACTATTTTATTCATGTACTGTATTGAGACATGTATTTGGGCTTGTAGTCACAAGATATTGTTTTGTTTCAGATCTCGTATTTGTTTGGGTTATTCATCATTGTTGCAAATAAATATTGTTGATTTATAATTATTTATGCATGCCTGGTTGAGTATATTGCTATATTTATTGTTGTACTGAGTCAAGTAGATCCGTACAGCTTATGGATGGTGCAAACTATCTGCTGGGCTTAGTCACGTACCGTGTTCCATATTCCTTTTGGGAAGCCGGGCATGACACTTTCATAATTAAATCTTTTCTTATTTTTTCTCTTTCTTCATTCTTATCAGTTATTTCATCAGAAAAATCTGGTATCCTTGGGGAATTTGATGATCGACCATAATTTTCGAAGTAAGAGTACTTGCAATTGTATATTTCTGATGGCCATCAAAACTGCATACATGAGCATTAATTTAGTGCATGATATTGTTTTTAAGTATTAATGTTTCCACATTTGAGCTTGAGGCATGTTGGTAGCATGTACCACCAGACTAGGTAAGTTGAATTTCACTATTTTTTTTGTATTGCCATAATATTTTCAAAATGGTCAATAACCTGTGAACAATATTTTGAGAATGCTACTGCAGTTGGAACAATATTTTGCTACAGTATAATGCTGAGTTATTCAACTTTTCTTTTCCAAACTCGATAAGAAGTTGTCATTGAGATGAAATTATTATATAAACTATGTTACGCATATTTGATCAGTTTTCATGGAACTCTCACTCTTCAGCATCATCTTCATTATCGTAAGTTCTCTCCCACCACATGAACTCAAAAAAAACTCCTTGAAATAAAAAAGGGAACCCACATGAACTCAAAAGGAATGAAGAAAGAGGAAAAAGATAGAGAGATTTAATTATGAAAGGGTAAGGGTAAAAGGTAATTCAATAATTCTAACTTAACGAATGAGGTTAAGTTAACGGTGGAATGAGTTAAATGTACTTTTTCAAACGTTATATGGGCATATTGTATTAAGCTCAAATGTTGGGGGGTACTTTATTTTTTGCCCTTTTTTTAATTTAGTAATTCATTAAAACCCAAAGAAAATGCTAAGCAATTAATAAGCAATTGAAGCCCAAATGTACAAACAAAAAAGCCAAGCCCATTTTTTAAAGCACAAAAAAAATGAAAAAAAAAAAATAGATCTCGCGATCTGAGATTGTGATTTTTGATCTTGCGATTTCTGATCTTGGCGATTTCTGAGATGCAATTGCGATTTTTTTTCTCGAGTGAACGGAAAGAGCGGTTTTTTTTTCTTTCTTTCAAGTGAACGGAAAGAGAAAAAAAATTGGCGAGCGAGTGTTCTGGTTGAAAATTCAACCTCGTCAGCTATTGCGAGTGAATTTGAGATATCTATTTTGGCAAGTGGTTGGCAAGTTCCGTCAGAGCAATTTTTTCTCCAAAAATTTGCTATTTTAGCTTAAAAAGAGATATAGCTAGTATGGTTGGAGATGGTCTAAATAGAATAAGAAATCCATAACCAATCAGTCAAGATGGGGGAAAATATCAATCTCTTAAAATTTTATAAAGAGAAATGCTACGAGTACTCTAGCCCCTAGGTCCGGAGAGGACCTCTCCCATATTGGAATTTTTTAATATGCCACTTTTTGAAAGTATTTGCACTTATAGGACAATTGCCAAAGTATTTGCGTTTGTGGACTCAACAACTAAACTCTCCATTCTAAACGACGAGTTTAGTTGTTTCATGCTCGCCGTTGGGGCACAGCGAGTTTAGTGCTAATTTTTTGAGAAACTCGTCGTTCCCAATGGCGAGTTCAGTTCAAAAAATTTCAATGAAGACTTGTTGTTCCCAACAACGAGGACATTTATACTAGACTCGTTGTTGGGAATAGCGAGTTTAGTTCAAATTTGTCAATGAAGACTCGCTCTTCCCAACAGCCAGAGCCAGCCCTGAGTTTCTGGGGGCCCAAGGCGAAAGGCCCAAATAATTATTTTTGGGGGTCCCTAATTAAAATATAATTTTTTTATTGGCAAAATACGTGCCTATATTTATAAGGGAAATACAAATTCTTGGGCCCCTAAAAGTGCAAAAAAAACGGGGGCCTGAGGCGGCCTCCTCACCGGCCTCAAGATGGGGGCCGGCCCTGACTACTATTTCCAATGCATTTAGCCACGGCGCCACGAGTTGGTTGTCACAAATCTCCCTTCTGATTATATTTTCGGTATATCTTTTGTTATTTTTAACACATCTCCATCTTGCATGCATGCTAACTTTGGTGGATTCGAATCTTCTACTTACAAAATATGAGTGAATGATGTAATTACTTAATATCAACCGTCGTAAATCAAGTTTAATGAATGGTCAAAATTAATTACATTACTTATTATTAAAACTAAGTTTGCTTTAATCAAGCTAATTATAATTGTTTCCATTTAAAAGAAATTTAACACCCTAAATGTGAGATCCTCTCATTAATTTTTGTGCAAGTTTTTTTTTATAACAAACATCTCACTATAACAACTTATATTTTCATCTTTGCCTCTTCTAAAAGTTTTCTTAGCAGAATTCTCTCATGTGATTATACAATTGAATGAAACAACATACAAACAACACCACTGATACATAATAGAAATTAATTTATTCCCTAATTGAGAGGGGATATCTATATTCTAGATCATCAAAAGCTCAATGTTAGAATAGTGTATTCCAACTATAATATATGTCGCTATCAGTTCCTAACAACAATGTATTCAAATGTTAGGGAATAAATTAAATTTCTATTATGTATCAGTGGTATTGTTTGTATGTTGTTTGGTTCAATTGTATAATCACATGAGAGAATTCCGCTAAGAAAATTTTCAAAAGAGGCAAAGATGACAAATAAGTTGTTGTAGTGAGGTGTTTCTTATAAAAAAAAACTTGGCCAAAAATTAATGAGAGGATCTCTCATTTAGGGTATTAAATTTCTTTTAAATGGAAACAATTCTAATTAGTTTGAAACAAATTTAGTTTTAATAATAAGTAATGTAATTAATTTTGAATATTCATTAAACTTGATTTATAATGGACGGTTGATATTAAGTAAGTGCATCATTCACTCATATTTTGTGAGTGTAGAAGATTCCAATCCACCAAAATTAGCATGCATGCAGGATGGAGATGTTGTTAAAAATAGCAAAAGATATACTTGAAATATAATCATAAGGGAGATTTGTGACAACCAACTCGTGGCTTCGCAGCTAAATGCATTGGAAACAGTAGTCAGGGTCGGCCTCCACCTTGAGGACCGGTGAGGTGACCAACTCAGGCTCCCGATTTTTTGCACTTTTAGAAGTCCCAAATTTGTATTTTTCTTATAAATATAGACATGTATTTTACGCGTAAAAAATTATATTGTAATTAGGGGCTACCAAAAATAATTGTTTGGACCTTTTGCGTTGGGCCCCCAACCCTGACAGGACAGTAGTGACAGTGTCATAACGACCTCTTCTTGAACCATATAATTATCTCTCTCTCAGTTTTAATACAGCAGAGATATGTCACATATCATATAGATCATGCAAGGCAAGGCAATGGTATTAAAGAGATCCAATGCCGCCAATTCAATGCATGTAGATATGAGATTTCCCCCTCTCTCTCATCCGACATCCCTATTGTCTCCACCTTCTCCTTCCTCGCTGCCTCACGCTTGTGCCCGACCATTTTTGAAGCTGCCACAAATGGCTCCACCATCTTCTCCTCCCTTTGCAACCACCTTACAAAACAGAAGTTCTTGTTAGGTTTTGTGAGAAATTAACAATGGGGAATTAGGGTTTTATCTCTAGATCTAAGTTGCTTGAGATATTCACCCTAGGTATCAAGATTGGAATACCTAGACTGCTATCGCAAGCCAGTATTTATTCCTAAATACTGGTTTGGGTATCGGGTTATAAGCCCACAAACCCGCGTTCCAATATCCAATCAATTGTACGTTCATTACACGTGTTACACATATGCACGTGCTATATTTATATAGAGAGAATATACCAATATATCCAACAATCTCCTCCTATATTCTCAATATATAAAGTACAGGATTATCTCATCAGATCAGTATACAACTGACTGGCTGATAGCAGTCCATAAAGGAAAAGCATCATAAAAATATAGTTTCATAAGAACCAATAGAATTATAAAACTGAATAGTTCAATCAAGACTAAACCAATATAATTAACTAGTTCCAAACCATATCCAATTCAGAATAGTTCACAAAGACTAAACCAACTGGAGTAATCTGTCATAGTTTCAAAATCAAACAAAGCAAATAAACTTCAAGAACAAAATATGAGTTTTAAGCTCATTAACACAAGAGTCTTAAACTCAACAGAAGTTTTACCAAGCAAGTGACTAATTTATTCTCAAAAGAAATAAATTGAAATTCTATCCTTGCACACTGCTTTATGTTTACTCCTCCATTTTGAGCAAATCATTATTTTTGAAATCTATGTTGACAAATTCAACTCCTCCATCTTTGCTAGCTTATTGAAAACAAGAATATCAAGAGACACATCTCTAAGAATTCCAACAATTTCACAAAGTATCTAGTTCCACAAAAGAACTTAGTACAATTCATAATTAGCTTAGCAAAAATATAACGCAAGCATCACAATCAAGTATCTTTAATAAGTAAAGTACATGAACTTTATAGTTTCTACACAAGAACCATACTATGTTTCATATTGGAATGAAAAGACTGCCGTTTCAATCATGGTTTAACATTGAATCATCAAAATTGGAATGAAACATGTATCCATAAAAGACATATCATCAAAATTGGAATGATATTTAGGACAATTTAATCATCGGAAACACATCGACAAGTTTTCATGTTTCGTATTGGAATAATATGATTATTCTAAGTAAATTTCCTAGATATATAATACCATCAAAATTGGAATGACATTATATATTTGTGGAATTTATGTCGAATCATCAAAATTATCTAAAACATGTCAACTGCCTAAAATTGATGCTTAAGTTTGAACTTCTCTATGGCTCCAATTGGATTCTAAATTTCAAAACAACTTAGATGTTAAAGCTTTTTACTCAATAGCTTTCAACTCCACTTTCCCCCACAGTTTTGATAATTAGATCACTTTCAAGTCTCTTAGTAAGAGCATTAGCCATACTTGTCGCAATTGCACTTTATCTATGAGAAAGTTCAACTAGGCTTCTTTAAGCCTTAATATACTCCTCTTACTATTATAGAGTGAGTTATGAGCTACAGTGCATTGTAACTTGATAGTCGCATAACAGAATTAAAGAGTTACTTAAACTTCTTAATGGATAACTAGTAATAATTTCTTCAATCCACTCAGCCTTTTCCCCTGCAGAGGATTACACATAGAGGTCTGATTTCATGGATGATAGCACAGTGCCTGTTTGCTTTTTATTTCCATAATATTTCTGTTTCTCCTAGTATAAACACATATCTACTAGTTATCGACTTTCACTAAATTCTGAGCAACATAATGCATCAGATCAGTCATTCATTCGAAGAATGACTAGAATAGCACAAAGCAAACTCTTGAATACCACTCAGGTATCTCATTTGCCTCTTAAGGGCACTCAAATGTGTATGGAATTATTAGTGAATCTGCAGATCATACCTACCTCAAAGGCTATGTCCATTCTAGTGCAGATCTTTGTATACATGAGACTGTCAATTCCTTTAGAATGATCTACCTGTCTCATAGTTGCACCATCATTAGGTGTCAACCTTTTATCATAATCATAAGGTGTTTCAAAACACACTTTCAATCACTATATCCCCACTTTTGAAACACATTTTGATTTGATGAGTTTGGCTAAGAGTTATCCCTTGCCAACTGAAAACTCACCCTTATACCTATGGTGTCCACAGTACCTAGGTTTTCGTGTTGAATTCTTTGGATAGCATAATTTTAACTTCATTTATAATAGAGAGGTCACTTCCAAGAACTTACATGTCAACATAACAAGTAAATAATAGCCACTATATTTGACACATCACAAAGTTGAAGGCACTGATCTGAATTACTTGATTCTTATACTAGGCTCTTTCAAAAATTTGTCAAATTATTTATCTGTTGGCTATACATGTTTTAAGAATATACAATGATTTTACTATATTGTAAATCTTGTTCACTAAACATATTAGTTCAAGACTTTCCAGTACAAAACTGTTCAGTACAGAACATCAAGTACAAAGCCTTTTAATTATCCTTTATGAATGACAAAATTTTCAATAGATGTAAGGGTAAGAAGAATACTTATTGTAACAATATGACAAACATGTGAGTAGACATCAAATAAATCTACCCCATTTTTCTCAGTCAATCTGTTAGCTACTAAAAAGCATTAAAATTGCTAATGAACAATCAAAATTAAGTTTCTTCTACAAAACCCCACTTACTATAGTTTTAGCCCCTTTCGGCAGATCAACTAAATTAAAGTATTATTGTATGACACAGAATCATCTCATTGTCTACTAAAGACTTTTCTTAGCTCATTTGTCATTCAAGTTTTCAAGTGTCAGTAAGGCTGGTTCTTGATTCCAAATGTGAATCATTGAACATGTCTGTAGGACTAGATTATTTCATACATTTATCTTTGATGAACATATCCTCAAAGAGCTTTGCAAGTCTAGATTCTTCTAACACAGATTAGATAGATCCAACATCTGTCCACAGAGCTACATTCTGCACTTTCTAAGCACACAAATATTTGTTGTAGGTCCTACTTTAGGCCTTCTAAGGTTATGTACTCTAACAAAAGTATCACAACACACATTTTCACTTTAACAAAACTGTTTGTGTTTTCATACCATGATTTACAAGGTGTATTCAATTTAGAGTGTAGTAACACATTAGAGATATGATTAACAATACAACATCACTCATAATTACACAAGACAAACAACAGTCAATAATATAGAATTCAACATTTCACTAAGTGTTTGATTCTAACTTTTATCAATACCGTTTGACTGTTGTAAGTAGAGTGCTCTAGAGTTATGCCCAATGCAAACTCCTCTAAAGTTGTTAAAACATATTCACCACCTCTATCAAATCTGAACCCTTGATTTTTAGCATTTAACTATTATTATTATTATTTTTAATTCATTAAGAATAACAAGTGCTTCATTCTTCATATATATGACAGACTTATATTAATCATCTACAAAAGAGATTAAATACTTCTGACCAACAATCGTCTCATTTAGTCACAAAGCTACTGAGATCACAAATATCAGAATGTATTGACTCAAGAAGTTGTGTGCTCCTAGAGACCATACTAAATGATTTTCTAGTGATCATAATCTGAGCACAACTTTCATATTTGTCATATTTAATGGAGTGTCATTTAGTAGAGTTATGAGATTTAACAAGAACAAACAATTTAATATATAGTTCATAGTGATTCTAAATTTCAAAACAACTTGAATGTTAAAGCTTTGACTTAATAGCTTTTAACTCCATTTCCCCACAGTTTTGATAATTAGATCACATTTCCTCACAATTAGAACTATTATTATTAATTGTCTCATTTGTTAAACTGAACTTATACATATCATTGACAATATATGCACTTTATAAGAGTTAATACAAAATTACTCTATCACATTTTACAAAAATTATTTGCTTTCTCTAATGGTTCTAACAATGTCCACTTGCTCAAACACATTGAGTGAAGAGTTCTTTCCTTTATTCGTTCTTCATCATCTTCATAACGCTAAATGAGATAATGATTAACACATTATAATTCAACTTTGCACACACAGTACAATGAATGAGAAGGAATAAAACGTAACTAGTAGAGTCATATTCTACATCAAGAGATGCTCTCTCCTAAGTTACAGACATTTGTTATACATCTTATACAATTTTATTTTATTTTAAATTTTAGAGAAGCAAATATGTAATCTCACACAAACTGCAAACAATGGATTTGTCAAAATATCTATACACATAGTATGATAAAACACTTAACAACCCTAAACATGCTAGTTTTCCAGAGCGAGAATAACTATGATCTAAAACTCTCAATCATATGATTAAACGCACAAAACGTTGACACATTCATCACATGAAAAATACTGAGAAAATTAAAGTAGATCATACCGACACTTCAAGTTAGAAGTGTTTTTCCAAATTCGATGGAGAAGCCTGCGTAGTGCAGACTTATCATACCATGATGCAAATCCATCGTCTCCAACATACACAATTTGTAGGTAACATTAAAGTTCCTACATTCATCAAATTGTTAAAGATTAGCCAATTAAACAAATTATTAGCACAATCTAATTCTAGCAACAATTTAATTGGAGATCCGATTTTTATAGTCAACATATACTTTAACTTATCAAAATAGATATTGTGTTTTAGCACATAGCCAAAATAACTGTTCAACTTGTATTTAATTAAACAAGTGATTAATACAGTCTTGAACTTAACCACTTAGCATCATAGTAATTCTATAATTCAAAACATAATTTTAGAACGAGTGTTTTGAACTTCCAGCACATAGCAAAATATTTAACAGAAATTTAATACGAGGAAAGTAAAGAACTTATCTTTCACTGTCTCTTCCCCTTCAATTCATTAGACTCATGTCTGCTGGGAACAAATCCAAACAACAAACTATTCTGCGCCAAAGAGACCTAGCATCGAACACCTTGTGTACATCAAAACTGCAAGCTCCTATGAGGCTTTCAGAACCCACATCAAAGAAAGAGAACCCTAGACCAAGTGATTTGATTTGATGGCTCATCAAGCTCATGAGACCAACACCATCATCACTAGTTCAACCTTCCGTTCAATTCGACCACGATCTTTCCCTGTTCAAAATCGGATCTGAGCAGATCTGATCTCTTTCTTTCTCCTTTCCTATCTGAGTTCGGGAAGAAGAAGGAGAGCGAGGCAGGACCGTGCGGCGGCGCTGGCACGCGGTGGTGCGCCGGTGGCGTGCGGCGGCAGGTGTTGGCGACAGCGCCGGTGGGTGTCGGCGAAGACGTTATTCCGACGAACGGATTGGTATCAACCTTTCTCTTATCTGGCCCTGAAGGAGTTCAAGGAGTTCAAGAAGTGGGTCTGTGATCTGATTACTCAGCAAGTCAGAGAAGAGAGGAGGAGGATGGGTCTGCTTGCAACTCGGGTTCGCCGCAACCGGGTCTGACACAGACTGCCGGAGAGGGAGGTCGAGGGCAGTGCCGTCGAGGTCAGATGAGGTCGATTCGACTCGTCTATGGTCGACGCCTCGATTGATGATCGATCGGTGACATTGGCTTCGACGGGATCCAGAGAGGGTAATCTTCAGTCTTAATTAATCTCACAAATTAATTAATAATATCTCAAGATTGTTAGGTTTTGTGAGAAATTAACAATGGGGAATTAGGGTTTTATCTCTAGATCTAAGTTGCTTGAGATATTCACCCTAGGTATCAAGATTGGAATACCTAGACTGCTATCGCAAGCCAGTATTTATTCCTAAATACTGGTTTGGATATCGGGTTATAAGCCCACAAACCCGCGTTCCAATATCCAATCAATTGTACGTTCATTACACGTGTTACACATATGCACGTGCTATATTTATATAGAGAGAATATACCAATATATCCAACAGTTCTAACGGGAGCGGCAGGGCCGGCCATGAGTTTCCGGGGGCCCGTGGCGAAAGACCCAAATAATTATTTTTGAGGCCCTTAATAATAATATAATTTTTTACGTCCAAAATACGTGTCTATATTTATAAGGGAAATACAAATTTGGAGCCCCTAAAAATATTAAAAATCCGAGGGCCTGAGGCTGCCCCCTCACCTGCCTCAAGGTGGGGGCCGGCCCTGGGGAGCGGTCATCTAAATCAAGGACGGTGAGATTACAAAATTCGCTGAGAGAATGAAGGTCGGCCGGCCGGCCCTCTTGGAATATAATGTCCTCACTACCTTTGACCTCAAGAGTTTCACACCGCGACCACGACCACGACCACAACGAATGGTGACTGGTCTCCTCCTACTACTACTACTACTACCAAAGCAAATACCGGGAGAAGGTTTTTGCAACAATTTACTCGTGTGATGCATGTCTTGATAAATATATTTTTTAAAAAGTAAAAATTCCAATGTAATCTAGCTTCGAACCTGATACCTCTTTTATATTAGTTATGCACTGTCTATACACATAAGTTGGTATGTTTTCAATAAATAACTCCAACTCGCTCATTATAAAGATATAAATGAATTTTTTCCCATGTCCACACCCTCGATCAATTTCTTTCATTTCCATATTTTTCCACTTGATTTCTTTTTATTTCTATGCTCCCATTTAAATTCTTCATTCTTCCTTAAAATAGCAGATATCTGGGAAGACTGTGATATACATATAATAATAGCAAAAAATTTGAACATATTTAAACTTCAAAAATGGCATATGATGGAAGCACCGACAGTAGGGATATCTCATTGGCTTTCTTTGAATTTAATTTAGTTTAATTAGTAATTACTCACTTCAATGCACATCTTAATAAAAAAAATTAAAATAAAAAATAAAAATTCTGATGTAGTGAGGACTCAAATCTGAAACATCCTTCATATTAATTAAGTATGTACGTCACACTCGTTGATAGAGTGACAAATGACAATAAGACCTTCTCTCATTATAATATTAGATATGAGAGATTAGAAAGGAGTAAATAGACTTGTTTTTTTTTCTTGCTCCATACAGTTAAATTTGATGAAAATAACCTAACTTAAAAACAATTTAAATATCAAAATGAATCCCCAAGATTTTATCAAAATTTCTGTTGCCAAAATAAGCATTCCAAATAGTGCAAAGGAAAGGAAATAATAGCATTTCAAATTGCCAAAATATGGATTTCAAGCTCTTTGGCTCTGTCTTGTAAAAAACAAAAAAACAAAAAACAAAAAACAAAAATTCCAAACGTCGGTCTAAAAAAGTGACTGCTGGGAGTTGGATTGACAAAAAGCTCCTCCAATTTCTTGTGGTAGGAGATGGTATAGTTCTCACGACAAGTACTATACCATCTCCTACCACAAGGAATTGGAGGAGCTCACTGAGGGGAGAGCTCACCATCATAGGGTCATCATTGCAGGGCCATGATGTAAGAGACTTCTAAAGGGCTTTTGAATGTATTATAGCTTCAGCACATTTCCTATTCAGATTCAAGCAGCTATCTTTGTATGATAGGATTAGAGATTTTACTCATTGGATATTTTCTATTGTTTCTGTATGATATGATTAGATATTATGAGAATTTACTAATTGAATACAATCTGTGAATCATCAATGGTACGAAGAACCAACTTACATCTATGGTATGAAGAACCAATAGAGATGTGTTTAGTTCTATATCTGCCCTGTGGGTTTTCTCCTTGACTATATAGATAAACATTATCACTACTGATTTACACTTACCAACTATCTCTAGTCATTACCACTATACATGTATTGATCTTCCTTGTATAATTCCATTACAATGAGGTACATATCTCTCCGCATTACAAGAAGTTCCAACAGGGATCCAATTCATTTAAAAACAGCTATATATCTTAATACAGAAGTCGTTTATTTATTCTCATTACAAGAAGTTCCACCCATTTCTTATTAGCTCGCCCACAAAGGGGCAGCATACATGAACTCCGCCTCAAGGCTCAAACCTACAGAAGTAGCAGCAGCACTGCTTACAAGGATGACCGGATGCGATTAAGTACAATGTAGCCAGAAAGCACTGGCCGGTTCCTTTCTTTCACCTTCGTCTGATATGTTACTCTAGCAAAAGCATGCCTCAAAATTAGCTACATATAAGAATGAATTTTAAAATTGTACATTCTCATAGATCCGTATATTCAAATGCTTACTGCGTGCCTTCAATCCACATTTCTGTGACCAAAGTCTCTCCTGGATACACGTGCAAAAGGAAACGGCCCAATATGCTTTTCACTGCAGTTGGATCCCCATTACAAACGGATTTGATGACAGCTCTGACTGCAAACCCAAGGGTGCAGAGCCTATGCAATATCGGACGTGAAAAACTGAAACACAGACACAAATTATCTAACAAAAAACAAAGATGACCCACAAGAATTCTAGCAGCGAAGCTGAAACACTTTAGAGCTCAGAAAATTTATACCAAGTTATACAGAGTTTCAATCAGTTACAACAATACCATCAATTTGGAAATATGTTTGGCCTAAAACATAATACTCGATACAATAACATTGTTTGATGTTCCTTTGAACTAGTTTCGGTGCATGTGTGGTGGTGGTTGAAGAGAGAGAGAGAGAGAGAGAGAGAGAGAGAGAGAAGCTGTTGGGCATAAGTGGCCGGCTCCCTAATATTTCAATATCAAAACGCTAAAAAGTTTCAATGGAGCTGCACATTATCAGGTGACCAAAAACCATCCAAATACTAACCATATGGCATATCTTATAAGAACAACTTGGTGATAAGGTAAAACAAAATGCAATAGCATACCCAGCAGCTTTTCCAACCATAGGATCTGAATGAAGAGGATTGTAATCGCCTGACAACCTATATAAGAGAGCCTGTGACATTGGAAAAAAGGAAAAAAGAAAAAGGAAATAATAAGTTGTATAAAGTATCAAGGAAATAGAAAGGACACCCAGCTAGGAAAGAACTGAGAGATAATATGCATCTTTGGTGAATTTAATAATTTATAGAGCCTAAATGTGGGTACAAACACTTAATTTTTTAGTAGCCTTGTCTAGGCATTTCCATCTCCTCAGTGAACATGGAGAGGACACAGCAAATAAATGGGTTAGGTAAGGTCCACCTGGATCAGCCAAGCTCATACACTTACAGTAAGATTTGAAGATACACGATGACATATATACATGTCACTCAGTATGATATGGGTCCAAAGTTAAAGTGGTTATCCAAAGTTAGAGCGGTTAAGATTCCTAAATGGAGAAAATACATTTCTTGTAATGTCAAAAAAGCTATTTCAAATGGGGATTCGCTGGAAGAATTGCAACATATCAGGGTAAATTGTGCATGTTCATTACCATTCTCAATCATCATTCTTTTATCTCTCTCTCCTTGTTACAGAATATAGCACTTTCATCACCACATACATCGATTTTGTATAAACAGATTTATCTTTGAGAACAAAATCCTTTCGAAGTCACAAATAAAAGCAGTGACTGATGATTTCTCCATAGGCCACAATATTTAAAGACTATATGACTCTGTTCATGAAATGTATCTTATTTCTGGTCAAGTGTGTGACCTGTGTCCATGTAACTGAATGATGCTTCTTCCTTCTTCAAATTAAAGACACCACAAATCCATTCAATCTATAATAAATTGACAATAGCATCTATATCCAGTGAAGCGAATTGAAGTATTATTATGCTTAAGCTGGATGTATTTTAGAAGTCTGCGTTAAAGGCGTTTAAGAATTATTTAATTCATTGTCTACTTCCAAGGATTCCAGTCACATAATGGGCCTTTGGCTTTCAGCAGGACGCCCCAATTACGCGGTCGATTTATTGAATGGTTTATTAGTTTTGCACAAAATAATGTTGCAAAGAACATATTGACAAAATATATCGAGGTAGTTGTAAACATCAGTACATACTGCATGTAAGAATGTATGGAAAATATTGCATAGTTTTGGACATGACTGCAGTATGAGATCCTTATACGTTTGTCAGATGTGCAGAAGATTTGTTCTACAAAACAGAAAAAAGAAAAAGCATACGTGTTCGTCGTGCATATAGAAATGCTTATCTATTTAAAACAATTAAAATATCAAACGCCAAATATACACCACCTATCCAAGTACTATCAGTAACTTACAAAGCTTCCTTCCAAAAATCAATTCTTAATCCAACAATTAGAAATTTGATGCTCAGCATAACAAAACAAAACAAAAACAAAAAATGGCATGCCTGAGATTGCTGAGTATGATCTTCATATACCACAGAAGGTGTTGATTTTGGAATTGAAACACGGGAAACCTGGTTGACTGGATAGTTGCTATATGAATATGGCAGCGAAGACGTTGAGAAACCACCAGCACCACGTAAGTAGACCATGCTCCTGCAAAAATATATATGCTCTACCCCCTTAAGTAAAAATAAAGAGTATTAGTTTAGTATCCAGTACATATAAAAAGTTAAGTTGATGCTGACCGATTCAAGCACAAGATTTCACCAGTGTCTTTAATATAACTGGTGGTTTCAAGCTCAATAATAGTGGCTTTGCCTGGTAAACCAAAAACAAATTTGAAAGAAATAAAAGTATTTAAAAAAAAAAATATCAAGAAACCAGATTAGTTAAGTCTTCTTCTATGTGATTCTAACAATATAAGCTTTTCAGTGTAAATTAAAACTAATTAAGTATATGATATGAAGAACCAAATTTACTGACTGCAATGTGTTTAGTTCTAGTTTTAAAGTTGAATGCATTTACTTTTAGGAATCTATCATTATTTCTCCTTCCCGACTTCCCACTAGTATAAGAGAAATTGGAGAATGGTCTTTTTCAGGGTTATGGCAAACCCCTTTGCTAGTTCATAATTTTTTTAGACAAAATTTGAAACTATTAGGTAGATGGTGAACATGTAAGTCAATAGCATATAACTTTGTAATATCTTGATGACGGCTAAGTCAATGATAGAAGTTAAATCAGCAAAATAACAAAATCCGCTTCATATCATGAAAGCAGCATAAATGAAAAATGAATGGAGAAACAGAAAATTCAAAAAAATTCAAAATTGAATCTTTAGCACTACAAGAAATATTACCTTTGTCATGCAACCCAGCAACAACTACTTTATTTTCAATCTGCAACACACAAAAACAAAATTATATGAACTTTGTCTCCTATTCTCGGCACAAAAAATATTTAATTGAGCAAAGGGAGGGAAGAGATGCAGTAGGGATCAAGCTCAACGTGAAACCAGAAAAGAAGGAAAATATTTTTGATGCGTATTAGATAGTATCATTTCTGCCTTTAAAACCAAGAATTATATACCCATATGCAAGTGTGAAATAATAAAAACTTTGTTCTTGTGACATGTCTTCATTAGTAATAGATAAATATATTGATAATCGCTAATCAAAATGTGAAATTGTTCTTAAATAAACATATGAAGAGAAGTCTCACACAGCCACTTGTGGGGAAAGGCTTGTATATCTCCAAGTACTGCTGACCGTGCAATAATAATTTTGGATCATATCTGGATCAACAATGTTAGGTGACAAACTCCAGTAAGCATCTATCCAAATCCATAATGCAACTAGAACAATGCTTCACATCCATTAAAAGTCGAAAACAACCAAAAGCAAACTACGGAAAGACCATAATCTACAACACATTGCTATAAAAAAAAACTCACTGCAAGCCTGGCAGATCACCAATTCCAACACCCTTATTAGTTTTGAAAGGAAATAGAGCAGCAAAAGTTGGTAAAACCTGCAATTACAATGCAACTGTGATCACTAACCTTCAACAAACAAGTTCCTTAATAGTGAAAATAATTTCAAAATGTTGACAATAAAAAAATATAAAAAATAAAGAAAGAGAGAAGGAGAAAGTTGACCTTGATGAAGGGTTGACCATCTTTGTGGTAAACATACTTGAGCTCCTTCTCATCCAACGCATCTCCACCGCAAGCCCCGATTCCAAGTGCATACAGTGCAACATCTCTACCCAAAACCAATAAAGGAACCAACTTTTCTAAACTTTGCAACAAACAACATATAATTAAGCAGATTTTAACTAAAAAACAACAAATTTTGCATACCTTTCGTCATACGAGAATGTTCGCTGCAAAATGAACAGAGCAAGTAGAGATGTCAGAATAAATCAACGCAAAAGAGGAAAAGGGGAAGGGGGAGGAAATTGCGAAAGGGAGGGACCTCGGGGTACTTGTAGGAGAGAACGAGGTCGGGGTCGATGAAGGAGGAGGAGGGCGAGGAATTGGAGGACGCCATGGCTGAATTTTGTGAAGTAGCAAAAAAAAGGAAAGTTTTGATTTTTGAAGAAAATGAGGTCGAGTTTGGAAAAAAGAGGGGATGGGTTTCGTATGGGATCGAAATACTGACTGAACATGGGTGAATATTCAATCGGATCAGGTTGAGTCTGATATCCGACCCGATTTGTTCAAGTACAATTTCAAAAGCTGAGTCAACCAGACTACATTCCTATGGAGAAATCTTCAAATTGACAGGGATATCGAGGTGTTGGTTGAGTTACTCAAGTTAACAGGTTGTATTGGATGGAATTCTAATTTTCCAGTTTTTGATATGATATGAGAATTCACTAATTCCACATCTATGGTATGAAGAACATGTATTTAAGTTCGAGTTGAAAGCATTTTCTTGTAGAAAATCTATCAATATTTCTCCTCGTCTATAATAGACCACCATTTACATGTGTTTGATCATTCTTATATTTTATCACCGTCACTATGAGGTACATATATCTCTGCACTTTACACAACAGTGATCCAATTTATTTTAGAAACAGCTAGATGTTACCCAGATGTCATCTATTAGTTATCATTGTTCCCATTCGACCTCTAGATACTTTGATCCATCTACCGCTGTAACCAAAAAGGAAAATATAGTATACATATGCTTGCAAAATTAGAGAAGAATTTGATTGATAAAGGTAAAGCTACCAAAACATGATAACAGGCAAATCAAATATGCATTATACACGAGTAAAAACTAAAAACCTAGAGTAGTTTCTAGGTCGACCAAGGTAAACTACTTTATTCTCCATCTCCACAGTCACCAAAGCTAAGACTGCAACTTTCAGAATAAAAACAAAATTGTCACAACACAAAATTTATGAAGCTCGTGATCATGCTCATCCATCATTTGGCGATCGCTATCTTGTTATGCATTAAAGGTGCTCCTTCGATAGCAGAGTAGCTGCAAAAACAAAAGTGAAAATGCTTATGATAGAACTTGAAACTACTACAACATACAGCTTTCAAGAAATAAGTTGCATGCAAATATAATAACTTTCTACATGACTAACAATGGAAGTCCAAGTATAAAAACTTAAGACATTGATATGTTCATTCTGAACAACACAGACATAGATGCAATTACCTAATTGTTTAAATTTCAAACACCTAATGAAGAACCAAATCAGAACACCGAGAGTCTCCTACCATGAGCTTAAAAGCTTACAAAAAGCGCTCATTTAGTAATAGATGATAAACAAGATCATAATTATGAGAATTTGCTGGGGGGGACTCCATAGACTTGATATCAACATTGTACACAATAAAGGGGGGCACTTACTCCCTATATATGTAGGGAAAACTCCAGCAGCAGAACTATTAGATAGGAATGGGAGAACAGGGAGTGTCCAGAGCTGGGGTCAACCAGAGATCTTAAGTCTTCATTAGGTTTCATGATGCACGCAGGAGTTTGCAGGATGCCAGCCAAGATGGAGCTGCGAGCCAACCAACCTATTCTTTCCTTGGGCACGAAAAGGAACTAGTCTAGCCTTTTTGACAAAAGCTTAGCTAGGTACCCCTCAGACAATGCAATGCTCTCCCATTTTCCAATGTGAAATGGTGAGAGAGAGAGAGAACCTCTTCTTCATAGAGTCCCTTCGAGGCCAGAATAGCACTACTTCATGACTAGGCTTCGGTTTTTTGAACTCCAACAACGGGACACAACTCAAAGTAGAGGGAAAATACAATGAGCTCAATGTAGATTCATGGAAAATACTATTCAAAAGGTGTCCTATCTGTGTAAATTTTATTTTTCATTTTTCCATAAAAAAATAATATAGAGGTTTTTTTTCCTTCCATAAGGATCGGTTTCACCAAAGTAATGCAAGTGGTGAAAATAAAGCTAGAAGTTCTCCAAAATTAAGTAGGAAGTAGGCTGATACATTGCTCATAATGTTTGTCTCAACATACTTTTGCTTCAAAAAGATATTCCTTGTGCTTGTTCACTCCTTGAAATAAGTTACTGGAGTAATAGGAGTAATAGTCCTGGTCATGCTATAAGCTTCTTGCTCCTCGTAGAATAATTGCCAAAGAATAAATATCAAGGTTGTAAACGGCGTTAGGCGGTGGCGGTTCAGTCAGGGGGCGCCTAGCGCCTAGGCGGTTGAATTTGTTTTGCCGATTTAGTTAATTTCAGCCCTATTCTTCAATCGTAAGTATAATTATGCAATCCAATTGCAAATATTCATCATGTTCTTGTGTAATGTAATTAAAGGGTGTTTATGCATAAAAAAAAACTTTCTCTTGCAATTAATGAGTAATATGTGCAATTAAAAAAAATAATTATCCAATTGTAATATGTGCAATATGCCAATAAATGTAATATGTGTAACATGTGCTATTTTAATATGTGTAATAGGTGTAATATGTGCAATCCATCACCAAAAATACTAAAAAAGGTAAAAACAATTCCACTACTATTTAAGATCCATACATAGTATATAACAGATTATTAGATTAATCGTAGTTCTCTTTTTTTGTGTTATTTTATAGTATTTAAAATTTTAAAAAATAAAAAACGTCTGGGCGTTGGACATGAGGCGTCCGCCTGATCGACGCCACGGACGCATACTCAACAAAACAGTCGCCTAATCGCCGCTAACTGCCTAAACCACTGCCTCATGCAAAGGTGATTCGTTCTCCTCCATCTGAGCGCCTAGGCGTCCGAAACGGACGCCATTTAGAACACTGATAAATATGTTTCTGAATGTTAGTAAAATTCAATTGTTCATGCTAAATTTGGACTTCACAGCAACTACCCACGCTTTTTTAAAGTTAACAAGCATCTGGCTTTTATGAAAAAGAAGACGTAAGAGTTAGAGGACTGTAGCTCCACACATCTAAGAGCCTCATATCAACTTTCTGTTTGTAAAACTGGTATTTCTATTTAGTTCATTAGCAGTAATACAACAACAACAACAACAACAAAAGATCAAATTAAATAAACAGGTTAATTAGCACTAACAAATTACTAAATCGGAATAATTAGCATACCAAACTCGTGTACAAGTGCATACAACTAAATGATAGATGTCAGTAAAGAGGAAAGGTATTCTAAGATTTTTTATTATTTATGTTTTGTAGGTAAGAATTCCAGCTAATGGAAATCCTGCTAGCAGACAGGACTTATCCTACCACACCCATGAATGGATCAAGAAGCTGACACTGTTGCTTACAACACATCCTAAGATAAAATTAGTACAAGGCCAGAAGAACCCCACGATGTAACAATAACCCAATATCAAGTTTCCAATACAATGTGATCATTCTCACGGACAAACTCTAGCTTAGATTCTTGAAGACACAATATCACATCTAAAATTCCACATATAAGAAATAGCATCCATAACTCCAATTCTTCCTCGCACTCCCTAAAATCCTCTCAACATAAAGGTTTCAATACTTATCTATCTAGCATCTATATCAGACTGTTCCCAATTCCTGAGAGGGCAAGAATCAGCTTATCATGAGAATCACAGCTCAAAAATCTGCTGAGTAAAACTAACTAGTGTTCATTATAAAGCACTTCTCAAATGGAGCTAAGCAAGGACAAGTAGATACATATCTCATACAAGACGAGTAACTAAATTAAAAATTGTTGACAGTGGAATTGAATCCATTCATAAAGAAATTTCTAATCATACAAGACGAGTAACTAAATTAAAAATTGTTGACAGTGGAATTGAATCCATTCGTCAAGAAATTTCTAATCATAATCATTATCTAAGCCTTTCCCCAAAAAGGATGATACAATTTGTAGGCGGCTGACAACATCTCTAATCTATAATACCAAAGTTTCTTGTTGTGAACGTTATCAATAAGAAATGAGCTCAGCAAAATGCTAAATGACAAGTTGCTGCGATCTAACTTATCCTAGACTCCATGTAGTAAAACATCTAAAATACCGGGCAAACATGAATGATTTGCTACCGGGTACATACATTTTAACTATGAGGCACAGGTAATGTCAAGAGCTAATCGGACATCATTTCCTTAGAGAGAGTACGTGTTACATTGTGTGCACGAAAAGCATATGCCCTAAATGAGAAACTACTAAATACAATCACAAATTCCTTCATGTGCGAGGTAGCGAAATGTCAATACTTATCCATCAATAACACAACAACTATCAATCAACCATTTCTCTCCCCAAATAAAATCGACTCCATGCACAATCTTGAATGTTTAAGAACATCGTAGCAATTTATTTGGTTTATGTTTTATCCGTCTCTTCACCAATTGATCAAACAATGAGCTCAGTTCAGGGCTAATTGTGCATTAATTAGAAACAGAGAACTGAAATCTAGAAACCCTAGAAAAAGACTTGAGATACCTATTTCTTCTCATCGAAGAGTCTGCGAAGTTGGGAAGCGAGAACACCGGAGGAATCCAAAGCAGCTTCGCGAAGGAGGGAATCTTTGATGGAATCCATGCGAAGGGAGAGGGACTTTGATTCGTTCCTGAGGTCGGAGTTGTCGTTGGTGAGGTCGTGGATGCGGTACTTCTGGCCGAGGGAACGGAGGCTGAGCATGAAGATTCCGGTCATGATGAAAAACTGGACGAAGCTCTCCTTCCTCTTTATCGCGTTCTCCATCAAACCAAGCGGTTTGCGGGTCGCCGACGCCATTGATGAAAGCTGGAGGGGTCTAGAGTTGGAAAGAGGGAGAAGGTTTTATCAGATCTGAAAGAATGGGAACAAATATTATCCAATAAGTACAAGTAATATCCGACGCGACTTACTCTGTATATAATACGAGCTTGAATGCGGACGGGAAGCTGACGTGGCGGGGGGAGTGCTTGGCGCTGGAATCGGAGGCGCTGGGGTTCGAGGTTGAAGAAGGAGGTCGGAGGATTAGGGTTAGGGCTTACCTCAGCTATGATTCGAAGGGGAGGAGGAGCAGAAAAGATTTCGTCTTGGAGTTGGAGAGCGATGAGTTGGTTGGGTTGTGGAGCCAGAGGCTGACTGATTGCTTCAATTCGTTTGGTAATCTAATTACTTTTGGTTTCATTGATTTCGCAGATTTATTTTTGTGTTTATTTTTTGTGATTTCGTTGATGTTTAATACTATTTATTCCTATAAAGAAAAGCTGATTTTTTATGGAAGTTATTTTTTTCTTCTTGTTTTGATATTTGTTTAGCACAATTATGTTTCGCTAGTAATTTACACGTGCGATGCACGTTTTAATAATTTCAAAAAATAAAAATAGAAACTCTGATGTAGGGAAGATTTGAACCGGAAACTTTCTTTATATTAGTTATGTACGTGCAACGAGGATTTGAACTGAAAACTTTCTTTATATTAGTTATGTACAGGCGTTGCACATGTTGGTAGAATGACAAAATGACGAATGACAAAATGACGAATGACACTAAGGCCTTCTCCCATTATAATATTAGAGATGAATTACTCTGTAATAAGAATTTTTTGCAGTGCTCGGCTAATTTTTAAAACTTTTTTCTATTTAGGCCACATCCCAAACTATTAGTAATTTTGGCAAGTAAGTGTCACGTCAACAGCGGCAGCTATTGAAAATAGCGGTCTCTTCATAGCGACCAACACATTAGACTCCCACACTTGGCAGATTTGTATAATTACAAACCACTTGGAGTAACTGATGTCGCTATTATCAATAGCGACCTTGTATACCTAAGGTCGCTATTCCCAATAGCGACCACAGGTTGACCCAATCGCTTTTAGGCCCACCTGAGGTCGCTATTGGGAATAGCGACCTTAGTTAGACGAGACCGTTATTGACAATAGCGGCCTCAGTTATACCAAGTGGTTTGCAATTATACAAATCTGCCAAGTGTGAGATTCCGATGTGTTGGTCCCTATGAAAAGGCCGATATTCCAATAGCGGCCGCTGCTGACGTGGCACTTGCTAGCCAAAAGTGCTAATAGTTTGTCAACTGGCCTAAAATCGCAAAAAGTTTCAAAAAGTAGCCTAGTACTGCAAAAAACTCCTATAATAAAGTGTTTGTAATTAATTAACAACTGTGAAATAGGTGAATTTTTTACGGTACTAGACCACTTTTTGAAACAATTTGCGATTTTAGGCCATTTCCCAAACTATTAGCACTTTTGGCCAGCAAGTATCACGTTGGCAGCGGCCGCTATTGGGAATAGCGGTCTCTTCATAGCGACCAACACATTGGACTCCCACACTTGGCAGATTTGTATAATTGCAAATCACTTGGTGTAACTGATGTCGCTATTGTCAATAGCGACCTTGTACAACCAAGGTCGCTATTCCCAATAGCGACCGCAGGTTGGCCCAGTCGCTTTTAGGCCCACCTGAGGTCGCTATTGGGAATAGTGACCTTAGTTATACAAGGTCGCTATTGACAATAGCGACCTCAATTAGACCAAGTGATTTGTAATTATACAAATCTGTCAAGTGTGGGAATCCAATGTGTTGGTCGCTATGAAGAGGCCGCTATTCCCAATAGCGATCGCTACTGACGTGGCACTTGCTAGCCAAAAGTGCTCATAGTTTGGGAAGTGGCCTAAAATCGCGAATTGTCTCAAAAAGTGTCCTAGTACCACAAATGATTCGAAATAGGTCGAAGATTCGAAGGTCTGAAGGCTTTATTGCAACAATAACTAAAAAAATTAACGCCTATAAAATATAGGGGGAAGTTAAAAAAACCTCATAATGTTTTTTTTTCGCTCTTTAAACTCCTTATTCTGTTATATTTTGAATATTTCATTAAAACTCTTTTTTTTTAGGGGAAAAGGTAGGGTAAGTCCCTACCTCACAAAAACTATATTAAAGAAAGATAAATACATGTTCATATTACAAAAAACTGATCAGGCTAGTTCAGTGTACAAAACTGAACCCTTGATCGATATGCTAAGTCCCCAAAAACTAGAAACTTAAGAAGTGTTCGGGCTCATGGCTAATGCCCCCAAAAAATCCATACAAAATGCAGATGATCAAAAACAATAGAGAACCCATCCTCAGGGAAAGACTAACCTGAGCAGCTCCCTTCCTCGATCTCGGCCTGGCCAATGTGAATGAGAGCCTTCTTGAGAAGGATGTCCTGCACATTTGCTTCTTCCATTTCCCTCTCCATAGCTTTCTTCTTCTTCTCGCTGCCGATCCCATCTAGCCATGATCGAAACCAGAAAATAGCATTAGAAATGATCTGATGTGGTGTGGATGATTTTGCAGAAAATACACAATCATTTCTAGCTAACCAAATGCTCCAGCAAATTGAGATAGTAAGTAGGTGCCAAGTGTGTTTGTGTGTCCGTGTGCCAAGACACCATGAATTAAAGCAGTCGTGCAGGTTGGTGGGCATGGAGTGTATGTGGAAGAGGGAAGTGAAGAAGTTCCAAGTTGCAGATCCGATAGGGCAAGCGAAGAAGATATGAAAGGCTGTTTCGACAGGGCACGCACAAGTTGTGCATGCCGTATCTCCAGGCCAGCCTTTCAATCGAAGAAAATTCTTCGAATTGAGCCGTCCCCAACTCAATTGCCAAATAAAAAGCTTGCATTTCGGGGGAGCCGGTGAAGATCACGTCGCCGTGAAGTAAGGAGAGCGTAGTCCAGATATTATGAAGAATTTATAGGCTGACTTTACTGTGAAGGTCCCCGTTGCAGTTAGGCTCCATGTGGGGTTGTCGCGTCGCTTGAAGGCTGTTTATCCGTTAAGACTTCAAGGAGCTTTTGCTTCTCTTCATGAATATGCGTTGTAGCAATACAGTTAAGCCGTGGGTGCCATCTCCAAACACCATTGATCCAAGACCCTTGTGAGAGGACCTCAGCTTGAGGGTTCCATGCAGCAGCAGCAAGGGAGGGAAAGAGGGTGGTAATGCTATGGCCGTTGAGCCATCGTGATTTCCAGAAGTTAATATTATTGCCGTTTCCAAGTTCCCAGTGAACATTAATGAGGAATTGATCTTTTAGGCTGAAGATGCCTTTCCAAAAATGCGAGGCTAGTGGCGGGCAAGTAAAACTACTTGCAGATCTTCTATAGTAGAGGCTATGAAGCATTTGGCTCACAAGAGAGTTAGAGGACAGTAGATTCCACCACCACTTCATTAGAAGTGCTTCGTTAAAGACTTTTAAATCTAGTAAACCCAAACCTCCTTGCTCCTTAGGTTGACAGATAGCGCGCCAATTCGTGCAAGCTACGCCTCGTGCATCAGTGTCAACACCACATCAAAAGAATCTGCTATGGAGTTGGTCGATGCGTTTGATCACCCATAGGGGTAGTCTGAAGAAGGATGCAAAGTAGACGGGGAGGGCACTCAAAACAGCATTGATGAGGATCAACCTTCCTCCTCTAGAGAGCATTTTACCCTTCCACACCGAAAGTCTCCTTTCAATCTTAAGAATGAGTGGTTGCCAATAACGTTTACTCAGCTTGCCTTTGGAAAGAGGCATTCCTAGATAGCTGAAAGGTAGGCAGTCCTCTTTACATTCGAGGATAGTGGAGAAGGCATGTAGCTTGGCTTTTGACTTACCAAAGTATACAATCGAAGACTTCTTGAAGTTTATAGCCATCCCAGAGACATTTGCAAATAGTTGCAGAGTTATCTTGAGGTTCAAAATCTCTTGCTCATCACCTCTGCAGAAGAGCAGGGTGTCATCTGCGAACTAAAGGACTGAGAGATTAGATAATTGACCTCCGATAGGTATCTGCGAGAATGTGTCATTCCTTCATCCACAATAGAGCATTTGAGCTAACACATCCACCACCAAGATGAAGAGCATCAGTGATGGTGGATCTCCTTGCTTAAGACCACGCTTGGAGTTGATCTGTCTGCCCCTCTCCCTGTTGATGATAACATAAGACTTCACCGTTCGGAGGATCATATCAATCCATCTACACCAAGATGGTCCAAATCCTCTGGCCTTAAGAAGTTGTAAAAGAAAATCCCAGCTTACAGTATCAAAGGCTTTAGTAAAGTCTATCTTAAAAAGGAGCGTGTCAGAACTCCTTCTACTGCAGAGATTAATTGTCCCATGAGCCACTAGGAAACAGTCGACCGTTGATTTGCCTTTGAGGAATGCACTCTGAGAGGACGATACAAGTGAGTGCAAAATTGGACTGAGTCTGTTGGCAAGGATCATGGTAAAGATCTTGAAAGAGCAATTTAGTAACCTAATCGGTCGGTAGTATGTAACCAAGCTAGCTCCCTCACACTTGGGTATGAGAATGATGTTTGAGTAGTTCATTCTCCCAAGGTGTGCATCCCCCCTATGCACTGAGTGCATCATTTCAAGTAAGTCATCCTTGATGATGTCTCAAAAGGTGTGATAAAAGCTTATAAAGAATTCATCGGGGCCACTGGCTTTGTCGCTGCTCATGTCAAACACTACCTTTCGGAGCTCTTCCAAAGTGTTGGGGTTATCGAGATGGTTCAAACATACATCGTTCGAGGGATAAAGGGATTGCCAGTCAATCTGAAAATCTGAACTAGGAGCAGTGCCGCAGATCTCTTGGAAGTGATTTTCGAAAGCCATTCTGATAGTGGAGGGGGAGGTTGTGATGTTGTTATCAATAGTAAGGCTGTGGATGTAGTTTCTCCGTCGTCTGCCGTTTGTAAGTGAGTGAAAAAATTTGGAGTTTGCATCTCCTTCTTTGATCCACTGCACTCTAGATCTCTGTCTCCAATACACAGACTCAGCTTTGATGAGATTCTGAAGCTCTAGTTGAGTGGTTCTTAGGGAGTCAGGGGGGAAGTAAGTTGTTCTGCTTCAATCTCTAACTGTAGGAGTTGGTCATGGAGCTGTTTCTTGCGGGTGGGGATATGGCCAAATGTTTCAATCTTCCATTTGCGGATGCGCCTTCTGAGTAGGCCCAGTTTGCAAGCGAAGATGTCAACAGGTGATATGGCTAAAAATGGGGTTAAATCGGGACCGTCCAGATCGAGCACGAATCCTGAAGCACGGAGGTAAAAAGGTAATTTCACATACAAATGGGTCCAAAACGGGTATTGGGCCTCCTTCTCACAGAACCAACCACCCGCGAATAGATCCACTTCAACTGGGCGCGGGTCCCGACCCGATACAAGCCCGGTCCACCAAGAGGAGAATCAGACCACTGATTTGATCAAATCAAATCAATAAACCTGATTGGCTCTCACCAGGGAATCAGGGGCTAACTTCCCAAAAACAGAATAAGAGGATTTTCCTCCTGACTGTTAGGCAGGAAATCAGGCCCCAAATCATTCCAAAGGCGACTATAAATACAACCCCTCTACCACCAAGACCAGGTTAATCACTTTTTCACCACTTAAGCTCTTTCTTAATCTTTTGCTGATTACTGACAAGAGCATCGGAGGGTGCGTCGCCGGAATCAACCCCGGTGTCTCGCACTTCCTTGCAGGTTGCGGCAGGAGCAAGCAGGCCGAGTCAGCTGTTCATGTTTTCCTCGGATCCATAAATTCTATCTGTTTACCCCCACACCGAAATCAGCGGTAACAGATTGGCGCCGTCTGTGGGAAACACCACACGAACAGTCTCAGCCCATTCTCCGCCGTCCTCTGCAGCCATGCCGCCGAAGAAGAACAGATCCAGAGGGTCGAACCGTGGGGGCAACCCCACCGACCCGGCAAATGAAGCTCCAGTCAATCCTGTCCTTCAGTCCGACCTTCCTCCGCTGACCCAGCAGGTCCCACCTCCTCCTCCTTCCAAGCAGCAGCCCAACAACGGTCCGTCCGGTCATAACGGTCGGAAGGAGAAGCAACCCCTCAATCCGGGCCACGTCTCGGTCCATAATGGGTCCTCGGACTCGATGGCTTCTCATCACCCCGACCTCCGCATCACACTCCAAAACCGCCATAAGGACGACGACCTCCGTACCCATCTTGACGAGAGGCGGGCCCGAGAGGGAGCCTCCCGCCAGCGTCAAGGTGAGCGGTCGCCACGTCGTCGGGACGGCAGAAGGTCCCCGGAACGCAGAGGCCGAGCGGCATCCCCTGAGCGCCGAAGGAGGAGGTCCCGGTCCCCCAGGGATCGGCGTCATCCGAGGTACCGAGATATACCCATCAGCCGAGCCGAGTTCCTCCAGTTTCAAGAGACCGTTCTGCAGGCCCTCAATCTCCGACAGAACGCCCAGAATGCTCAGAGGGTTCCGACGCCCACCAGGGATCCCAGTCCCCGGTGTCGAACCCGGAGTCCTTCCCCGGCTCCCAGCCGACAGCAGCGGCAACAGAGCCCTCGGCGGTCCCAGGAGTACCGGCGCCGCAGTCCACGCTCCCCCTCCTATGAAGAGGAGTCTGGGGGGTCGTATGATTACCAGCGGAGGGACGACGCCCTCATCCGCCGCATCCACGAGGTGGAAAGACGCATCGGCCGCATGGACAGGGAGGATGAGTCCCGAGCAGGAACCTTCCGTCCCAGCCGACCGCCCTTCTCACGGTCGATCATGGAGGCCCACATACCGAGGAGTTTCAAACCGCCGCAGTTTGAAACATACTCTGGGGAATCCGACCCGGTCGACCACGTCGAGAGCTTCAAGACCCTGATGCTGATCCACCAAGCTTCTGACGCGGTGCTCTGCAGGACCTTCCCTGCCACCCTCCGGGGGACGGCTCAGGAATGGTATTCCAGGCTCGCCCCCTCGTCCATCTTCTCATTCGAACAGTTTGAGACACTGTTCATTACTCACTTCGTGAGTAGCCGGCGAGCCGAGAAGACGAGTCTTTCCCTACTGAACCTGCGGCAGGAGAAGGAAGAAAAGCTGCGGGACTATGTGAAAAGGTTTACCGCAGAAGTCAGGTCAATTGCTTCCTTAGACCAGTCCGTGGCCACCGTGGCGTTCCAGTCGAACGTCCTTAACGCCAACCTCCGATCATCCCTGGCCAAAAAGCCCCCCCAAGACTTCGCCGACCTCCTCCTGAGGTGCGAGAAGTACATCCGGGCAGAGGAGGCCGAAGCCCTTCCAAACTTCGGGGGGCCCTCCGCAGGGTCGAAGAGGAAGGCGACAGGGGAAGAAGGGTCCAAGAAAGCTCAGAAGGACATGGGCGGTCAGCGCCGCCCTCCCGCCAGGTTCGAGAAGTTCACTCCCCTCACCACAAATGTCTCTACTATCCTCATGGAGGTGGAGAAGGAGGGAATCATCCCTCCGGCCCCGAGGATGCACACCCAGGCGAAGAGGAGAAACAAAGATAAGTGGTGTCGTTACCACCGAGAGGCCTTCGTCCGGGAAGTCAACTCGGTCCACAGTGCCCCTCCCCCGAAGGGTCTCGGCGTCCCTGTGTCTTTCTCCGATGCCGACCTCGAAGGAGTCCGAACCCCCCATTGCGATGCCCTCGTCATCGACCTCCGCATGGCCAACTTCAAGGTGCAGAGGGTTTTGGTGGACAATGGGAGTTCGGTCAACATCCTATTCCTCTCGGCCTTCCAAGGCCTGCAGCTGTCCCGAGACCGTCTCAAGCCGGCCGGTTACACTCTCCACGGGTTCACGGGGGTCCCGATAACCGTCGAAGGGGTGATAACCCTAGACGTTACTGCGGGAAGCACCCCTACTACCCGGACCGAGCCGATGGACTTCATGGTCGTCGACGTCCCGGCAGCATACAATGTCATCCTAGGCCGTCCCGGCCTAGCCGCTCTGGAGGCTGTCCCCTCGCCATACCACTTGAAGATGAAGTTCCCCACTCGCTCGGGAGTAGGGGAAGTCAGGGGGAGCCAGGAAACAGCTCGGAAGTGCTACATGACTTCCACAGGGGGGCCGGTGCTCTCGCTCGAGACACTAGAGATCCCCGAGCCGAAGGCTCGCCCAACGTCCGAGCCAGCGGACGAGTTAGAAGAAGTACTCTTCTCCGACGAGGATCCGAGCCGAAAATTCCTCGTCAGCAAGTCCTTGCCGACCGTGCTGTTCTCCGACTTGGTGAGGTGCATCCGGGATAACCGCGACCTATTTGCTTGGTCGGCCGCGGATATGCCCGGCATCTCCGAGGACTTGCTCGTCCACCGCCTAAGCGTCGAACCGGGGTGCAAACCGGTTTAGCAGAAGAGGCGAAAGTTCGCTCCCGAGCGACAGCAGGCAATCAAGGAGGAAGTGGATAAGCTGCTGAAGGCCAAGTTCATCCAGGAGGTAAATTATCCCGAGTGGCTGTCGAATGTCATAATGGTCAAGAAGTCCAATGGCTCGTGGAGGATATGCGTCGACTTCACCGACCTCAACAAGGCGTGTCCGAAGGATCCCTTCCCTCTCCCGAACATCGACACCCTTATTGACGCCACCTCAGGCCATGAGCTCCTCAGCTTCATGGATGCCTTCTCGGGGTACAATCAAATCCGGATGTTTCCTCCGGACATCCCGAAGACCTCCTTCGTCACCGACCAAGGCCTCTACTGCTACCGAGTAATGCCGTTCGGTTTGAAGAACGCAGGCGCCACCTACCAGCACCTCGTCAATAAGGTTTTCCAGCATCAGATCGGCCGAAACATGGAGGTGTACGTTGATGACATGCTCGTCAAGAGCATCCGCGGCACTGACCATGTAGCCGACCTCCAGGAGGCCTTCGGTGTGTTGAGGAAGTACAACATGCGGCTAAACCCGAACAAGTGTGCGTTCGGAGTCTCCTCTGGCAAGTTCCTCGGTTTCATGGTGAGCCAGCGGGGAATTGAAGCTAACCCCGAGAAGATTAAAGCCATATTAGACATGGCCCCACCTCGGAACGTCAAGGAGGTGCAGAAGCTCACCGGTCGGCTCGCAGCCATCGGTCGGTTCCTCTCCAAGTCAGGGGAAAAGTGCCTCCCCTTCTTCAAAGCACTCCGGGGGGCTAAAGGATTTGAATGGGGCCAAGCACAGCAAGAATCGTTCGACCAGCTGAAAGCCTATCTGGTGAACCCCTCTCTGCTCAGTAAGCCAGTCCCGGGCGAGCCTCTCTTCATCTACTTGGCCGCTTCCGAGCAGACCTTGAGCGCTTTTTTGGTAAGAGAAGAAGACCGGACCCAAAGGCCCATTTACTACGTGAGCAAGGTGCTTCGGGACGCCGAGCTCCGCTATCCGAGGATAGAGAAGATAGCCTACGCACTGGTCATGGCAGCAAGAAAGCTTCGGCCCTACTTCCAATCTCACTCGGTCGTTGTCCTCACCGATCAACCCCTAAAGTAGATCCTCCACAAGCCAGAGACCTCGGGTCAGCTGATGAAATGGTCCGTAGAGCTGAGTCAGCACGATATCTCCTATCAGCCTCGGACGGTAATTAAGGCACAGGCTCTCGCCGACTTCATCGTAGAGTCCACTATCCCTGAGGTCGGCCACGTCCCGAATGGGCCCCCCATTTGGACAGTCTTTGTGGACGGGTCCTCTTGCAGCGAAGGAAGCGGCGCCGGCATCATCCTGAACGGCCCTGACAGCTTCGTCCTGCAGTATGCGATCTGCATGAACTTCAAGGCCTCAAACAACGAGGCAGAGTACGAGGCTCTCATAGCTGGTCTCGGACTCGCACGAAGCGCTGGGGTGCAGCGCCTTCGGATTCACAGTGATTCCCAGCTAGTCGTGAACCAGGTCTTGGGCGAATATGAGGCCCGGGACGAGCGAATGGCGAAGTACCTCGCCAAAGTCCGGGATCTCATGGGCCGGTTCGAAGAAGCCATCATCCAACGGGTCCCCCGGGAGGAGAACTCACAAGCCGACGCTCTCTCCAAGTTAGCCTCGTCTTCTCTACAAGGTCTCGAACAGACCGTACTGATTGAAGTCCTCTCTAAACCGAGCATCGAAGACGAGACACCTGGCTCGGTGGAGTCATTGCCGGTCATGCTGCAGGACAATTGGATGAAGTCACTGGTAGAATTCTTGAGGGATGGAGTTCTGCCCTCGGATCCCAAAGAAGCACGCCGAGTCAGAACTCGGGCCGAGCGCTATGTCTTGATCGAGGGCGTCTTATACAAACGCTCCTTCTCTCAAATAGATGGCCGACCTTATCTAAGGTGCCTCTCTCCGGAACAGGCCGAATATGCCCTACAGGAGCTTCATGAGGGCATCGGAGGGGCACACTCCGGATTCAGGTCTTTGGCCCGGAAAGCTTTGAACTATGGGTACTTCTGGCCGACCCTTCTTCGAGATGCCGAGCGACATGTTCGGCAGTGCAGCTCCTGCCAGAGACACTCCAGCATCCGACGCCTCCCTCAGGCCAACCTCACCTCCCTATTGAGCCCTATCCCCTTCGCGATGTGGGGAATGGACTTACTAGGGCCTTTCCCTCCAGCTCCGGGTCAGCTCAAGTTTTTAGTCGTAGCCATCGACTACTTCTCGAAGTGGGTCGAGGCCGAGTCCCTCGCCACGATAACCGAGAACAAAGTGGTGCAGTTCTTCTGGAAAAACATCATATGCAGATTCGGCGTCCCCCGCGTCCTCGTAACGGACAATGGGACTCAGTTCACTGGCACAACATTCCGAGCCCTATGCGACGACCTCGTCATTCAACAGCGCTTCTCGTCCGTCTCACACCCTCAGTCGAACGGACAGGCCGAGAACGCTAATAAGCAGATCCTCGCGGGAATCAAGAAGAGGTTGGACAAGTGCTCCAAAGGATTGTGGGTCGACCAACTCCCTAATGTGTTGTGGAACTACCGCACAAGCAAGCGGACACCCACCGGAGAGTCCCCTTTCAGCCTTACTTATGGGGCCGAGGCCGTGATACCCCTCGAGGTCGGAATACCTTCCCCTCGGCTCATAGCCTATGACGAAGCGCAGAATGCTAGGGACCTCAGAGGAAACTTGGACCTGATAGATGAACTGAGGGAAAGGGCATCGATTCGGCAACAGAATTACAGAAGGAGGGTCGAGCTAGCGTACAACAAGAAGGTCCGACCCGCCAACCTTGAGCAAGGAGATTTGGTATTGAGAAAGCTAGCCATATCCCTCCCCAGTCAGAGGAGCAAGCTAGCTCTGAATTGGGAAGGGCCGTACCGGATCACAAAAGTTGTTCGGCCTGGGGCATACCGACTTGAAGACATGGATGGCAGAGAGCTTCCGAGGACCTGGAATGCCGACCACCTCCTGAAATACCAAGAGAGCGCTCCGACGCCTCTCTAAGTAATCCGAGGTGTCGAACCATTCCTCTCCAACTTGTAACCCATTTTTTCTCGAATTGTATTATGTAAAACGGTTCGCCGTCAAGTATCAATAAAGAAAGCTCTGTTATGTTTGTGAATATGCATGTCACTCTCCCCTCTTATCACCTGCATTTTATGTTGTGATCTCAACCAATGGTTCGGAGTCCACACTCGGCTCGACTTTACCTCCTCGGTTCGTCTCCGGACGAACCAGGGGTAGATCGCCGTTCGGAATTGCTCCCACAGCCGTTGAACTATACCGATGGTTCGGAGTCCAACACTCGGCTCGACTTTACCTCCTCGGCTCGTCTCCGGACGAACCAGGGGTAGATCGCCGTTCGGAATTGCTCCCACAGCCATTGAACTATACCGATGGCTCGGAGTCCAACACTCGGCTCGACTTTACCTCCTCGGCTCATCTCCGGACGAACCAGGGGTAGATCGCCGTTCGGAATTGCTCCCACAGCCGTTGAACTATACCGATGGCTCGGAGTCCAACACTCGGCTCGACTTTACCTCCTCGGCTCGTCTCTGGACGAACCAGGGGTAGATCGCCGTTCGGAATTGCTCCCACAGCCGTTGAACTATACCGATGGTTCGGAGTCCAACACTCGGCTCGACTTTACCTCCTTGGCTCGTCTCCGGACGAACCAGGGGTAGATCGCCGTTCGGAATTGCTCCCACAGCCGTCGAACTCCGCGACAACCCCGAGGGCAAACACTTGGTTAAATTCCTGCCCTAAAGATTGCCTTCCGGAAATCCCCTACGTTGTGGCAAGCGCTCGGCTTACATTCAGTCCGATCCTCGTCACGGAAACGGGGGAAAATAAGGAGGATGGACCTACCCTTCGGTCGGAATCCGAGCAAGTGCCATTCCGAACCCGTAAACGGAGAAAATTCCCCTTCTCCTCAACTTTCGCACTTGATCTCAATCAGACGGCCCAGATCTCGCCCAGAGCACTAAAAGACAAGATAGTGTTTTCTTGGGAGCTACGCCCGTCTCGAGATGCGCGTCTTCGTCCAGCGGTCCGTGTTGCGCCACGTCGCTCGGCTCATTAAAGTTCCCTATCTTCGGTCGGCAGCCGAGCAAGTGCCTTCCCGAGCTCGTAAACGGAGAAAATTCCCCTTCTCCTCAACTTTCGCGCTTGATCTCAATCAGACGGCCCAGATCTCGCCCAGAGCACAAAAAGACAAGATAGTGTTTTCTTGGGAGCTACGCCCGTCTCGAGATGCGCGTCTTCGTCCAGCGGTCCGTGTTGCGCCACGTCGCTCGGCTCATTAAAGTTCCCTATCTTCGGTCGGCAGCCGAGCAAGTGCCTTCCCGAACCCGTAAACGGAGAAAATTCCCCTTCTCCTCAACTTTCGCGCTTGATCTCAATCAGACGGCCCAGATCTCGCCCAGAGCACTAAAAGACAAGATAGTGTTTTTCTTGGGAGCTACGCCCGTCTCGAGATGCGCGTCTTCGTCCAGCGGTCCGTGTTGCGCCACGTCGCTCGGCTCATTAAAGTTCCCTATCTTCGGTCGGCAGCCGAGCAAGTGCCTTCCCGAGCTCGTAAACGGAGAAAATTCCCCTTCTCCTCAACTTTCGCGCTTGATCTCAATCAGACGGCCCAGATCTCGCCACCTGCGCAAAACGACAAGATAGCGTTTTCTCGGGAGCTGAGCCGCCTCGAGATCCGTGTTTACAATCAGCGGCTCAGATCTTGCCACCTGCGCTAAACGACAATATAGCACTTTCTTAGGAACAGAGCCGCCTGGGAGTTCGTGCCGCACCCCGTCAGAGTCGCTAAACGACAGAATGCCACACGTATAGTGGCCAGTTCAGTCCAATGACCTCGCCGACGAAACCGACATGTTCGGTCCTAAGACCTCGGCGCAGAAAACACAGCCATAAACAAGACAAAAGCGCAGAACAATAAAAAATATTTTATTAAACAGCCAGGCCGAAATACAAAGCACATCTGTCCCATAGTTACGAAGTGTTCGCAAGCAAGATACAATTCCGACCAACAACACTTAGTGTTCAAAAAGAAATATCTTCACTGAATTCTTCGGCCGACCGCTCGTCCTCCTCGGCTGACAGCTCCTCTGCATTCCCCCAGAGCTTCGCCATTACAGCCTGCAAGTACCGCATCTCCGAGAGCAAGTCATCCCGCTCGGCAATAATCTTCGATTGAATGTGCCGAATGCTTTTGACCCGAAGAGCGTTGCTGAATGCGGTCTGCGAGTCGTCATCCTCTCCTGTGGGGCTCAGCTCGACGATCTTATTCTCCAAGCGTTGGACCTCGGCTTCCCGGAGACTGAGGACCAACGAAAGGTGGTCCCACTCACTCTCGGCTCGGCGTAACTTCAGATCGGCGCTCCTGGGGCTCAGAACCACCGTTCCAGAGGTGCCCCCGGATTCGGCATCATCATTCGAACGGTCAGAGTCCGAACCATGGATCGTCACGACGAGCTGAAAAGAAGGGAAAGAGAATAACGCAATTTCAATACGCCGCCGAAGTCCAACACACTTTCAAAACGTTCTAAGGAAACTTTCAAAATTCACATTCAGATGTAATGGTGTTACAGATGGCCGAACCGACCCTACAATTAAACTTTACAACAATCAACGGAAGTAAAAAACAACAAGGTCAAGATCTCCTCGGAAGGGGAATGCTTCGGTTTAGGGATACACGAGAACGACGAGGTCTGCCCTCCGAACTCGATCCTAAACCAACGAAGCGCGACCCCCCTTCGCTGCTAGCCCTGACCACGGCACCTGCCGAGGCCCCGCTCGACGAGACAGCCGCGCTGCTCTGCGCGTCAGCCGGACTCCGCCTGGTCATAGGCAAGCGTGTCGCAAGCTCATAAAACGTAATCCCCTTCTCACTTTCTTCGCGGGTGCACGAAGTACTGCGAACGTTAGCCCTCTCCGGCGCAGGCTTGAGCGACGCGACCTCCTCCTCCAATTCGACAATCCTGTCTCTAAGAACGTCGTCCCTCGCCGACTTCATCGGGCGAGAAGGCCTTGACGAGCCGGAGGCATTAGCACCCTCGGCAGCGAGCCGACGGAAGTGGGTGACCTCAATTCCCCTATCTATCGTGATCCTTCTGAGCCTGTCGACGTCGGCCACTAACCTCTTGCGCTCGGCCAACGCCTTCTCCAGCTCGGAGGCCAGCTTCACTGCCTCCGCCGAGCGTTCCCTCTTCGCCAATTCCAAGTGTCGGACCTCTGCCAAAAGATCGGCATTCCTCTGCTCGGCAGCGGTTAGCTCCCCGCGGAGCCGCTCGACTTCCCCTTCAGGACAAGGGGCTTGGTAGTGCTTCCGCAGCTGATACAGCTCGCGGCACTGCCTCCGTAGAACTGCCTTCACCTCCTCCGCCTGGCCGAGCAGAAGAAACCGCCTCTGTCGGCTGTCCTTGAGCTCACGCTTCATTTTGGCCAACTCCTTCCGGAGGCAGACGAGCTCCGTGACCGGACCGAACTTCACCTGAAAAGTAGAGATAAATCCGATACCCAACACTCGGAAACATCTACGGCTAGTCACACACAAATCCGAAGCTCAACACTTGGACAAATTTTTGGCCAAACAAAATATTTTCATTTCAAAATCAAAGTGAAAGCTTTACACTAGCGGTGGCCAGTCCGCGGTTAGGCTTACAAAAGAAAAAAGACAAAAAAGAAGACAACCGAGTCAGGGGTCGACCTTTTTGCCGCTCGGGTCCGTCGACCCCTCGGTCTTGTCCTCGCCACCGTCCTCGCCTTCGCCTTCGCTCCAGCTCTCCTCCTCGGAGCCGTCCACCTTCTCGTCCTCGGCCTCGGACCCCGCAGGACCCTCGACGACTTCCTTCTCTCCCGCAGGCCCGAGCATCCCCGCGGGCACGCCCTCCTCCCCTTCCACAGGGTCGTAAAAGTGGTAGGAGGAGATGTCGAAGCCCGGGTTCCTGGCGGCTATGTGGGTCAGCGCTCGACCATAGGCTTCCTCCATGTTCTGGAGCATATGCTGAGCAGCCTCCTCCTGCACGGCCTTCTTCACCCTCTTCACCTTCTTCTGGTGCTTGGCCTGGGTCCTCTCGGCCCTCTTCTGGGCCTTCTCCGCCTCTGACCGAGCGTTGGCCAAGGCCTCCTTCAGTTCGGCGACCTCCTTCTCCGCGGCCTCAAGTTTAGCCGCCGTGTCCTTCGACAGCTGAATGGACTTTGCCAGCTGCCCCTCCAACCCCTTCACCTCGTCAGCCCTCCTCGTCGAGAGGAGCTGTTCGGCATCGAGCCGCTGCGTAACCTTGACGCGCTCCGCCCTCTCCCGTTCCTTCTCCTGCTCCTTGCTCGCCATCTCCTCGACAAGGAAGTTGAAATGGCAGAGGGTCTGGAAAAGAGCGACGGATTAAAATCCGAACCCAAATACTTGGTACAAAAAAAGGGGGAGAAGAACTCAAGGGAAGAAAAGCCAAAGAGAAAGAGCCCGGCCAACTTACCGACATAGTGTTCCGAGCGATCTGCATCACGGCGTCCCCTGCTTGCCCGGCCTTCAGGGTCGCTCGGTCCTTCGGGGTCGGCAGGTGCTTCACGGCCTCCATACAGATGTTGCCATCGCCCAAGAAGCCGTCGACCTGCATGACTTGCCAGTCGGGGACGAAGATCTGTTTGTGACGCTCGGTCAGGATCTTCTCCGCCTCGGCAGTCAGGGGCGGAACTTGGAGGGACAACACCTCTGTCGCGCCGAACGTGCCGATCGATGGACCAGGAGCGTCCCCCTTCGGGGTCGGTGTCGGTGCATCCGGGGCGGGCGGGTCGAGGACCTGGACCTCCGCATGGTCGAGGACCATGACCTTCGGCTGCTCGGCGGTCTTCGCGACCGAAGGCTTCTTCGCTGGCCGGCCCTCCTGAGTCTCCGCTGCCGACCTCTTCTTCTTCTCCTGCTCCGAACGACCTTTCGCCATCAGGGCCCTGTAGTCCATCTTCATCGTCTCTGCAAAGGCCGAATGAAAGAACTTAGATAAATTTTCATGAGCTTTAAACAATAAGTATAAATACCAGAAGCGTACGAGGGTCGATCGGACTGAGACCCCCACGGAACAGATCCTCCTCTGTAATATCTTTCCAACTCATGGTTGGCAAAGCGAGGAGCCTCCTCCGGACCTCGGCCTCTCCCTCATTCAGTGGCACCTCCTTCTTGGTGCGCTTGGGCAGGCCCTCCGTCTCCCAAACCGCCGGTATCACCCACGGCGTCAGGGATCGGACGAGGAAGTACTTTGTCTTCCAATGTTTGATCGAGTCCGGATTCTCGATCAGTTTCACGCCCGGCCGGGGCGACAGATAAAACCTCTGTTCATCTTTCCTCGGCTGGCAGGGTCGATAGAGATTACGAAAAAGGAACATGCTCGGCTTAGCGCCAACCTCTTGGCATCGAAGGACGAAGGCTGTAACGTGCCTCCATGTGTTCGGCGCCAGCTGAGCAGGACTCAAACCATAGAAGACCAAGACCTCGACCACGAACGGATGGAGGGGAAAGCGGAGTCCGGCGATAAGGGAATCGACCGGGAAGACGCACACGTCTGGCGAACAGCTCGTGTTTGCTCGAAAACCCGGCCCAGGGAGAAGCAGGACATACTCTAGCGGGATCCGGAATCCCTCTCGGATCATTCGAAGGTCATCCTCGGTGAGCGACGAGATAGCATGGTCCACCTCGGAAACTTCCCTCGGCTCATTCTTCTCCACCAGTGGGGCTGTACCCTGAGTCACTTTCTCCAGGACGTCATCAGCGTAGTCCCGAACGCCGCCCACACTCGACAAGACAATGGGCTGCCGACCGAACGCCCCCGCCCTCTTCGGCGTCTCCACAATGGTGACCACGGCCTTGTCCTTCCGGGACGGGGCCTCAACCTCCCTAGGCCGCTCGGCCACATCGCCTTCTCTATCCGGGCGAACGACCTCCTGCTCGCTCGGCTCCGCCACACCCTTCCTTTTATCCCCTCGGCCAACGGTTTGTTCCGAGGCGGGGGTCTCAGTGATCTTAACCATTTCAAAGAGAGAAGGGATAGAAACTGACCTTGAAGTGATGTGTACGGTCGGAGAGTTCACCGGAGTCTACAAACGCTACCGCGACAGCCAGCAACACCGCCAGAGAGCAGAAAACTTCGCAGCAAAGTAAAAACTGAGGAGAGAGAGTAAAAACGAAAAGTGAGACTTGGTCTAAGGGGGGGTGAAGATTTATAGTGAAAACGGGACGTCCCTTGGACTCCCAAAGCGACTTTTGGGCTGCTCTCGAAACATCGCGAAGGCCCACAACCGCTGTCTCCATCACCAAGTCAGCTAGCTCGGCACCAGGGGATCTGAATTCGAGCTGCAAGCGAAACTTACATTACGGCTACAGGGTCCGGTCGGAATCCGTGCAAGTGCCTTTCCGAGCGCGTAAACGGAGAAAACTCACTTTCTCCTCAATACTCGTGCGTGATCTCAATCAGACGGCCCAGATCTCGTCGAGAACACTACACGACAAGATAGTGTTTTCTCGAGAAACGCGCCCGTCTCGAGATACGCGCCAGCGTCGAACGACTCTAATTACGTCGCGTCGCTCGGACGATCGAACCTTCGGATGCCTCACCTACGCCCAAGAAAGGCAGTAAAATTTTGATTCAGTTTTGAGGCGTCGCCTTCGGCAAGCGCCCCCCAGGTCCCGTGGCTCGGCTGGTATCCTATCGACCCACGAGCCCCGGTCAGAAACAGATCGGCACTCCTCTCGTCTCTAACTCCCCCGGGCTGACGCCCATCAGAAGCCATCAGCCCGGAAGGAAGACAGAGATGAGAGGGGACCCATCCACACTCAGGGATCGGGAGAAACGCACCATTCCGAGCCAGTTGTTTGCAACTGAAAGGCGCGGCTTGCCAGAGAGCTCTAACCGCAGCGCCTTCACAGTTGCTAACAACAGGCTCGGACGGTCCAAAAGCCCGAGCTGCAACTCATGATGAAGCGCACCATTCCGAGCTGGTTGGTTGCGACTGGAAAGTCCGGTCTGTCAGAGGGCTCTGACAGCGGCGCCTTCACAGTTGCAACAAACGGACTCGGATGGCCTGGAGATCGGCATCGGACATGGATCGTCACTCTCTCGCCAAGACCTCCGCTCGCTCCAACGCTCGCTTTGGAGCCACCAAAGAAAGCAGAAGATCTTGGTGAGAGAACGACCACCCGTCCTTCTGAAGAGGCCCACACCCCGGGTCCGGACTATTGCCGTCGACCCTACTGTCTTATTGCTCCCCGCTCCTAACACCCCCTTTCGGAGCAGTGAGGAATGGGGAAACAACAAGACAACAAGGCGACCGCCCGTCCTTCCGAAGTAAATCCTCCCTCGGATCCGAACTACGGTCATCACCACTACTACCTCGTTCCCCCCTCGCTCCTGACATCCACTTTGGGGCCGTCAAGAACAGAGGGAAAACCAGGTAGAAGAGCAACCACCTCTCCGGACCTCAAGAGAGAAACTACCCAAGGCAAAGTACCCCCGAGGTCTGAACCTCTATGTTGATTGTGACAAAAATGGCAAGGGGAGTGGAGTACTTATAGCCAACCTTCAAGAACCAGTCATTATGACCCTCGGAAGTTGAAACGCCGCGTGTTAATTAAGGAAATTATCCTTAATGACATTGGGAAGGCGGAACGCCACGCAAGTCCCGGAGCACAATTAATACCATTGAGAACAGAACCATCCCGGATTGCCGGAAACCACAGGTCCTCGGTCGGCGTCCGAGCAAGTCCCTTTCCGAGCTCGTAAACGGGGAAAAACCACTTTCCCCTCAACTTTCGCGTCTGATCTCAATCAGACGGCCCAGATTTCGCCGAGAGCACTAAAAGACAAGATAGTGTTTTCTTGGGAGCTGCGCCCGTCTCGAGATACGCGTCGGCATCCAGCAGCTCAGATAACGCCACGTCGCTCGACCTACCGAACACCACCGCCTTCGGTCGGCGTCCGAGCAAGTGCCTTTCCGAGCTCGTAAATGGAGAAAAAAAGACACCGATCAACCGCGACCGTTCGATCTCTCAGAAATTCGTGCTCCTGACGATGAATGGTCCAGATTGCGCTACGTGCGCTAAAGGACAAGATAGCGTTTTCTTGGAAAACGCGCCACCATCCGATGGCTCAGATTGCGCCACGTCGCTCGGAACGCCGAACCCCCTAGTCTCCGGTCGGCAGCCGAGCAAGTGCCTTTCCGAGCTCGAAAATGGAGAAAAACGCTGCCGAGCTACAACAGCCGTCAGATCCTTCTGAAATTTGTGCTCGCCCATGATCAACGGCTCAGATCAAGCCACGCCATTAATCGGTATTTAAATCATTTTTTATCTATTTTAATCGTTTTATATTTTTAAAATTTGCGAAAAAATCGCTAAAAATTAGGGAAAATTAGCTAAAAATTCTGGGAAATGATTGAAAATTCGGGGACACGCTTTCGGACCCCGGAGCGAACAATTATTACCCCGAATGCACCGCTAAAAGTCCCCGAACGATTAGCAAACACATCGCAGAATTAAACAAGTATTTCGAAAAAAGTAGATAAAAGACCATCAGATACCCGACTCAGCTCAAGAACAGCTCACTGCGTCAAAGGTTACCTCATTACCCCCTTTCTAAATTCAAAATCCCACATTTGGACTCCGATACAACTCCACCAGCCACTGAGACAGTTGAACTACTCCTCAAAGTCTGATCACGCTCAGTCTTTAGGAGTGGGGGGCTCGTGATATGGCTAAAAATGGGGTTAAATCGGGACCGTCCAGATCGAGCACGAATCCTGAAGCACGGGGGTAAAAAGGTAATTTCACATACAAATGGGTCCAAAACGGGTATTGGGCCTCCTTCTCACAGAACCAACCACCCGCGAATAGATCCACTTCAACTGGGCGCGGGTCCCGACCCGATACAAGCCCGGTCCACCAAGAGGAGAATCAGGCCACTGATTTGATCAAATCAAATCAATAAACCCGATTGGCTCTCACCAGGGAATCAGGGGCTAACTTCCCAAAAACAGAATAAGAGGATTTTCCTCCTGACTGTTAGGCAGGAAATCAGGCCCCAAATCATTCCAAAGGCGACTATAAATACAACCCCTCTACCACCAAGACCAGGTTAATCACTTTTTCACCACTTAAGCTCTTTCTTAATCTTTTGCTGATTACTGACAAGAGCGTCGGAGGGTGCGTCGCCGGAATCAACCCCGGTGTCTCGCACTTCCTTGCAGGTTGCGGCAGGAGCAAGCAGGCCGAGTCAGCTGTTCAGGTTTTCCTCGGATCCATAAATTCTATCTGTTTACCCCCACACCGAAATCAGCGGTAACAACAGGGTTTCCCTTGCAAGAGAATTGCTGCCACCATCCACTTACTTCTGTGGTAAAGGAAGGGTGAGTAAGCCAGGCTTTCTCAAATTTGAAGTAATGAACCTGGCATTGAATGACCTGAGTGTCAAGAACAATGGGTCAGTGATCTGATGAGTATCTTGGTAGGGAAAACTGAATGCAGGCTGGGAAGCGAAGGTCCCATGCAGCGGAGATAATAAACCTGTCAAGTCTGGCCATCGAGGGGGAAGCTCAGAGATTTGTCCAGGTGAATTTCCTCCCTGAGAGTGGGAGGTCAATAAGAGCTAGGTCATGAATGAATTCACGAAAACATCTCATGTCTCTGGAGGATCCCCTATCCCTTGACCTCTCCGCATCAGAGATAGTGACGTTGAAGTCTCTGCAGAGAACCCAAGCATCTTTAAGGAGACTACGCCTCTGTTTGATTTCATGGAAACATAATTCTCTGTCATCAAGCTCGAAGGGGGCATATACTGTTGTGATCGACCATGAAACATCTGAGCAGCAGCTCTTGAAGGATGCCGAAATTGAAAAAATATCACAGGCAGAGTAAGTGCATTCCAAGACATTGTCATTCCACCCGAGAAGTATACCACCACAGCTGTTAAGGGAATCTAACTGAATCCAGTTAGTGATGATATTTCCGCCAATTGAGGAATGTTTATGAGGTCCCGAGTTGCTCAATTTAGTCTCCTGCAGGCAGACGACTGAAGGGGAGCAACTCCGGATGCCTTCCCAATCCTCTCACATTCCAGCTTGTAATCTTCATGAGGAAAAAAAATGCATCAAAAAGCACCAAAGACTAAAACGCAGCCAGAAACGATCCTCAAGATCCAAGAGCTAATGCAGCTAAACAGAGTGTCCTAGTTGATCAGTATGATCAACAAGGGCCTTCTGATTGCTCTTAAGGACGTGCACCGAGTGTGGCCCCTTAGCCTCCACTTTAATTGATTCAGCTACTTCTAAGATGTCTGCATTTGATAGGAGAGCAAATGGATTAAGATGCGCATTTGTGACAGAAGCAGCTGAAGAGGAGATACCTGAGGTTTTCTTCTTAATTGTAGTTGAGAGATGCTTCATGAACGGCCTTGTACTCTTAAGCTTGGAAGCTGATCTTGATCGCTTCTGCTTCTTCGATGGGCCTTCAGAGAAGCCCGGTGGGACTGGCAGAGAGGAACTTGCAGCTTTCCTTATTGGATTTCTAGTGAGGGAACGAGTGCGGAAGCTCTCCGCGCCAAGGTTGCTAGTACCTGCATTGAAAATCCCTTGCTCTGCTGCATTGAATTTGCTCAACTCCTCATGTACTGACTCTCTGAGTGCGCCTTCGACTGCAGGTTTGATCTTGGTGAACAGTGATAGAGGCAAGGTGACTAGTCGCCCCTTCCAGAACATTTCCCTCACTTCTTCGTTGGAACCTTCTTCAGTTGAGACAGCCTGATTGTTGGGGGATTTGGTGGGGTAATCAGTGGTTGCTTTATTATTGCTTTCCGAAGATTCGGTAATATGAACAATCTGTGGTGCCAGCTTGGAGGGATGCGGAATCATTGGGGGGACCTCCACGGATTGTGGGGTAGGATTTTTGGGGATCTGTGCATGCATGTTGGAATCCATCAAATGCGGAATATTTGGAAACAATTCGAATTTTTCGCCCTCCTGCGAAGAATCCGTGGCCGTTGGAGCTTTTCCCCCCAAATCAAAGGGATTGTGCTCAATCGTCACCAAGATTTTTGCAGTGCCGGAGGGGCCACCAACTGCCCCGGCCATGGTTCCTTCCGGCGCCTTGGGACAGCAGAAGCTCGCATTTTCGGAGTCCTCAGCTGATCGAACTGTAATAAAAAGTTGTACCTTGCCGGATTGGACATCTTCAACAGCTATAGGATCGCCAAGCAGCAGCACCAGGGCCTCATGAATGTGCCTCTCCAGGCTCCATGGCGCAGTGTAACGAATGGAAATGACTTTGGGGATCTGCGTTATGTCAGATACTTCGATGAGGACCAGGGTCTGGTCTCTTGCTTTCACATCCAGCATCTCACGGCTAAAGGTAATCAGCTTGCCAAAGAGAGAGATGAGCTTTTCCAGTGACTCTTTATTCCAGTAGTGGAAGGGGACTAGTGGGAGGTTGATCCAGATGAAAGAGGGTTTTGGTATAAGGTTGGCCCCATAATCCATAGACCACGGGGAGAAGGTTGAAGTGAAGCCCGAGAACCTGAAGACACCCTCCGCAATGGCGCTTTCCGCTTCAGTCACCATGTGGAAATGGACATGGCAAACTCCGTCGCAGACCCTTTGAAGGGTCCACCATCGTCCACTCCTACCCCAAGCAAAGTTGAATGCACTCTCAAGATCCTTAGTGAAGGGAATACGCCTGGGGTTGATGAGGTGTAGGAATGCGCTGGCATGAAGGGCCAGGAGGGCCTACCTGATTGCATTGTTGTGAGGTAGGTCAATCTCCAAGTTCGTGACTCTGTTGTGGATAGGGCAGTCGCGCACCTTGTGGCCAAACTTCTTGCAGCTGAAGCAATGGAAGCCGAAAATGCGGCACTCCGGTGTGCTGTGGTCGCCTCCTCCACATTTGTAGCAGCGCCTCTCCATCTTCTTGTTGCGGCGATTACGCAAAGGTGGGTTTTTTTGGGAGTGGATAAGAGGTTTTGGTTTGGGTTGGAAGCAAGGCTGGCAATTGACCCGAACCCGACCCGAGCCCGATCATGTCCGACCCGTTTTTAGTGGTACTCGGGCCTATTTTTTTTCATTTTTTTCGGACCCGGGCTGAGAAAAATAAGCCCGTTAAATTTCGGGCCGGGTTCGGGTGCATATTGGTCCGACCCAAACCCGACCCGATTTATCAATATATGAGAAAAGTCATCAGACTTACTTAAGAGTCAGACTTACGAGTTAAGGCTCTTAACTAAGTGAGTCAGTGACTCTTAACTTCTTAAGTCTTAAGTCTTAACTAAGTGAGTCTCCAGAATTTCGACGCTTCGAGCTCGCCAAATCCTTTCATCTTCCTCCAAGCTTCGATTCGTCTTCCGATCGCCAGCACCCATTCCCATTCATGGCAGCCCCCACTCCCAAGCTCTATTTATATGTAGTTTTCCCTCTTTCTTTTTCATCATCAACCCTAACCCTAGCTCCCAATTCAATTTCAATCTCATATTTGTGTAATCTGAATAGGGGATCTCAATTCATCATCTGCCAAGTTTCGATTTCAGGTAAAATTGTTGTTTCATTGATTTCATTAATTTTGATTTCATTAATTTTACATTGTTTCATCGATATCTCTCTTTCTTCGAATATGGCAGATCATATTCATATACAGACTAATTAGAAAATTTGAGGTGATTAATAAATATTCAGAATTGTTTGTTGATCCAACATCAGCTTTGTTCTAGTATGTGCTGATTTTCTCATTGAGATGTCGATTAAAATTGATACTATCATACTTCATTCTATAATTTGATAGGCATATCAATCAGCACATTAAAGGATAGTAGAACACATCTGTATTAGCAAAAATATCAGTACTGATATTTACAATTCATAGCACAGTAGATCATAACTACTGCTGTTTTAGATCTTTTGCATTGCAAAGGATTTTACATGGTAACATGAATCTTAAAAAAAGTGCAATCCATTTGCAGTTTGCAACTCCATTTCACAAGTGATTACACAGTCAAAAATTCCCATTTTTTCAACTTGCACGAAAACTGGTAGCGATGTCAAATATTAACACTTCAACTTGGCATAGGTTTTAATAAGCTGGGTTGCTGGTCAGAAAAGTATCTGGACATCTCTTTTGCTTGTTGTCATATGCGTTGCACCTTTCGAAGAAAAACTGAATGTAATGGAGCAAGAACACGCGTAGTGTCCTTTTTCAATTACACTTTCCTTCAATAGTGCTTTGATAAAAAGATCAATTTTCATCATCAGTTGATACTTTTCTACTTCTAGTTGGACCTTGTCCTTTGACAAACATCCAAATATGAATCTGAAAAAGAAGAAACATGGAAAATACTTGAATATCAAAACATATATTGTAGATGCTCAAAATAGAAAATCTCGAAGAGGCAAGTATAGATGCATACTCAGGAAATTTCATTGAACTTTATTGTTGCAATAGAATCTTTTTTCTGATTACCAATGTGAGTTTTTTTGTTTGTTTGTTTGACATATTTAATTAGAGATAACGTATACAAGCTAACAAGCTAACGCTAATGATAAAGTGGGAAAGCTTCTGAATTGAGAAGAAGATATTGGCTGTGAATTGAGAAGCCTTTCCACTTTCAAGGGGCATGACAGCATCGCCAAAATATACAATATTACAATTCAGCATCACTAAAATATACAGAACAATGGAAATTGCTTTCGAGGTTGCTCATTTAGGAATTGTAAAGTTTGAGGATGGATAAATGATGGAAGCTCATAGCTAGAGTACTTCATCTGTAACAGTTTTCTTATTTATTTTATGTTTGTTTCTTCTTCCTTGTTTTAGTAAGTAGTAACCATCTATTCTTGTAATATTACCTTACATTCTCTTGTATTTTGAACTAAAATTTGTCTATTCTGTATCATCAGGTTTCTCTTATATACATGGTTTGCTTTACCCTAAAATCATGTATTCTCTTGTATTATCAGTTTTCGCCTATAGTCATCAGTTCTGTATCATCAGGTTTCTCTTAGGGTATATTTGGCTGTTTCTCTTATATACATGGTTTGCTTTACAGACTGTATGTCGTTGTTCTCAGAATTCTTGATAGCAGTGTGCTTTTGATAATTTGTACTAATGGCATGTAATATGCAGAATAAAGTTTCTGAAGGAGGAATAGGTGCACACCTGAGTTGATGCTTGAGCATGGTGATTGGTGAAGGCCAGGGTATTGACAATAAAGATTGCCAAGTCATTGCTACATTTGTCGGTTGAAAGGATGGCACTAGTGGGGGTCGTAGATTAGCTGGATGAGCTATGCATGTTATCTTGTATTTCTTTTTTATATGGTCGTAGATTACATGGTCATTGCTACATTCATGTTATCTTGTATTTCTTTTTTATAAAACAATTCATGTAATTGCTTTTTTTAAATAAATCGGACTGGAGAAAATATGTTTGTATGAATGATTATTCCGACTAGCTATGTTCTCATGTTGTCTTGTATTACTTTCTATAAAGCAAACCATGTAATTGTTTTTTTTTAAAAATCGGGCCGGGCTCGGATATTTTTTGTTTAATCGGGTTCGGGCTTGGGCCCACTTTTTGGAGCCCAATGTAAATTCGGGCCGGGTTCGGGCCACACAAAAAAAATTCGGGCTCGGGCTCGGGCTTATATAAGTCCGGCCCTAACCCGGCCCATTGCCACCCTTAGTTGGAAGGCAGGTCTAGGGTTAAAGGTTAAGGGATTAATGAGTGGGGAGTTGACGTGATGGAGTGGGGTTTTCGAGGTGACAGTGGGCAGGCGTGGATTGCGAAGAGGCATTTGGAGGTTGCCATGATGACGTGTAGGTGGGGGTAGGCGAAGGACCTGGGCATATGATTTGCTCAGTTCCCTAGGGAAGAAGGCATTCTCTCTCCTCACCCCTCTATCCATTTTGATATCTTCCCAACAATCGGAATTGCGTGCTGGTCATGTCAAGAATTTTTTATCTAATCTTTTAATAGTATTTCATTAAAACTCAATTGTGAAATGTCAATTATGCTCATTTCTTTAATTTTTAAAATCTCTGATGTTTTTTTTCATGCTTCTCACTTTCTTTTTAAACTGCAAACCCATCATTCGCAAATTTGAAAGAAAAAAAAACTTTGCAAGTTTGAAAGTCTAAAAAAACGTAATTGTGAATTTTGAAGAATGATGAGTTTGCAAGTTTGAAAAGAAAGCGATAATGAAGGAAAAAACAACATGGGTTTTAAAGATTTAATAAAGAGGCAAAATTGACATTTCACAATTGAGTTTTAATATAATATTCAAAATTTAATGGAATATGGGTTTTAATGAGTAAGAAAAAAATGTTAAGGGTTTCTTAATTTAATTAGCAAATATTTGGAAATGTTGACCAAAATGACCCACTTTTTGAAAGTTTTTACCAAAATGACCCACTTTCGAAAGTTTTACCAAAATAACCCACTCGCTCACTCAGTTAGCGACTCTAGTGAAAACAGGATCACTAACTGGGTTAGAAAGTGTATACTTGGCATTTTTCTTTAGTTTTTTTTCAAATGGTGAAACCTGAAGAAAAAAAAAACCAAGCATATCGATATGTCAGTTTTTTTTTTAGGAAAAAGGTGGAAACTCGCTATCTCAGTTAGCGACCTTATTTTCACTAAGGTCGCTAACTGAGTTAGCGAATGTCGTACAAAAGAATTAGGTTTAGACTCGCTATCCCAGTTAGCGAGTGTGTTTGTACCACACTTGCTAACTGAGACAGCGAGTCTAAATCAAAATATATTTTTCTTCAAGTCACTACGCTCGCTATCTCAGTTAGCGAATGTGGTACAAACACACTCGCTAACTGAGATAGCGACTCTAAACCCACTGATTTTTTTATAATTCAAGCCAAAATATATTTTTCCTCAATTCATTTGTACCACACTCGCTAACTGAGTTAGCGACCCTAGTGAAAACAAGGTCACTAACTGATGTAGCGAGTGTATATTTGATTTTTTTCTTCATGTTTTTCTCCAAGTGGTGAAACCTGAAAAAAATGCTAAGTATACACTCGCTAACTCAGCTATCGACCATGTTTTCACTAGGGTCGCTAACTCAGTTAGCAAGTGGATCATTTTGGTAAAACTTTCAAAAGTGGGTCATTTTGGTCAAAAATTCAAATATTAGGGGGCTTCTTGATTTCCACCCAAAAATAAAAGTGTTAAATACTTTAAGTGGTAACCAAATTAACAGTTTTTCAATCTATATAATAAAACACAAAGAAAGCTATCAAGTGGCTCTCCTTCAATCCCCCAAAATTTAAAGGCCCAGATCTAACCTCACAAAACATATTTTCCCCCCTAAAAGTTTTCCCCCAAAACTCAAATTCAAATCCCCACCCAAAACAATTCCTATATTTATTTAATTATTTTCTCTCTCTCTCTTTCTCCCTCCTTCTTCTATTCAAAAAATTAAGAAAATAAAAATTTTAAAAATTTTTAAAAAATTAAAAAAATTAAAAACTTTAAAAACTTTAAAAATAATTAAAAAAAAAGTTTAAAAAATTATATAATATGTTTTTTTGCTGGACCCCCAAAAGTTTCTCATATAATATGTTTGCTACTTTAATTAATTTGCTGGACCTCCAAAACTATTTTATATGATCAAACAAGGTGCACCGTTCCGAAGACGTGCCGTAGGCATGTGTGAACGGGCAAACCTAGTAATATAACTGATATGGCTAAAATTGGGATTAAATCGGGACTGTTCAAATCGGACACGAATCTTAAAGCTCAGGGGTAAACGGTAATTTTACCTACAAACGGGTCTGAAATGGGAACTGGGCTTTTCTTCAAAGCCCAATAACCCATAAACGGACCCGCCTTAACTGGGTGTGGATTCCAACCTGCAAGAAACCCAGTCCAGCTGGATAGAATTATGGTTTATGATTGTCCCTAATCAACGGCGCTGATCACTTCTATCCATTCACTGGGAAGTACGGATTTAATTTTATCCCGAAACTAGTTCCTAAGGCGGCTATAAATACCTTCCATCCCCCACTGTTACCAGGTAATCAATCTTTTGCCAGTAAAATCTCATTCATAATCTTTTCTGATTACTGACTTGAGCGTCGGAGGGTGCGTCGCCAGGATCAACCCCGGTGTATCGCACTTTTTTAAGGTGAATGGCGGGAGTCAACGGTCAAACTCCGGTGGAAAGATTTTAGGTTTGGCTATTCGGTATCCCTAAGAATCCACAAATTCTATCTGTTTGCCCCCACACCAGATTTAGCGGTAACAGATTGGCGCCGTCTGTGGGGACGAAGAAGCAACCCGACCTAACTTCATCAGCGAGACTAGTTTTAAGCCATGCATCCAAAACAGAAGGGAAAGGCAGAGGTCTCCAGCTGAAGAACCACTTCTCTTTCTCATCTCCCTGCTCCAGCTCAAGGTGCTCCTCCTCAACAGGCCCCTCCAGGGTCTCGGGGAGCTGCCCAGGGGGCTCCCGTCAATATCGTCCGAAGCAACATCCTCCTCAAGACCATGTCGCGGGTCCCAATCCTTCAGTTGTGTCTATGGCTTCTCGAAGCCCTCCCGAGTGGGATCTTCGTCAAGTGATTGCCGACCGCCAAAAGGAGGTTGACCTCCGAACTCGCCTGAATAGATGGCGAGCCCTTGCGGGAGTCCATCAACCTGAGCACCCAAGGGCCTCAAGAGTCTGGACCCCCCGCCGACCGAGGACCAGAAGATCCCCTCCCCCGAGGAGGCGAAGAGAGACTCCTCAGCATCATCGGCGGAGAACTCATTCTCCAGTAAGCCGAGCCATACATAGGGACCGCCAAGCTGGAGAGGCACTAGTCACAAGGACGGAACTCCAAGACTTCCAAGCGGTAGTCTTACGGGCCCTCAATATCGCCCCAAATAATGACCAGAGGCCACCTACCCAAGAGCCATCTAGGAGCCACCGCCTTCACACTCCCAGACCTCGTCCATCTCCAAGCTACCATGGCCGTAGCCCCAGTCCACCCTCGTACGAAGATGAGTCCCGGGGCTCGGCAAGATATGATCAAAGAGAAGACTCAATCTACCGCCGTCTCCACGAGATGGAGAGGCGCCTCGGCTGAATTGACAAGGAAGGAGAGCAACGGGCGATAAATCTTCGCCTGAGCAGACCTCCATTCTCCCGCACCATCATGGAGGCCCCGTCCTAGAGAACTTCAAGCCACCTCACTTCGAGGTGTACATCGGGGAGTCGGACCCCGCGGATCACATAGAGAGTTTCAAAACTCTCATGATGATCCACCATGCTTCAGATGCCCTCCTCCGCAAGATCTTCCCTTCCACGCTGAAGGGGCCTGCAAGAGAATGGTACTCTCGACTCGCCTCGGCCTCCATCTTCTCATTCGATCAGTTCGAAGGGCTCTTCCTTACTTATTTCTTAAGTAGCCGCCGGACCGAGAAAACAAGTGTATCTCTGGTGACCCTCAACCAAGAAAAGGGTGAACGCCTAAGGGATTACGTTCTACGCTTCACCGCCAAAGCCTGGTCCATTCCCTCCCTCAACCAATCAGCAGCCTCTGCCGCATTCGAGCGCAACGTCACCAACGCTCGCCTCAAGGAATCCCTTGCCAAGAAGCCTCCCCGGGACTTCTCAGAACTCCTACTTAGGGGGAGAAGTACATACGAGTGGAAGAGGCTCTCAACCCCCCTACTCTTGAAGAATCATTTTTCGGGAACAAATGGAAGAATACGAGCGAAGAGGGGTCCTAAAAATCCCAGAAGGACAGCAATGGTCAGCACCGCCCGACCCCTCGTTTTGAGAAGTTCACCTCCCTCATTGCTAATATATTAGAAGTTCTTATGGAGGTGGACAAGGAAGGGCTACTCCGAGCTCCCCCTAGAATGAATACCCCTGGCAAGAAGAGAAATAGGGATAAGTGGTGCCGCTTTTACAGGGACCACGGCCACAAAACGGATGATTGTCGGGCTCTCAAGGAGGAGATCGAAGAACTCATACAACGGGGACACCTGACCAAGTTCGTCCAAAAAGATGGGGCCGAGCTTCCCCCCTGCGGAGCCTACAAACGAACAGAGAGGCCCGCCGAGCTTCAAGACTCAGAACCTGAGGCCGTCTTTCACCTCATCCAAGGAGGTCCAATCATGGGAGAACCCAGCTCCTCCCAAGTGGTCTTCACCTTATCGTAGAAGTAGGATCTTGATTTTAAATAAGGCTGATGCTTGTAACCCGGCCAATAGCATGTAATAATGGCTCACCCCATTGAAGCGGCCACTTAGTTTATCTCAATAAAACTTTACTTTTTTTTATTGCAAATTATTGCTCTTACTTCATCTCTATCTCTTCGAGTCACATATACGACTCGTTAAATGGTGAGTTCAAAATCCAGCTTCTCCTACATGGCTGTTCCCGCAACTTACTAAGCTCAAAAAACGAGTTTGGAGTCCAACACTTGGTTCGATGTTGCTTTAGCCGCTTGCAAACAAGCAAGGGCGGGACAACTTACCATTCGGAATTGCTCCTACAACTCGTTAACCTCCTCTAACAACGAGTTCGGAGTCCAACACTTGGCTCGATTCCGCTTCAAATTACTCGCTCATAAGCGGGTAAGAAGTGGTTCGCCATTCGGAACTGCTCCCACAACCGTTGATTCTCTCACTTAAACAACAAGTTTGGAGCTCACAACTCTCTCGTAGAGTTGCTCCTCAAACTTGTCTCCCAAATGGCTCTCTCCTAGAGTCAAGCTCTTCGCTCCGCTCACCTCCAAAGCGGACCTCTTCTCGACAAGTTTGGAGCTCACAACTCTCTCCTAGAGTTGTTCCTCAAACTTGTCTCCCGAATGGCTCTCTCCTAGAGCCAAGCTCTTCACTCCGTTTACCTCCAAAGCGGGCCTCTTCTCAACGAGTTCGGAGCTCACAACTCTCTCCTAGAGTTCCTCCTCAAACTTGTCTCCCGAATAGCTCTCTCCTAGAGCCAAGCTCTTCGCTCCGCTCACCTGCAAAGCGGACCTCTTCTCAACGAGTTCGGAGCACAACTCTCCCCTAGAGTTGCTCTTCAAACTTGTCTCCCAAATGGCTCTCTCCTAAAGCCAATCTCTTCGCTCCGCTCACCACCAAAGCGGACCTCTTCTCAACGAGTTCGGAGCTCACAACTCTCTCCTAGAGTTGCTCCTCCAACTTATCTCCCGAATGGCTTTCTCCTACAGCCAAGCTCTTCGCTCTGCTCACCTCCAAACCGGACCTCTGCTCAACGAGTTCGAAGCTCACAACTCTCTCCTAGAGTTGCTCCTCAAACTTGTCTCCCGAATGGCTCTCTCCTAGAGCCAAGCTCTTACTCCGCTCACCTGCAAAGCAGACCTCTTCCAAACGAGTTCGGAGCACAACTCTCCCCTTGAGTTGCTCCTCAAACTTGTCTCCCAAATGGCTCTCTCCCAGAGCCAAGCTCTTTGCTCCGCTCACCTCCGAAGCGGACATCTTCTCAACGAGTTCGGAGCTCACAACTCTCTCCTAGAGTTGCTCCTCAAACTTGTCTCTCGAATGGCTCTCTACTACAGCCAAGCTCTTTGCTCTGCTCACCTCCAAAGCGGACCTCTTCTCAACAAGTTTGGAACTCACAACTCTCCTCTAGAGTTGCTCCTCAAACTTGTCTCCCAAATGGCTCTCTCCTAGAACCAAGCTCTTCGCTCCGCTCACCTCCAAAGCAGACCTCTTCTGTAGCGCCCCGAATTTCCAGATTAATAACATAGAAATTTCGTGGCACATTCCCAGTGATCCACTTCAACATAATATTAAACATCAACAACACCACTAAAATTTTCAATATTTATCTCAACAAACCTTTTACAATGCACAACGGAACTCAAATAACTCAACTCAATATTCTCTTCATTTACAACACTAATTTATCTAAAAAAAAACTGATATTACAATTTGCACAATCTCTTATATGTCAATTAATTCTCAAACCAACTTAAGCATTCCATCTCCGACTCAAAGCATTCTACCTGCAACATGTGAGGCTAGAGATGATCCCTAACCCCCAAACTAAAGGGGTCAGCCATAAATGGTGTGAGAAATATAAAAATAAACAAACAACAACATAAAGCTCATACCTCATAAATTCTTAAACAACAAGTACTAAAGGAATATGGAAAGTACGAAATGGAAGGTAACATAAAACATCAAGTGATACTAAGCTAAGTGTCATGTGTAGAAAACAAGAAAACCACATGCATAAAACCAAGCCAAGAAAACACAAGTTCTAAATGCAGACTCTCTAATGCGTACTTGTCGAAGTCTATGCATCCCATTCTACATAGGTTCGGTGCAAGCCCTTAACGTCTTCACTTCATAGGGTTCAATCCCCGCGTTATGAACTACTCCTAACACGATGACTACTACGAGATAAAGATAAACCATGGATAGTATCACATGCCCGATAATTCCGGAGATGGATCCCACACCCAAGATATTTTACATGAATAATTCCGGAGATCATCCCACACAGAAATATTGACACGTCACCACAATATTCCACATGCGCTTCACATCGACTCCGATAATTCCGGAGATCAATCCCACACCACAATAGTTACCGTGATAATTCCGGAGATTGTCCCACACCCAAGATATTTCACTTGAATAATTCCGGAGACATATCCCACACCACTAATAATCTACTGTGATAATTCCGGAGATTGTCCCACACCGAAAGCCATACTGAGGTTCGTGACTCATGTTCCCGTTCATCATATCACCACTAGTGCCTGTCCTTAAAATTTTGGTTAAATGATTACTTAACGAATCTCCTAGAGTGATGCACCCTACCGGCCTAAATTTAAATTCAAATAACTGAAATGCCTCAATGGGCCTCAACCAAATACTCAACACCGGTATACTAGGGTCATACGCCTCTAGAGACTCAAACTCAAAAGTCTAAACCAAATCCCACTAACAAAGTGGCTCAACTAAATGCCATACTCAACTGAATGTCTCAAGGTCAATTGCTTAATTATATTCTGAACTGAATAACAAATATATATAGAAACTAATCATTCGAATTAACACTGAAGTTTACAAATATCCTTCAGTACCAGTCGACTCGTACTGAGATAAGTCGACTGTCCAGAGGACCAAATTCAAGATTTGACAAAAATAAACTAAGTCTCGTATCAGTCGACTTACAAGAGGGTCAGTCGACTTACCCGAGGAAAATTCCAGCAATCCTCTCAAAAATATTCTAAGTGTTTAAGTCGACTTAACTGGGTTATAGGTCGACTGTCCAGAAGGACAAATAATTCTTACGAAAATAACTTCTACAGTGGACCAGTCGACTGCCTAGGGGCTAGGTAGACTGTCCAGACCAACTATTTCAACAAATTCAAACAAAATATCAGGCTCGTACCAGTCGACTGCACCGTAGGCCAGTCGACTGTCGGCCTACAGAATTTCAAAATCAGGTCTGATTACAAAATCGAATTTCTGAAGCTTTCTAATGATCAATATTATGGAAATAGTTCGTACTCAGGAAAATAATAAATCTTAACGAAGTTTCATCAGGTATATGTATAAATTACTCAAAACATCGATATGTCAAGATCTAAATTCTCATATTCTAAATCACAAATCCTTTTGTTAGGGTTTTACAAGATCTAAGTCTTTTTCACAAAATCAATAAGAATCTGATTTATAATTCTAATGTCCAGGTGTTCATGCACAAATCTCAACACGCTTTTAGCAAACATTTTCAATATTAAAGATCTACTATTTCATCCACATTTATTCACATGATTCACATCACATTACGAGATCTAAATTGTTCACCACAACCAATCATTACATCATGATATTTGTACACATGAATCGACCAGAAGACAAATTTCTTCCATGCATGATATCAAATCAAACAACAAACAAATTTTTATATTACTCACCTTAGAATTTGAGAATAGTCCACAAAGAAATCCTCTTTTGCTAGATCCAAAAAGCTCTTGCTCCACCCAAAAAGATCTCCAAAATTCTGTGTATTATCAGTAATGATGGCTGGGAAAAATCCCTTAAATATGCCGGGTTGATTATTAGGGTTTTACCCGCAACTTTGCAAAACACCCATTCCCAAAATACAATTTGCATGTATAGATCATTCTTTGGAAATTCCATCAAAACTCATTTAAATTAGGTTTTATAAGAAAATATGCATTCTAAATCTCAATTAGTACTGTTCAAAACGTCCAGAAATTGTATTTGGCATTTTAGCCCCTAAAATTGTCGAATTTGCAAAAAAGTCCTTCTTTTCTTAAAAATTGCAGATAGCTCCAATAAATTTCAGAAAAAACTGAAAAAATACTAAATAAATCTCAAATAATAAATAAAGATTTTTCATAAAGAAAACTAAATTTTCACACTTCTCATGAAAGTATTTGCACGTGTACAAAAGATAAATTTTCTGAAAATACTCATTAAATCCCCAAAATAAATTGAAATTCATTTTCAAATACAAAATAATATTTGAAAATACGGGGTTCTACATCTTCTCAATGAGTTCGGAGCTCACAACTCTATCCTAGAGTTGCTCCTCAAACTTGTCTTCCGAATGGCTCTTTCCTAGAGCCAAGCTCTTCGCTCCGCTCACCTCCAAAGTGGACCTCTTCTCAATGAGTTCGGAGCTCACAACTCTCTCCTAGAGTTGCTCCTCAAACTTGTCTACCGAATGGCTTTCTCTTAGAGCCAAGCTCTTCACTCCGCTCACCTGCAAAGCGGACCTTTTCTCAATGAGTTCGGAGCACAACTTTTCCCTAAAGTTGCTCCTCAAACTTGTCTCCCAAATAGCTCTCTCCCAAAGCCAAGCTCTTCTCTCCGCTCACCTCCAAAGCGGACCTCTTCTCAACAAGTTCGGAGCTCACAACTCTCTCTTAGAGTTGCTCCTAAAACTTGTCTCCCGAATGGCTCTCTCCTACAGCCAAGCTCTTCGCTCCGCTCACCTACAAAGCGGTCCTCTTCTCAACAAGTTCGGAGCTCACAACTGTCTCCTAGAGTTGCTCCTCAAACTTGTCTCCCAAATGGCTCTCTCCTAGAGCTAAGCTCTTCGCTCTGCTCACCTCCAAAGCGGACCTCTTCTCAACGAGTTCGGAGCTCACAACTCCCTCCTAAAGTTGCTCCTCAAACTTGTCTCCCAAATGGCTTTCTCCTAGAGCCAAGATCTTCGCTCCGCTCACTCCCAGAGCGAACCTCTTCTCAACGAGTTCAGAGCTAAAACTCTCCTTGAGAGGTGCTCCTCAAACTTTTCCTCCAAGAACGGACTTCCCCGAGAGCCATGCAAAGCTCTTCTCAACTCAGCGAAGACGAAGATGTTGCGAGACTATCTTGACCTTGAGGAAGGAGGATTCTCCAATTCATATCTGAAGAGAACTTTTAGATCTTTGAAATAGCTTCAGAACAAGGGGTCATACGCCCCGATCCGACCTCCGTAGCAACGGGAACATCGAGAAGAACTCTCCCTAGACTTCGGCACACCTTGCCGAGCGCTCTTGGCACCGATGCCCAAACATGAAAAAAAATCTTCACATTGGGACCTCGACACACCTTACCGAGCGCTCTTGGCACTGACGCCTAAACATGAAAAAAATCCTCACTTTGGGACCTCGGAACACCTTGTCGAGCGCTCTTGGCACCGACGCCCAAACATGGAAAAAATCCCCACTTTGGGACCTCGGCACACCTTGCCGAGCGCTCTTGGCACCGACGCCCAAACATGGAAAAAGTCCTCACTTTGGGACCTCGGAATACCTTGCCAAACACTCTTGGCACCGACGCTCAAATATGGAAAAAACTCACTCCGGACTTCTACAAAGACTCGCCGAACCCCTTCTTTACACGTGTCGCCACGCCGAGGTATCTCTGCACCTCGGCAGGAGACCCCGAACCCCCCTGGACTTCGACCTCCTTCCTAACACATATTTGGAGGGGGTCGGCAACGTCGCCGAAGCAACTTGCCACCGGAGCTCAAATGAGAGAAATTTCGCCTCGAAATACGTGCTCTAACAGGATCAACAACACAGATCCCAACAAACAAACATAGAAAAGGAAAAAGGGGAAATAAATAAGGGGCTGAACAGGTCGGTTTCGACCCGTTGAAGGACCCAAACCCATTTCCGCTTTCACTCTTCTTCTCCATTTCCTGCCAAAAACCAAACAAAAAAAAAACCAACATCTCCTCCTTCAATGTTGAAGCTTTGAACTCTCCGCCATGGCCTCGCCTTCATCGAGCTCCGCCGTGTCTCCCCCTCAAAGGAGCTCAGTCGAGCACTCTCCTACCTCGATGAGCTCCAGCAAACGAGCTCTGCCGAGCTCTTCCATTCGCCATGCTCCAAGCTCGTCTTGACTAAGCTTCGAGCCAAACTCCACTTCGAAGCCCTGTAGTCGAGACACAATCGGACGCTGTCACTGCTGAGCTCCGTCACCATCACCATTCGCTGAGCTCCGAGTCTTCGCCGAGCTCGAGCTACCATCGAGCTCCCCCTCTACTCACAATCACCACTATCGAGCTCCTCCATCTTCGTCGAAGCTCCGAACCCAAACCTCCTTCGCGAAGCTTCACCGTCGCCACCCATCACCATGGCTCCGACGAGCTCCACACCGTCGCCGCCGAGCTTCGAAGAGCTCTTCGCCACGGCAGTCGAGGTCCTCCGCTCCCGAAGTCGCGAAGCTCGCCACCAAAATCCGAGCGTTCTCATCACCGGAGCCTAAACATGAGAAAAATTCCCCATCGCGAGCTCCTCGACGAGCCGCCTCCGATGTCGGTCTCCACTATCGTCGAGCCCCATTGACGAAGGAGCGTGAAGGTCGGCAGTCATCGCCGAGCGTTGGTGGTACCGGAGCTCAAACGAGGAAAAAGCTCCAACTTCAGTCTTCTCCGAGCTCCGAGCTCCTTCCTCGAAGAACCCATCGTTGCCGAGCTCACGTTCTCCAAGGCTCCGAGCACGAACCTCCTCACTATCTGAGCTCCCTCACTTCCTCTTCGAGCTCTTGACCACACCGCCAGTCCGCCGAGCTCGCCTACCTCGTCGAAGCTCCGTCTCCTCGCCTGGCTCTGCTCGGAGGTTGAGTCGGAGAAGGAGACGATGGAGAGAGCATGAGAATGAGACGAAGAAGAAAAAGAAAGATCAGCAGTGGAATAGAAGAAGGAAAGAAAGAAGACATAGGAGAGAGAGAGAGGAAAAAAAAACAGGAGTCAACGGCTCGCCATTGACTTTGCCACGTGGCGTCGACATGGACTTTGGCAACTTTTGCCGAGAGTTCTTGGCACCGGAGCTCATATGGGAGAAAAAATGACCTCCTCCCGATGCGCGCTCGCTTGATCATGATCAACACACACGATTGCGCCACGTCACCAGGTATTTATTTATTTATTTAAATAATCGAATTAATTATTTAAAAAATTCGAAAAAATATTTAAAAATCATTAAAAAATAATTAAAAATTCTAAAAATAATTATTAATTCAGAAAATAATTTTAAAATTCTGAAAATAATAATTATTAAATTAGAATAATTAATTAAATTTTTCGATAATTAATTATTTAATTCTGAAATTAAATAAAAAATTCAAAAAATTTCAGAAAAAATCTTGAAAAATCACAAAAAATTCAGAAAAATCTGAGAATAATTTTGGGTATTTTAAAAGCTCAGAATAACACCGTTACACCCCGAGCTAGATCCAACTCCCACGAGAATTCCGATAAAATCCCGTACGCCATTTGAACAACAAACTACTTCTCAAAGGCTGTTAAACTCAGTCTTCAGGAGTGGGGGGCTCGTGATATGACTAAAATTGGGATTAAATTGGGACCGTTCAAATCGGACACGAATCTTAAAGCTCAGGGGTAAAACGGTAATTTTACTTACAAACGGGTCTGAAATGTTAACTGGACTTTTTTTCAAAGCCCACTAACCCATAAACGGACCCGCCTTAACTGGGTGCGGATTCCAACCCGCAAGAAACCCAGTCCAGCTTGATAGAGTTAGGGTTTATGATTGTCCCTAATCAACGGCCCTGATTACTTCTATCCATTCACTGGGAAGTAGGGATTTAATCTTATCCCGAAACTGGTTCCTAAGGCGGCTATAAATACCCCCATCCCCCACTGTTACCAGGTAATCAATCTTTTGCCAGTAAAAGCTCATTCATAATCTTTTCTGATTACTGACTTGCGCGTCGGAGGGTGCGTCGCCGGGATCAACCCTGGTGTATCGCACTTTTTGCAGGTGAACGGCAGGAGTCAGCGGTCAAACTCCGGTGGAAAGGTTTCAGGTTTGGCTATTCGGTATCCCTATGAATCCACAAATTCTATCTGTTTGCCCCCACACCATATTTAGCGGTAACAATAACAAATTAACATTATATTATGCATTGATAAAAAGCCTCCAAACAACTTGATTTTTGTGTACACATGTGTTTTATGGTATTACTAGGTTTGCCCGTTGACACGTGCCTACGGTACGTCTTTGGAACGGTGCACCTTGTTTGATCATATAAAATAGTTTTGGAGGTCCAGCAAATTAATTGAAGTAGCAAACATATTATATGAAAAACTTTTGGTGGTCCAGCAAAAAACATATTATATGAATTTTTATTTATTTATTTATTTATTTTTAAAGTTTTTAAAGTTTTTAATTTTTTTATTTTTTTAAAATTTTTAAAATTTTTATTTTTTTTATAATTTTTTGAATAGAAAGAGGGAGAGAGAGAGAGAGAGAAAATAATTAAATAAATATAGGAATTGTTTTGGGTGGGAGATTTGAATTTGAGTTTTGGGGGAAAACTTTTAGGGAGGAAAAATATGTTTTGTGAGGTTAGATCCGGACCTTTAAATTTTGGAGGGATTGAAGGAGAGCCATTTGATAGCTTTCTTTGTGTTTTATTATATAGATAAACATAAAAATATATATGAATTATTCATAAAAGTTTCATCATAAGAGTACAACTACTCCATTTTTTCGTTAGCTACTCCATTTTTTTGTTAGATTTATTTGATTCCAAATAAGTAATCTGGCTATTGTTGAGGGGGGGAAATATAATTACAGTATTAGCGTATGTGTTGTATGATGGTGAAATAAGAGAAGTACGACGATTGTAGGTATCAATGACTGTGGTTTTTTTTTTCTATCTAAGATTCAGTTGGGGAAGATGAAAGCAAATTGCATTCAATTGTTAATTTTATGTAAAAAATAAAAGAGACATTGAAGAAAACTAAATTAATTATAATTTTGGTAGATGAAGGTTCTCGTACTATATATCATCCTCGTTCTCAGAGCCGGCCCTGAATTTATGACAGCCCATGACGATCTTCAGAAATGAGGCTCCCATAAAAACTTTGTTTAGAAAAAAACTTGATAAAAAAATTTTGGAATTTTTTTTCCCTACAATTATTAAAAACCGAGATATATGAAGAAATAGATTGATATTTAGGAATTTGAGAGAAAAATATCTCCATACAAATCCATTCTCAGCTAAAATAAGCCAGCTAAATTACTAATTTTAAAAACAAAAGGTCTAAAAAATTAAATTTGGAGGCCATAAAAAATATATTACGTGCAATATATATATATATATATATTAGAAAAAATAAATTTGGGTCCCCTAATATTGCGAAAAAACCAGGGGTCCGAGGCGGCCACGTCTCCTGCCTCAAGTAGAGGCGGCTCTAATCGTTCTTGACCCGTGGTGCCCAATTCGTTTCAGAAGACCTATCAGTGGTTAGTGACCGAGATTAATACTATTAGGACTGGAGGAAAATTATTGTATATATACCGCTAGGGAGTAGTAGGACTGGTCATTACCACCAGTCCTGGCAAAGGGGAATCTAGGCAATAGGAGGGATCACGCTTGTACTACAACACATAACTCACAACTTCCTATGTGACTTTCCTCTTCTCAACTTCTTCATGTACAATGAGTTTTTCTCTATGAGCTCGAAATTTGTACTAAAATGATGTATCAGCTCATATTAGTTTATATGATAGGTCTTCTCTATCACTCCCTGTGTGGCCTTCTTCTCCACTTCTTCCCGTTGTCGTCGTCTAAATTAGTTAGCATTGGTCTATTACAATTGAGTTCAATGTTCATATGAAAATGATGTATCAGTTCGTATTAGTTATTCATATGAAAATGATGTATCAGTTCGTATTAGTTATATGACTAGTCTTCTCTATGACTACGGTGTCTGTATGTATAAAACTGCTATTTTATAATATATTATAAAAATATAAATGAATTGAAAACTGTGACATTGAGATGTATGTATTGTATGGTTTATGATTATTTAATCAATTTTCATGATATACAATCTCCGGCTATTTTTTTTGTCAACAATTTTAGTAATACCCTACATGCAATTCTAACATCGGAACCTTAACAATCTATTTGAATGACTGTTTTTTTTTTATTTAAGAAAAATGTGAAATCTGGTCACCCTGTTTCATTAATAAGAAATTAACGATACAAACCCAGAGAACTGGGCCAGACAGAAAATAAAACATACATGAAGCAACATGACCCGTACAAACAAAAAATCTCTCCAACAATCCTGGAGGGTGGGCCGACAAACGAATTTGGTCCAGCTAAATTGTATGTACGTCAGTTTAGCTTCGTACGCTACCTCCACGGCACGTGCACACCCACCTGATACCAGTCTGGCAGGCTTTTATCAGCCGTCGTTCCCTGCCTTCTCCTTGCTGGGGGGACCCCATCTTTGAGCCCAAGCCCCACAGGCCGAATTACGGCACAAGCGCAGTAACTGCACCCTCCCACCATCTCCACCATTCATCCTACAAACGCGCCAATAGCTCCCACAACCGCTACCAAAGAGATAGCCGTGAAAAGGATACCTTCACCTCTCTTACGATTGTGCTTTCTCAGGCGATTTCTCACCAAAGAACTATCTCGCTCACCCAACCAAAAAATCACGCTCCGAGGGGGAGCCGTGGAGAGGATACCTCACTACAAACAGTACTCAAATGGCCGGCGCTTTTTAACCATAATGGCCGGCGCTTTATAAACGCCAGGGAATTGTTTATGGCGTTTCGTAAAGCGCCGCCGCAAGCGCCGTCCATACCGCCGCCGGGAAATCTTATTCGAATCCCCGGCGCAAATGAACGCCGGCCATATTGTGAGGAATCCCCGGCGTTTAAGAAACGCCGGGGTTGTACTTTTGAATTATAAAAAAAACTTAACGTTATTGAGCATACCCCGGCGTTGGTAAACGCCGGGGTATGTTTAATTCCTGATTCCCCCTATTTTATACCTGCTTCCCACTCCTCCACAAATTATGAAACCCATAGATTTATAACCATATTATTGAAACTCACAAATTATCACAGACTATACTACTCCACAAATTATCACAAACTCCACTACTCCACAAATAATCAAATAATCAAACAAAGACTCCTTCAAACTCACAAATAATCAAACAAAGACTCCTTCAAACTTTTATAAAACAAAGATCTTTCATTCATAGTACTATATATACATCTTTCAAAGTTTTTTCAACTTCAAAATATAGATCACATAAAGTTCTTCCATAAACAATAGTGAGAACTCCAACCATTCAACAAGATGGATCACATAAAGTTCTTTCATAAACATAGATCACATAAAATTCTACAATCATTCAACAAGATCCCAGTGCTTCCTAGTCAATACAAAGGTTGATAAACAATAGTGAGAACGCTCGGATGGTAATCCTGCAAAACGAACAAGAACAAATTCTATAGTTAGAGAAAAATTCGCTGAAATTAAGACAACTAGTTTTTAAGCATAATCTTGTTAAATGAAAAGTACTCTTATTCTACATCTTTCATATCTGAAGGTTAAGACATATATACTTGCAGCTAATGCTTCTCTTTTTCAGTCGCTGTCTCGCTGATGCTTCTCTTTTCAGTTTATGCTTTTTATTAATGCCTGTATAGATTGATAGTTTCATCAGGTCACATGGCTTCGAGTTTATTATGTACCAAACAGTACCTAGCTCTGGTTCACCATTTTAAACACTAATCTCAACTTGGATACAATGGAATCTTGATCTTTAAGATCCAGTATCATATCCAACGATCCATCAGAGCGTTAGTTAAATTAGTTAATTTATGTACGTGCATTGTCATTATGATTGTAAATGGTGACCAAATGTTTATGGAGTACTGTCAGTTTTAGTCGACAACGCATTAATTTACACTTAACTAATCTCCCACAACTAATTAGTATATATCGTTATTGAAACAAAACCACATGCTCCAGTAAATCATGCACTAAATGATCTGTTCCTCCTAAGATCATAAGCAACTTGATGCCTAAGTTGATCAGATTGAAGATAAGAAGAAAAAAAACCACAAACATCTAAAAACAAGAGCAAACATCTGTAAAGGAAAAACAAGAACAAACAGCCATGAAAGCAACAGAATACAGTAAAGGAAAAAACAGAGACAACACAAGAGCAAAATAGGCAGAACAGAAGAAGGCAAATGCAAGCACACACCCCTCACAAAAACAAGCTAAAACTCACCAGTACCTGAGGATCCTGTACAGCTCGACGTGTATCAAACATCACTGCAAACCGCACCGTACAAAATCAGCAACCCAACGGAAAGAAGAAAAAAATATACATAAGACAAGATAGCCACAAGAAAAGTAAACATCAAGGTTCATGAAGTCTCAACATCCATACAAAACAGCGTAAATAAACAAGAGAAACATAAAGCAAAATATACTTAAAGAGCAGTAAATGCTAAAGAACCTACAGAAACAAATTTGCTAGGGATTTAGCGATCGCACTGACACACTCTTCGCATGGTAGCAGCCCTCATTTTCTCACTCACTCACTCATTGTTCTCATCTGCAGTCTCCTTCTCCAAGCCATAACAAAGATATCATGGGAATAATCTTAATCAGTACAGGAGCCACAGCCCGGTAATTACAACTTACACACTAATCAAAGGTTAACAAAAAATCATATACGTTGAAGACACAAGGCACTAATTATCAAATTGATCACAAGTGAGAAATGTTGCTACTTAGAGATGAAATTCATTGTAGAGAGATCGTGCCAATTAATTCTTGTAGACTAACCTCTATATCATCGCACAAACCTTCTTTCGAATTCTTAACTACATACACAATGTTGGACCAGTGTAATCCCTAAAATTATTACTGTAAAAGCAATATTATCCTCAAAGTTATTTGGTCAGCTAGTCAGTATATATACACATGCAGTACATAATGTTAAATATCCAATATTATTCAATGGAAAGTAAGGGAATTAGTGGCCCCCATTTGCTAAAGTGGAAGTGAGTGCAGGTATAAATAATGTACCAATTGTATGGACTATGGGTACAGTGTGTTGAGATTTAATGAAGACAAAGCTCCCTTCTTTTTACTCCATTAAATATAAAAGCCAACAGCCCAATGGAAGTTAATATGTCAGTTAATGGAAGTTGAGAAAATACAAGCCTACAGTGTACGTCTAGCGATGTCGTCGACGGGATCACCAAGGTCGTCGACTTCCTCTTCATTCGGACGACTGGATGATGTCGGTTCTCTAACATCATGCTATATAAGAAATAAGTATGAAAGATGCCTTGAGTCGGATTGGTACACACAATTAGTCAGATTCGTATAAAATGCTAATGCTAAGCAATTGATAGACACAATTAGATAAGAACAATACTGTATATAATCTCTAACCTGTCTCGGTATGTTAGATGGGTTATAACCATGTGTTTCCCTCATCATCTGTGCTATATGTGCAACTGTTGCCTTAAGCTCTGCGACTGTTGCCTCTAGATTGGCTATCTTCTCATCTCTAGGATCCGGCTGTGATGATGAAGAAGCATGAGCACGAAAGGGTGTTGGTCCTAACCCCTTCCCACGCACACGGCCACTGCGCTCCGGACCCATGTTTTCGGCCAATGCCTGGTGTTGAAGCTGCACTATATCGACCGGTGTTGTGGGAAAGCCGGCGGTGGAAGCGGATGATAGTTCGGCATACCTATTTCGAGCAGTTGTCTGTTTAAAAAAAAATATCCAAATTCATTATTAAGGCATATTACACATAAAATAAGCAAATTTAAGATAGAAAAACTATTACCGATATCGTCGCTGCCTTTGAGGACGGAAATACGCCTTGTGAGTTCATGTGGGTTGCGTCGAAGAAATCTAAATCGCCGTACTGATCCGCACCTCCTCGCTCCACATCCTACATATATTAGAATACATAGGGAATCATTTCTTTCTTTCTTCATTAAATTGAATACATATATATGCTTTGAATACTTAAAAGAATACACACATATATACAAAATACTTAGATATACCATTATTGCACGTCGCCGTGCAAAGCTTGTACCTCCTGCAGTGTGCAGCACGTCCTGTGCATCCCTACTTGCACGACCTCTTTCAGCTCTCTTCTGCACATAATATAAAATTATTACACAGACAATAAGATTTAATAAGCCATATATCATATCAAAATATATTGCATCATATACTACAATTTTTTAATTACCTTCCCTTCAGGTGTATTCCAAAAATGGCATAGAAATTCCCAATCAGCACGCACGACACCTCTCGGGACTGCTCTTGTGTTCTCAGCCATTATTCGGTTCTCATCATAATATTTTGCCTTAAGCTCAACCTTATAGTCTCTCCATTTCTTGGACATTGATTTATTCACCCAATCAGCATCAAGAACCGCCGGGTAATCAAATTTTTGCTGCAACAGTCATGAATCAATATCATATATTAGAGAATTTACGTCATAAGATAACTACCTCAAAGCATTAAACTACAACTACAAGATAATGACTATGGTTTACTATAAGGTGATATCAGCTTATGTATATGATCTACACTGTGCTTCTTTATATGCATACTTGCATGTACTTAATGTTTATAGATCTTCATGTACGATCTTTAAATTATGGTTCTAAGGAGCTCCAGCAAATAGTATAAAATCAAATAAGTTCCATTACATAAACTCTGCATATACTCTAAGTATAGTCATCTAAAAGCAAAACAGAACATAAGAATCAAAATTATACAGTAGCATAGATCAATTTACCCATCGGTTACTCGAGATAAAGTGATATACCAATGCATATATGAATAAACTTTCCCCCAAAAAATAGAAAGAAAACAAGGTATTTTTTCCCCTGTTCAAGGTAAATGCCGAAAGTGGGGACCAAAATGAGGGCATAATGTGTAGTGATAAGTTTTTGGTTTTCTTATTTGGTTATTGGTTCAGTTTTTGTTAAACACTGTCAAACCCATAACCAATCCAAACTCTTCATTATCCAGAAAAATCGTACCTATAACCAAACTATTTAAGAAATACTGTAAATATAAATGGTACCTTGATAACTTCAATAGCTCTAGTCCTTGTCGCTATGGGGATATTTGTCCATCTATCGAATGATAGTGGAAGATACTCCGAATTCCGAGCAATCAACCCAATGAATGATGCGAAAGTCACTGCATTTTTCCCTACGGGCTGATGATCCCCATTTATCTCCACTAATATTTTTTGACCCGCGGGTAGCTTCCATACATCAACTAACTTTGTCGCTCCCCGGGTCTTTTTTTTGGGGGGGGGGGGGGGGTGGCTGGGTGCTCCCCTCACCTACCTCTACGTGGGTATCCTCCTCGTTTAGAGGCTCCTCAATCCTTCTTTTTAGCACCGTACGTCGCGGCATAATTCACACATGCTAATAAGAATTATGAAGCATACATTAAAAAAATAAGAAGAACTTGGTATGGATGAAAGCTGTTCAAATCCTCGAAGTGAAGTCTCAGAACCCACAGGAAAAATGAAATCATGTTAGCTCACAAATCTGAGCATTTAAATTTTAGCAACCAAGAATCAGAAATTTAGGCTACAAAAATGAGTAAGCTAAACGTTCGCATATCATCTTATACAAGTGACTACTATACAGAATGCAATTATTTATTTATAAAACAAAATAGGATGAGAAAACACAAACAGTGACTATGTAGAATTCTTAGCCAAGCACTAAGAAAAAGAGAAGCAAATGCGGCAGGCCTACAGGAAGGCTCTGCAGATTGGTCATGAATCAAACTAGAAAAAAGCATTTCCATATTCAGAATAAATGTTGGATAGCACTAATCAATTGAAGCAATCAAGATGGAACCATGCCAATACTAGATGCAACATGGAACAACTTCAAGATGAGCAGTGTTAATGGCTTTCAACAAGACATCACATATAATAAGGAAAAGTCTGAATGCAACATACTAATTCGGAGAAACACACTAATGTTCAGTTCAACCTCTACAATGCAAGGAATGTCGAGGAAACTGGAATTATACAAACCATTTCAACTCAAATAGCATGCTCATAAATAATATATAGCAAAAAACTCATGTTCAACCTTCATAGTTCATACTACACACACTCAAGTAGCCTTAGTAAATTCAAGGAATGAAGCTAAGGTCCCCATATCCTTTGTCATACCCAAGAAGATCAAGTTCAAACTTCATACCAGACAAGTTGATTACGGCACCAAGTTATTGTTTTGAGCTCTATATAAGGCAACGAAGAAGAGCCCTATAATTAAAGAAGAAGAGCCCCAACCATTATATGCACATCTAAAAATTTAAGTAGGAAGCAGGATATTCAGCTTTCCTCAATACACAAAATAAAATCTACAGATGAATATTCTATTCAAAGGATATTCAAAGGATATTCAGCTTTCAAAGGATATTCAGCTTTCCCCAACAACGCTAAGATTTCGGTCAATGATAATTTAAAACTAAAGATTTCAGGTTGTTAAGATACAACGAAGATCCCATAAATCAAGCGATTAACACAACACCGGTATTGATATAGAAAGATACTCCCCTCACTCAAAAACTCCACATAAACACCAACACTGTGTTGATTTGATGGCTGACTAAAAAAAATCCATCAATTTAGTTCATGATTAAATCGAATAACAGACAAGTTTTAATTCATGATTAAAGCGAATAACTAGAACATGCTTCAACCTTGTCTATAATTACCTTAGTGTAGAACAACGGCGACGACGAGATCCAACGGCGACGAAATCCAACGGTGACGAAAAATCCAACGGCGACGAAATCGAAGAGGAACGAAATCGAAGATTAGGTTTTCGGAGAGATTGGAGATTGGAGAGATAGGGTTTTCGGAGAGATTGGAGATCAGAAAGATTGGAGATCAGAGAGATCGAAGAAGGCGCGGGAGATTGGAGATAGGGTTTTCCGAAAGATTGGAGATTGGAGATAGGGTTTTCGGAGAGATTGAGATTGGAGAGATTGGGTTTTTTTTTATTGGAGAGATTGGAGAGATTGAGATTGGAGAGATTGGGGTTTTTTGGAGATAGGGTTTTCGGAGAGGCGCGAGAGATAGGGAAGAATGGCGCGAGAGATTGGGCGAGTGAAAAAAGAGAGAGGGGAGTGGGGAATTTAGTGCGGGGTGGGGGGGGGGGGATTGGCCGGCGTTCCCAACGCCGGGGATTTGTAAAATCCCCGGCGCATTTTAATAAACGCCGGGGAAACCCCCGGCGAAATACCCCAAACGCCGGGGAATTTGCGCCAGTTATTGCTCTTTATTTTGTAGTGCCTTTACCTTTCTCACGCTCTTGCTCTCTCAGGAGATTTCTCACCACACAGACTCATCTCGACTCTTACTTCCAAATCGAGGGAAGAGGCGACGCTGTTACGAGACAGTGGCCTAAGCTGGAGGAAGCTCAATAGCCTGATAGTAGTTGCTGTGAAGACTGCACCAGCGACGTCGTTGGACACCCCAGAAGTTGAAAAAAGTGAGTGCACAACGTGGAGGGACCCCATCTTCGGGCCAAAGCCCCATAATCGTGCAAACTTCACACTCCCCATCTCTTAACGGAAGTTCTTCCCCACCGCAGGTGTACCTGGATCTCCCCGCCGTGGGAGCTTGCTCCCCACCTTCAAAGTCAGGAAGCAATGTGAGGCGCAGGGGGAAGGGGAGTGGGCGCACCTCGCCCTCGCCCAGATCCGAGGTGATCGTGACCAAAGGTGCAGGAGGATGCTCTGGCAAGACGAAGACGTCGCTCCGTGACCTAAGGAGGCACGACCAACATCCACGATAGGTGCACCGACAAACTCTGCAGTGAAGTGCGGCGGTGCATCGTTGGATGAACTCTGCGATTTGGGAAAGGGGGGTGAACACCATTCCATGGGGCTCCCCACCATGGGAGCTCTCCACCTGGCGTCGTTGGGGAGCGACGTGAGGGGGGTCCGACAGCTTCGTCCCCTGGTCGCCGTGAGGAGCTTGCCAAATCCAAGCCGTAGATGGCTCAATCTCCCCACCGTGGCAGTCGCGACGAGATCCGCAACCAGGGGGGCGGCGCACCGGAGCTCCGTTCGTAAAGGACGACGCGAAGGGGGTGCTTCGGTGGCTTCCTTCTTCGTCGACGCTTCGTCTTCAGCACACATGGTCCAGCGCGCTCCGTCGGCGCTTCGTCTTCAGCGCGCATCAGGGACGACGCGACTTTAGTCTTCAACGCCGCAGAGGTGGAGGAATGGCGAGGGGGGGATGCCGGGGTGCGGGGGAGGAGGGGAGGCGGCAGCGCTGAGGGCTAGCCGCCGCCCCAAGTAGTGTAGATGTAAGATTTTTTTCAGATCTAGTTTCTCTCTCTAGAAATCTCTAGAGAGAAACTCTAGTAAGGCTTTTATTGGAATGATTGTTAATCGCTATATATGCTACGGAAGGAAAACCATAGTTTGCTAATGCTGATCATTAACTTAATAAAAAATTAAAAAAAAAACACAGAAACTATAACAAATCACTTCTATAGCTACAAAATACTCTATCACACATCCTAAATAAATGCTGCTTCAAAATTAGATGTTCTTCAAAACAAAATTTTGTGAACTATGAGTAAACGAAATACAGGTAGACTGGTCCATCAGTTGCATTCCTACATTATTCCAACTTTGCGAGGATATGCAGATTAGAATTATGAGAGAGAATCCAAATAAGAAATATGCAATAAAATCTTGCAAAACAAAGATGCATTACAATCATTGTTTTCAACATTATACATAAGAAAATTAAGGCAGAATTTTAAAAAAATACACAAAACTTTTGGCCAGTTTAAAAAAAGTACACTAAAGTTTTTTTTTAAATTTTAAAGGACACAATGTTTAATTTAACTCCACTGAGTTAGTTAGGGTTAGGGTTAGGGTTGGGGTTGAGGTAGGGTAGGGTTTAAAAAAATCACTTTCATCTTTCATTTGTGTTTAAAAAAATCACATTCATCTTTTATTTGTGTTTAAAAAAATATCACTTAACTAATCAGATGTTTAAATAAACCCCCCCTAACTAACCCTAACCCTAACCCTAACCTTAACTAACCCAGTGGAGTAAAATTAAACATTCATCCTTTTTTTATAAAAAAATACTTTTGCGTACTTTTTTTAAACTGACCCAAAACTTTGTGTACTTTTTTAATATTTAGCCGAAAAGAGCAAAATATCCTATCGAAATACAAAAGGCTAAATTAAAAAAATATCACGGTCATTAAAAAAAACTCACTAAACCTTCCACGTGTGTCGCACATAACTTTTTATTTTGACGAAAATGCCCACCTACTAAGTTCGTTGGATTTCCAAGAAAAGCATGCACGATCGATCAACGGTCCAGATATCTTCAAAGTATAGTTTATTAATTTTAATTCTTTTAATTTATTTTTAAATTGGATTAGTTAACTAAAAATTTTGGAAAATAATAAAAAAATCGAATTAATTAATTAAAAATATTTAAAAAAACTATTATAAATTTGGAAAAAATGAAAATATTCCAAGAAAATAAAGAAAAATTTGAAAAAAAGAATCTAAAAGGTCAATCTACTTTTCTGAGCTTTTGAAAGTAGATGTATCTTTATAGAAATTCTATTGATTTTTCTTTGATTTTTCTGATTAAAAAAAAAAGAATTTAAAGACTTTTTCGGGATTTTTACTTTTTTTATTTTAATTTTAACTATTTTTTATTCATTAAAAATAAATTTCCCGTTTTTAATTTTTTTTGTTTTTTAAAATAATTATTGTAAAATTCTTTTTATCATTTTTGGGAATATTTTCGTATTATTCGAATTTATAACTATTTTTAAGATTTTAGAATTAATTGGTAATTTTCTTATTATATTTTGGAATTTTTAATTAATTATTCTGAAATTAAAAAATGGCCCATATTAGAGATAATTTATGAAAGAAAGAGCTTAAAGAGAGAAAAATAGCATCACAGGTGCAGATTACTAGTATATGATGAATCAACACTATAAACTGAGCTTTTGGAAGTAGTTGCATCTTTGTGGAACTTCTATGAATTTTTCCATGATTTTCTAGATTTTCCCTAATTTTTTAAACTTTTTATCATTTTTTCAAAATTTTAAATCAAATTTTCCTATCTTAAAAATTATTTTTTAGATTTATAATTAATTTTTATAAATTTTCAAATTTTAATCATTTTAAAAAAATTTAAATCAAATTTCCCTAGTTTAATAATTAAATTTTGTATTTTAATTAATTATTCTTTAAAAAAACAATTTAAATTATTTTTCAAAATTTTAATTCAAATTTCCCTATTTTAATAATTAACTTTTGGATTTTTAATTAATTATTTTAAAATTTATGGAATTTTATATTTTCCCACATTTATAATTATTTTTGAAAGGTTGGCATTTTCTTAAGGGATAATTTGTGAAAGAATGAGCTTAAGGAAAAAAAAGAACGTGCATCACACGTGCAGATTATTAGTATATGAAAAATCAACACCAAAAAGTGATCTTTTGGAAGTGCATCTTTGGAGCTTCTAGGATTTTTTCCATATTTTTCTAGAAATTTTTTAAAATATCCAATTTTTAATCAATTTTTAAAATTTATAAATTAAAATTTCCAATTTTTATAATTAACTTTTGAATTTTTAATTAAGTATTCTAAATTTCTAAACAATTTTTTTATTTTTTTCAATTCTTAATCGATTTTTGGAAATTTCAAATCAAAAATTTTAATTTTTATAACTATTCTTTGAATATTTAATTAATTGTTCTAAATTCCTAAAAATAATTTGGGGAATATTTCCATTTTTTTTTTGAATTATAATAAATATTTAATATTTTTAATTAATTAATTCAAATTTTATTTTTTTCAGAACTTTTAATTAATTAATCCGATTTAAAAATTAATAAAAAGAATTAAATTAATAAATCAAACTTTGAAGAGATCTGGATCGTTGATCGATCGGGCTCGCTTTTCTTGGAGATCCAGCGAATCTGGTAGGTGGGTATTTCATTAAACAAAGGTCACGTGCGACGCACGTGACAAAAATCTAATGGAAGTTAATTCCTTCGATGTGTGTTTTTTTAAACTGTAATTTAGTGCCGTTTTTTAATATAAAAAAAGTTTAGTGGGAATTTTTTTAAATGACCAATACTTTAGTTGTTTTTTTTTTTTTTTTTGAAATTTAGCCATTACAAAACACATCGAAACTAGACAAACGACCAAAGGCACAAAACTGGTGAACTGTTACAACATTTGTCATAAGATTTTATCGAATGTCTCCTACGAGAAGATTTGCCAAAAAATACAACATATGAAAACGTGCACTTCAAATGAGTCTAGCAAGATGCAATTCAAAGGACTTTCCTTCGTGAGCAAGATAGAAATATTTTAGCTTGTGCTGACTTGCGACTGCTGCAATCTGTTCCATGACTTACAAAAGACTAAAGCTTTCAATTTTTCTGGGGATATGGTTTAGATGATTCTGCAACTACCTGCAGACACAAGATGTTAAAATATTTTGATTTCAAAAATTGTTTGCAATAAAATCAAGTATGATTTAGAGGCACAAAATCAGAGAAATGGGAGAAAAAGAAAACCAATAAAATTAAAATGAAAATGAAAATAACAAAACCAAACCGATTTGTGTCGAGGCTTATGTATCACACAATCTTTTTAAAACAGATTCGCCTTGTTCGGGTACTGGAGTTTGCTGAAGCATCTGTCTCTCAGGATGCAACGACGGTTGAGTGTTGACGTAGGCACCACGCCGCGCTCTTGAACTGAACAAAGCTTAAAATCTATCACCAAACGACCGGAAAGAGGAAGTAGAAAACATGACAAAGGGGGGGAGAGAAAAGTTTTGTAAGCCCTATTTTTAGATTTTATTGTAATTCGTTTTCTTTTGATTATTGTATTTGGATTCATTTGTTATAGTGTATCTTGTCTTTTCTTGGGTTCTTTTATTCTCTCTTGATCGATCTGTGTTTTTTTGGTTGGATTCTGTTCTCTTTGCAATTTTGCACTTTCTATTTTGAGTCTGATTTGTTCTCCTTTGTGTTCGCCTCATCTTATTGCGTTCATTTTTCTCTTTTTGGAGCCAAAACCGATATCCAGAACCCACATTATCTCACCCCAAAACCCTAATTCTTGATTCCCTATATATATACCCTATTTTATTAAACTCTAAAAATAATCTCTCTCTCTCCGCCGTTTCTCTCTCCCCGATCCCTCACCCATCTTCTTCTCCTCTCTGTTTCCCTTCAAAAACCCAACAAACCCAAACCGAACCCCTACCCCGTTCTCTGATCACCTTCCACCACCGTCACCACCTTCGTTCTCATCATCCCTCTCATCTCCACCATTCCACCATCCTCCGATCACCCCATTCTCTTCGTCGAACCCAATCCACTATAACCTTCGCCATCGCCATAACCCATCGTCGTCGCCCTAACCCTTCTCCGTGCACCTCGCCATTGTCAACGTCGTCCCTCACCGCTCCACCGAAGACCACTAGCATCGCCGTTCGAGTCCCCGATCGTGGTCGTCGACGCTCTCTATTTCCCATCGAAAAACAGAGCTCCGCTTGTAGAGGTTGTCATAGCCGCCGTTGCTTCCCGACCGTGGTGCCGACGTCGTCGCCGTGGTGTTCCGCCGTAGTGCCGCCCCGTCGCAGTCGCCACCGCTGTCCGCCGTGCTCTCCCTCTCCCTCTCCTTGCCGAGGTTGAAGAAGGAGCCCAATTGGAGGATTTTGCCGTTTGGTGTTTGGCGCACATCAGATCCCGTGATCATTGTCCCGTGTTTGTCCAGATCCGGTCTGGATCTGTGGTGTGATTGGTGGGATTAGCTGTTCGGTGTTCTGGGTGTAGCAGATCTGATCCCCCTGTTAGGTGTTCTGTCCCGATCCAGTGTGTCGATTCGTGCTGTTGCTGTGGATTTGTTTGCCTGGGTTTCTTCGCACGTATTTCGCACGTGCTGTTGGTGATTTCGTTCGGAATTCTGATCCCGTTATTCTTATTAATTGTATCTGCAACATAACAGGCAAGTCTCTTTTTGAACCACTTTTATTGTTTGTGTTTAAGATTATTTGATCTCTACAAGTAGATCCAGTCCCATTTGTTATCTAACTGCCTTTGACAATTCTGTTAAGTTTATCAGGGTTTACACGAGCTAACCCGACATACTCTTAACATTGTGCTATCTCTTTGATCTAAAACCTAGTCTCCATTGTTTCATGCATATACACATTTAAATAACTAGATTCATGCATAGGACTACTTGATAAATTTGACATGTTAAATTGAATGTGTTAGATTGGATTTAATTGATGAACTGATACCATGCCTGTGATAATTGTGTCTTAAACCTTAGAAATTGCATGTTGGCACCTAGGATTCACTTGATTACCAATTTTCATTCTATATGTGACCATATGATTTATTTATTTGCCTAATCATGTTAAGACAATTTCTGGACTGCTAGTTGTTTTATTTTGTATCAAGTTTTCACCAATGATAATGTCATAATTTGAATTTCCTTTACAAACATGAATTTTTAGCCTCTGATATATAGTTTAACATCCTTTTGACGGATCTAAGTTCCGTTGTGTCATTTGCTAGATATCAACATTTTAGTACAGCCATGTTAGAAATTTCAGACTCACAATTGCATGCGTACCCTGCTGTTCTATATTTTATTTGACCCTGTTAACAGTAAGAGAAAAATCTGAAATAAATTAGGCTAGACCTAGACATGTATAGGTATCACCTAGAATTTTTATAAATTTTATTAATGAGTCCTCTGAACTAAAATAAATAGTTGAACATAACCTACTGCATGCTGCGTGAACATAAAACCTGAATAGAATAGAGTTTTCACCCTAGTTCCTATATCTTTTACATGTCTTAATTATACTCTCTGGAACCGTGTGGAAGTCTACTTTCTAGACCTTCTGACGGATTTAGATTTGCTATTTTGTAGTGGTCATAACCTGTATTTTAGTACAGCAAGGTCATGTTATCCTGAATATGTGAATTGTACCTATTTGTTGTGTTTGCCTCATGCTTTGTCTGTAGCGCTTAGAATTAGACACACTTAGTATTATACAATATTGACACCCAATTGCATGCTTACATAGGAAGAAGATGAATTAATAAAAAGCAGGGGTATCATGGGTAGACTTGGTACTGAACGATCGGAAACTGTACTCGGTCGGGCTCTACTGCCTGATCTGTACTGACTTGTACTGATGGCCATAAAATACTGCCCGATAATTACCATCCCTGAACATAAAATACTGATTACTAAGCCGAGTACACAGACCGAGAACTCACCATCAGTCTAGAGCGTACACTGTGTGTTTGCACCGAACCTGTAGAATGGGACGCAGTAGTACGTGCACTAGATAGACTAATAAATGATTAATAACCTGCATTTCCTGCTTGATCCTGACATCACTCATTGCGTATGTGATTTACTGTAGACCTTTGATATTATTGCCTGCTCTTTGCTTTGTTCTTGTCTTTGACCATGTTCCTTTTCTTTGATATTCATGCTTTCCTTTATCCTTTGTTTACTCTACTTGCTACTCACGAATTGCTCTAAGGGCTCTGTTTTCTTTCTTTTTAGATCAAGATTTTACAGGTGCTAAAGGATCTGTTCCCGAAGGAATTGGTGAGCAACGTTTCTAGAGATGGAACCAGTCTCCGCTGCTTAGTTTTATTTACTGCTAGATTTATATTCTTGAATATTGTTATGATTTGTACTCTGTTGGGCCTTATGACTCATAGTTTTTCTTGATCCCAGATATTAGATATTTATATTGTTGGATTATTTCATGTATTATTGGAATTTATCTTTGATTCATGTGATTATATTTCCTGCATGGTTGTACTTTGTTGTTCTTATTGCTGAGTTAGTCTGGTACAGTTTATGGATGGTGTTTACATCATTCTCTGGGCCTACGTTACGTACTCGTGTTCCGTATTTTGGGAAGCGGGGCGTGACAAATTTCTAGGGTGTTAATTTAGGGAAGATGGGGCCTCATTTATAGGACCAGGGTAAGAATTGTAACGGCAAACAACTCGTTGACTGCATCCACTGTAACGGTAGACAAAACCATTTCTACAGTTTAAAACGTGAATAAATGACAGACAAAATCATTTCTGCATTTATTTCAGTCGTTACAGATCAAAAAAAACAAAATTGTACCAAAAAATTTGGCTTTGCACAGGATGGGTTCACGTCGGTCCGGCATTCGTGTCCGGACAAAACCGTTTCTACAGTTTAAAATATGAATAAATGGCAAACAAAATTGTTTCTGTATTTATTTTAGCCGTTACAAATTGGAAAAACAAACTGTAGCAAAAAATTTGGCTCTGCACGAGGTGGTTTCACGTCTGTCCGGCATTTGTGTCAGCACTCAAGCTGCATGTAATTCGATCGAAGATTTGCACCCCCCCTGCGTGCGAGAGAGAGAGCCTCTTGGCTTGCTATCTTACAATGTCAAAAAATGAGGTTATTATATATCTTCTTCTAATTCCTTTGATTTTTCTTATGTGGGACTAAAATCCCTTAACTCATTTTTTCAGAATTCAACTACCTCACTTTGGGAGACAATTTCTCATTCACCCGATAACCGTTTTGAGCAAATAAATCTATAATTTTGATCTACTCACGAAAGAGAACAAAAATCAATCAAGATCTCTCACTAATTCATAGAGGATGTCACACCCCGCTTCCCAAGATACGGAAGTACAGGCACGCGACTAAGGCCCAATGAATGATTTGCATCATTCATAAGTTGGAATATTCAACTAAAGAATATGAAATACAATTACCACCACGTATGCTATAATGAAATCACATAACATAAATAATCCATAAAATATCTCAAAATCTCCAACGTCTGGAAGGAACAAAAAACTTCGGGTCATCAAAGCCCAGAATACAAAGTACGATAATGACAACAATATTAGAATTTAAAATAACATGAACGAAACAATTATTGTAGGCCAATAATTCGGCTCCAATCCCTAGAAGATTTGCTTGCCAAGTCCTTTGGACAATTCTCCTTGTCTACCTGCAAGCTTGTGGTCTAGAGTGGGGGGGATGTCCGTTAAAGCAAGTCACTGACAACAAGTAGTAACAAGCAAGGAATAATAAAACAGGACGCATAAATATCAAGGAACAAGGAACTAGAACTATATCAGATGTCAATGAAATGTCGATAATAAGGTCAAGGTCTATAATCAACGATGCAACAGTCAACAATAACAATAAAACTAGAATCAAGTCGATAACAATAACCATAATCTTAATGTCTTCTTTCTATAGAGAACCATCACTAGAGCTCACCGCTTCTTTGAAAGTTTGAGGTTCACCTTCAAGCATAAAAGTCAAAAAATCTGGACCAGAAGATTTTTCGGTTCTTGTACTTTTACTACGTCTAGTTTCCTCCTCAACTTCTTCATCTTGGTTTTCACTATCTTCACTGATCGTCTCATGTGTTCGTTTGGAAGAACTTGGTTCTTTCTGAGACTTACATGAAAATACATCATCAAAGAACGATGCATTTTTAGACTCCATTATCGTGTTCTTTAGTATCTAAGAGATAATAGATTTGTACACCAATAACCGATAAACACCATTATTATGTGCATAGCCAATGAAAATGCAATCATCCGTTTTGGATCATATTTTTACTTTCTTAGGTGGAGGTACTGCCACCTTGGCAAGACATCCTCACATTCGCAAGTAATTGGAGGATGAATTTCTTCCTTTTCATAATTCATATGGAGTTTTCTCTTCTTTCTTTTGGGGCACCTTATTCAAAAGGTAGTTAGCTGAAAGAGTAGATTCTTCCTACAAGTTTGGTCGTAAACCAGAACTTATTAACATTGCATTCATCATTTCCTTCAGTGTACGAACTCAGCAACACCGTTGGACTGAGGAGAATAAGTCATTATGGTTTCATGTATAATCCCATGCTTAGCACAAGTTTCAGCAAATGGTGATTCATACTCTCCACCTCGGTCACTTCTTAATACCTTAATTTTCTTGTTGATTTGATTCTCAACATCGTTTTTATAGATAACAATTTTTTCAATTGGTTCGTCCTTACTTTTAAGCAAATACACATAACAATATTTTGTGCTATCATCAATAAATGCAATAAAATATTTATTACCACATATTGTTTGTATCATTTTTAAATCACAAATATCAGTGTGAATTAAATCAAGAGGTTCAGTGTTTCTTTCAACACTTTTAAACGATGATCTTGTTAGTTTTGCCTCAACACAAGTTTCACACTTATGTTTTAAATCAATTTGGGATGTTGGTATATGATTCAAGTTAATTAGTCTGGCATTCGTGTCCGCAAGACGTGCGGGCGCACATAAGTCGCATGTAATCAATGTCGCTCTTAATGACTTCTTTCCATAGAGGACCATCACTAGAGCTCACCGCTTCGTTGAAAGTTTGGGGTTCCCCTTCCAGCATAAAAGTAAAAAAATTTGGACCAAAAGATTTTTCGATTCTTATTTTTTTACTACGTCTAGGTTCCTCCTCAACTTCTTCATATTGGTTTTCACTATCTTCAATGATAGTCTCATGTGTTCGTTTGGAAGAACTTGGTTCTTCCTTAGACTTACATGGAAATACATCTTCAAAGAACGATACATTTTTAGACTCCATTATCGTGTTCTTTGGTATCTAAGAGATATTAGATTTGTACACCAAGAACCGATAAACACTATTATTATGTGCATGCATAGCCAATGAAAATGCAATAAACCATTTTGGATCACATTTTTACTTTCTTAGGTGGAGGTACTGTCACCTTGGCAAGACATCCCCACATTCGCAAGTAATTGTAGGATGACTTTCTTTCTTTTTATAATTCATATGGTGTTTTCTCTTCTTTCTTTTTGAACACCTTATTCAAAAGGTAATTAGCTGAAAGAATAGATTCTCCCCATAAGTTTGGTCGTAAACCAGAACTTATTAACATTACATTCATCTGCGCTCAGCAACACCGTTGGACTGAGGAGAATAAGGCAATGTGGTTTCATGTATAATCTCATGCTTAGCACAAGTTTCAGCAAATGGTGATTCATACTCTCCACCTCGGTTACTTCTTAGGATCTGTTTGGTTCAAAGGAGGGGAGGAGAGGAATTTTAATCAAGACTCTGTTTGGTTCAAAAGAGTGGAGGGGGGGAAAAATAATTCTCTTCTTGTTTGGTTCACAGGGGGGAAGGGATTTTATAATTAAATTACTTTTATACCCTTTTACATTTTAGGATAGCATATGCATTATTATTTCTAATTCTAATTTGGTAATACAAACAAAATAACGAAGACCAATAAACAAAATAATGATGGCAGATTGATTGATAGATATTGTTGCTATAGCAATCAATACAGATGTTTGGTAGTACTAGTGCCTTTACCCTAAGATTGCTAAACTATGGATTCCAAAATGATATCTCAAGGGAATTTTTTTTTATTTTTTTAATTTTTTTTATAGGTTGTATTTGCAGAATGTTGTTGGCGGTAAAGATGGCCAACAAGTCCCACTGTGAATGAACATTTTTCCTTTCATTTGAATGAACATTTTTACCAATTCTGTTTTCATCGACAATAATTCTTATCAATCATATAATCTTTTATTTACATACAATTATTATGAAATATAATAGTCATTGACTCAGGCGTGTGGAGGATCTAAATATAGCTTGTATACAGGAATTAATTTTGAGAAAGATTTATCAACAGCTCAACACAATGATGAATTGTATAAGTTTGTTTATTTAAACATAACAATTAACAAAACAAATTCAAGCTCAATTTTGAGCTTAGACGCTAAAAAAAAGAAGCTCAAGCCTCATCACAACTGCCTTTACCTTAGCACGAAAAATCTTGATTGATATATAATTAACAACAACCTCTAAAACTTTCGAACAAATGTGCTTTAAACAATCTCGGTGAAAGCATTAGAGAACTAAAAATAAAGAATTGGATTGTTTCTCTCCTTTCAAGCCACTTGCAGGTTAAAAAGGGGTGGGTCATGACTCATGAGTGCAACAGTTATAGAGTATCCCCGAAATTAGTTTGCACTTTTGTGGTCAACTTAGATTTGACTGTTTCATTTAATGAATACTCCTGCAAGGTGGAGCAAGCAAGAGTAATCAGCTTTATATTCATTAGAAAAAAGGTAGGAAAATAGGTATTGAGAATATGATTCCCAACCTTTGGTCAAAAAAGTAATAATACTGACATCTAAGACAGGAACAGTAATAATACTGACGAGGAGGGGGAGAAAGAGAGAGCACGAGTGGGAGAGAGAGAGTCGGGGATTTGCTTTTTATTTTAGAAAGAGAGATCTTAGGGATTTAGATTTAAAAAGGGCAATTTAGTCCTATCACTTAAAAAAAGTAGACATATTTCTTTCTCCTCCAAACCCCCCCCCCCCCCCCCCCCCCAATATTGGAGGGGAGCCAAAATTGGCTCAGGAGGGATTTTGCATCCCTCCATTCCCCTCCCCTCCCCTCCCCAAAAATGAAACAAACAAGAAATGTTATAAAAAATCCCTCCCCTCCAACCAAACAGATCCTTAATGTCTTAATTTTCTTGTTGAGTTGATTGAGTTGATTCTCTACTTCATTTTGATAGAGAATAAATTTCTCTATCACTTCGTCCTTGCTTTTATATGGAATCGATTTGAAATTTTGGTATATGATTCAAGTTAATTAGTCCGGTATTCGTGTCCGCATGATGTGCAGACGCACATAAGCCGCATGTAATCTGGTCCAATATTTGCACCCTTGCGCGCGCAAGCCTCTTGGCTTACTTTCTTAAAATGTCAAGAAATATGTTATTACATATCATCTTCTAATTAATTTGGTTTTTCCGATATAGGACTAAAATCCCTGAACTCATTTTTTTAGAAATCAATTGCCTCACTTTGGAAGACAATTTCTCATTCACCTGATAACCGTTTTAAACAAATAAATATACAATTTTGATATACTCACGAAGGAGAACACAAATCTATTAAGATCTCTCATTAATTCATAGAGAATCTTACTTAAAAAATTGCTCAAAACTGATTCGGTAAATGGTGTATAAAATACCATTTTCTAACACAAGAAACAAAACCTGAACTGTAAATGCTAATATGATTAGTTCAAATATTAATGCGTACACAAAGATACAGTGTCCTGGCAAGATATACATTCAAATCAGTCTAGATCTCTTGTAAGGTTTTCAGGAGCACCATGCTCCAGTTGCAAATGGTATTAGTTTCCATCCTGAAACTTGGTCTGTGTTATATACATACGCCTAAACCAGATCCACAAGCCTAAACCAGATCCACAAAGAAAGATTTTACAGTGACTGGTGCTCTTCTACAGAGCTCTTAAAAATCAACATCAGAGATTGTAACATTATTGTTCACAATGGAAGCATGTATAACCAACTTACAGAAATGTGGCACAATACATGTGTTTGGACCTAAATACAAACTACTTAAGTAGGAAAAGGAACAAAGAGGACCAAAAACCACATGGTTGGCAACTAAAATGTCACACTGAGATGCCATCATTTGTGGGTGCAATCTTGTTTCCTGGAAAAGCATTGCGTGAGATGTCGACGAGTGCCTTGAAGCTATAAGGCTCGTGCATTGACAGTTCTGATAGCACCTTCCTGTTCAGCTGAATGTTCTCCTTCATCAACCCGTGCATAAAATTTCCATAATTCACCTAAAATAAAAGAATGGGGGTTTAAAAACAAGTAAGATTTAAGTGTGAATTGTGAGATAAAACATTAAGCTTTTTTCAAAGACAATAGCTTTTAGCATTTAGAAGAAACATATGCAATGAAAACACGATTCCAGAAATGAAAATCAGTTTAGCATGTAAATGAAAACAGGTGCAGAACTATGTTTTTGGTTCTGAAATTTGTTACTGTTGGGCTAGGCTTATTTGGGAGTGTCAATCATATGTACATACGACATACATACACAAATGGATAAGGAGTTGACGTACAGACAGGGAAATATAATAGATTGTGAAGTCGTATTATTAAGGTTTAGTCATACGTAGTAAGGTTAGAATATTTGTAAGTATATTCCACAATGCTAATTAAACTATTGGTTAAATAATGAAATAACCGCAATATATGTAATAAAATGCACATTGACATTGCTCGCAAAGAAAAGATGAATATCAATAGATTTAATTATTCCAACCAGATAACATATTGAAAGTGGGTTCATAATGATCGTTTGCAAAGCAGAAACGTAGTCATACCCGTATATTTATCATAGGGCAGCTAAAGAAGTGAACAATACATTTCTCTGATAATATGCAAAATTAATTATTGTATTCCTCAAAAGTAGTTCTAAAGAAGTGAACATTACATTTCTCTGATAATATGAAAAATTATTCACTGTATTCCTTAAAAGTACTTCTAAAGAAGGGATGATAAGTTTGAGACTACACACTTCTAGTGCCCCTTCTTGGTACGGAAAGAGCATCAAGTGATTGGTGGTCTTCTAGAGAATTTCGTAGTTTTTGCTCAGAGGGCAACAATTAACTATCGATTTATTATTGTGAAAAGGCTGCTCACTGCTTCAAGATTTACACTATATACCAACCTTTTTCCTTAAGTGATGTTATTATTCATGGTATAAAAAAGTGGTATTAGGTATCTTACTTATCAGTGATGTTCAACACATCAGAAGATTCAGAACGATAGGTTAAATTACGATCCGGTAAGGCGAGCGTGCCTCTATATTGGCAAATATTACAAATTTAATAGTCCTATTTAATTGCTCCTTTATTCTGAATTTTGTCCTTTTTTTTAATTATCTTCAAAGTGACTTGTTAATTTATTATATGAAAACATCCCTGGCACTTTTTTGCCGCTAGATACTTATTCTTCCTCTTTTCACACAGATGCTCCATCTTTAATTCTAACAATGCAGACAATCAATTTTACTCCTGTCTAGAAACATGCACGATAGATTGGTATAAAGATGTAGAAAGTCATAGACAACAGAAATGTCTTCAACCTGAGAGAGGAAAAAAACCTCGCGAACTACATTAGCAAAATAATAACAGATATTACATCATTGTTTTAATAAACCACTGAAACCTCCCAAACTATACAGATTGTGGTGATGTATTTCTGGTTTAACTTACAACGGCCCAGTTAATCCTACGGTTTTTAACTTGGTGTAAAGGACTCTCTCACTATCAAATAGAGCATCTAATTAAAAGATTGCATAGAAATCAGATACCTGGACAGATAACACATGAAGAGTAATTTATCATAAATTAAAAAGGATGATGCTTGCCATGACGGATATGAATAGACAAAAAGGTATCTCGCCTAAGGTGCGTGAAACTCCAATTAAATAGAACAACTTACTTTAGAGGAACTGTTTTTCTTTTATGACAGACAATGAACCCCTGATTTCTGTTTTTGAATATATAACGTTGGATCAATATTTTTTAAAAGTTCCGGCCTGAAACCCACCAGTTTCCTTTTCGATCAAATTAGCAATGGATATTTTCTACCACTGATTGAAACAAGTTTCTACGCACAAGCAGGGACTGCTAAAATTAGTTAAGGACCCTGAGACAGTATGCCACATGCCTAAGTTGGCCAAGCATGTGTAGACACTAAGAAGCACGGACATCACATACAAATATGAAATGGTTTTCTAAAGTTGCACAAAACAAAGCTAAGCCTCCCCAATTGAAACATATAATTTCTACGTAACTTTACAACAATATCATTTTTTATATAGTTTTATTACAATGTTAACATCATTATAACATTAAATTTCATACAAATTTAAAAGCCTTATAAGATATATTTTCTATTTAAATAAATACATACATAAACACATAAATCTATGTTTTCCCCTTCTTCATTATCACATAAAATATCGTAACATAACCATTTTGTATAATCTTTTCAATTAAATTATATGCTGAATACAGAAAACAAGAACAACCATAACTCATATAGTAAGAGGATTACCGTTATTGATGCATCATGCATATCAAGGAGTTCAAAGAGCAAAGGTAAATAACATAAAGAAGCACTGGCAATTCTAGAGTTTCCTGGGTGGCCATACTCCACCTTTTCTTCAAACAAAGATTTGTGTAGAGTATTCTATTAAATTGAGAAGATATTTGACGTTTCAAACATGGCCTAAAAGTGATCATAAAGCATCATACCAGATTCAAGTAAGACGCAGCAATGATTTGATGATGAAGAGTGTGTGTATGAGCGCTAACGTGTGCGCATACACATAACTCAGCAATCTAGCCATGAACATCACAATATAACCATAGGAGGAAAAATAGCATTCAATGAATTTCATTTTATTTCACTTCAGTATTATCTTCAATGGTCACCAGTTGTCCAGAAATTTATACTGGACAACTTCTTGAACAAAGAACCATTTCATCATGCATGGAAATCAGTTAAGATGCCCCAATTGGTACCCATAAGCCTAAAACCTAAACAATGAGTGTTACAGTAGTTATAATGGGATAGTCTCTTCCAGATTATGTGTTCTATCCCACCTGTAATTGTCTGTTCCAGAAATGGTTACACTTAGCCATCACAGGTCCTTTTGCATTGGTATCCTAATATCCACGTTTTATTTTTACAAAATGTTAAACTAGCATGCTATGATATCAGTTAAAATTTTCTTATCAAACAAGATACACTTGCCAACTTTGGTCTTCGCCATAATTTGTGCACCTATAATATATTAGTGTAGCTTTCTTTCTGGAGCAGTGGATCATGCAATAAATAGCAGAAGAAAAAAAAAGAGTGAGAAATGGATGTTCATTAAATATAGATAAACTATTCCAGTACAATTTTGTTAGTTCTATTTCCTCCATTGAGGGGTAAAATTGTGTGTACTTCGGTATCTCCTTTGGAAATAGTTCATTAAATCCTCCTTATCGAAACATGGTGATTATCCTTCACCTTTTTCTTCAAAAAGAGAAGTGATGTTGACAATTGCTATCAAAATGAAAAAGAAAAAAAAAAGTGTGCAGCTTAGTTAGAGAATTCCAAGCTGCAACCATGCTCCAAATTCCCTAGAAAGGGTTGAATTAGAATTATCGATTTCCACAAAAAGACTTCTTAATATGTACAAGCCGACTTTTTCTGATAGCCTCGCCACAGAGCAATGTAGCTAGTTCCTGATTTACAATGACTATGTAGCAAGGTTCCTAATCTCATTTTCTTAAGATTCCTTGTTAACAAAAAGTTTACAAGCAATAAAATTGTTCCCGACTATGAGAGCGTGATTGCTGATCTAGACATTATTTACACTTAAACCATGAAAAATAATTATAGTTGGACAACAATGATGAAAAGGAGTACCCCATGGAGGCGAGTGCCGGCATTAATGCGCTCGATCCAGAGAGAGCGCATGTCCCTCTTCTTGTTGCGGCGGTCCCTGTACGAGTACTGAAGGGCCTTCTCCACTCTCTCCCTTGCGATCCTTATGCAGTTCTTTGCCCTTCCCCTGAACCCCTTTGCCAACTTAAATATCTTATCCTTGTTCATTCTAAAAACAACAAAAGAAATTTAATATAAGCATAATAACTGACTGTTTTTCACTTGGTCTTGAACTAAATATTCACTATTCTCTCCTTAAAAGTTTGAACTGAGGTAAATGTAACGTGAGCAGTGGCACATTTGTTTTGGTTTGTTGGAGTGTGTACATTTGGTGATGATGAGATGTGTGGCGTGGTTGGTTTATGGTCAGATTATATTCCTCATGATAATAAATATCTAAAGCGGTAGAGGGATAAAAAAAAGTTCTATAATTTGTTTGAGCTATAACATACACAAGCTTTGCATATAGAAACTCAACATCCTGTAAACTTGTCGAATTGGTAGCCAACTACCATAGGTCTTTCCAAATACTTTAAGAAGTTGGGTTTGCTCTCTTTAACTATTTCATCCAATACCCTTAAAAATTTTGAATAGGAACATATCAAATATTTGAAATCAACAAAAATAATTTTACAAAAACCTTAAGAATAAAACGCCCAACTTTTAAGTTAATTTTATACTTTGGTGTTATATAAAAATCCTATTTCTGAACCCTATTTCGGAACAAAGTTAAGTACAAGGCACACTAACTTTGATTAAAAACTTCACCTCCAAACATAAAGTTATCTTTTAACTTGGTGTTTGCGTGTTTCGTACTATCAAAGTAAGAAAAATTATATAAGAGTAGAACATAGATAAATGAGGTAATAACTCAGCTTTCGGGGTGAGATAGCTGCAGTTATCTTAACACAGTCCCAAACATGTCAAAGTTAGGATAACAAGAGTTTAGTTTGGTAAAGTTAATAGAGATAACTTTAGTTATCCGAACTTCACTTTGTTACCAAACATACCCTGAAGCACACACCCTTTGACCATCAAAAAAATAAAATAACTTCAACAACTATCATATAAATCTTACCAATTCTACGAAAGTTTAAACTTAGACGATACGTATACATGCTAAGTTAAACGCACGCCATAATCATTTTTGGTTGAGATCATGTAGTATTCATATGTGGACAAACTAACAAATCATGTTCAATGTCAAGGGTGAAAGATTGAATTAACACCAAATTTTTAAAAAATCATTTCTTTGTCCATCTTATCTCTCTAGTATCCAATTTCATTTTAGTCTACATCTTTCCATAAATTACAAAATTCTCTAACAAAAACTACGCGATATAACTGATCCTAAATCTCGTGCCTAACATCGAACAATATCAATAACGAAACAACAGTTGGATTAAACACTAAGAGTACCTGAGAGACTGCCGGCAGAGGCGGTGATCGGCGGAGGAGACTGAGAGATCGACGGAGAAGATGAAGGCGGGTTTATTGAGAGTGGAGTGAGAGAGAGGAAGATGATGTAGGGTTTTGTTGTTTGGGGGTTGGGGCGGGGGAGGATTTGTGTCGGGTTTACGAGGTTGACGTGCGGATCCGGTAAGGTTTTATAGCAAGATCCAAACCCTGTAAGAAGTCAGAAATTAATGAATTGTCGGATCCGGGTTTCCGTTCCGGATCCATCCAAATGAAGATCACTTCTTTTAATTATTTTAATTTTTATAATTATCATCAATTCAAGGTAACTAGTAATTTATGCACGTCTTTATAAATATATATTTTTATATCAAAAATTCAACGGTACCTGACATCGAACTTAAGACATATTTAATATTAGTTATACATGTATATTATATGTATTTGTTTGATTACAAATAAAGTTTGTTTGATGACAAACTCTTCTATAGTTCTATTAAAAAATAAAAATTATTAATTCTCCAAAATGAATAAGAAAAAGCTTCTTATTGCACAATTTGCTTGCTTGTGGCCACTATTTTAAGCAGTGGAATCTCGGAAGAGTTTTTTTTTTTTTGATAAAAAGATGACCCTGTCATCGCTTCATTAATGCGAAATTAAAGAAACATAGTAGTACTATTTACAAGAAGCCCACACACCAACTTCCAACAACCAAAATACATCTATGAAACAAACTATCAAAGCAAATAAAGATATGATATGGCTAAAAATGTGATTAAATCGTGACTGTTCAAATTCGGCACGAATCTTAAAGCTCTCAGGGGTAAAATGATAATTTCACCTCCAAACGGGTCTGAAATGGGAACTGAGTCTTTTTCAAAGCCCAATAACCCATGAACGGATCTGTCCTACTGGGTACAGGTCCCAACCCGTTACAAACCAGTTCAGAAGGATAAAGAAGAATTCAGATCCATAATTATCCATAAAAGGTGGTTTTAACCACTTCTATCCATCCACACTAGGAAGTAGAGATTTGTTCTTATCTCGAAACGGGTCCTTAAGGCGACTATAAAAACCCCTCTCCTCCCACCGTTGCAAGGTAATCAAACTTTTTCCAATAAAAGCTCTTTCTTAATCATTCTGATTACTGACTTGAGCGTCGGAGGGTGTGTTACCGGGATCCATCCTGGTGTATCGCACATTTTGCAGGTTCGCGACAGCAGTAAGAGACTGGTCAACAATTTGGTGAAGGTTAACAGGTCAACAGGTTTGCCTCGTTCGTTTTTTCAAGAATCCATAAATTCTATTTATTGCCCTTACACCATATTCAGTGGCGATAGATTGACGCCGTCTGTGGGAAACGTCGAAAAAGCAACCCGACCGAACTTCATCAGCGAGACTAGTTTCAAGACATGCATCCAAAAGAGAAGGGGAAGGCAGCGGTCTCCAACCGAAGAACCACTTCTCTTCCTCCCCCCCCTCCTCCAGATCAAGGTGCTCCTCCTCAACAGGCCCCTCCAGGGTCTCGAGGGGCTGCCCAGGGGGGCTCCCGTCGGAGTCGTCCAAAGCAACATCCTCCTCAGGACCATGCCGCGATTCACAATCCTCTAGTTGGCTCTATGGCTTCTCAAAGTCCTCCCGAGCGGGGTCTCCGTCAAGTGATTACCGACCGCGAAAAGGGGGTTGACCTCCGAACTCGCCTGAATGGAATGGCGAGCCATTGGGAGAGTCCATCAACCTGAGCAGTCCAGACCCCCGCCAACCGAGGACCAGAAGATCTCCTCCCCCGAGGAGGCGAAGAGAGTCCCCTCAGCGTCATCGGCGGAGAACTCATTCTCCAGTAAGCCAAGCCACACACAGGGACAGCTGAGCTGGAGAGGCACCAGTCACAAGGACGGAGCTCCAAGATTTTCAAGGGGCCGTTCTGCGGGCCCTCAACGCCGCTCCCAACCATGTGCAACGAGCACCTAGTCCTAGTCCCCTCTCGCATGGGAAAGAGTCTAGGGATCGACAGGATATGACCGAAGGGAAGACTCGGTCTACTGCCGTCTCCACGAGATGGAGTGGTTCCTTAGACGACTTGACAGAGAAAAGGAACAACGGGCGAGGAATTTTTGCCCGAGCAAGCCCCCGTTCTCCCGAGCCATCATGGAAGCCCCGGTCCTGCAAAACTTTAAGCCCCCTAACTTTGAGTCATACAATGGGGAGTCGGACCCCACCGACCACATCGAGAGTTTTAAAACTCTCATGATGATCCACCAGGCTTCGGATGCGCTCCTTTGCAAGACCTTCCCTGCCATGCTGAAGGGGTTTGCGAGAGAATGGTACTCTCGACTCGCCCCGGCCTCCATCTTCTCGTTCGACCAGATCGAGGGTCTTTTCCTCGCACATTTCGTGAGCAGTCGCCGCACAGAGAAGACAAGCAACTCCCTACTGTTCCTCGGTCAAAAGGAGGGTGAACAATTGAGGGACTATGTCAAGCGCTTCACTGCTAAAGCCAGGTCCATCGCTTTATTGGAACCCTCGGTCGCCACTGTCGCCTTCCGGTCCAACATCATCAATGCTGACCTCAGAGCATCCCTGGCCAAGAAGCCTTCTCGAAACTTCTCAGAACTCCTGCTTAGGAGTGAGAAGTACAAGCCTCTTCGAAACTTCTCAGAACTCCTGCTTAGGAGTGAGAAGTACATGTACATTTGAGTGGAAGAGGCTCTCAACCCCCCCACTCTTGAGGAATCATCTTCCGGGAACAAACAGAAGAATACAAGCGAAGAAGGGTCCCAGAAGCTCCAGAGGGACGACAATGGCCAATGCCGCCCAGCTCCTCGTTTTGAGAAGTTCACCCCCCTCAATGATAGTATATCAACGGTCCTTATGGAAGTGGACAAAGAAGGGCTACTCCGTGCTCTTCCTAGAATGAATACCCCTGGCAAGAAAAGAAACAGGGATAAGTAGTGCCACTTTCATGGGGACCATGGCCACGATATGGATGATTGTCGGGCTCTTAAAAAGGAGATCAAAGAGCTCGTAAAGCGAGGACACCTGGACAAGTTCATCCGAAGAGACGGGACCGACCTTCCACCCCGAGGAACCTATAAGCGAAGAGAGAGGTCCGCCGAGTTCCAAGATTCAGAACCTGGGGCCGTCTTCCACTTCATCCAAAGAGGTCCTTTGGGGGGAGAACCCAACTCCTCCCAAGAGGCCTTCACCCTATTGCAAAAGTAGGATCTCTGTTTTCAATAAGGCCGATGCATGTAACACGGCCAAGAAGCATGTAATAATGGCTCGCCCTGTTGAAGCGGCCACTTAGTTTATCTCAGTAAAACGTAGCATTTTTTCATTGAAAATTATTGCTCTTGCTTCATCTCTATCTCTCTGAGTCACGTCTACGACTCGTTAAAAGGTGAGTTCAGAGTCCAGCTTCTCCTTCGTGGCTGCTCCCATAACTTACTAAGCTCAAAAAACGAGTTTGGAGTCCAACACTTGGTTCGACGTTGCTCTAGTCACTTGCAAACAAGCAAGGGCGGGACAGCTTACCATTCGGAATTGCTTCTACAACTCGTTAACCCCCTCTAACAACAAGTTCGGAGTCCAACACTTGGTTCGATTCCGCTTCAACTACTCGCTTACAAGCGAGTACGAAGTGGTCCACCATTCGGAATTTCTCCTGCAACTAGTTAAAACATCCCAACGACGAGTTCGGAGTCATCATGGACTTCCTCCAGATTGACATCATCATGTGAGATCAAATCATCACCTTCTTGGCCGGCACCTCAAACTCCACCTTCTTCTCAAACGTCTCATTCTCCTTAATAGTCGGCTCGGGTGCAACACCATTTGCCTTCAACATGGCTGACTCATTGAAAATGACATCTCTTGAAATAAGAAACTTGGATGATTCGGGACACCACAACTTATATCTCTTCACATTTGCGGGATACCCAACAAAAATACGCTTCTTCGATCTAGGCTCCATCTTTCCTTCATTCACATGTGCATAAGCAGGACAACCAAACACCCTCAAATTCGAATAATCGACCGTCTTACCCGACCACACCTCTTCGGGTGTCTTCAACTCAATTGAAGTGGTAGGAGATTGATTTACCAAATAGCAAGATGTGTTAATGGCTTCCGCCCAAAATTCCTTACCCAAACCCGCATTTGAAAGCATACTTCTAGACCTTTCAAGTAGTGTCCTATTCATCCTTTCTGCAACACCATTTTGTTGTGAAGTGTTGACCACCGTTTTGTGCCGAACAATCCCTTCGGCCTTACAAAAATTATCAAACTCACGGTTGCAAAACTCCAAACCGTTATCGGTTCGCAACCTCTTAACTTTCCTTCCCGTTTGGTTCTCCAAAAGTGACTTCCATTCTTTGAAGGTGCGAAACACATCACTTTTCTTTTTCGAGAAATAAACCCAAACCTTCCTTGAGAAATCATCAATGAAAGTAAGCATGTAACGAGAACCATTATCTTTGGAAGGCTCGCGAGAAGGTCCCCAAAGATCCGAATGGATGTAGTCCAGTATTCCCTTGGTCGAATGAATGGCCGTGGAGAAGCTCAATCTCTTATGCTTGCCAAATACACAATGCTCATAAAACTCCAAGTTGCCCGTGCATTGGCCACACAACAAGCCTCTCTTGCTCAAAATGGTCATTCCTCGCTCGCTCATATGCCCCAATCTCATATGCCAGAGCCTAGTAGCATCCTCATCCGAGACAGTACTCGAACATGCAATGGCGGCCGAGTCCGTGACCATGGAACCTTGTAGGAAATAAAGAGTTACAATTCTCTTCGTCTTCACGATTGTGAGAGCCCCTTTAGAAACTCTAAGGACTCCACCTTCACTTTGGAACTTACACCCCTTTTCTTCAAGAGACCCCAAAGAAATCAAATTCTTAGACAAATCGGGTATATGCCTTACACCCGTCAACCTTCGGACCTTTCCATCATGGAACTTAATTGTCACCGAACCAATTCCGACAACCTTACACATATTGTTGTTCCCCATGAGAACCTTACCATCCGTAGGCTCATAAGTCTCAAACCAATCTCTATTCGGAGTCATGTGTTGCGAAGCACCCGTATCCAACACCCAACAATGTATATCATTAACATTAGTATCTATCACATGAAGAGTATCAACTGTGTCACATTCGGCCACATTGGCCTCCTCCGAAGAAGAACCTTTACTATCTGCCTTTTGTTTATTTTTAAGTTTGAAACAATCGACCTTAATGTGTCCCTTCTTCTTACAATAGTTACACGTCAAATTCTTGTGCCTAGACTTCGAACGGGTCCTTGTATCTTTCTAGTTTCGGTCCCATGACCTACCTCGATCAACAACCAAACCAACACCTTGGCTCCCTTTCTCATTATTGGTTATTTCACTATCAATGTGCAACTTGGCTTGCAAATTGCTCTTAACATCCTCAAGGGAAATTTTGTCTCCACTATAAATCAACATGTCTCTCAAAGTTTTGTATGATGCGGGTAATGAGCATAATAACAAAAGGGCTTGGTCCTTGTCCTCCACCTTAACATCATTCTTACTTAAGTCATTCAAAATAGATGCAAATTCTGTAATATGATCGGAAATTAACGTACCTTCAACCATGCGAAGGGTGTAGAGGCGCAATTTCAACCGCAGTCGATTGGTGAGGGACTTCTTCATATAGATGTTATCCAATTTCTCCCACAAGACCTTAAGGGTCTTCTCCGATAGGACCTCTTCCAATATCAAATTGCTCAAACATAATCGGATAATAGAAAGCGCTTTATTATCCATCTCTTATCCATCACCGCATCAATCAATTTTTATCGACCATAAATGGCATCCTTAACGCCTTGGCTCGACAAAATCGCTGCCATACGCACTTGCCATAATGCAAAACTCGGCTTTCCATCATACTTCTTGATATGGCTAAAATTGGGGTTAAATCGGAACCGTCCAGATTGGGAACGAATCTTGAAGCCCAGGGGTAAAACGGTAATTTCACATATAGACTGGTCCGAAGCGGGTACCGGGTCTCCTCCTCACAGATCCAATAACCTACTAACGGATCCACTCCAACTGGGTACGGGTCCCGACTCGATACAGACCCATACCAGCAAGAGGAAATCAGGGTCTCTGATTTGACTAAATCAACGGGCCTGATTCGCGGTTATCCTCTCACCGGGAATTAGGGATCAATTTCTTAAACTGATTATGAGGATTTTACTCCTAACAGAATCACAGGAAATCAGGTCCCTGATCAGACTCCCTTGGCGACTATAAATACCTCCTACCCACCACTGTGACAAGGTAATCACTCTTTTTCCAACTTAAGCTCTTTCTTAATCATCACTGGTTACTGACAAGAGCGTCGGAGAGTGCATCGCCAGAATCAACCCCGGTGTATCGCACTTCCTTGCAGGTAGCGGCAGGAATCAGAAGGCTTGGATCCGCTATTCAGGTTTTCTACGAACTCACAAATCTCATCTGTTTACCCCACACCAGAATCAGCGGTAACAGATTGGCGCCGTCTGTGGGAAACCATACGAATAGCTGTCGCTCCTCTTCCCGTCGACTAGCTCTTCTCCAGCCATGCCTCCAAAGAAGGTCAGATCTAGGGGGTCCAACCGCGGGCCCAACCCCGCCGATCAACAAGAGGAAGTCCCAGTGCACCCTGCTCCGCAGCCCGAACTACTTCCTCCCCCGGTCCAACAGGGCCAGCCTCTTCCGAATCAACAACCCCCTAATGGTCCTGCCGGCCAGAACCAGCGAAGGCAGAAGCAACCTCTCCACCCAGACCATGTCTCGGTTCACAATGCCTCCTCGGACTTTATGGCTTTCCATAACCCCGACCTCCGCAACACTATCCTGAATCGCCAAAAGGATGAGGACCTTCGCAACCGCCTAGATGAGAAGCGGGCCCGAGAGGGAGCCTCCCGCCAACATCAAGGTGAGCGATCTCCTCATCGCCGAGATGGCAGAAGGTCTCCGGACCGAAGAGGACGGGGGGAATCTCCCGAGCACCGTAGGAGGAGGCCACATTCCCCTGCTGATTGACATCATCCGAGGAACAATAAGGCACCAATCACTCGTGCCGAGTTCCTACAGTTCCAGGCGACGGTGTTGCAGGCCCTCAACCTTCACCACAACACTACTAATGCTCAAAGGGTTCCAACACCCCCAAGGGTCCCAAGTCCTCGCCACCGATCCATAAGTCCTCCCCCGGCTCCTAGTCACCAGCAACAGCATCATAGTCCTCGCCGATCCCAGGACTATCGACGCCGTAGTCCCCTCTCCCCTTCCTATGAAGATGAGTCCAGGGGATCGTTTGACTACCACTGGAGGGACGATGCCCTCTACCGTCATCTCCACGAGATGGAGAGGTGCATCGGTCGCATGGACAGGGAAGAGGAGTCGAAAGCAGGGGCCGTCCGCCCCAGCAGACCCCCCTTCTCTCGGACCATCATGGAGGCTCCCATCCCGAGGGGTTTCAAGCCTCCGCAGTTTGAAACGTACTCAGGGGAGTCGGACCCTGTTGATCACGTCGAAAGCTTCAAGACCTTAATACTGATCCACCAAGCTTCCGACGCTATGCTTTGCAAGACCTTCCCCGCCACTCTCAAGGGTTCGGCACGGGAATGGTACTCCCGGCTCGCTCCCTCTTCTATCTTCTCGTTCGAGCAGTTCGAAACGCTCTTCATAACTCACTTTGTGAGTAGTAGACGAACGGAGAAGACCAGCCTCTCTCTACTCCACCTCCGACAGGAGAGGGGAGAGAAGTGAGGGACTATGTGAGGAGATTTACTGTGGAGGTCAGGTCTATCGCTTCCCTCGACCTGTCTGTGGCGACCTTCGCGTTCCAGTCGAACGTCCTTAACTCCAACCTCCGGTCGTCCCTCGCCAAAAAGCCCCCGCACAACTTCGCCGATCTTCTCCTAAGATGCGAGAAGTACATTAGGGCGGAGGAGGCCGAGTGCCTCCCGAATTTCGGAGGATCCGCCTCCGGATCAAAGAGGAAGACGACAGAGGAGGAAGGGTCCAAGAAGCTGCAGAAGGACAACGGCGGTCAGCGCCGTCCTCCCCCCAGGTTCGAGAAGTTCACTCCTCTCACCACCAATGTATCCACCATCCTGATGGAAGTGGAGAAGGAGGGGGTTATACCTCCCGCTCCGAGGATGAACACCCCGGCCAAGAGGAGGAACAAGGAGAAATGGTGTCGTTACCACCGGGACCACGGCCACGACACCAACGACTGCCGGGCGTTGAAAAATGAGATAGAGGCCCTCATCCAGAAGGGGCAGTTGGCCAAATTTGTGAAGGCAAACGATCGGACGGATCGCACCATTCCTCCGCCTCGGGGGGCTAACAAGCGCTCCGAGCGACGCGATGAAACCCCCGAGTTCGAGGAAGAACGGGTTCTGCACCTCATCCACGGAGGCCCCATGGGGGGCTCCTCCAACTCCTCTCGGAAGGCCTTCGTCCGAGAGGTCAACTCAGTTCACAGCGCCCCTCCCCCCAAAGGCTTCAGCGTCCCAGTGACCTTCTCTGACGAAGACCTCGAGGGAGTCTGAACTCCCCACTGCGACGCACTTGTTATCGACCTTCGCATGGCGAACTTCAAAGTGCAGAGGGTCCTGGTAGACAACGGGAGCTCGGTGAACATCCTCTTCCTCTCGGCATTCCGAGGGCTGCAGCTGTCCCGGGACCGCCTCAAACCGGCCGGCTACACGCTCCACGGGTTCACGGGGGTACCAGTAACTGTCGAAGGGGTTATCACCCTGGACGTAACTGCTGGGAAGATCCCTACCACCCGGACCGAGCCGATGGACTTTATGGTCGTCGATGTCCCGGCCGCGTACAATGTCATCTTGGGCCGGCCAGGCCTAGCTGCCCTGGAAGCTGTCCCTTCGGCGTGCCACCTCAAGATGAAGTTCCCCACCCGGGCAGGAGTGGGAGAAGTCAGGGGCAGTCAAGAGACGGCTCGGAAGTGCTATATGACTTCTACTGGGGGTCCAGTGCTCTCCCTGGAGACTTTAGAGATCCCCGAGCCGAACGTCCGACCCACATCCGAGCCGGCGGACGAATTGGAAGAAGTACTCTTCTCGGACGAGGACCCGAGTCGAAAGTTCCTCATTAGCAAGTCCTTGCCGACTGCCCTATGCTCGGACTTGGTGCAGTGCATCCGGGGGAACCGCGACCTATTTGCTTGGTCCGCCACGGATATGCCCGGGATTTCCGAGGAGCTTCTAGTGCACCACCTCAGCGTCGAACCGGGGTGCAAACCGGTTCAGCAGAAGAGGCGTAAATTCGCCCCCGAGCGAAAACAAGCCATCAAGGAGGAGGTGGACAAACTCCTAAAAGCTCGGTTCATACAGGAGGTGAACTACCCCGAGTGGCTCTCCAATGTTGTCATGGTTAAGAAGTCCAATGGTTCCTGGAGGATATGCATCGACTTCACAGATTTGAATAAGGCGTGTTCGAAGGATCCGTTCCCTCTCCTGAATATCAACACCCTCATTGATGCCAACTCGGGCCATGAGCTCCTCAGCTTCATGGACGCCTTCTCCGGCTATAACCAGATTCGAATGTTCCCCCCGGCACATTCAGGATCTAGGTCTTTGGCTCGGAAAACTCTGAATTACGGATACTTCTGGCCAACTCTCCTCCAAGACGCCGAGCGACACGTTCGGCATTGTGGCTCTTGTCAGAGACATTCCAGCATTCGTCGCCTCCCCCAGGCTAACCTTGCCTCCCTATCAAGTCCTATCCCCTTCGCAATGTGGGGGATGGATTTACTAGGGCCGTTTCCTCCAGCTCCGGGCCAGTTCAAGTTCTTGGTTGTAGCCATCGACTACTTTCGAAGTGGATTGAGGCCAAGCCCCTCGCCATTATCACCGAGAACAAGGTGCTTCAGTTCTTCTGGAAGAGCGTCATCTGCAGATTCGGCGTCCCCCGTGTCTTCGTAACGGACAACGGGACTCAATTCACTGGTGCCGCATTCCGAGCTCTGTGTGAGGACCTTGCCATCCAACAGCGTTTCTCTTCCGTCTCCTATCCTCAGTCGAATGGACAGGCAGAGAACGCTAACCGGAAGATCCTCTCTGGTATCAAGAAGAGACTGGAAAAGTGTTCTAGAGGCTTATGGGTCGACCAACTCCCCAATGTGCTGTGGAACTACCGCACCAACAAGCGGATCCCCATAGGGGAGTCCCTGTTCAACCTCACCTATGGGTCCGAGGCGGTGATACCTCTCGAAGTCGGAATACCTTCTCCTCGCCTCGTAGCCTACAACGAGGAACAGAATGCCAGAGACCTCCGGGCTAACTTAGACCTGGTGGACGAGCTGAGGGAAAGAGCGTCAATACGCCAACAGAACTACCGGAGGAGGGTCGAACTGGCGTACAACAAGAGGGTCCGACCCACCGATCTCAAGGAGGGAGACCTGGTCCTCAGAAAACTGGCCATCTCCTTCCCCAATTAGAAGAGCAAGCTGGCCCCGAATTGGGAAGGGCCTTACAAGATCACAAAGGTAGTTTGGCCCGGAGCTTATCGTCTGGAAGACCTAGAGGACAGAGAGATTCCGAGGACCTGGAATGCCGACCACCTGTTAAAATACCAAGAAAGTGCCCCGACGCCTCTCTAAGTATCATAGGATGTCGAACCATTCCTCTCCTCTAACTTGTAATTCATTTCTTAAGTTGCTATATGTAAAAACGGCTCGCCGTCAATTATCAATGAAGAATGCTCTTTCATACTTATAAAATTGCTTGCATCTCTCCGCCTTTATTTTTATTTCAACCAATGGTTCGGAGTCCAATGTCCGGCTCGACCCTACTTCGCAAGCTCGCTCATCAGCGAGCGAGGAGTAGGTCGCCGTTCGGAACTGCTCCCACAACCGTTGAAACCTACCGATGGTTCGGAGTCCAACACTCGGCTCGACTTTACTTCCCTGGCTCGCCCTTAGGCGAGCCAGAAGTAGATCGCCGTTCGGAACTGCTCCCACAACCGTTGAAATCTACCGATGGTTCGGAGTCCAACACTCGGCTCGACTTTACTTCCCCGGCTCGCCCTTAGGCGAGCCAGAAGTAGATCGCCGTTCGGAACTGCTCCCACAACCGTTGAAATCTACCGATGGTTCGGAGTCCAACACTCGGCTCGACTTTACTTCTCCGGCTCGCCCTTAGGCGAGCCAGAAGTAGATCGCCGTTCGGAACTACTCCCACAACCGTTGAAATCTACCGATGGTTCGGAGTCCAACACTCGGCTCGACTTTACTTCCCCGGCTCGCCCTTAGGCGAGCCAGAAGTAGATCGCCATTCGGAACTGCTCCCACAACCGTTGAAACCTACCGATGATTCGGAGTCCAACACTCGGCTCGACTTTACTTCCCCGGCTCGCCCTTAGGCGAGCCAGAAGTAGATCGCCGTTCGGAACTGCTCCCACAACCGTCGAGCAACTCTAACTATGGTTCGGATTACATCGTTCGGATCGACCATGCTCATTCAAAATCTCGAGCCGAGCGAACGAGGGACCGACCCTCGTATATGGAGAAAAATTCCGCCGGACCAATTTCGCCGTTAGATCATCTCAAATTTCGTGTTAGTGCGTGATGAACGGACCTGACCATGCCACGTGTCCACAAAACGACAAGATAGTGTTTTCTTGGAATGTGCGCCTCCATCCTTGAGATCCGCGCCATGATCACGATCGACCGTCCAAATCAGGCCACGTGGCTCCTGCTACGAAACAGAGCTATACCTCTGCCGAGGTACCGAGCCACACCGGTACGTACCGAGCAAGAGTCAGGACCACAGCTAAAGCGTGAGTTTCGTGGCAAAGGCGCTCGGCGAAGCAAACACTCGCTTCTCACGGTTCATTTCAAATCAACTCTAGCTAAAGCAACTACAGCACTACAATGGGCAAGCCAACTCCAATTTCATTAACATGATAAATTTACAAGACTTGATAAATTTACAACCCAAAGGTTACAACAAAAGACAGTTCGGAGAAACAAAAATGCAGTACGACCTGTTTAGTGCCTCCGCGGAAGGGGGACGCTCCGGTTCAGGGAAACCCGGGGTCGGCGCTTCTTGACCTCCGAACTCGTCTCCAAGCCGATGAATTGAGATGCCCCCTCGCCGCTGACCCTAACAGTTACTCCAACCGAAGCACCACTCGAAGACACCGCTACCCCACTTTGGGCGTCGGCCGCTGTCCGACCTACGATGGGGGTTTGGCTCGCGAGTTGATAGAATGTAATCCCTCGGTCAATCTCTTCGCGAGTACACGAGGTACTGCGAACATTAGCCCTCACAGGCTGAGGCTTAAGCCGAGCAACCTCTTCCTCCAGTTCAACGATCCTGTCCTTCAGTGTGTCGTCCCTCACAATTACCTTGAACCGAGGAAGCTTTGCCGAACCAGGATACTCGGCACTATCAGATATGACGCGGCGCAAGTGCGTCACCTCGATACTCTTGTCGACAGTTACCCTTTGCAGCTGCTCGACCCTCCTGGCGAAATCATCTCGCTTGGCCAAAGCCAAAGCCAACTCTTCCTCCTTCGCAAAGAGTTCGGCCTCAACTAGTCGCAGGTGGTGCAACTCGTCCAACAACTCGCTGTTTCTCTTCTCCACATTATGCAGTATTCTCCTCGTCAGATGAACCTCGCCCTCAAGGCGAGCCTCTCGGGACTGCTGAAACAACTCCGCACAGCGCCGATCTGCTGCGGTGACATGAGTTCGCTCGACGATCTGAAATATTAAAGCACCACATTGAAGAACTACATGACCGAACAAAATACTTAGACAAATCCAAAGCCAAATCACTATTTCATTCATCATCAAAGCGGTGGCCAGTCCGCAAAGGCATTACATTTTGGAAAAATTGAAAATAAAGACTACAAAGAGACGAGAAGGTCAGTGGTCCACCTGCGCCTCCGGTTCGACCACAGGCACCTCGCCAGATTGCCCCTCGTTTCTCGCCTCGCCCTGGGGGTTCGTCTCCGGGGCGTCGGCGACAACCTCCTCCTCCTCATCGTCGCCTTCTCCCTCGTCATCGTCGCCTTCCTCCTCCTCGCCGCTTGAGGGTGACCCCGGCCACAGCCTGTGGCCGACCCGCTCGAAGCCGGGGACGCGGTCCTGAACATGGTCGAGCGCCCTCTGATAGGACCTCTCCATGTTCGTGGCCATGTGCTTCTTTGCCTCGGCCTCGACCTCGGCCCTAATCTTCGTTGCCAAGGCCTCTTTCTCTGCCTTCACATCGGCCAGAGACTTCGCCGACGCAGCCAGCTCCTCGACAGCCTTTGCGGCTTTGGCAGACTCCGCATCAAGCCGCCCCTTGACCCGTTCCAGGTCGGCCACAAGATCGGCAACCCGGACCTCCAAGGCCTTGACTCGCCTCTGCTCGGCCTCGAGTTGCCGGACCGCCTTGACCTTTTCCGCCCTGTCTTTGTCGCTGGCAGCCTTCAGCTCTTTCTCCTGCACGGCGAACGTCTCAAGGAGATGGCCGAAGTGACAGGTGGCCTGTGAAGGCGACAAATTATGAGATCAAGATACGAACCGAGCAATAAACTTGAAGAAATTCACAAGAGAAACTTACCGATACAAGGGACCGAGCCACTTCATAGGTGTCGTCGCCGACCGTCCCCGCCAGCAGTGCGGCTCTATCCTTTGGGGTCGCCAGGTGCTTGACGACCTGCACCGACATCTGTGAGTTTCCGAGGAATCCATCGTGATTCTTCACTTGCCAGTTCGGCACGAACAGCTGCTTGTGCTGCTCGGTCAATATCTCCTCGGCCGGAGCGGTCAACGTCGGAGCCTCGAGCAACAACGCCGCATTGACATCGAAGGCCCCACCAACCGGGGCAGAAACAATGGGCGCCGAGGGCCCTTCGGCAACGACCACCGATGTGGGCGTCTCGGTGACAGGAGGAGGCGGAGTGGTAGTCGAAGTAACCTTGGGCTGCCGATCTGACGAGGCAGCCGCAGTCGGCCTCTTCCTCTTCCTACCATCAGCTACTTTGCCCCTATCGACCATCATGGCATTGAAGTCCATCTTCGGCACTTCTGCATCAAACGAAACACAAACTGAGTCAGTAAGACGAGCTAAAAACTTGAAGGAAAAACAAAATAAACGAGATGTCAGGAGCGTACTCGGGTCGATGGGGCTAAGGCCTGACCCGAACAGCACCTCCTCCGTCAACTCCCTCCAACTCAACATTGGGAGGGCCATGATCTTCCTCGCCACCTCCTCCTCGGCCGTAGTCAGCACGGGGTCGACCCTCGCAAACTTGGGCACCTCGGGCTTCCACTGGCTCGGAATGTGCAGTAATAGTTCCCCCCTCAATATGAAAAACTTTTCCTTCCAGCCTTTGTTTGAGTCCGGGTTTTCTATGATCCGAACACCCTTCCTCGGCCCCAAGTAGTACCGATGCTCGGTCCTGTGCATCCGGTTGATTCGATACATGCCTCGAAAGACCGTTAGGTCCGGCTCGACTTTAGCGTTGCGACACTGGAGCAGGAAGGCGTTCACATGACGCCATGTGTTCGGCATAAACTGGGTCGGCGCGAGGCAGAACCATCCGAGGACCTGAAGAATGAAGGGGTGCAGGGGAAAGCGCAGTCCGGCATTCAGCGAGTCGTAATCAAACATACACATATCCGACGACGATAGCTTGGAATTCGCCCGCATCCCAGCGCCGGGGAGAATCAGTTTGTACTCCGGAGGGATGGCGAACCCCTTTCTGCTCCGAAGGAGATCCCTCTCGGATAGCACCGATGCAATCTCATCTGCCTCGGTGGTCAGTGCCGGGTTGGGTTCCTCATAAACTACCGACTGGCCGAAGATCGCCTTTGTACTGCCTAACCCCTGCATGCCCGGACAATACGGAAGGGTATCGGCCCATCTCGGGGGCCTGCTTCGGATTCTCGACAATCACCTCGACCACGGGAGATTGCGTCTCTACCCTCCTCCTCTTCTTCTCCTTCCTCGCCTCGGTCACAGACGGCTCGACTACTTGCTTCCCCTTCCTACGGATCTCCGCCTGCCTTCTCTCCTCGACGCCATCATTACCCAAGGACGAGGCCTCACTCCCCGAGTTCACTCTTGACATCTCTATTTAAAAAGCAAAGGCAAATACTGACCTTGAAGTGACGTTCACGGTCGGAATGAGCTGCCGGAAATTGCCTAGCCCACGCGACAGCTAGCGCAACCACCTTGGAGCAAAAATCGCCGCTAGCAGAGAGCGCAGAGTAAAAGTGAGATCTTGGAGTGAAAAGTGAGAAATGAGCTTGGGGTGGGGGAGTGAACTTTTATAACTCCAAAAGCGACGTTTGGGCTGCCTTGGGAATTTAAAAAGCCCATTAAGAAGCCGAAACGCCAAAGCGGAGCGTTACGACGTTTCAGTTTCAACAACAGAGAATCCTCAAAGCACCAAGTCCACGACACAGCCACCGGTGTGCTTAACCGAGCTATCGAACAGCTTGGCTGGGCAACCGAGCTACTGAGTCTCTTCAAAACAGCTCCGAACTACTAAGTCTCCATACCTCGTCCAAAGGCACCGAGTCTCCGAGCCGAGAGGACGAGGAACTGACCCTCGTATATGGAGAAAAATTCTTCTGAGGCGAAATCACCGTCGGATCTCTCCAAAGTTCGTGTCAGAATTCGATGGACGGTTCAGATTGCGCCACGCCCACAAAACGATAAGATAACGTTTTCTCGTGATCTGAACCCTATCCTCGTGATTCACACCATGATGGACGCACCAGATCCAACCACGTGTGCCTTCCGAACTGCCTGCCACCGGCTTGCTTAACCGAGCTACCGAACAACTTTTCCAAGCAGCTGAGCTACTGGGCCAGAAGGTGGCGACCCATCAAGGAAACCATCTTCAAAATGTCCAACTCAATGCCTCGACTAACGGCACCGAGCTTCCGAGCCGAGGGGATGAGGAACCGACCCTCGTATATGGCGAAAAAATTTGCCGACCATCCTCAGCCGTTAGATCTTGTCAAAAAGCGCGCTCGTCATGATGAGCGGCTCAGATCTCGCCACATCCACTAAACGACAAGATAGTGTTTTTTGGGGATCTGCGCTGAGACGGACGCCTAGGATCACGCCACGTACTTTGGCTGATCCTGAACTGTTGGTGCCTCGACCTTCCAAGCCGAGGGGACGAGGAACCGACCCTCGTATATGGCGAAAAAATCTACCGACCATCCTCAGCCGTCAGATCTTTTCAAAAAAAACGCGCTCATCATGATGGACGGCTCAGATCTCCCCACGTACTTCGGCAGATTCCGAACTATATGTGCCGACCTGCCGAGCCGAGGTGACGAGGAACCGACCCTCGTATATGGAAAAAAAATCTGCCGACCCATCTCAGCCGTTAGATCTTGTCAAAAAGCGCACTCGTCATGATGAACGGCTTAGATCTTGCCACGTTCACTAAACGACAAGATAGTATTTTTTGGGATACGCGCTGTGATAAACGCTCAGGATGACGCCACATAGCTCGGTTGATTCCGAACCGTTGGCCGATCTGTCGAGCCGAGGAGCCGAGGAGCCGACCCTCGTTGACAAAGGAACTACCTGCCGAGGAATAGGGATCGTCTGATCGCCCAGAAAATCGCGCTCGCCGCTGATTAAGGGTCCAGATTGCGCCACGCCATAAATCAGTATTTAAAAATTAATTTTTATTTATTTTAATCGATTTATTTATTTAAAAATTGCGAAAAATTACTAAAAATTTGGGAAAATTAACTAGAAATTCTAGAAAATAATTAAAAATTCGGGAGAATATTTTTGAGCCCCTGAACGAACAATTATTTCCTAGAATGTACTGTTAAGGCCCCCGAACGATTGGTTAACACATCGCAAAATTAAATAAATAATCCGAAAAAATAGATAAAAACCGTCGAATATTCAACAAGACTTCGGAACAGCTTACAGTTTCAGAAATCACCTCACTACCCCCTTTAAGATTCAAAACCCTCCATTTGGATTCCGATACAACTCCACTAGCCATTGAAACAGTTAAACTACTCCTCAAAGGCTGATCACACTCAGTCTTTAGGAGTGGGGAGCTCGTGATATGGCTAAAATTGGGGTTAAATCGGAACCATCCAGATTGGGAACGAATCTTGAAGCCCAGGGATAAAACGATAATTTCACATATAGACAGGTCCGAAGCGGGTACTGGGTCTCCTCCTCACAGATCCAATAACCCACTAACGGATCCACTCCAACTGGATACGGGTCCCGACCCGATACAGACCCAGACCAGCAAGAGGAAATCAGGGTCTCTGATTTGACTAAATCAACGGGCCTGATTCGCGGTTATCCTCTCACCGGGAATCAGGGATCAATTTCCTAAACTGATTATGAGGATTTTACTCCTAACAGAATCACAGGAAATCAGGTCCCTGATCAGACTCCCTTGGCGACTATAAATACCTCCTACCCACCATTGTGACAAGGTAATCACTCTTTTTCCAACTTAAGCTCTTTCTTAATCATCACTGGTTACTGACAAGAGCGTCGGAGGGTGCGTCGCCGGAATCAACCCCGGTGTATCGCACTTCCTTGCAGGTAGCGGCAGGAATCAGAAGGCTTAGATCCGCTATTCAGGTTTTCTACGAACTCACAAATCTCATCTGTTTACCCCCACACCAGAATCAGCGGTAACACTTCTCAATATCATATTTTCCCGACATATCCATTCAAATTTCTTGAACCCAATTCAACAAAACTCTAAATTCTTCCCCAAAAATTAATTACTCAAATCACCAAATCAAACATTCTCCTTCTTAATATCCTCCCTCCTTCGGTGCTCGCGACGACGAAGACCAAGAAGCCCTGACAGTGGTGCTCGGCGGCTGGAAGTGGTGCTCGACGACGGCACGGTGGCTAGAAGTGATTGTCGACGACGACGCAGTGGCTAGAAGTGATCGTCGACGATGATGGATCTGGGTTATTAACGGCAGGATTTGGGGGCAGGAGTATTTGGCTTTGATACCAATTTGTTAGGGTTTCTAGGGTTTAAGAGATGAGGAAGAGAAGGGAAGAATGAGATAGCCGTGTTCTTTTGGAGACAACAGAAAAAATGTTGATCTCATTTCACTTGATTCTTATTTGTTAGGAAAAGTTATGGGCAGAACCTACCCCACAACTAAAGTGAAATTGAGAAAGTGGAAATAAAGTGGACACAAATATTTTACGTGGAAAACCCCCAAAGGAGACGGGGTAAAAACCACGGGCAAGGTAGTGGGATTTTACTGCTGAAAGTAGGGATTACAACATTCTCTCTAAATATAAGGAGAGTACAATTTTCACTCTCTCTTAAAATAGGAGAAACACTCTCTCACAAATTTGAGGAAAATACAAGTATACAAATATCTCTAAGGGGATACAATTTTATTCTTCTTGAGAACACTCTTGTAATACTCTCTTTCTTTTCTTAATCCCTCTTTCTTTTCTTAATCCTCATTGAGCTCTTATTGCTCTGCTCTACTCAGCTGCAACTCACTGCATCATAACCTCTTCCTCTAACCTCTATTTATAGGAAGAAGATGAGAGAGTTATGAGGTAGGTGGAACGAAAATGGGTTGGTGGCATACGAGCTTCTGCCTCATATTTCCACAGAAGGCTGGTAGGATGTGAGAGGGGCCTCCATATTTCCACATAAGGTTGGTGAGGATGTGAGAGGGACAGGTGGTATTTGGCCTCTTCTATTGGCATTCTCCCACTTGGAGAGTTGATTAAGGATTAATCATGTCTCTACACGATCCTTTCTACCTTTCCATTCTCATACTGCTTACGTTACTGCTAGGCCACATGAGGATCTACACCATTCAAATTTGCCAGTGTTGATTGGCTTGGTCATAACATATGCTATGTTCTCGTTGGTGTGAATTTTGTGCATATCCACACTTCCTTCCTCCACTTTTTCTCGTACAAAGTGATACTGGACTCTTATATGTTTTGTCCGTGAATGAAAGGCTGGATTCCTTGCGATGTGCAAGGCACTCTGACCGTCACAAAACAGAACAATCTTCTCATGTTTGTGCCTGAGCTCCTCCAATAACCTTTGAATCCAGACTGCTTCCTTGCAAACTGCTGTAGCTGCCATGTATTCTGCTTCTGTTGTAGATAGAGCCACAACAGTCTGCAGTTTCGAAACCCATCTTACAGCTCCTCCTGCAAGTGTAAACACATAGCCCGTAGTGGATTTGCTTTTGTCGAGATCGCTTGCAAAATCTGAGTCCACATAGCATCTGACAGTTAATTCTGATCCTCCATAACATAATGCAGCATCTGAGGTTCCTCTGATGTATCTCAGAATCCTCTTCACTGTGCTCTAATGCTCTTTACCAGGATTCGCCATGTATCGACTTACCGCTCCCAATGCTTATGTAATGTCTGGTCTTGTACATATCATAGCGAACATCAAACTTCCCACTGCTGATGCATACGGTACTTGAGACATTTCCTTCCTCTCTGCTTCATTGCTCGGACACATCTTGGATGATAACTTGAAATTAACAGGAAGTGGGGTCGAGATTGGCTTACAATCTTGCATGTTGAAGCGCCGCAAGATCTTGTTGAAGTAATTCTTCTGGAAAAGCCAAATCTTCCGGTCACTTCTGTCTCGGTGAATCTGCATCCCTAGAATCTTGTTTGTCGGTCCCAAGTCCTTCATGTCAAACTCCCTAGCCAACTGTGCCTTCATTTCTTGGATTCGATCTTTGTTGGGGCCTGCTTCCAACATGTCATCCACATACAACAGGAGGATAATGAAGTCATCATCACCATCAAATCTTATGTAGTACGTACAATGGTCTGAACTAAGTCTGTTGTAGCCAAGGCTAATAATGAAGGAATCAAATCTCTTGTACCAACACCTCGGCGCCTGTTTGAGACCGTACAGAGATTTGTTCAACCTGCAAACCAAGTCCTCTTTGCCTGTTTCAGCAAAACCTTCTGGTTGGAGCATATAGATTTCTTCTTCAAGATCTCCATGAAGAAAAGCAGTCTTCACATCTAACTGCTCTAGATGTAGGTCAAGTGTAGCACACATCGCTAAGACTACTCTGACTGTCGTGAGTCGAACCACAGGTGAAAATATTTAATTGAAGTCGATACCTTCTTTCTGAGCATATCCTTTCACCACCAATCTTGCATGATACCGCTCCACTTGGTCATTTCCATCGCGCTTGTTCTTGTAGACCCATTTGTTGCCGATGGCCTTCCTTCCTTGTGGTAGCGTAACAAGATCCCATGCTGGTGGTCTTCTCTCATGAGTTGACCGACGAACTTCTAGAGACTCGGAATCGACTGGTTCTTGTTCATCATGCTCTGGTACTGCTTCAGAAGAAACTAGATCTTCATCTGGTTTATCTTCCACCTGAACTGTAGTAGTCTATGGATTCTCCTTTGACGTGCTACCGCTTCCATCTTCCTTTTGTAGCTGATCTTCTACAAAGATCACATCCCTGCTGACAACAACCTTGTGGGCAGTGGGATCCCACAGGCGATACCCCTTCACTTCGTCAGCATACCCCAAGAACATGCACCTCCTGGATTTTGGATCCAGCTTCGTTCTTTCTTGGGTGTTGTACATTACGTACGCGGGACATCCGAACCAATGTAAAGTAGAGTAATTTGCCGGCATGCCAGTCCACATCTCCATCGGTGTCTTCAGCTCAATTGCCGTTGATGGCGACCGATTTATGACATAACATGCGGTTCTGGCTGCTTCTGCCCAAAAGGAGTTGGGCTGACCTGCAGTCCGCAACATAGCTCTCATCCTTTCTGCAAGAGTCCTATTCATCCGCTCTGCCATGCCATTTTCCTGAGGTGTATATAAGACTGTGAACTGTCTTGTGATACCTTCTTGCTTACAAAGTGCAAGAAACTCGCCGTCTGTGTACTCCCTTCCATTATCTGTCCTCAAGCACTTGATCTTCTTTCCAGATTCAAGTTCCACCTGTGCTTTGAAGTCTTTGAATACTGAAAACACATCTGACTTCTTCTTGATTGGATACACCCACAATCTCCTGGAGTAATCATCAATGAAAGACACAACGTACTTTGCTCCTCCTAGGGACATTTCCGGTGATTCCCAGACATCAGATTGAATCAAGTCTAGAATGCATTTACTCCTGGCTCCAGATCTGCTGAACTGCAATCTATGCTGCTTACTTGTAACACAATGCTCACAAAATGGTAGATTCACCAATTTGAGCCCTGAAGAAGTAGCTTCCGGTCGAAAAGAATCTTCAAACCTCATTCAGACATGTGGCCTAGTTTGAGATGCCACATCATTGCTGACTCTTCTCCCTTGCTAGACGATGCGACACACGCATCAGCTTCCTGCAGTGTTTCTCCATTAAGCATGAATAGATTTGCCACGATCTTTTCTGCCTTGATGATCACGAGCGCGCCTCTGACAATCTTCAAGACCCCATTTTCGACATGGGTTTTGCATCCAAGGCTATCTATTTGTTCCAAAGATAATAGATTCTTCTTCAAGCCCTTCACATGCCGTACCTCCTGGATGGTGCGAATTTGTGAGACCCCGTATTTCTAGGAGTATATATACTAAGTATGTAGTATAGTATATATATTAGTATATATAATAAGAAGGAAAGAATAGAAAGAATGGATGAAGTAGGTGACGTGTAAAGAAAGGAAGGAAGGAATAATTGCTTGTGGCCTATAGGAGATCCTATGGGAATTAAGAATGTGATGGGCCCATAAGATGGTCTATGGACCATAGGAAAGAATTAAAAATGTTGAATGAAAGAAAAAAGGAAGTGTGCTTGGTGTGTTTGACCCAGGGGTTGACCGAGGGATTTAATCCCATATCGGTTGTGAAGTAGGAAGGAAAGTAGGATATATTAGGAAGCCCATGATAAAGGTGTACCCAATGTCCGGACACTCTTTTAAGGCAGCCTGTGATGGGCGTGGCTAGAATTTAGTTAATTGTGTGCGTACGGACTGAGTGCGGGGCGTTACAGATGGTATCAGAGCCAACTTTTAACATCGAATGAAGGACTTGTATATAGGAAGTGCGTGGGACGCAATATGTGTATATGAGATGCGTAAGACCCTGGGATGGCAGCGATTAGGAGACAAGTCTACATTCGACTAGAAAGACGATCCTGTACTAGATTGCACTGTAGTATAGTATATATATTAGTATATATAATAAGAAGGAAAGAATAGAAAGAATGGATGAAGTAGGTGACGTGTAAAGAAAGGAAGGAAGGAATAATTGCTTGTGGCCTATAGGAGATCCTATGGGAATTAAGAATGTGATGGGCCCATAAGATGGTCTATGGACCATAGGAAAGAATTAAAAATGTTGAATGAAAGAAAAAAGGAAGTGTGCTTGGTGTGTTTGACCCGGGGGTTGACCGAGGGATTTAATCCCATATCGGTTGTGAAGTAGGAAGGAAAGTAGGATATATTAGGAAGCCCATGATAAAGGTGTACCCAACGTCCGGACACCCTTTTGAGGCAGCCTGTGGTGGGCGTGGCTAGAATTTAGTTAATTGTGTGCGTACGGACTGAGTGCGGGGCGTTACAGAATTGTACCATCAAAACATTTTGAGCTTGATAGTACCAATACCAGAGATTTCCAAAGCATGATCATCTCCCATGTGTATAGAGCCTCCCGACATCTCCCATGTGTATAGAGCCTCCTGAGATTGGTTCGTATGTGTGAATCACTCTTTTCGAGAAGTCATGTGCCATGTTGCTCCTGAGTCCAGTAACTATAGAACTTCACCATCATATCGGGTACTTGCCATATTCCCTTGAGTGCCCTTTCCTGCCACAGTTGTGGCACTTGTAAGTCTTCTTACTTCTGGATTTTGATCTACTATGATTCTTGTAAGTCTTCTTACTTCTGGATTTTGATCTACTATGATTCTGACTCCCACTGGGGCTACGTTCCGTTGATCTCCCTCTCATCACCATCAAAACTTCCACTTGCTGCGAACTTTCCTGTCTGTCTTCCTTGTTCTTGTGCCTGGTTTCTTCTTCCAAAACAGCAGCTGCAACTTCGTCGAAGACTAGATAATCTGTCAGAATATTGTTCGTCAGGTTAATGATGACTTGATCATACGAGTCAGGTAGACTTTGAAGTAGAAGCCCCGCACGTTCAGTTGTCTCTATTTTGCAACCCATTGATGTAAGTTGCGAAAATAGAGTGTTCAGGGTGTTGATGTGGTCGGTCACCGATGTCGATTCTGCCATTCGAAGAGTGTACAATCTTCTCTTTAAGAAGATCTTGTTGTGAAGTGACTTGGCCTTGTACAACCTTGTCAGAGTATCCCAAATCTCCTTTGTTGTCTTCTTTTCAGCCACACTGGATAGCACACCATCAGCTAGTGCCAAGTGCAGATCGGCAATAGCGTTGCCGTCCATCTCGTTCCACTTGCCGTCGTCGGTGATCTCTGCGGGCCTATATCCAATTGCTGCCAAGCAATTGTCCTTCCTCAAGATTGCCTTGATCTTCATTTTCCACAACGAGAAATTGCTCCCGCTAAATTTCTCAATATCGAACTTTGTTGTAGTCGACATTTCTGCTCCACCCCCGACAACCAAAGCTCTGATACCACTGTTAGGAAAAGTTATGGGCAGAACCTACCCCACAACTAAAGTGAAATTGAGAAAGTGAAAATAAAGTGGACACAAATATTTTACGTGGAAAACCCCCAAAGGAGACGGGATAAAAACCACGGGCAAGGTAGTGGAATTTTACTGCTGTAAGTAGGGATTACAACATTCTCTCTAAATATAAGGAAAGTACAATTTTCACTCTCTCTTATAATAGGAGAAACACTCTCTCACAAATTTGAGGAAAATACAAGTATACAAATATCTCTAAGGGGATACAATTTTATTCTTCTTGAGAACACTCTTGTAATACTCTCTTTCTTTTCTTAATCCCTCTTTCTTTTCTTAATCCTCATTGAGCTCTTATTGCTCTGCTCTACTCAACTGCAACTCACTGCATCATAACCTCTTCCTCTAACCTCTATTTATAGGAAGAAGATGAGAGAGTTATGAGGTACGTGGAACGAAAATGGGTTGGTGGCATACGAGCTTCTGCCTCATATTTCCACAGAAGGCTAGTAGGATGTGAGAGGGGCCTCCATATTTCCACATAAGGTTGGTGAGGATGTGAGAGGGGCAGGTGGTATTTGGCCTCTTCTGTTGACATTATCTCTTACATATATGAAGATACAAAGCCCAATGGGTCCAAAAAAGCAATTTGGGTCAAAACATAACAGTTCGTATAAATCCCCACATTGTTCACAGTTTTTTTTAAACAAAAAATCAGACTGCTGATTTAGAACATTTGCCATTTTGTTTACAGTTGTGCAGTGAAATATGTATTTAAGTTTCTTTCCTGTTTGATCTATTCTTAGACAATTAGAAAATATAGTAATTGTTTAGTCTGATACATTCTTGTAACTGAATATGAGTTTTGCATATTCCAACATCCACATAATATTGTTGTTTACTTGAAGTTGTTGGTGTTAACTCTGCCACTTCTGTTCTTAAATTCTTATTTCTTGGATTGTTTGTCCCAAACCATGAAATTTGGAGAAGTTCGTTGGAAATTAAAACATAAATGCCTAGAATAGTGATATTGGAATAAGTTTGATCTGAAGCACTTTGCCTCACTTCGTCTTTTTTGTGAATGACTGAACCTCCGTAAGATACCCAAGCTTGATGGTCATTTTGAACAACGGTGTAAAGGGTTGTTTGTTGTTGAACAGATACTGCTGTGATCTTCTGTCGACCGCCATCTAATTAGTTGAGTGAACTTGTGATAAGATTGTTGTTTTCAGCTTGAGTAGTGTTAAATGCATTGACTGTAATGTTTGTTTTATGTCGGAAACACGCCTTTGAATTGTTGATCAGTCAGGACTCTATATACTGTCACCATTAATGCACCATTGTGATTTGAGTCCGTAGCATTCATTTTTTGATTGAAAACGGTGGGCACTAGTCCCCCCGCGCTTCATTAAAGAGATTTTAATTAAACAACCAAGCAGGGATATGATATTCATGCGTCCCAACATCGGGTCATGATACTCATTCCCCAAACCAAAAGATAGCACCCATCCCATACAAAAAAAGTCCTCTACCCCAATGAGGACATCATTACAGATGGTACCACAATTCCTAAGACCGGAACATTCCCAAAAAAAAAGACAAAAAAGAGACCGACTCCTCCTGCTCGGCCGTCGATCAGTACGCTACTGGTGTTACCCTCTCCGCAGCTGGAGTCCCCCTTCCTCCTCCAAGTCCGCTTCTTCGGTAGAAGTGCTGATATCAGCGTACAATGAAGTGACCTTCTTAGAAGCTTCAGGGCCTGCCGAAATGGACCAGAATTTAATATTAGCAATAATACTATGTAACAGTTGGTGATGCATGCTGTGTTTGTGAGATGGTCTGAAGATTCTATTATTTCTTTCTAACCAGATTCCCCAACAAATCACCGCTCCCCCGATTTCCCAAATGAACCTTTGGTCGTTACGAACATTGGTATCCCTCCAGCCCCCCCAAACATCGTCAATCGTTTCCGGAGCGTTCCCCGTAATGTTTAGTCTAAGCATAAGGTCCCCCCACAGTTCCCTAGCGTACTGACACTTGATTAGAAGGTGATCTACCGTCTCGCCATCCATCCTGCACATAATGCATATTCCTGACCCCTGCCACTTCCACTTGGCTAAGTTGTCGCGAGTGAGAATCACTTTCCTACGAGCCATCCAATTGAATAGTTTTACCTTTAGAGGAACTCTAACTCTCCAATTTGGATCGTGTGTCCGCACCCCCCCCCCCCCCCCCCCCCCCCCCCCCCGGTCATTTAACCAATTATAAGTGGCTTTGACCGAATATCCTCCTCCTGTCCCTCCCACCCCGTGGATCCTATCCTCAGCGCCCTCATCTGCCAGCTTCCAATCCTGTAAAAAACGGATTAGATCCTCCTTTTGCCTTCTAGATGCTGCGTTTAGTCTACCCGTAACTCTCAGCCTCCATTCACCATTTCTCCAGTTTGTTGCAACCCAATCGTTTTTATCCCTTGCCAATTTATAGATTTCAGGAAATCTCCTTTTTAATGTAATTGGGCTGCACCACCTGTCTTTCCAGAAGCAGATAGAATTTCCCTTCCCCATCGCGAAAGTAGCCCCCGTCAAGAAGATATCCCTAGTTCGCAAGATCCCCTTCCAGAATCCAGACATAGATGCCACATTCTTCGGTTTTCGATGCACACATCCGTTCCTGATGTATGCTTTCTCTATGAGAGTAGCCCAGGTAGCCTTTGGCTTAGCTCTAAGCTTCCACCACCATTTGCCAAGTAGAGCCTGATTCATTTGTCTAAGGTTTAGAATACCCAATCCACCGAATTGTTTTTGTCTACATACAACCCCCCATCTGACTAACGAATACCCTCTCCCCTCCGTACCCGATCCGTGCCAGAGAAATCTTCTTCTTAGCCTGTCAATTCTTTTGATCATCCATATAGGAATCTCGAAGAATGACATGAAATAAAGGGGGATGGCACTAATAACCGAATTCAGTAGCACTAGCCTCCCTCCAAAAGACAACATCTTACCCTTCCATCCCTCTAACCTAACCGCTATCCTGTCAATAAGCTCGTTCCAATCTGCCCTTGAGGGTTTGGTAGCCGCAATCGGAAGGCCTAAGTATTTAATAGGCATTGGTTTAATTGTGCAGTTTAGAATTGTCGCAACTTGACCCCCCATCTCCCCCGTCTCTCCCAATAGAGTTATGGAGCTTTTATGGAAGTTCACTTTCAGCCCCGACCAATCTTCAAAAATATATAGTCCCTACTTGAGGAGTGTTGCTTGAACAGTGTCGCATTCTCCGAAGATCAGTGTATCGTCTGCGTACTGCACGTTCATCACCGCGTTAACACCCCTCCTCATCCCTAACCCATTAATGAGACCTTTTTCTCTAAATGACTGAAGCATCTTATGCAATCCGTCTGCCACCATGGTGAATAGCAATGGTGTAACACCCCGCAAAATTTAAATGACAATTTTGCCCTCGGGTGTTACGCACGTGCATTTTGTACTATTATTGACTATATCCATAATGCATTTTGATATGTATTTTAAATTCTGATTATCTATACAATCTCGTATTCTTAAAATCACATTTGGGACAACTCAAATGCTAAATTTCAATCTTTGAGTTTTTACGCGCTTTCTACGTATTATCAATGCACGTGTCGATTTTCGGATATTCCACCGTTACGTGCAAAGTTTTCAATGGATTTCAATCATTTATTTTTATAAACATGTTTGAATTTGTTTTGTGAACGAAAATTCAATTTTTGACCATCTTTATTAAAATAAATTTTCGACGTGCAATACACGTGTTTTCTGTACGTTTGAGTATATTATCAAATATGTATATTAAATATACTTTCTATTGCATTCCAATTGATTATAAATATTTTTAGGTTCATAAAGTCAATTTTTGTATTTTTGAGATTTTACGGGCGACGCACGTGTTTTGGTGCACGTGTTTTAAGCGTATTATTCTTTCAAAATAATTTTCATGAAAATGTGAGTGTCTATTTTTATTGTTCATGAAAGTATAATTTTTAAGTTAATTTTATATATTTATTACATATATAGATAATTATTTTTAAAGGATTAAATAAATAAATTGTTTTTGTACACAAAGCACGTGCACGTGCACAAGTGCGTTGTGCACACAATTTTTGGGGGACCGGGCTGATTAGAGAGGAGGGAAAACCTGGAGTTTTGATTTTGAAAACAAGAGGGAAAGTAAGTTACCAAAATTTATAATGGGTTAGTGGTGTTCATGTGGAGGTAGTTATACTAACTACCCCTTAGCTTTCTTATAAAAGTGCACTCTTAGCCTCTCTTTCTCTCATCTCTTTTCTTTTCTCTCCTGCCCATGCCGAGAAGAAGCAATCCCAAAACAGCATAGCCTTTGTCCATTCCTCCATCTAATCACCATTCCACTTGTCTATATACATATACTAATGTATATATATGTACATACGTAGTATGTGTACATGAAAGAAGATGGGAGTTGTTCTTGATGATTGCCGAATGGAGATGGGGATGCTCTTGATGGATGCTTGCCGAAATTGGAATGGAGTGGGAGGCTTGCTTTGGTGCACGGATTTCGAGGAGTTGCAATTGGAGCTTTCCTTAGGAGCTCCTAATTCTAGGAGTTCATTTTGGTATCAATTCTTCAACTTTAGGTGGGTGTTTCTTAAATGCTTTCTAATTTAGGAATATAATCTGCATGATAGATGATATGTGATTTACTTGGTTGAAATTGAATTGATTGCATGAAATTGATTATGGTAAATGCAAATTGCTATGCTTGTTACGATTGCTAGTTGAATTGCTAAAATTGAAGTGATTGTATGAAATTGATGCATATTGAGACATTATTGGAATAATGCGAAATGTGGCAAAAAGTATGATTTATAACCTCAAAATGTTATTTATAAAATATAGAGATTTTTGTAAAGTGATTTTGATAAAGGAAAACAGTCTATTTTGGAAAATCGATTGAATATGTGTTTTGATGAATTTTGAGGACTTCATTTAAAAAAATAAGAAACTTGAGAATTTGATAGTATATATGATAATATTTTAAAAGGAATATATTCTGGAAATGATTTATATTTTGTATATGGAAGTACCAATTGATTAAAAGGTCGAAAAGTGTAGGCAAAGATGCAAATTGTGGATTTAACAGTCGACTGATTACTTCCACAGTCGACTGGTAAGTGTTAAAAGTTGGTTTTCATCAGCGGGACAGTCGACTGAATATAGTTACAGTCGACTGCTGCTTTGATGTTGAGTTTTAAGATATTTGCGGGACAGTCGACTGAGACTGCCACCAGTCGACTGAACCGAACTGTTTATGGTTCTTGAGTTTGAAATTGATTTTGACAAATGAAAGTTAAATAAGTTTTGAATACAAGATTTTATGATTATTAAGATTTGATTGAGTGTTATTGTGGAATGCATACAAGGCTGTGAAAAATGAAATTGACAAAGAAATTAAATTGGAACACTGCGGAACAGCCGACTGCCGTGTGCAGCAGTCGACTCTCCCGAGTGGTGATGAATAACTGGTTTTGACTGAACAAGTCGACTGGAAGAGTTCCCGGTCGACTGTCCAGAGTGCTTTTTGATATATCTGAAATCTTATGAATTGTTTGTGGTAAAGATTGTGAATCTGGATATTGGTAAACTCTATTTGTTGCTGCATAAATTTATATGAAATGAATCATAGTTGAATTGAGAATTTACATGAAATGAATCATAGATGAGGATTGAGAATTAAATGAATATGAAAGGCTAAGATCATGATGAGAAAGTCTGTCAGACTCTAAATTGAATTATGAGCTGGAAGTGCTCAATTGAAAATTGTGAATTTGAAATTGAAATGAAAGAGTAGCTAAGTCTCCCCCGGCAGTGAAATGAAATGATATTGGAAAGAAGACCAAGGTTGGTCATGTGTAAACGAAATGATAAAGTCCGGTTTGGTGGAGAGGCTAACTCTAGAGCTTTGATTTTATTCATGATTCTAAGGCTGTGATGGAAGTAAGCGAAAAACATAAGTATGGGAGCCTAGGGTCTACGATGCGGATGTGATCCACAGAATGCATGCTTGATGAGTCAAGACATGGCGTGGGCAATATACTCCAGAATGATCGGGATCTTGGCGACGCTTGTGGGATGTTTGGTGACGGCAAGAGGATCGTGTTCAGGGAGGAGGCTGAACTATCGCAGAATGCATGCTTGATGAGTCAAGACATGGCGCGAGGTTCCCCTCCAGGGTCTTGGACATGTGCTTGTAATCATGGAACGTCTATGACACTTGCCGAAATTACAGATAGATACATAGTGGAGATGTGATGAAAGTGAGAGAAAAACACGAGTATGAGAGCTAGGGTACGGTGCGGGTGTGTGAGCCGCAGAATGCATGCTTGATGAGTCAAGACATGGCGCGGGCACAACTCAGTAATGATCGGACTTTAGTCACGCTTGTGGGATGTTTTAGTGACTGCAAGAGGATCGTGTTCAGGGAGGAGGCTGAATTACCGCAGAATGCATGCTTGATGAGTCAAGACATGGCGCGGAATTTCCCTCCAGGGTCCAGGATACGTGCTTGTACTCACAGACCATCTAGGATACTCACCGTAGTTACAGTAGTAGATTAAGTCATGGCGAGGGATTGAACCCTACAAAAATGAAGAACGATTAAGAGGCTTGCCCTCGGACCTATGTAGTATGGGATGCATAGAATCCGAACAAGTGTGCATTAGTGTCATATAATATAAACAACTGCATTAAGGACTAAGTGCACCGCACAACACGACATCAACAGGATAGTCCCTTTGTAGCTTTGTTAGCGATCAAGTTTGTGTTTGCTAAAGCATTTGAGAATCGTTATACTGTTTCCGGCATAGAGAGGATGGCCGTGTATAATATTTCGTCAGTTGTAAGCAACTGACGCGCCCACAGTTTTATATGCAGGATGTGGAGTTACATGAAGATATAAAGATGATTGATGCTGTTGATTACTTAAATGTTAAAGTTGTAACAATTGTACATTCAATATTGTTGTATTTTATTGATTCCGCTGCTTATTGATGTAAAAGACTCTGATGTAATTATTGTTGAAATAAAAGTTTTAAATTCCTTGTAAAATTGTACGAAAGAAGTGAAAAGATCCTGTAGAACTCTCGAATTCAGTTGTTTTGGGATTCGGGGCGTTACAAATGGTGACAGTGGGTCCCCCTGTCTAAGCCCCCTTCTACACTTGATTTCCTTACCCATTTTCCCATTGACCAACACCATGACCTTGGCCGTAGTTAGCCAGGTCCTGATCCATCCGATCCACCTGTCCCCAAACCCCCGTCTTTTAAGTATTTCCAGTAAGCATTTCCACTCTACTTTGTCATAAGCCTTCTCAAAGTCTAATTTTAATATATACCCTGACTTGTGACGTCTCTTACAATCTTGGATCACCTCCTGGACCAAAGCCACTCCCTCAAGGATGTCTCTACCCCAAATAAACCTAGTCTGATAGTCCTCAATGATATCTCCTATCACAGCTCTGAGCCTATTCGCCAACGTTTTTGTAATGATCTTGACCAAGCAGTTGGTCAAGCTGATCGGTCTGAAATCCCCAATCCCAGTGCTCTCCTTCTTCTTTGGGATTAAACAAACATTTGCATAATTCAACCTCCCCATGTCCAGAGTTCCTTCATAGAAAGCGTTCATGATGTCCATAAGATCCATCTTCAGAATTTCCCAAAATTCCTTGTAGAAAAAAACTGGAAACCCATCTGGTCCTGGCGCCTTATCCTGGCCCATACCCCATATCGCTCTTTTGACTTCGTCCAAGGTGAACGGGTCTTGCAAAGCTGTTACGCGTTCTTGAACTGTAGGCATAAGCGGATCCCAAAGGTCTTCTGCAGACTCGCACAGACTCTGCCGGCTTTGCCCAAATAGTACCTTGAAGCTGTCATGGATATGCAATTGTATAAGATTTTCGTCCTCGATGTGGTTCCCGTCAATCTCCAAGGAGTGAATAAAATTGTTCCTCCGACGCATGATTGCGCATTTGTGGAAGAATTTGGTGTTAGCGTCCCCTTCCAACAGCCAGTTGATCCTTAACCTTTGACGCCACATAATTTCTTCTCTGTTATAAATCTCCAAGATCTCCTGGCGGCAGGTCTTTAACCTCCCGAATTGCGTGTCATCTAGACCATCTGTTTCCTCTTTCCTTCCAGTTCCTCAATCTCCTTGAGAGTGGAGTCCTTCCGTTGAAGCACATTCCCAAACTTTACCCGATTCCACATTTTAAGAGTCTTTCTAAGTGAACCCAGTTTCTTGACTAGCCTTTTTGCCGGATCTACCTCGACAATCTCTCCTACCCAACTCTGTTTCACCAAGTCATGGCATTCCTTATCTGTCAACCACATTTTTTCACCAAGTCCGTAGCATTCATTGCAATTGCGAATTCTTCAGCTTCAACTGAAGTGTTTGACTGCTTCAGAAGGCAAAGCTTAGACCTGCTTGATCAATGAATTTTATTTATGATTTCTGGATCTGTTACCTTTCATCTTTGGGACCCACTGAATACTCTTTAAACATGTGGTCCTAGTTGTCCTTCCTTTCAGCGAATAGTCTGTTTCCTTTATATTGTAGCTTCAACCGTATGAAACTAAAATTACCTATTTGGGTGTTGCATTTGCAGCTTCAATGGCAACTTGCAACTTGCAACCGCAGCTACACTACGGCTTCATTCTTACAGTTGGTTATACTTGCAGGGTGAGTCCTATTTCACTGTCTTTCTCCTTCCTCTGCACCTGTCGTTTAATGATACGTTATCCTGTCTGTTCGATGTTCAACTGAAACTATCGTGCGCTTCTACCAGTAGTTATGCTAACTTTGACAAACCAAATAGGCCATATCTGAAACCATAGTAATCGTTCGTCATTTATGTAACTTATGTAGAAATTTATCTCTAATTTTTCAGGTAAACACTTCCCTCATATAATAAGTTACTTGGCGAGGACGAGATAAGGTAGGTATTCACCTGGTTTAATATTCACATGAATTTGGCAATTCCTTTCTTATCTATAAAGCTTTCCTCACTATTATAGGACTTGTTTGTCTTATCATACTGCAGTACTTCCACCTCTATGCTGACTCCCATTGTGAACTTCATTTATCGACAACTCTGATAACAAATTCCAACTCCTTTCACTAGTATAATGCACGTGCGATGTTTTTTTTTACAAATATGTATTATACACGTGCGGTGCACGTGAAAAAAATAGAGAGGGGAATGAAAAGGATAAAAAAAATCTGTGTATTATATATGTGCGTCGCACGTGGGAAAAATGGGGAGGGAAAATGAAAAGGACCAAAAAAAAATCTACCAACGCGTGCGCTGCACGTGTTGACACACACACTAAGAAATAATAAAAAATTGTTTATTTGTTTACAACCCCATCTCTCCCATTATAATAGTTACTAGTATAATGCACGTGGGATGTATTTTTTAAAAATATGTATTATAAACGTGCGGTGCACGAGGTGAAAATGGGGAGGGGGAATGAAAAGGACAAAAAAAAAAATCTACGTATTATATATGCGTGTTGCACGTGGGAAAAATGGGAAGGGGAATGAAAAGGACAAAAAAAAAAATCTACCAACACGTGCGCTGCACGTGTTGACACACGCACTAAGAAATAATAAAAAAATGTTTATTTGTTTACAACCCCATCTCTCCCATTATAATAGTTATAGATTATATAGATGTTTTTTTAAAAAATATGTATTATACACGTGCGGTGCACGTGGAGAAAATGGGGAGGGAGAATAAAAAGTACAAAAAAAAATCTGTGTATCATATACGTGCATTGCATGTGGAGAAAATAGGAAGGGGGAATGAAAAGGACAAAAAAAATCTACCAATACGTGTGCTGCACGTGTTGACACACACTAAAAAATAATAAAAAATTATTTATTTGTTTACCACCCATCTCTCCCATTATAATAGTTATATAGATATTTCAGTAGGAAACAGGCTATGATTGGTTTGGCTTTACATGCCGAACCAAAACAAAAAACACAGATGTAATGTTCCTCTCCAAAAAAAAAAAAGAGGAAGCGATCTTTAATTCCAGCACAACTTTATAGAAACATATGGTACATTGCAAAATTGCTGTACAAACTAGATGAAAAAGTAAAATCAGCTAAAAATGCATCATAAGAGCATCTGTAATCTTTAAAGCCAATTTTTGCATATTTGACAAATAGCAATAGAAAAAATAGCTTTTGTCTGTAGTCAATGTTAGCCAAGGTAAATTATTTGCCGTCCGACTTTTCCAAAAAAAAAAGAAAAAAAAAAGTCCTTAAAAAAATTTCATCTCATTCATTGATAGTGACATTTTCAAATTTAAAAAAAAATCAAAAATTTCTTCACATTTCTCATACATACGGTAGATCATTTCTCATAGTCACTTTT